>JARCGZ010000007.1:8405000-9005000 GCA_029784005.1 Lenwebbia sp. NSW1173648 | reverse complement strand
CTGGTTCAGCAAATTTAAGGATACAATCATGAAAGAAAATCCTCTAATAGGATTAAAAGTATCACCTAAAACTACTACATTATAGACTTTAGCATTAAGACTAAATGTCATTGGGAACAAAAAGCAACTCCATAGAGCCAGAAAACATGCTCAATGATTCGACATCAAAAAATTGACAGCATACTGCTCAAGTCTGTGCTGGCTAATGCACCTAAACCTGATTTGGACGGGCATTTTGATGCCCTCAAGCACAAACAGAAAACAGGGTATGAAAAACCATCAGAAAAGAATAAATTAAGAATAGATTTGTCCCCTCAAATTGCTCTGCTTTCTTTTTTCTTTCTCTGACATGACACTCAAATTTAATTGCGATGCAGTCTTCAAACATGCCAGTTTTTCCTAATCCCCATTAATTTCATTGTTTGAGATGCAAAAACAGACATGCAATAGAATGTTCATGTGGCATAGGAAGTAGGTCCAGTGCCAAAAGAAATGTAACTGACCAATTTAGAACAAGTTAGTGATTTTTAAGGGTCACATAGCACATGAATTTAAGTTTGAGGACCACCAATCACATCGACCATGCATGTTGCCAATCTTGACTGTCATACAGACATAATTGCAGATTTCACTAGAATGTAATCTTCCATAGCACCAACGTGCCTCACCTTTCTAGCCAGCGATGAGTAATTTCTACTTTTGTTCTCCCTGCCCCTACTTTAGGGAGTCTATATGCCACAATGTAATCATCATCTTTAATTGATGATAAATCTGATGAGTTGTCCAAATATCGGTAAATCCTGTGTTCATAGACCTGAAATTGAAAATGCAACAACTTAACCAATGAACAAAACTGAAGAATTATGCCCAGAAAAAAAGTTAAAAACACATGCACAGATCCACAGATACACAGATTCACCCACGACACATCCATAAATAAACAGACTCCTTATAGATGAATGAGGCCGCACCAAAAGAGGATCAGTTTACCTCAGCAAGCAGAAGACATTCATCAGCCCTAAGGCAGCATGCAGCTCCCAATCTCTGGGTAAGATCTTTACAACAACCATGTTTAAGCAAGGTAACAGTATATGGCATCCGCAGAGCGCTTCCATCACCATAAAACATAGTCACTGTCATTGTCCGGGTAACACTTGAAGGTAGTGGCAGTGTTAGGTACATAAAGGGGTCAAACGTTATTGAGATCTTGCCACATACAGGGCAAACCAGCGTTGATTTATATTGACCCTGACAATTTCACCACACAAATACACAGTGAGTAAAAATAAAAGCGAAATGACCAAGCTATGCTCCAAAAGAAAATTTAAGGCCATTCCTCAAATTAATAACAAATCCACAAATACACGGGTATTAAGTCAATGTATTCAGGAAGCAAGCAACAGAGGGAACAGGAATGCTGAAGTTTCAATCTAGCTTTGAAGAGGTCAACAAGAAAGATAAATAAATTGAACATCAGGTGCATTTTGATTCACGAAAGCGGAGACTGTGATGCATGGAAATTCCTATAGATTTCAGTGGATGCAAGTTGTAGAGATAAACTACCATTCTTGGGCACAGATCTAGTAACTACCAATCCTGGTAGAGTGGCAAGAAGCAAAGTCAAATACACACAACTGTTCAAAAATCGTAGAAATGCCCTCAACTGTTACTTTAATTACCTGATAAACTCCCTAGTTTGAGAACACAAGAATTACTCCTATTTTGTGTTAGCATGGGCAATCAAGAAAGCCACTAACAACAAGTAACGCCATCAATTTCGCAATCAACATGCCTTAAGACACTGAACTCAACCATTTGAATGACACCTATCGTAGACCTACAGAACAACAGAATAACCTATACCAGGACTAAATTACTATGTTAGACATTCATCAGAGAAAGAAAACAATTGCACCTATGAAACACTCTTTACCTGGCAAACATCAACAATTATTGAATCGTTCCTGGCCATATGATACTTCCACGATTCATCAGCAACTTCCTGGTCTGGGCGGCCATCCGAATCCTTTGCCTCAATATAAGGCTTTTTCTTCACACGATTCAAGTCCTCATGTAGCCCATCCAATAAAAATGCAAGAAGTTCCTATGGAGCAAAAATATAAAAAAAAATTAATAATAGCAAAAGGCATGAGAGAGAGGGGTAATCAGAAGTACATTAAACATTAGTTACCTGAGAATCATGCTGGTTGTAACCGCTAAATTGAGGAGCAAATCTAGCAAGTTTTCCCTTGAAAGCACGTGGGGCAATTGTAGTCCTCCCTGATGACCACAATTTTCGTAACAACTCACCAAATGCAAGGGCAAGCTCACCCTGCAAAGATGACTTACGTCAGTTTTGGTATAATAGGATAGAACATTCAGAGACAAATCATGGAAAAAATGCAGATAAAATAAGGACAGAGACCCACACGCATTCCCAGTGGATTTTCCATGTTCATATCCTCGGTGTAGTCTTGCAGGAAATACTCAACAATAGGGGTAGTATGGACCAAACATTGGATGGCACTGTTCATGAAGCATGTGTTTCCTAGATTCTGCAAACCTGCTAAACCTCCCCTTTCTCCTTTATTGGCAGAATTAAATACATCATACCCATCCTCTGTATTAGAGCTTGATGAAGTCAATCCACTTCTCTGATGAAAATTATACCCTGAAGAATGACCATTCGACATGGTTGGCCCCCCTGCGATAGTCATAGATGACCTAGAAGGCTCAAGCACTACCAATGCCAAATCATTTCGGGTTGAATCCATGCCATTTCGAGATTGAGAAACTCCATCAACTTGCACCTCTAGGAGAATCTGCAAAAGCAAAATAGGAACATAATTGCCAATTACCAATAAATTTATAACATAATGAACAGGGAAAACCCCTGCAATTCACTTGCCTATAAGAGGACACAAATTTTACGAAAAGTAACTTCATCATCCGCAGGAAACTGCAAAGGGTACAAAATGCAAATTTTCTCTTTTAGGGTGTATCCTCAAATATTTCACCCGATAATATGAAACCCATAGACCATTGAAGATACGAGTCTGAAGTGACAAATCTCAAATCTTGAGATTTCAAATATGAATACCAAAGTCAATTATCTCGCAAATATTAAGGAAGGAGATATGTTCTGCTAAAAATGAAATTACAACTTTAATTAGTTGGCTCAAATGTTTACACTGTAAGAACATATCGCGAAAACATATAACTAGTTGCACAATGGTGAAGATTCAAAAAAAATATAGATCAGATTCACTGTTTCACATTTAACTTAAGGTTCCAGCCACGCATTTCTTTGGGACCACATCTTGTAGGAATATGACTTCCGTTTCTAACAAGTTCCAGTGTTTCCTCATGTATAAACAGAATTAAGCAAATCAACCCTATAAACTTACAATAGCAAGGGATAACAAGATTGACCACCATAGAAGTTGCGCTACCAAGCAAGCTTGCTTGCTATCTTGACAGCATATTAATTACCTTATGCGATTATTCTACTGCCAAGTCAAGATTTCATATACTAAGGTAATGTGTAAGACACTGACAGTGCAACATTGAGTATGAGTACCTTCTGGATCGAAACAGCTATTCCAAATCAATTTCAGAAACCACATTAAGGTCACTCTGGATACAAATTAACCATGACAGATCAAATAAATAACGGTTGTTATCCAATAAGTCCATATAACACCATTCTTGACTATAGAATTAAAATAAGCATCGATATCAACAAGACAAAGCCAAATTGCCTTACTACTCACATCTTGGTCCATCTGCAAATTTTCTTCCTCCAGGGTCTTGTTTGAGCGGTCTAACAATGCAGTCTTCTTCTTATCAAAGTAGTCCCAAATATTAACCTGCCATTTCATGTAAAACAAGAAATTTGGGAAAAGAAATTAAAAGCCAACCTTTAATTAGGTAAATATCAAAGAGCGTGTAGAGACATAATTAACAACTAGTAGGATGGCAAAAGACAGAGATCGAGGTGCTTGAGATCAAACATATAAAACTGTATGCGTGCGCGTGCGCTTGCGTGAGAGAGAGAGAGAGAGAGAGAGAGCAACTATATACCTTTGCCATATCCACTTTTCTGAGTATGCATACCTTCTCATATAGGTCATGTGTAGAAGCCTGAAACACAGAAAACCAATTAGACCCTGCATGTCTAAACTAATTTTCATTCTTAAGGAAGGTCAGAACGAATGGGGAAAAATAACTTCCCTAAGCAAATAAGATCTCAGACCAAAGAAATATGTTAAGCAATACCTTTCTGCTTATTCTTATAATTGATTGGCTGATGTCTCTCGAATCAATCAACTTTAGACAAAGCAAATAAACCTCCACACTATAACTCTTGTTATGATAACCTTGCAAAATCATCTTTCTAGGTAAAGCAGGCCCTCCTTTATACCTATAAGATAGAAGAGAAAAAAGTGAGAAGTTGTCGGCGGTGTTTAACAGTTGAATGTATCCTTAATGTGTACATCCACCCCAACAACGATTTAAAAAGTAACCATGCCCCTTAAACATTTTGGGGAACAAGATTTAAGAATGTATTCTTTGAGGCAAGCATGCACAAGTGAGGAGTACAAGGACTAAGTATAAAGCTAGAAAGAGCCGCAGATGCTTTCAAACAAACAATGATGATCATCGAACAGGGATCACTAACAGAACCATCACATTAAATAGAAAATCCACAAATGGAAATCAATCAAATAGTAGAAACCCGCTATTTTGTTGCTCACATCTATTTGTTGCTTCTTTCTGTTTTCTACTTTTAGATACCTAGTACCAATACTCGTTTCAAGGTGAAACGCCTATGAAAACGACAAATCATGTTCGGAAGATTAATGGTAGAAAAAGCCATTGCAATTGCTGTTTTCTGCATTCTACACATCCATGTTGTTATGAATAAACTAGGGAAAGAGAAAAATAAATCAGACAATTAGATTAGGATTCAGAGCTCACGGACATAGAACGAGAATTCGTTTATTTGCAGCAAGTTCAGGGCGTACTCGAACAATAATTCAACAGAAAATGAGATATTTAGTTTCGTGTCATTAAAATAGAGATAGGAAAAAGAGAGATCCTTGATTTCAGTATGCTATAGCCATCTTAAATTAAAAGCATGTTAGGACAAAACGGAAAAGGAGCAAAATGGTGTATAATAGACTTAAACTGTGCAAGGTTGTAAATCAATGCCAAGACAAGGAAGATAAACTCTGGAATAAATTGTGTATCCATATGAAGAAATAATTAATACAAGATCCACCTAGAGGGCAACTAAATTTTAACAGCAGAACACATATTGCAGGTCTAGGGAGGGCCAAATAGTGGCAGCCTATTGAAACTATATTTTAAGTGAACTGGTTGGTGTACTCATGCCTTCTCAGGTTCATATGAGACACCGACCGGTGTCATTTTATATCATTTTCTTCTTAAAATACAAGAGCTTTATTTAGAGACAGACAAGGAGAGAATTGCTCGACAAAGCAGACAAAGTCCGTGAAACTAAATCTACCAATCCAAAAGAGACTTTGCTATTCTTACAAAAAGGCTTATTCAAGATAATTATATTAGAACACCACTACAATCTAGTAATATAAGTTCAAAGATACTTATACTTCACTCTATACATCCAAAATTCATTCTTTAACTGATCCACTCAAAGGACGAAGTTAATGACATGCATACGTCCGAAGAGAATAATGCCATTAGATCCCTTAACAGAAGGTTTAGCACAAATAATTTATGAAAATGAATAGAAATTTCATCAATTTTCAATAGTAATCTGAGATCATGTACTCTCCATCAATATTTCTACATATCCTCCACCTTATGTCATAAGATCTCCAATAACATTCAAAGTACAAAATAACATATCATGATGTAGCAAATGGAACCTATATCTCGCACAAAATTGTTCAGATGACAAGGTCATTACCAATCAAAGAGCTTTCCCCAAACTTGTTGAGGAACCAATACATAGTCCCTCCCCTCTTCCAGCATTCTACGAAGCTCTAAATGATCACCCTCACAATGCTCATCAGAAATTATGTCAGAATTATCAATAGGCCCAGGTCTCTCAGCCATTTCTGATGAAACCACTTTCAATCTCTGAGAATCCAAAGAAGGCTCATCTGCCATGTACTGGTCACTGTTTTGTCCAACATACTTCTGCCAACAACTATACCACCTACAAAAGGAAAATAAGAAAAAAAAAATCATGTATCATCCGCATATAAAAAGGCAAGTCCACATCCACACTATCAATGGCACAACTTTGCATGATGATGCAACTGCTTGAACAGCACAATGGAAACCGTATGTTAGAAGGAGAAACACATGCTCATCTAACGTGCCACAAACCACCTTAATGGAAGTAGAACATAGGAATTAACTGCTGACAAAATAGGGAACCAATCCACAAGATCATGTTCACCTTCCCCTTGGGATTACAGAACTTCCACAAGAAGACAGGCAGCAAAAAGGCCTCAAGACAAAACTGGGTGTCTTAGTTTCAAGAGAACCGCCACAGCAGTGCAGCCAACTATCTTCGACTTCCGTCAGACAGTATCCAGTGAGCAAATAAAACCCAATAAGAAAACCTAAGGTTCCGTGAAAAAGTTCCGCGTCAGGCAATCTACTCTTTCAATTAAAACCATCACATCACAATCAACTTGGCTGCATCGCTTGTGCAAAACACCTAACACTCGTACAAAGCCATAATTAACAACCAAAGCCCGAGTAACAAACCACTTGCTGTAATTGTCGTGATATGAAGCATGATAAGAACAAAGATTTGAGACGAAAGGCACCAGAACTAAACAACATAGCACGACAATGGCAACAAGCATTAATACCTATTAGAAACGACGTAGTAAACGTTGCCTTCTTTCAGATTGGCCTCCGATTTGTAGGTTAACTCCTCAACGATGCGCTTCTCTTCATCCGGAGGAACCGGTAAGCAACTCGCCCCATTGTCCATCATGAAACCAGTATCGGGAATCGTCATAATCGACACCTACCAACACCTACAACAACAAACAATCTAAAGAGGAAGAAAACAACCGATCAACTTCTGCTTGAATAAGCTACGATCCCCGACGTGTTCACATCACTCAAGCACATCGAAGACGCGCGGAGCAATGGCATGCGATCGAGAGGATCAGATCACGCGAGGTGGTCGTCAACGAGTAAAGCCGGATCGAATCAAATTGAAGCGAAGAGGAAGGAACCCTAGACTGAAGGAAGAAGCAACAATGATCCGCCACAGAGAGAGAGAGAAATCTCACCTTCTTTTTCAACGATCGTCTTCTTCGTCGTCCTCCTGAATTCTATGACTTCTTTTCGCTCTACTTTTTCTTCTAGTCTGCTCGCGTGTTGTGTTGCCCTTGCTTTTATAGCCTCCTCGGACAAAATTTGAGACCGCATCGCATGTATTTTACATGTTTCCCTCTTCCTATTCGCCACAGAAACCAAAAACTTAAGAAAGAAGGGAAATTTACGAAAAAGTAACAATAATAAAAATCGAAATCAAATTGCTCTACCTACCAAACTAAAAAAAATGCAAAAGAAAAAAAAAAGGAGAAACCATACAAACAAGAATTTTTTTTTTTTTTTTACATACAAAAATTACCCGGCAAAAATTGTTATATTTTTCTTGTGAAAAAATAACATTGATATTCCCTGAACTTTGTCCCGATGCACACTTGTAATTCGTTGGAAGTGATGCTTGAAGTATTCTAAAAGTTCGATGTAGCCCTTCTTGTTTGATTTGATAAGAAAGAAAGTCGGAAAAATTCCAAATAAAAGCTTGAAGTGCCTTTATTTTCTCAAATAATGATTTGAAGTGGAACTTATTTCAAAGAAGGACATGAAGTGCTCAAACCATTTCAAAGAAGGGCCTAGCCGAAGGGCATTTTCGTCCTTTACTTTTTTCTTTTCTTTTTCTGTTTTTCTCTTTTCATTTCATTTTCTTTTCTTTTTTCTTTTTCCTCTCCCCTCCCCTCTCCCGACCATCGCCAGCCTCATGCGAGGGCCGCCCTCCCCTAGGCCGGCGGCGGGCGAGGGTTGCCCTCGTTGACATCGGGCAAGGGCAACCCTCGCCCCTCGCCTGAGGTCGGCAATGGCCGAGAGAGGGGAGGGGAGAGAAAAAAGAATAAAAGAAAAGAAAAGAAAAAAAGTAAAAAAGTAAATGATGAAAATGCTATTCGAGCAGACGCTTCTTTAAAACGATTTGAGCTCTTTATGCCCTTATTTGAAACAAGATCCACTTCAAACCCTTATTTGAGACAATGAAGGCACTTGAGATCTTTATTTGGAATTTTCCCAAAAAAGTCACCACATGCAGCTGAACTATTGCGAGATGTGCAATTTAGTCCACTAACTTTGCATAACAAGATCAAATTAATCCTTTGAACCTATTCACAAGTTTTCATAATTACACTATTCCACAGATTTTTTTTTTTCATTTCAATACATATCCTAAATAAATAAATAAAATCTATCTTTTTAGTATATATTTAGTTATTGGTCTTCATAAAGATTACGACAGTTTCATTTAATTACATATCATCCCATCTCATGATCTCCATAATAGTAAAATTAAAACCCTTTAGAATTATAACAGGTTATTATTCTTGCTATTTTAAATATTTTAATAAGGAAATATATTAATTTTCCTATAGACACTCGTATTTATATTAATGTTATTCTTGTTCCTCAATATTTAGAGGAAAATATTTTTAAGTTTTTGTGTCTCATGCTTTCTTAATTAAATTTTATACTTGTAAGCTTTTGTATTTTCAAGCTCTTCAGGTAATGATCCAAAAATAAAACATAGACTTAAATAAAATTAATTACAAAAATACGAAACTAAAAAGTTTTGAAAAACTTATGTATTATATGTATAAAAGGGTTACTATGTATAGAAGTTTGATTAGTGTGTCTCGTTTATATATTCATATTAGGGTTAATACCATGAAAAACCTCAAACTAGTACATCTGTGACAATTTTATCTCAAACTAATTTTTTGACTACCAAAACTTCTAAATTTGTACATTTGTGATAAATTTACTCTCCGTTAGTTTTCGTTAAATTTTGCCGTCAAATTGTTGAGTTGGATGACAAAGTAGCAATTTTTTTTTTCAACGATACGTGGCAGTTAACAGGTATACCAGTTTGGGATTTTGCTCTCCGTTTGTCACAGGTGTATTAGTTTGAGATTTTTCGTGGTATTAATTTTTTTTTAATGAGAACTAACAGAGGGCAAATTTGTTACAAGTCTACCAATTTTGATTTTTTGATGGTCAAAAAATTATTTTGGGTAAATTTGCCACATGTGTATCAGTTTAGGGTTTTTCGTAGTATTAACCGTTAAAATTATTATTCTAATGGGAAGGCTTTCAAGTTTAAGAATGTTTAGCATCTATTGGATCAAATCTTTTATAATGTAAGGTTTAGAGCTTTCAAATAATCTAACTTTACTTACAAAAGTGTTCATTTTGATAAATTAAAAAAAAAAAAGGTTTCACAAAGTTTGGAGCACAAATTGAGGACCATAGTTCTTCCTTAACTATTACCCAATATTTTGGTTTTTGAGTAGTCGTATTACTGATTATAACTAGGATTCTTAGAATTTTGCAATCTTTAATGGTCTTCTCTTTGCCAGGACATTAATTATTTATTTGATCATGACATATAGTACCGTCCATTTTCTGGACTTTTGGCATCTGGTAAAATGAAGACATGACGAGATCGGTTATGCCAAGATGAAACTGATACTCCCTTTGAACTTCTTCTGAAACTACTCCACAATATGCAGCCAAAAGTTCATCCTTGGGTTTGGGTGACAATAAACAGGCTACGTGGTTTGTCTCCTCTCTCTTCTCAGCTTAGAGAGAAGAAATGAAAACACACGATGGCTTCCTCCCACAAGCATCATCATATGCAAGAGACCTTGTGACATCTACCGGTAAAAACGCGGTCATGAAACCCACTCCCTGTGTTCGTCAGTCGACTGTCATATATGGTACCACCGACGACGATTTCCGTTAAGTTGACACAGATAATTTTCAAATAGAAAGAAGTATCTATGATCATAGTAACCTGCAGGAACATGGTTCCAATCCAAGATTTAAGAAACAAAGTGAAATACAATCCCCTGAGGAACAAGGGACAAATAACATTCATCATAAACCACAATCACAGGAATTACTGAAGTCAGTACACCGTACAAAATAACATCAAGTCCAAAACCATCCTAACAAGTATTCTTGCTCAGCAAGTCACTCTTAAAGTCACCTTCTCCCACAAGGCCGGAAAAGTGATCCATCAGCTAACATAACCCTCCACACAAAATACCCGCGGAAGAAATAAAAGAAATGTTTTGGTAAAACAGGAAAAAATAAAATAAAAAAAAACAACAGCTATATGTACAATGGCGATACAAATTTTCAATCCAGACCTCAAACTAGCATCTAGCTGACGAGGAAAGTTGAATCTCCTGTAAAATATACAGAGGTTACATCTAACTCAGAGACATCATCAACTAATGTTGTCTACTTTGCATCCTACTGTCCAAATAGTAAAGCAAGAATCTGATAGAACTGGAGAAAGCCGAAGGTAGCTGCACATACAAACCAGAGGGAGGCTGAGGTCCCAAATAACCACAGAGAACCATCATAGTTTTACGTGTTTTGAATCTCGTCCGAGCTACTAGAGGCATCACTTCCAACTGGTCCTCTTCCACCTCCCTGAATCTCATCCTCGCTGAAAATGCTATCCTCACTTGAATTCGACAGGGTCTCCTCATCATCATCGTCATCCTCAATTACCAATCCTGCCTTCCGTCGGTTTCTCAAATCCTTTACTCCTCTCCCTTGGAGAGCTAGACGTCTGCGTTTTCTTGCATTTCGCTTGCCCTTAGGGAACTCTTCCCGTTGGGACTCAAGACTTCTGCTTTCTACTTCCTTCTTAGTGCCATGGGCTCCATCTTCGTTGTCCTCTGATTCTTCAGCATCGATTTTCCTCCTTTTCCTGCTTAAGCTGGTCTGCAACACATCAATAAGCCCTTTAATTAACATGGCTAATAGAATAAGCAGCAATGTGTCTAGGCACATATTTGGCATCTAGTGTCCAGGTTGAAATCAGCAGTCTCCACAATGATTCTCTCTAGTCAACCCCACAGTGGTTTGGTGAGGTTAATTGACACTGGATAAGCCTTTCTGAACGTATAAGAAAACAAAATGGGAGAGAAACAAAAGCTTTTAAAGATTATTAAAAGAAATTACTTCGTGGTATGATCAAAGTGGTACCAAAAGTTCAATGACATTACACCATATGCTTCAATTTGACTCGTGGAACAAAATCTTTTCAAGCTGCCAAACAGAGTCAACAGACAGGACAACAGCAGGACAACAGCAGAATGTAAGTAACAATTTTTTTTCCGTACCTTTGGACCCCGGTCAATCAACTGAGCCCACTCTTGCCGGTTTCTTAAGCAATCAAGAACAGCCTGTGAATGACTCGAATACGCATAACGCTCTCCATTATGCTTCCTCAAGTTATGCCAGTGCTGAAAGAGGAGGATTACAAGGACATTGAGAATAAATAAAAGACAGCAGTCATCAATGAACAACATTTTTTGTAAAATAAAAGTACCGGTAATACTGCATTGCAAAGCTCCTCATAGGTCATTCGCCTGCCTTTGCTCATGATCTCATTTATTAATCCTGCAAATTATGCAGGGATCAAGCACAAGTCAGTAAAAAGTTCGAAGAAATAAATAATTTAAATAAATAGTGCTTGATTTGATCAAGTCCTACAACAATAACACCAAATAATATTTCTTAGGAGTTCCTACCTGGTAATGTCCGATGAGCCAGGCCCCCTACTGTGCCTGTATCATCGTCTGAGTTATTTAATGGAGTATTATGTGTGGATGAAACCTTATTATCATTGGCCTCATTGGAAGAAGAAGGACCGCTGCTTGTACTCGTGGTCAAAGCAGGAATGTTCTTCTTAAAGGGACGCAGCGATCCATTCATTTCCCTCTTGGAGGCATCTCCTTTGTGCACTGTTTCTCGTCTCCCTTGATCAGGAGATGCCACTCTGTCAGTCCTTTTAACTTCATCATCATACTCGGAAGAACTGCGCAATATATCTTTGGATCCATCCTTGCCTTTTCTTCGAGGAACCTATACAAAATATTTGGAAGTGTAGATGAAGCTCACTAAAGACCTTACTATCAGATACTCAAGTAAGCGGGATTTAAATAAAGAAAATAAATGAAGCAGAATAATCAAGCCATACCAAATTGTGATCTTTTGCGCCAGAACTAGATGTTCGCTTTATCAGTATACTAGTAGCAGCTTGAGAAGCTAGTTGAGGGAAACTGCCAGCATGGCGCACTCGTGGTACTCTTGGCACTCTAGGAGAACTATTGAGTTCTTGATGCAAAAGTAGAGCGAGCTATGAACGAAGTTGACAAGATTGAGTAAATCACTTGCCGAGATCAACTTGAGTTAAAAAAGAGGAAAAAAAAAAAAATCAAGGAACAGCACACATACCTCTTCATCACTCAGTGTAGAAGGATTAGGAATCAGAGGTGCTTGCCCATGTGTGCTATGATTCGCCTTAGAAGATGGAGGAAAATTTGTATGGCTGGACTTTCCACTTTTCTGTGGTAACCCTGATCCTGTAGCCTTGTTTTGTGAATGGGTAGCAGAGTGATTTTGCAAAGTGCCTGGAGATTCACCAGTCCCTGAAGAAACTGCTACATTATGGGAAGACGATGATTTAGAAGAGGGGAAGGTGTGATCTTTTGAATCTGAGGCAGTCCGCTTGGAGCCAGAAGCTTGGAAAACCTTACTTGAATGTGATGCTTTCAAAGAAGCACCTGAGGGTGATGTCGAGCAGAATTTTGCTGTCTTCCACACCAGGTCATGCCCACTCTTCTCAGTTAAAACATCAGCTGAAGCCTGCTCTTTCTTGGCAGCAGGATCAGACTCCCCTGCTGTTCGTTGCTTCACAATTGGATTAAGATTCTGAGCATCTGAAGGTTTCAACTTGTCTGAGCTGGATGATTTCTGGATAGGCAGAGAGGATGGTGTCGAAGATGCTTCGCCAACAGAGACCACTACTTTCTGCGCAGACGGCGCTATAGGTAATTCACTTCCACTAGACTTTGATGGCTCTTCAGGAGACACCAAAGCAGCTTTAGATTCTGCAGAACTTTTCTGCCTTTCAATAGGATCCTCAGATGCTACTGCTTCCTGTTTGAGCTCACATACATCACCAGATAGCTCCTGACCAGTATGGCCACGACTCTCACAGACAGCTTCTGCATCACGGACAGTGCCTAATGACTTTTTGTCAGTGCATTGTGAACTGTTAACCTCCACGTCATTTGCTTTGAAATTGTCAGATGTCTGGGTATTAGATACTCCAGGGCATCTAGCATCATCAGATGGTATTGCCACAGAGTTCTTGTCAGCAAGAGGAGAAGACTGAATTTGCAACATCCCTTTACAAGTATCATCATCTACTTCTTTTTTCACATTGCAAGAAAAACCCATGGATCTGTTGCTGTTGATATCAGATGGACTTTGTTTATCTTTTGTTTCTGGAGCTGCTTGAGCTACATCTTCCCCTGGATGCACCGAAACCTTTCCAGTGGAGCTAGCAACCGGATTATTTATTATCCCATTCTCTTCCTATTATAAGCATAAGGAAAAATGAGTCCAAATAATCGAGTCAAGAAGACGAGTATGTCTATGAATGCACCCATATTCCCAGACTCCGGATGCCCTTAACAATTTCACATTGTTTATTTTTTTCAGGGGTAACCATGAGCACAAATGTGATGTAGCAGATTTAACACCGTATGAAAAATGTAACCCTCTCAATTGATTGCTTAACTTTTTTAGGGAGCTCTAGCAATGGGAGTGTCTTTAAAAGGCCCACTTTCATATAATTTTATCAAAATTGCAACTGCAATCACAATTCCAATATCTGCCAAATGTTATTCATTAGGCAAATTTCTGCCCGATAACGCTTCAGTTGTTCATTTACTTGGGGCTTACAAAATGAGCAGTCACAAATTACGCAGGCATAATTCCAACTAGTATCCCTATTCAACTACTATCATCATCTTCACCATCAACATGGCAATATATAGCTTGCCAGTCCCATGATGCAAGACTTTATTTGACTCCAGGTGTCAGCTCTATTATTATCAATCGGCAAATTTGAAAACAACTATCTAAAAGATATCAAAAACAGGTTATTTAATAAAAATACTTTCTTCAGCAGATAGGCCTTCATGCTGAATTGGATTTCCTTATGACCATGGCAATAAACATTGATCAATGGGTCTATAGGAAATTCAACATCTTCCCTATCACCGATCATCTATCATATGTGTCCTAAACAGCTAAACCTTTGGAAAATTCTTACAACCTGCAGTTCAAACACTATGTCTTCACTCACCATATTCAAATCTCACTCAATAATAGCTCAATTCTAGGTTAATTCTTTATCACAAATTTCTCAAGCAATCTCTACTACTGGACGCTGATTTATTAAGGAAATTAAAAGGATACCAATGCCAGACACAAGCAGAAGGATTACTAGCAAATATTTTTGACTTAGAAGTACCAAGAATCATTGCCAAAGCTGACTATCGATTGCCCTACCAGCAGTAAATCAAAATTACGTGGTGAAACGCCAGGGATCCATAGTGACCTAGAGCCAAACTCCATGTTAACCTAGTCTGAGATATTACTGAAGAAAGATATTATAACGAGGCATGTTTTAAAATTTGTATGGTGGACAAGGGGTGCATACCACTTTCGACTTAGTAGAGCTGTCAGCTTCGTTATGCTGGTCACTGAAGGAAACAATCTTTAAAGAACTATTGACCCCTGAAAGCAACTGGTTCCCAGCCTCATCTTTAGTTGACACAGCATCAGCAGGACAGGAGAATTCAACAGAGGGACCTTCCAAAGGTTGCTTCAAAGTTGCCAAATTAGCCTTAGCATTTTCAAGAATCTTGCAGACGGCAACATGAGCATCTGAAACAGGTTCAAAAGGCACACCATCTCTCAAGTCCCTGTTCTTGACACTCCGAATGTCAGTCTTGAAAGACTTCGGACCTCTATCTTCACAAAATGCCAATTGTTTTGCATCACTGGCAGGTGTAAACACTAGTAATAAAGATGAACGAAAATCAAGTCAACAAGCGCATGTTAGCTGTGGCAAGAACCAGAAGTAACCCACAGAAATCTTCTTGCTTCTAGAAGGATATATTATTTCTTCATAAGCATATAAAGAAGAGACAATTTGACAATATGAAAAAGTGGACACAAGTTACCTGCTTTAGACGTATGCAGAGTTCTTTTCTTGTGATCTACATCTTTTTCAGCAGTCCTAGCCTTCTTCTTTCCACTTATGTCTTTTAATATGCCTGATTCTTCTTTCTTACGCTTCCCAGTGTGTATCACAACAGGCCGAAGTAAGGTTCTTTCTTTTTTCACGACATTATCACCTGCCCCCCATTTCTTTGTTTCGCTCAAGTGCGTTTTCCTATCATACCTGCAGTCCTGATCTCTGCTTTTCATGCCATCAAAATCTGTCACAGGAGTAGCCATGAAATTCTCCTTTGACAATGAGAACAAAACCCCAGCACCCTTATCAACAGCATTCTCATTGTCCTCTTCGGCATTAGCATCAGCTTCCTTGTGGTCATTCCAGCAAGGGAACTCCCGATACTGAAAATTAAACTTCTTCGGCACATATCCTGTGCACTTCCACAGCTGCGGTGTAAAAACCGATGACAACCCACTAAATAGCCCCTGATCTCCACCAGGAATCCCTTGCACATGTACCTTCTCCTCCAATGGCATCTCCGTCCAAAGCCTAAATGGCCGCCTCGCAGGCCCATTGGCTGCATATGAAGCCTCCATCCTCATAGTCTTAGTCGGCAGCTCAACTAACAGCTGAGCAACCTCAGTCTCCTCGCTGTCATTCCTATTATTCTTGCTCTTACACTTATCACAAGCGAAAGACTCCTCACTTTTCACATAACGCGAACAGCGAGTATGCACCCACACCCCACACTCATCGCAGTTGACCATCTCCTCCCCATCGTCAAAATTCACACCGCATATGCAATCGACGGTCCAGGAACCGTCCACCCAGTCATCGGGCGGGTCCGTGCTCTGTAACCGCTGCGACCGACCCTTCATATTGCTATCCCTAAATCACTAATTCTTCCACACTCTGGTGCGTACAAATTGAGCATCTAACCAAACGCAACCATATTCACAATCACATCTTCCGCACAAAACCCGCCATACCCACTCCTATTTTCCTATCCTTACTAGTTCCGAATCCGGAACAACGTGAATTTAAGGCGTAGGCGAGAGAATGAGTACCTCGAAACCTGAATTAAGCAGCGGCGTCGAAGCGACGAAGATCTCTGCGAATTGTCGAAGCGAAAAAGACCTCGTTTTTGCGGTGCTCCTGGCTCGATTCGGCGAAGAAGGGAAAGCAAATGCTATAAGCAATTGGCACCAAGGCGACGTCTATGGATCTATCACAAAATCAGTAGCAACGACGACAATGGCTTCCCTCTCTCCCTCTCTCTCTCTCTCTCTCTCTCTCTATGTGCCGGAACTGAAACCGAGTTATGGATTTTGGCAAAAATCGGAGTGAGGCATCGTTTGGCGTCCGTCAGCGATTTGGTTTTGACCTTTTCTCAGGCGGCTTCGGAGTTCGGCTCCAAAATATCGAACCGGTTGGGCCCGAGCCTGTTCACGGAGGCCCGTTGAGCAGTCCGCACCAAGGCCTTTGGGCGTTGAAAGTTGGGCTCGGCCCAAACCAGGTCGTTTATCGTTATTAGCGAATCGGAGCCATCGGCTACCTACTCGGGCTCCGACTTGAAGAAACGCTGCGGCAAAAAATCATAAAGCCCTGATGAGAAGCCCATCTATTATGTATGCCGCCTCGGTTGTTTGATCATACTTTAAGAAAAGCGATCATCTTTAAAGAGTTCTCCATTTTTTTCCATGAGAAAACCTTCACGGATTTTTTTTTTTGTGTGTGGTCGAAATAATAACTCTCGTTCATTAAACACGAGTTAGAACAAACATAGGTTCAGCTTCGGAACATAAAAGAGCCCAAAGGGCTGGAGGGTGATATAAAATTCAATCACAGGGAAGACTTTTCCTACGACGGGCTTTGGCAACCCAGTCTACCACCTTATTTGCTTCTCCATGGCAATGGGCCACTTTAGGTCGGGAAAAAGTCTTAATTGGCTTTGGGCTTCTTTAATAAGCAGATGCATCGGACTGGAATGCGATGGAGGGGCTTCTTATCATATCAGAGTGATCTAAGAGCAGATCCAGTTTAGCTTTAGATGGAGATCTAAAGTGTTCTAGGGTTCTAGCAGAGCTAAGACTTCCGTTTGCGCGGCCGAGGAAGCCTTGACCGTGCGTGCAAATCCGTTGACTAGAAGGAAAGAGCTGTCACGATACACACGTTATGGCTAGAGGTGTCAAATAAGTGGGTCGGGTCGGGTTTGGGTCGAGTTGAATATGGTCCCACCCATATTGACCCATTTAACTCGTTTTGACCCATATTCACCAAATACAAATTTAATGACTCATACCCGACCTGTATTTCTTGAACAATTCTATATTTAACCAAATCATACAATACTTATTTCTTATAATTTGATAATAAAAAAATGATATTGCTAAAAATGATATTTAACCAAATCATACAATACAAATTTTGTGAAATTTTTTTTATTATATTTTATTATATTTTTTTAATTTTTTATAAAATGTTTTTAATTTTTATTTTATTTTCTCTTTTCTTTTCTTTTTCTTTTTTCTTTTTTTTTCCTCCTTCCTCCTCCCTCCTTCGTCTGCAACCTCCGTCTGCCGACATTCAGGGCTTCGGCGACGGCGAGAAGCCCTACAACCTGCCACATCCCTGCGAGCCTCGAACTCGGTCGATCCAGGAGAGCAAGCTCGAGGCTTGCCCAATCCCGGCTGGCGAGCTAGAGGCTAGATCCCGACGAGCCCCAAGCTCACCCAAGGCTGGCGAGCTCGAGGCTCACCCAAGGCTGGCGAGCTTGAGGCTCGCTCGATCTCGACTGGCGAGCTTGAGGCCAGTTCTCGATGAGCCCCAAGCTCGCCTAGGCTCATCCGCCTAGGGCGAGCTCGGGCTCGCCTAGATCGGCCGAGCCTTGAGCTCACCTGCGCTCGATTGAGCCTCGAGGCTCGCCAGATCTCGGCGAGTCGAGCTTGCCAGTGGCAGCCAAGGTAGAAGAAAAAAGAAAATAGAAAGAAACGAAAAAAATTAATATTATAATAAAATATCAATATATTAAAAAATTTGAATTTTTTTAAAATTTCATAAAATCTATTTATGACTCTTAAGATAGTTGTCGTACCTGGCCATTTATGATCCATTTAAAACCCATTTAGAACCCATTAAATTTCTAAGTAACTCATTTATGATTCACTTAAACACTTAAGCTAACTCATTTTTGACCCACCACCATTAAATATGGATTGAATATGGGTTCTAAACCCATTTTGACACCTCTAGCTATGACGCATTCATTTTCCCTTTCTAGGTAAGAGCCATCAATGTTGATTCTATTGAAAGGCTGGCTTTCCCTAGAAGAATTTATTATCTGTCCATTTCTTTTCCTAATGTAATCTTCTCTAAAGCATATGATGATTGAGAGTCGTGATTCCTTCGATCAAACTAATCTAATAAAATCAAACTAAGTGGCAGCATCATCGGGCCATCTTTCTACCTCGCGAAATGAAGTCGCTGAAAATGTTAGAACATCGGCGTCACATTCTCCATTGGTCACATTTTAAAGCGCCTCAAGATTTCCTGATCAAAATCCCTTTGGAAATCTTATCATTTTTTCTTATTGAGAATTAATGATTTCTATTCCCATTTCATCATAACATGTAGTTATCACAGCATTTTTTTTTTTTTTTGGCACCTAGGATGTGAGGTCGAAGGATTTGGGAAGAGAAGTATTAGCAGCTATTTTTGCATGATAATTGCCCTGCGAAAGCGATTCGTGGGAAGGGAAACGTCAAACATGTTACATCAAAGAGTTTCTCGCAAGAATCGAGGATGCCAAGAAAACGTCCCAAACTTTATTTGTTTTGACGTCATCTGATCAGATTATAGTCTTCATCTCGTTTTTTGTTTCACTAAGTAGGTCTGCAACGCCATCGGTTACATGCCATCTGAAGAGCAAGTACTGCATAGATTAATACATCGCATCAAATCTGTTGACACCCAAAATTCACCTAGGACTTGATAAATAGGAAGGCCGGTAAAGCATCATTGACCCGAGGGCCAAGTACGCGTTGGTGTCCGAATGTATGTCGTAGAAATAGATTAGTAATTCAAAAGTAACCTCTACCGACGGTTATCTCTCGTACTCGGAGAAAATTACTAAAAAATGCTAAACTTATTGCAATTGTGCCAATTCAACCCTAAACATTTTTTTTGTGCCAATTTAGTCTTAAGTCTTTTGTATTTGTGCCAATTCAGTCCTTCCGATCAAAGTTGGCCTAAACTCGTTGACGTGGACGTCCGCCGGTGCTGACGTGACCAATTTTAAATATTATTTAAATATTTTTTGAATTTTTTTATTGTGTATTTTTTCTCTTTCTCTTTTTTTTTTTCCCTTCCCTTCTTCTTCCCCCAGTCGATCGCCGAATTGGCGATCGGCTAGAGGCTAGATTCGGCGAGGGTGAGGTTGTCCTCGCCCAAGCAGTCTCTCGCCCAGCCATGGCGAGGCTCGGCCTCGTCGGATCTAGGCAAGGTCGCCTCGCGAAGTTAAGAGCAAAGCTGAGCCTCGGCCTGGGCGAGGCAGACCTTGCCCTCGCCGGCTCTGTCCACTAGCCGGTTGCTGATCCGGCTATCAGTTGGAGGAAGAAGAAAAAAAGGGAAAAAAGAGAGAAAGAAAAGAATAAAAAATAATAAAATAATAAAATTCAAAAAAAAATATTAAAATATTATTTAAAGTTGGCCACGTTAGTGACGGCATCCACATCAGCACTGGTTGGCATCCATGTCAGCGTCGGCCCGCCAAAATTGGCATGAAGGACTGAATTGCACAAATACAAAATGTGTAGGACTGAATTGGCACAATTATAATTGGTTTAGGATTCTTTTTGTAATTTCCCTACTCGACTATAAATAGTCGGAGAAGAGCCTTTGTAAAGATCCGTAATCAATAACACATATCATTTTTTTCATGCAATTTATTATACCAGTTTTTTATTCCTGCTTATCATTCTTTATTTACTTTATCCATTTTGTTCTTAACGTAACCATTATCCATCATTTCCTGTCTGAATATTCACAGAACCCAATTCAATTTAAAAGTTGAAGATCACAACCAGTGAAAGATCTTTCGTTGCGGATCATTTCAACTTTTGCGGCCAATAATTTGGTCATCATCTTTCCAAATTCGTATTGTTGTTCAAGATGATCATACATTGCGAATGACTAGACAATAGAAAATATATGCATCGTAAACTCTACAATAGAGCATGTTTGAAATAGGTGTGCAGAAGTCCCATCTTATTAAATGTGTTAAGTTAATATTGCACCCACCAACCCCTTCCCAGAATAAAGTCGATCTTGTATAAGGTGTTTGGCCACCGGCACATTTACAGAACTCTATAGGATAATTTTGTCGTATTCGGTATTTGGTGCTACATCCAGAAAGGTTAGATATTAAAAAAAATCCCACCTATTTAAAAGAAAAGTACCAAAAAAAAGTCCTAAACGTATTATATTGCTATCAATTTAGTCTTAAATCTTTCAATTGGATCAATTTAGTCCTAAACATTTTCACTTTAGTATCAATTCAATCAATCTGACCAATTTAGGTCGGAAGTCGCTGACGTGGATACCGTTCGCCCTATGTGGCACGGTTGGTGTTGACGTGACATTCTTAAATATTTTTAACTGTCTTATCATTTTTGTAGTTTTTATTTTTTTTTCCTTTCTTTTTTTCTTCCCCTTTTCTTTTTGTCGGTGGCCGGTCGCCAGCCACCGGCCATAGGCCATGGCCGGTGAGGGCCATCAACAAAAGAAAAGGGGAAGAAAAAAGAAAGGAAAAAAAAAATGTCTATGTTAATGTCAGTCGTGTCACGTAGGACGGCCGATGCCATGTCAGCGATTTTCGGCCAAAATTGGCTGAGACTGAATTGGTACTAATGTGAAATGGTTTGGGTCAAAATTGGTCTAAGTGAAAGGTTTAGGAATTGGTACCAATGCAATAGATTTATGACTTTTTTTGATACTTTTCCCAATAAATAAAATCAACTAAGACAAGCAAAAAGTGACGTAGAGAGAGAGAGAGAGAGAGAGAGAGAGAGAGAGGTGCCGCTTGGCGACCCGCTTGTATGCACCGCCTTCAAGGTGGTCGCCAGAGTCAAGCTATTACGACACACCGCTGCAGCTCTCAAGCCACCGTTGTCGACCTGTCGTGATGGCTGCGGATCTCTCTCTCTCTTAGTGATTTAGATATGAGGTTCAAGATCACCATAAAGTCGTCGTTTTCAAGCAACCACCCATAAGATGGTCACATGGTTGGTTTGGGCAATGGTCGACATTATACGTTTTATTCCACAATTATTCTGTTAGTTGTACCAAGTAATGCATGAGACATTCGAACTCGCACCCTATCCAAGTTGACCCTTTCATGTCGTATCCAGCCAAATAATCTAGACTACCAAAAGTTGTCGAGGGATGTCAATACGACATGCCGAGCTATATTAATTTCATGACGCGTGACTCTCTAAAGTGGCATTTTCAAACCTAAATTGGGCGTTCCATCAACTATACATCCAACACATATTTGTTTATGTAGTATCTTGGCTGAATTTTGTACATTAGGATATAACTCCACCTCTTCATCCTTCTATGGAAGGGGAGGCTAAGCACTTCAGATTAGAGAAATTATAACTAGTTACTTCTTTGTGACCTAATCACTCCAAAATAATCACACCTTCTTTAGGTGGAAGCTCTCTCGTTGTCTCGTAACGATTTGCAATGGGCCTTAAATATCAACAAAGGATTCGAAATCGTTCTTATTAAATGTGTTCAACAAGTGTCTTAATACCCGCTAAGAAGAGACTAATAGACATATCCCACAGACTAAGTACAACCATCACTGTGCAAGTTCCATCCCTAACACTAATCAAAACTTGCTAAACCCCCAAAAGATTTCAAGACCATTAATAATTACGTGAGCAAGACAAGGCCACCCCATCAAAAGCGGATGAAATGTCAAAGTGCGAGTTAGTGAGAGGTAGTTGCTCAGTCCCTTTTAACCCCGGAGATAATCATGATTAGATCTGGGAAATATCACAGAGCAACATCATCACTTTCCTGACTCTCTGCGAGATACGCGAAAAGCGCACAACCGTAATCACCAGGCCGGTTTAATTATAAACCTTAGTTGCCGACATCCATCCATGCACTTTCGATAGATTAAGTTAAGGATTTTAATTAAAGCCTAATGTAGATTGAAATTCACGCGAAACACGGCGTCATCATCGCGTCATGCGTTATAGAGCTCGATTTAAAGTTTAGGTAATGCGGGACATGCTCATGTCAGTCGAACTACTGGAGCGTCTAGAAAACTATTACTTGTTAGCGAAAATCAAAAGTAGTTGATAACTTCTAGCAAAGAGCTTGGCACGAACAATTTTTTTTTTTTGGTACCACAAACTTGTTTAAGCTTGATACAACCACCTCTTAGCTACGTGTCATTTTCTAAATGGGTCGTGTGAAAAATTACCGACCCTCCTGAAAGCCGTTGTAAATGGCTGTACTTTTCAGAAGCGCCGTAGTCATGAGATCAAGCAGAAATTCCAACACTCCTTTCGACAATCGTAATAACTGTGAGAATGTTATATTAGACGATCTCTGCGTCTCTGATACGTGTTGCAAGATACTAATGGGAGCACATCATCGACAAGTTGTATATAGGTAAACGATTCATCGTCCACCATGAACCTTAGCACGTACGTACCCACCTTAGACCTACGTGCAGAATTGGGACAGCAGAGGATCGAAGATGTCGGGGGGTATCAAGAAGTGAAGGGCCATGCAAACAGATTACGCAGATCCACACACTAGGAAGGAAGTCCCCGTGGTATTTTCTTGCATTTATGCTTGAAGGGTTTCATTTCATGTTGGGGTTGAAGCTCTTCTCGAGCTGAAGCAGCAAAATGGAGATTGGGAAACCCAAAGTCTGCAACAAAGTCCACATTCTTGAAAGCTCAGTCGCTCCGACCCCATCATCTCTTTCCTGCCTCTTTTCTCGTTGAGGTGGTTGCGCAAGTAGAGAGAGAGAGAGAGAGGGAGAGAGAGAGAGAGAGAGAGAGAGGGAGGGTAAGATGGTTAATTAAGAGGTCATTGTCAGACAGATTTTGAGGTCGAAGGTCGTAGTTGAGAGATGGAGAGGCATATCCGCTTGCGCACCTTGCCCTAGGAGTCTAGCCACTGCCCGTTTCCTAAACGGGTTTTCATAATTTCATTCCATAAATTGATTCCAAAATCATAATTTACTTCGAGCCCTGATCGGAGCAGAATATCTCTAATCATTCTTCTCATTGACGGGCTACATGACACTACTTACGCTTAATTTTGATCGAGTTAAAGCAATCCAAACGTCTCTATAAATGTATTGCATACAAGCTGACCCTTTGACTTCCTTGAGAAATAATGTAGATTTTGGATACTCCGAATTAAGTAAGCTAACTTATTATTATTAGGGATGAGCATGGTTTCAAGGTTGAACTTGGAACCTGGAACCAGACCGGTGAGGACATGTCCGGTTCCAAATTCCAAGCTATGCATGGTAGATTTTAGATTCTAAAAATTGGGAGAGAAGTACACCAGAAATGCCAAAAGTTGTGTACGACGCTCACTTTAGTGCCAAATTTTTTGAAATGACCACTTAAGTGCCAAAATAGAAGAATAATGATCACTTAAGTGCCAAATCGGAGAAATTCCGGTCAAACTAATTTCGTGACATTTATAATTAAATTTTTAATCTAACGTGGAATTTTTTTCAAAATATTTATTCCATGTGGATTATAAAAATTAAAAATAAGCTAAAAAATTAAAGTTAAATTTGAAAATAAGCTAAAACATAAAATTTGTATTTTTTTTATTTTTTAATATTTTTTTAAAATTTTTGTCTTTTTTAATTGTTGATTGAACCTCCGGCGAGCCACGTGGGCTTCATATATTAATAAAATAATACAACGTCAGATTTTCGACCAAGCATATCAGAGTTGGTACTTAAGTGATCATTTTTAAAAAAAAAGCACTTAAGTGATCATTTCGGAACTTTTGACACTAAAGTGAGCTCCATACACAACTTTTTGCATTTCTGGTGTACTTCTCCCAAAAAATTGAAGAATCTGTTCCGACGGATAGGTTTCAAATTTTAGGCAGGTGAAACTTGAAACCTGGAACAAGTTTTTGTGCTTTTCTTGGTAATATATTGTTGCGCGATTCTACGACATTGCATGGCGTCCAATGATGAGTGTGTAATCTGGAACTACTAATCCGAGCTTCCATTTTCGGCGACATTTATAATCGAGATATTTACTTTGTTAATATATATATATATATATATATATTAGTGTGTTAACTATGAGTTGTGGTCAGTGGATTATCGCAGAAGTGGTGGTCATTCAAGGTGATGATTCACTGCAATCTTTCAATCAAGAATACGGGTAGAACCCGTGTAGAACTTGGAACCGACCCTAGAACCTGTGGCAGGGTAAGTTCCAGGTTTTAGTGTGTGCATGATAGATTTCATGTTTCAAAAAATGAGGAACTTGTTTCGGCGAATAGGTTCTAGGTGAAACCTATACGGATCCTGGAACCGCTCACCCCTACGTATTATCGGTCGGGCGCCATTCGTACTATGCCACTCGTACATTTAATCAAGAATGAAGCCCTACAAGAACCAAAAACCCAGAGTCCGCTCCCCTCTCTTTTGCGCATGTTCACCAACGATGTCACTTACGCGGACGACGCCCATCTCTCTTTTATGATGCTTTCGAGCTGAAAACTAAATAAACAAATGACAAAACTCCCATGCAGCTATAGAGTTTTTGACCTATCATCAAATGTCCCACTACAACAATAGTTGTATACCACCATCTAATTGCATGACGGGTTATATTTTTCTTCGTCCCTAACCAAGAGATCTCTAACCATGCCTTTTCATTGGCTTTTTTTTGGGGGGGGGGGGGGGGGGGGGGGGGTGTCTAGAATCGATGAGTACCGAAGAATCCCGCTGGAGTTGGCGGTCCACCCGTCTCCTGGGCACTAAATAATTACTGGAGACGTGCAGCTCTGTGCCCTTAAGCGTGGCACCAATAGTGACAATCTGATCCGTTCCCCGGAGGTCAAGCACCTAACTGGAGTGATTAGAATAATCACATGAGGTGATAATTATTTAGGCGGAAAATTGTCAAAAAAGTCCTAAATTTTTACACTTTTACCAATTCAGTCCAAAACTTTTTAAGTTTGATTCAGTTATAAATTTTTTCACATTTTGCAAATTCACCACGCCCACCTAGGCTAGGGCGGCCCTAGCTTGATGTCGGCGAGGGCGGCCCTAGCCTGACGCCGACGGAGGTTGAGGTCGGAGGGTAAAAAGAAAAGAAAAACAGGAAAACAAAAAAATTTAAAAATTTAAAAATTTAAAAATTTAAAAATAAAATATTATTGAAATATTATTGTAAATTGCCCACGTCAGTATCGTGATGCCATGTAGGACCGCCGGCGTCCACGTCAACGATTTCCAGCTATTAGGACTGAATTGGCAAAATGTGAAAATGTTTAGGATTGAATCGTCAAAAGGTGAAAAGTTTTAAGACTTTTTTTGACAATTTTCCTATCATTTAGGGATTGGGGTGTTGACTTAAAAATCGCTCAACAAGGTCTCTTCCACATGGGACTTGGGATATCACAAATTCCCTCACTTAAAGAACTAACATCCTCGTCAGTGTTGTCCCGTATTGTTCAGAGAAGCTCCTTCCATGCGATGTGTGGCTCGATTAACTCTTGCCCTTTCCGCCATCCTAGAAGTGTACTGAGCGCATTATCTTGTCCGAGCCGTCCTTTGGGTGTTGACTTATGATTCAATGTGGCCTCTCTCGATCTGATGTATGACTCGAGATGTTACACCTGTTGACTCTAGCAATATCACCTAGAGGGGGGTAAATAGATGATTCTGAATAGTTTTGAATCTAATTACGGAACTTAAACAAATTCTAACTACTAACAGAATTAGTTCAGTAGCAAGACGTGCAGAATAATAAACACAGAAAAGAGAGTTTAAAGTTTAGAGTTTAGAGTTAGAGAGAATTGCACTCCAAGTTTATAGTGGTTCGGATTTAGCAAGCATATGTCCACTTTCCCACGATGGCAGCCGATTGGCTGGATTCCACTATGAATCGTTGAAAGGTTACAAAAGATGTCACACTTTATTACTATTACAAAAACCTCTCAAAGATAATGTTTATAGCTATCAAGAACAAGATAATGCAAATCTGAACAACTTGGCACTTTGGAATTGTAAATTCTTGAACTATCTCGGTAACAATTACTATTGATCTCCTTTTATACTCATTCGACCTCGAACTAGCCGTTACCAAGGTCCTCCAAAGGATCGCTCCTCAATTGCTGATTTGACGCCATCAATCTTGATTGAATGAGATTGTATTTGGAAAGATTTAGTAGCCGTTGGAGTAGAGTCTGAACCCTTCAGATTCAGTCGCCCATACAACTAAATCCTTAGTTTCTATAAGTAGAGTTTATCCAAATCTCCAAGATATCTTGTTTGTGGAAGGTAATATCCAATCGAGGATATTCTCCTGATTTGATTGGAAAATAACTCTGTCAATCAAATCTTACAGACTTCCATAAATAACGCAGCCAAACCGGAAGCCTGCTAAACGTGGGTCTTCAGAATCTAGTCGAGAGATACTGCAGAATCTGAACGTAATTTAGAAGCAATCTTCAGAAGTAAAAGAGACTATCTGGATCTGAACTAATTAGAACAGTGACTCTGAGCTTCAGTAAAGTCCTTGCTGACGTGTCACATAAGTCTTCTCGAGATTTAGTCTTCAAAGGCAACACCTTTCTCCATCTGAATACAAGACTTAAACTACCTCAGAAGCAGATATGTGACAACTACATCTTGAGTTTGTACGCCAAACCTGGAACAATATAAGCTTCTATTCATATGTTCATTCATGCAATAAAAATTTATTTGCATTTACCAGATTCTTTCAAAAGAAGGATAGTTTTGTCAGAATCAAAATATTCAGACGGAGGATTTTCTCAACAACACCAATTGAATGCACAAATGTTGGTTAGTCGAGTACACGCCTTGGGCAATGACGACACACACTCTTACCAGCTACTGCTAGAGCAATTTCAATAGACTTCTCTTGTTGAGGGGTTACAAGTTAAAGATATCGTTCGCGGCAAACTAAACCAAATATGAATGCATTACCCATATTTGCAATTTACTAATCAAAAGATTGTAAGACCGAAAAGAAAAAAATCAAAAGATTGGTTTGGTTAGAAAAAGCTTCTCCAAACAGAGATCGATAGAAAATGTGACCACCATAACACCGGGAAAATTACCAAAAAAAGTCCTAAACTTATTGCAATTGTGCCAATTCAGTTCAAAACCTTTTTTTTTTTTTACTAATTGAGTCCTAAAATTTTTGCAATTGTGCCAATTCAGTCCATTTGGCCGGCTGGCGTTGACATGGCAATTTTTTTAAATAATTTTCGATTTTTTTAGTTATTTTTTATTTTTTGAATAACTTTTTTTTGTCTTTTTTTTAATTTTTTTTTTAGGGTTTGGACCGGCACAATTGCAAAAGGTTTAGGACTCAATCGGAAAAAAAAAAAAAGGTTTAGGACTGAATGACACAGCTGCAATAGATTTAGGATTTTTTTTTTTGGTAATTTTCCCCCATAACACCTCTACGCACATCCCTACATGCCTAAAAAGAGAAACTTCTCTCACCATATAGCCTCTCGTCACCTTCCAGTGAGTCTCCAAAGGCAAAGCGGTATGCTATATATTTATAACATCAGAACCCTACAAGATACATAACCCGCCGAAGTTTCAAAAACTTCTGCTTCATCCGAAGGATCAATTAACAACTTCAGGCTATGTGTGTCGGAAGAGATGGATATGAACTTGTCCATAAATGGCCAGTCCCAGATTCCTCCAGGTTTCAGATTCCATCCGACGGAAGAGGAGCTTCTGCACTACTATCTGAGAAAGAAAATGTCGCACAAAAAGATCGATCTGGATGTGATCCGCGAGGTCGATCTTAATAAGCTTGAGCCGTGGGACATCCAAGGTACTACTACACCCTCTCATTTCATTGTGTTTCCACGTCGATCGCATAGTTTAAAACTGTTTCTGATTCCGGATCTAAGGAAGTTCGTTCCGTGGATTGTTGAATATGTATGTAGAGAAGTGCAAGATAGGATCTGGGCCACAGAGCGATTGGTACTTCTTTAGCCACAAGGACAAGAAGTACCCGACCGGGACTCGGACGAACCGGGCGACGGCCGTGGGGTTCTGGAAGGCCACCGGCCGCGACAAGATCATATATAGCGGCTCCACGAGGATCGGGTTGAGGAAGACCCTCGTGTTTTACAAAGGACGAGCTCCACATGGACAGAAGTCCGACTGGATCATGCATGAGTACAGGCTTGACGAGAGCTCGAACAATTCCGTGGTAAGCTCAGACTTTTTTCCTTCGGCTATTCACAAAATCCCTCTTTGAAATTCACTCTCATCTTAGATCAGCATAGTTTTAGGAGAACAACTTTTCGTGCTTATGTTTTGGGACAAACGTAGATTCAGGGTCCGGGTTTGGTTTGCGAGTCCTCCCCAGAAGACGGGTGGGTGGTCTGCCGGGTATTTAGGAAGAAGAATCAATCAAGAACACTAGAGAGTCCGAAAAGCACGTCGACCTCATCCATGGACGCCGAGATGCTGATGAGCGCGAGCACAGACAGCAGTGTCCTGGATCAGATACTATCTTACATGGGAAGGACTAATTGCGAATCGCCAGAAAATTATCAAGCGCCCGTCAACTTCACCGGTATGCAAACTCAACTGATCCATGGGAAGTTCTTGCACCTCCCAAGACTGGATGATAGTCCACACTTGGGTCAAGAGACCGGCTTGAGGACATTTTATCAGAAGTTTGATGAAATCCGCACACCGGAGAGCGATGACCCCTCCTCCTCCAAGCACACCAGTTCTGATCAGGAACCAAAAGCTGGGAATGCCGGGACTAATGACTGGGTCGCATTGGATCGGCTTGTCGCTTCGCAACTTAACGGCCAGCTGGAGATCACCGTTGCATCCAAGCAATCGCCTTATTCCGGAGCTTCAAACCCGGTACTGGCCGGTCCGACTCCAGGTGATCATCAAGTAGGGCAGTTGTCCCTGCCGCAGCTAAACAGACCCAATCAAGTATACAGTTGCGATAACGGTTTCGACTGGAGCTTCGGAAAGTCGTCACCGACGACGCCATCGAACCCGCTGCACCACTTGTCAGTATAATTGTAGCCGAGATATGTCCTCAATAACCAATTAGCAGCTCCTATATAGCAAAGTTACACTTTCCTGTGTACATTTATGCGTAGATTACTTAGGAAATAAACGTGTTTCTATACAAATCTCGGTTGAAATAATGCTTAGTCACATAATCTGAAATAATCAATGCAGTGGCATTCTGTCCCACAACATCTCATCTTCAACACGCCATGGATTCGCTGTTTGTTATGAATGGTTGCTTAGTTTCTTTTGGGATGTTGGGAGCTAGCTTTAATTTCTCGCCTTTAATAATTATGTGTCGACTAAGCTTGAGGTCTTAACCAAAGATGTTAACTAATTTGAAAAGGTTGATGTGGTTAATCATGGCTCATTGCTGACTTTGAGGCACGAGGAGGGTCTCACACGTTAAAATCATTTCATGTCCAGTTGGTAGGGTCGTGTCATGTTTGTGGATTATCATTCGGTGAAGTGCTTCATCAGTTCGTTAATAACGTGATCTAGAGAGCGAGAGAGAGAGAGAGAGAGGGGGTTTTTTTTTTCTTACCTAACACTACAGTACCGCCTACCAAACATAAAATAATGGGTAAAATTATCCAAAAGGTCCTAAACCTATTGTACGGCGGCTAATTCAGTTTTAAGCTTTTTGATGATACGACAATTCAGTCCTAAACCTATATTGGTAGAAAGAACTACATTGACAAATTATCAAAAGGTTTAGGACTAAATCGGCAAATTGTCAAAAGGTTTAGGACTAAATTGGCACAATTGAAAGGTTTAAAACTGAATTGGCAAATCATCAAAAGATTTAGGACTAAATTATCACAGTTAAAAGGTTTAGAATAGAATTGGTCGCCGTACAATAGATTTATGACATAAGAAAAGGCAAATGAGAATCAGAGAGAGCTTACTTAGGACATCTTGTCTTAAGTTTTGTCCAGATGTTTATATACACTGAAGTCCTTTCGTATTTCTCACTGTAACAAGAAGGAAGAATTGCAATCCAACCCTTGTTGAGGTAATTGGTCGAGCCGTTTGAGAATTTCCAAGAGTAGAAATTAGAGGTCATCCGTTTCAATCTCATCAAATGCGAGCCAATTGTTCTAGGTCTACACCACACATAACGGTGAAAGTTTAAACTTAACCGAGTTCATGAGAATAACAAGGTTGTCGTGAGTTCTCAAGTAACAGGAACTCGGTGCTCATTTGTTGAATTGCAACCTGTCTTATGTATGTGTTCTTCTTTCAGTCTCTAGGGTTCTATTAAAGCTTCTACCTTTATAATTGGTCCTTCTATGCTTGAGCTAGGTGAACAAGGGAGATTGAGAGAATATTTTCCAGGATGATTTTCATTGCTGTATTTCAATGATATTTATAGTACATGTACAAGGATGGCAACAACTAAAAATATGGAGAAAATCTCAACTAATTGACAGCTATTAACAACAATAAGAAGGCTGAAATTATGGAGGACAATTAGAATTTTAAACTGATTCTCTTATACGCCCCCTCAAGATGGAGTTTTCGTCGGAAACGCCGATCTTGGGTCGAAGTGTTTGCACGCGTTGTTTTGATAGTGGCTTGGTAAGGATGTCCGCTAGTTGGTCATGTATGGAAATGTGAGAGACTCTCAATTGTTCATCTTTACGAGCTCACGAACGAAGTGGTAATCAATTACAATGTGCTTCATGCGAGAGTGGAAGACCAGATTGGCACACACATAAGTGGCCCCAATATTGTCACAGTATATCGTGGATGTTTCAAGTGAGTGTATTCCCAGTTCGATGAGCAAGTTTTGAACCCAAAGTAATTCCAATGAGGTAGCGGCAACTACTCTATATTCGGCTTCTATTGATGATCAGGCAATGGACCGCTGTTTGTGGGAGCTCCAAGAGATAGGATTGGCGCCAAGATAAATAATGAAGCCGGATGTGGAAGTCCTGTCATTTGAATCACCGGCCCAATCTGCATCTGAATAGGCATGTAAAATGGGTTTTGTATCTCGCCGCAAGTGAAGCCAACGGAATAGGGTACCTTTAAGATATCGAAGAAGGCATTTGGCGGTAGACCAATGATTTAATGTTGGCTTGTGCATGAACTGAGATAATTTGTTGACAACGAACGAAATATCAGGTCAAGTGACTAGGAGGTATTGAAGGGCACCGACGAGGCTCCGAAATTCAGTTACGGATGTGTACCCCGAATTATCATGAAGTGAAAGTGTAGTATCGGTTGCCATTGGAGACCCAACATCCTTTGCTTCGGCCATTTTATGCTTTTCGAATAGATCCCGTATGTATTTATGTTGCGAGAGCAAAAGACCCTTCTTGGTGGGAAGTACTTCGATTCCAAGGAAGTAGCCTAAGGTCCCCAAATCTTTGACAAAAAAACGCTTGGATAATCTTGCAACGAAATCATTGAGAAACCAAGTGTTGTTGCCCGTAATGACAAGATCATCAACATATACCAAGAAATATGCTCTATGCCATTGTGTGAGTAGATAAAAAGGGAGCTATCGGCCTTGGAATTAGTAAATGAATTGGCTATTAGAAATGCACTTAACTCATTGTACCAGGCTCGAGGAGCTTGTTTGAGCCCGTAGATAGCTTTCCTAAGTTTGCACACATGGTCGGGTTTTGCGGGGTCTTTGAAACCGGGAGGTTGTTCCATGAACACTTCATCTTGTAGCGTTCCTTACAGAAACGCGTTATTGACATCCATTTGGTGCAGTGGCAATTTCAAGTGAGTGCTAGAATGAGGATAATGCGGATTGTTGTAGGTTTGACAACAGGGCTGAAGGTTTCTTTAAAGTCAATTCCTGATCTTTGGTGAAATCCTTTAGCGACAAGACGCGCCTTGTATCTCTCGATGCTGCCATCGGATCGACGCTTGATCCTATAGACCCACCTACAACCAACAATATTCATGGAAGAATTCTTTGGGGTTAGTTCCCAAGTTCCATTTCGAATTACGGCATTGATTTCCTTGGACATAGCGGAGCGCAATTGGGGGTCACTCAAAGCTTGAGTAAGTCCACTTGGTTCATAGGTTTGAGGTCAGGGATGTTTTGTGGTGAGTGTATGTATTTGTTTAGGCTTGAAAATGTTGTTTTGAGATCATGTAATCATGTTATGGGTGCGAGTGGGGTGATTCGGGTTTGGCAGGTTTGGGGGTGGTTTGGTTAAGAGTGGGGAGAGTGAGGGGCTGGTTGGTGGAATATTGTTTCTGGTGGAAGTGCTGCTGGTTGAGTGGTGGTTGTTACTTGGTGAGGTTAGAGGTGTGACACTGGTGGTACGTGCATCGGATAGAGGTGTGTCCGGTGTTAGAGGAGAGATCACTTACTGAGTTGTCAGGTGGATTGGCTGGCAGAACTTGCGCGTCGGCTGAGCTATAGTGAGGAGTGCTTGTCACAGTTGATGGCGTGTTCGGAGCAGAAGCAAAATATGGCACAGTGGATGACCGAAGAAGAGGAGTTTTGGCCAAGTATGAGGGGGAGGACTCGGGTAGGTACAAAGAGGGGTATGGGAAGAAGGTTTCATCAAAGACAACATGACGTGAGAGGAATATTTTTTGGGTAGTGGGATCAAAATACTTGTACGCACTTTGAGTTAAAGAATAACCAAGAAAACTACATGGGCGAGAGCGTGGTAAAAGCTTATTTTTTGTGTATGGCCGAAGCCATGGGTAACAGAGGCATCCGAAAATTCAGAGTTTTAGGTAGTTCAGGGGTTTGCCGAAGAGGCGGTGATATGGAGACTTAAGATTAAGAATATTTATGGGTAGACGATTTATGAGATATGTGGCGGTTTGGAAGGCATAGGTCCAAAAGGTGGGAGGTAGGCCGGCTTTGTGTAGTAAGGTTAATCCGATTTCGACGATGTGCGGGTGACACCTTTCAGCGATGCCGTTATGTTGTGGGGTGTATGGAGGTGTGGTTTGGTGTGAAATTCCGTGTTTTGCTAAAAATGGTTTGAGTTGAATGAATTCCCCGCCCCCATTAGAATAAAGAGTTCGTATTTTTCCTTGGAATTATTTTTCGACCAGTGTTTTGAACTGTTCAAAAATAGGGGCAACAATGAATTTGTTGTGGATGGGATAAAACCAAACATAACGAGTGAACTGGTCAACAAAAATAACATAATAACGAAAACCATCAATAGATAAAGTAGATGCCGGACCCCAAACGTCCGTGTACAATAAGTCAAGTGTATATCTATCTTCTAAAGTTGAAGAATGAAATGGTAGTTTATGACTTTTATTGCAACGACAAGAGTCACATGGTAACTTATTTCCTAGACTAGACTCATTTGACGACGGAAGTGAAAAATGCTTAATGGTATGGCATAAAATATCGATGGAAGGATGACCTAACCGATCATGCCACGTAGTTGCTCGCGTCCGCTCACCAACCAAGGCCGTGTGTGAGGCATGTGGCTGCCAAGAGGATGGCGGCAATCGATAAACGCCGTCTCTAAGTTCTCCTCGAAGTAGCGTCGCCCCCCATGCGAAGTTCCTTCACCAAAAAATGAGAGGCAAAGAATTCAATCGAGGCTCGGTTAGCATGACAGAATTGTGAAACCGAAATTAATTTTTTGGTTATGTGAGGAGTGCGTAAAACATTAGACATTTGGAAGGAAGTATGCAGGTAATTTAATGTAGTAGAACCAATGTGAATGATACTCAAACCTGAGCCATCGCCAATGACTATCTCATCCGGGCCTTCATACTTGCTATGTAGAGATCAATTAGCGAGATCACTTGTAACATGATGTGAGGCTCCCGAATCAATCAACCAACCCTCTTCTCGGGTTGAACTTGGACCTGCGGCAACATTTGCAACCGGAGCACGGATTGCGTCTCGAATGCGGAAATAATTTTTGGTTGAGTGTCCCACGTGATCACAGTATTGATAAATGGGCCAGGAGCCGTTGTGCTGTGGAGACCGTGAGTCACTGCTTTTGTGATCTCTCCGTCAGTCTGGATTGCGGGTGCTAAGGGAATTTCTGGAGTCTCCAGCAAGCTGTCCAGAACGGCCAGAACTGTTCCGTCGGGATGGGGCTCTTGGACCTCGAGTGTTTCAAGTGCTAAAATTGGTTATTACTGGTAGGACTTCAACTGCCATTTCTTCATGTTGAAGGAACATTTCATGGGCGACTAATTTGTCGTAAAGTTCCTTGAAAGTGATTGTGTTTTCACGAACACGAATCGCCGCTGCGATTTCACGGTATTCCGGTCCTAATCCCCGGAGAGCGTGGATGACAAAGTCATCGTCATGGAGAGGTGAATCAATCATTGCCAACTCATCTGCAATAGATTTTAGTTGCCATAAAAAATCAGAAATGGAACGAGAGTTGCGTTTAACTGTTGATAATTGATCCTTGAGATGCATGACGCAGGATCGGGATTTGCTTGCGTAAAGTGTTGCAAGTTTGTTCCATGCACTTTGAGATGTTGCACAAGAGGCAAGAAGGGGAATGATGGCTTCGGAAGTGGAAGCAAAAATCCCGTTGAGCAAGAGTTGGTCTTGTCTAATCCAATGAAGGTGGGCGGGACTATTTGATTGCCGCCGGTGATCTCTTCCGGTGGGCAAGGACGCGTTCCGTCGATGAATCCTTTAAGGTCATATCCGACTAGCATGGACATGAATTGAGCGCGCCAAAAAGCATAGTTGGTGGAAGTTACCAGTAGAGATTGCAATAAGTTTGGTTGAAGTGGCTACAGGAATTTCGGGGAGAATTGTTTCAGAAGCAGAGTTTAAGGGGGAGATTGTTTCAGAAGCAGAGTTTGTGGTAGCCATGACTAAGGTAAAAGGAGGCAAAAAAAAAAGGGGGGGGGGGGGGGGGGGTTAAAAAACGAGATGAAAGAGGCTCTTAGGAGTAGATTGATCTAATACCATGAACAAGGGAGATTGAGAGAATATTTTTCAGGATGGTTTTTATTGTTGTATTTCAATGATATTTATAGTACACGTACAAGGATGGCAACAACGAAAAATATGAAGAAAATCTCAACTAATTGATAGCTATTAACAACAATGAGAAGGCTGAAATTATGGAGGACAATTTGAATTTTAAACAGATTCTCTTATACTAAGACAGGGAGGAAGGTGGAAATTTATCAAGTTTAGGGTTGGTCAAGAACCAGTTTCCTAGCTTCCAAATGACTATATAGGTGTTATTCCTCTAATGCCCATTGGGTTAGTATTGACAAGCGATGATCGAACTGTGACAAATGTCAATTGGGTCATGACAAATGGCAATACATTATGATAACTGTGATATATTTTGACATGTGGCGGGCAAACCGTCCACAGAGCCAATGAGCGCTTGATTTTTTAAGTAGTGATTTCACCACCAATTCCTCCAATAAGATAGCTTTTTATGTAGAGATACTCCCCATCGGGTTGACTCGTCTTGTCTCTGCACCCGCATTGTAATTTGGAGAAGTCATGAATGGGAGATTTATGGTCTAAAGAAAGATAAACCATATGGATGTTAACAAATCCTATTATAGTGTAAACTTAACAGTTGTGTGTCAAACATGAATCTACGTAAGATCAAAGGAATAAAAAAAAAATTAATCTAAAGCCTCACTAGAGATAAACAATTATTATGGACCATCTCTTCTTTCGGGAAAATAACCGAAAAAGTCCAAAACCTATTGCAATGGTACCAATTTAGTCTTAAACCTTTTTACGTTTTGTCAATTGAGTCAGTCTGGTCAATTTTGGTCAAAAATCACTGACTTGAATGCCAGATGTTCTATATGGCATGGTCGGGGCTAACATTGTCATATTTTAATAATATTATAATAATTTTTTCAATTTCCTAATACATTTTTCTTTTTTTTCTTTACTTTTTATGTTTTTTCCCCAGCTTAGGCTGGTGAGGGCAGCGACGCCCTCACCTGTGGCCGGCGGGGGTCGCCGGCCCTAAGTTCAGAAAAAAAAAAAAAGGTAAAGAAAAGAAAAACATTGAAAAAAAGAAAAACTTATAAAAAAATTAAAAAATTAAAAAACCATTAAAATTTGCCCATGTCAGCACTGACTGTCCTACGTGGCACATACATGTGAACGATTTTCAGATGGATTGAATTGACACAAATATAAAAGTTTAGGACTGAAGTAACACAATTGTAATAAATTTAACCGTTCAAGACTTTTTTTTTATATAATTTTCCCCATTTTTTTTTTTTTTTTGCTGATGAAGATCCATCCCTATCCACTGTTTGCATGGAGTCCACATAAATCTTAAATTCGGGGCAGATGTTGTTCAATTAGGCAGAGAAATTCTCATGTGGATGTGGATACTTCTATGCATCGTTTCTGATATCAAAGTTAAATTAGATTCTCGTAAACGAATCTACGGAAAACTTATTATTAAACTGATCGAGTATTTTGTAAGCGTTGGAAAATTGAATCAAGGCGGTCCTAAGCGTACAACACAATTTGCTCCACGTGAGCTCAATTCCATCAATATCTGATTCCAACTCAGGGCAACAACTATGGTTTCATTTATTTATTTCGCGGAAAATGAATGGTTTGAAAAGTATTTTTCTAAAAATGATCGTTTATATCTCTTGAAATAATTAATCAATAGAAAAAAATTTCATTACAGACAATAATTTTTGTCTAAGTATTTTCTTGGACGACGAAGATATTTTTTGTTTGTTCATTTTTGTAAGCAATATAAACGTTTCTTTTTTAGGAAAATACTTTTTAAATCATTTATTTTTCGCGAAATAAAATGAGCCTAAAATTAATGATGATTTCCCTTGCACTTAACGAATTTATGGGATGATTTATGCTCATCTTCTTACAGAGAACATGAAAAGCAATTAGTTTCTTTTAATTAGAAATAGCGGAATCATTTTGGGAATTGACGGTAGCAGCTGGACACAGTGAGGGCCCAATTGCCAGACCCACATATGGGTTTTGCCGACAGGCCCCACATTACCGGTCTGTTGGTACCAAACGCTGACTATTATTTGGCCCGATAGTGGTTTATTGTTCCCAGTCCTAAACGTGGCACGGTAGATTTCAGGTTCTAAAATTTCGTAATCAATAAGTATAGGATAAGTTTCGGGGTTTGAGATCATATATACCCTGCACCCACGTTGCATCCACTATGTACCCTGGACATGAAACTTGTGTAGGGTACCATATAGAAAGATACATAGTGCCCTACCTAATTTTTTTTTTCTAAGGATAATGATATAAAGAGTCCTTGAACTTTGGCCCAATGTTCAATGACATCCTTGAACTTAATTTGTTCGATGCGGTCTCTGGACTTTTGATACATGTTCAATTTAGTCCATGGACTTTTGATATGCATTACCCGAACCAAAATGGGACCCGACCCAAAAAGACCTGAAATTTTTGGTTTGGGTATTTTTGACACCCCTAGCAGCAACCATCAACTATGATCCGACAGCATTAACATCCTAAACAGAGAAATAACTTCATCAGAGGTGATTATGAGCTGCTCCACCTGATGGGATCTACAAGGAACAAACTTGAAACAAGCATACACATAGCTAGGAATTATGCAAAGTGGTCCATCTAAACAGAGCAGAAAGTTATCGTTGGCATAGAGCATCACTGGTTGTGGTGCATATTCTTCAGGCCACTCACTGTACCATCCATCACAGTGTAAAATCAGCTGCTAGCCAACATACTCGTCCAGACTTCCATCAATCAGGTGCATAAGCAACCTTGAACTGGCAGAGTCTAAAGCCCCTATTTGCAGGATAACGGGCAGTGTATATGAGAATCCATTCAAAAGCCACCTCATTTGCTGAATCGAGCATCTTCATGAAGTAGGCCTTCCAATGTTCAGACTTAATTAAAAGAGATGGCCATTACTTAATAAGCAAATCACACGTTCGTTCCAATGAGGCAGGAGCTGTGAAAATAACTTGCAGATCCTTTATATGCTTTAAGTGGAAGCTTCAGCATTCCATTTAGCAAATTTCCAAAGCAAAAAAATGCGAAACCTTAATCACTTAACTCAAGAAATAGTTAGAGATGTAGAAGAGTGCATTGCGTCATCTGCCTTTCCGACAGCTATGTAAGCTTTGTCTTTTCATAACTTATGCCTTATAGCACACCCCATGACACTATTACTTGCAGCGGAACATTCATATAAGCAGAACACAACGATATAGCTTAAAAGTGTATCAGTAGAACACAAATGCAAAGGTATTTACAAGATCTAATGTCGTGTCAATGACAAAAGGATCCAAATCTCGTTCAACTTCTCTTTCTTCTTCCAAAGTGCTTTACCTAGATGGAAGTGTATAAAATGCTCATGGAGAGATGAACAGAGCAAGGGATAAGATACTTCACAATAAACAAGCCTGGATTGGAAGACTGGCTCTTCATTTGCCAACAATGATGGCTCAAATTGCAAAAGGCTCACTCTAATCCAGTTTCAAAAGACCACACTTCTAGCTTACGTTAATTTCCTAGACGAGTAGCAACTATATCATTCCAAGACTTATTCAAGACTCGAATTGCAATGATGATTTCTCAAAGAAATTGGCAGAACTCATACGCGTTACCACAGCTCGATGTCCAAAATCATTCGCAAAGGCCCGAGAACATCGCTATATCATTGTCTAACATCGTGTCCAATGTCATAGCATTTCCAATTACAAGTATGCGTTGCTTAGATCATGCTAATTCTACACATGCTGTTCAGCCTGAAGTCCTAAGCGTCTGCCACATTGTTATCTCATAAAAGAATAAATCACCAGAATAACCGGAGCAAGAAACCAATGGAATAGAACCATACACACAGCGACTGCAAGTAAACAAAATGCTAAGCATTTTCATTTCGCATATTTAGTAAGTTATTTAGGACAATAACTGTGAGAGTCCACCTAGTTCAAGACTCACATCATCACTGAAATTAGCTACAGATTGGGCACAAGACCAACCCATTCTCATTGCAATCAGAACACCTTACCACAACAACCCTCCCTGGTTTCTCTCCATCTTCACCTTCCTCCTTCACCATCACCAGATTCACCAACACTTTGCAACTCCCATTACACCGGAAACAAGGCAAGAACCGCACGCCCCCGCACCCTTCGCACAACATGCCTGCCTTTCTCTTCGGCAATCCCTCGACCAGCTCCCCCAGACCGCCCTCCTCGACGATCCTCATCACCTCCTCGGCCCCGCCCAAGTACCTACCCCTCACGAAGACCCTCGGCGGCACAACCTCCGCCCTTGCCCGCCCCTTCATCAGCTCCCTCAGCTCCTCCTTGAACCCGCTGTCCATTGACACATCCCGCTCGCACACCGCCACACCAAGCCCCTCGAGTGCCGCCCTCACGGCATTGCAGTCCTCGAACGTCTTCCGCACCCCTCGCAGAGTGGTGGTGTAGATCACAACCCGGTCCCCCCCCCTCGGAGGGCAGAGGTCCTCAAACCTGTTGAGAGCGGGATTCGCCGCTAGCACAGCAGCAGACAGACTCGGAACTTCGCTGTGGCTGCCATCTCGCGGCGGTGGTGGCAGCTTGAGAACGGGGGAAGGGTGAATTTGAAATTTAAATGAATTAACGCGGGAAGCGGAATTAGGGTTCGAGTTCTCTTTGACGAAGCCAAAAGGATCTTTGAATTTGGGTTGGGGGAGAGGGGAAAAGCGGAAGCTTTCGGCGTCTAGGCCGGACATGAGCTCCCAGGAGTTGATGATCTCGGGGCGGGTCGGGTCGGACCATAGAGGCTTGGATTCGGACCGGAAGGACTTGGGGTCGGAGAGAGGGGAGGGGAAGATGGATCCGAGGGTAAACCGCGGCGGAGGAGTCGGCGGCGTGGTGGCGGCGGCGGCGGCGGAGGGTGTGGGTGGGTCGAGGGTGAGGAGGCCGTAGGTGGTGGAGGTGAGAGAGACGATGTGGTGGCCGAGGGCGGAGGTCCCGAGGGGAGAGAACTCGTCGTCGTGACTCAGCAGGTTGGAGGAGACGCAACCCATGGTCGTTGGTATCACTGTCGGAGCTTCGGAGTTGCTAAATTTATCAGCTTTCTTTCCTCTTCTTGAAACCGAAACAAAAGAAGAAACTGAAGAAGAGGTGGCACAATGTGGAACAGAGTTTGAAGGGCGTGGAGACTCGAGATCGAGAGAGAAAGAGAGTTATGGCTTCGATCCAAGAGACGACTTCTTTGGAGGAGAGAAGGGAAACAGAGTAAAGTAAAAGGAAAATGGGAGTGATGAAGAAGAAGAAGAAGAAGTGAACAGTGTGAGCGGTGGTTGCAGTTCAATTTTTCGAAAAGAAATGGAAGTGGGAAACCTGGGTAAAGAGGGAGCGTGAAAATTCAAAGCGAGGAGTGAGAACGGATCATTTCATTCATTCAAAGGGTGGGTCCGACCCGGCCCGGACCCGCCTCTTTTTCCTCCAGTTGGTCTGATACGTCTTCTCCGAGAAGTGTGTCAATCAATCCCCCTCCTCCTAGGGGTGTGCAGCTACAGCTAGATTGGTTGTTTCCGAACAAACGTTTAAGGAACCGACGCCCATGAGGTCGGTAATTGGGTTTTTAGGTTCTATTGCTCCAAATTGGCTTACTTTGATTAAATTATAGTTTGTCATCATGGGTGACGGAAATGGATTGATCGAATCCACCCGATTAGAGTTGAAATTTCGCATCTACATAAATCATCTATTTCCAAAAAAACCAAATAAAAAGATAGAGCAAGGGTTGTTTCCAACAATTTTTTTTTTTTACTTACTTACGAACTTATTGGTTCGTTTGGGAACCGATTTGGAACCAAACCGACAAAGCCGATTCTCATGAGAATCCGAGCTAGAAGTGACACTGATGTCAATCCCTTTCAACACCACTTTAAAAGTACAATTAACTTCAACTGCTCCATAGATGAAGATAGCAACTTTTTAGTCGAGCTCGTAAGAGAGGATTGGAGAAGAGAAGTCATTTAAGTTGCTATTTGGTAATCTTTCCATCACATTTACATTGAATATATATAGTTATTCTATACGAAAGTAATATGGTAAACTAACGATAGCTACCTTTGTCGATAATCACAACACCCTTAATCTTGCCTACCTTTGGTTGTTGCTAGCACTTTCCTAATCTTTTTCAAAAAGAAATGCTTTTGCACTACCCATTGTAGTATTAAGTATATTTGTTAGGAATGCGAAAGTAAAAGAGAAGAAATTAGAGAAAAAGATGCACGAAGTTTCTATAAAAGAAAATTCTTTGAGAAATAGAAAAGAAAAAATCACGATGCCGTACTAGGCAACCTCTTTACTATCAGTATCAATATCACTTTTCAAGTAGAAATTGTCTCAGTACGCAGTAGGCGTCTATGGCAAACAAGTAGAAAATACATGTACTTTCCTCTCTCTGCTTAACAGTACTTTTTTGCCACAATTCCATCAACTTCCCATTTGGAGGTTGATATTCAATACGGTAATAATCTCTCATAGTCTTCAATTGTCTTTGTCACACAAATTGCCCTAGTGCGACAGCACCTCCTCATCACTTACCATGGAGGCCAATTGAGGTTATGCACAACTTCAGTTTCTTAGTAATGATAACCTTGGTTAACAAATCTCCTGGATTTTCTTCCATGACAGTGTCCCATAATCTATCGGTGCACAAATATAATGATAGTTCAATTGAATGTGCTTTGTCATTGAGTGAAATACCTGATTTTTGCAAAACAAATAGCAACCTAGTTGTCACTAAAAATAACACCGTTATCGTGTTTCTTACCTATCACCTTCGGAAAATTCTTCAATCAAATAATGTCCTTGCCAACTTCAAATATGGCAACATACTTTGATTTAGTAGTTGAGAGAGATACACACTTCTGAAGTCTAAACATCTAATTGATTGTAGTAGTGCCACCTAAGGAAAAACATAACCCGAGGTGCTCTTTCCTTTGTGGATGTCACCACCAAGATCTGCATCGACAAAGCCTTGTAAAGCCACGCCATTTTTTCATGAAACAAAGTGACATATTTGAAGTACATCTCAAGTATCTTACTAGCGATTTTACAACTCTCATTGCTTTATTCCTGGATTAATAGCGGCTTCACAACCCCCACTGGATGAGTTATGTTTGGTCTGGTACACACCATAAAACACATCAAAGTGCCGACAGCTGATTTATGAGGCACCTTAGCCATGTAGTCCTGCTCCTCATCTATCTTTGGCAACTGCTTCTTCGAGAGCTTGAAGTAACTTCCTAAGGAGTGTTTTTGGGCTTTACATTCTGAACTCTAAATTCGTCTAGCACCTTCGCAATGTACTTTTCTTAAGCAGCTTTAAATTCCTTCGGATCTATTTCATGTGATCCTAATTCAAGAAACTCATTTGTTGTTCCCAAGTCATTCATTTCAAACTCCTTTGACGTGATCTATTTCACGTGATCCTAATTGTCGCTTAGGCTGTGACGCCCCAGAACGTCACGCGCTACAGGTGTAATTTCTTTCTATCTCTTTTATTAATTATTAGCATGCGGAAGCGTAATAAAACTTTTCACATCATCATCCTTGACATATCAACGCACGAGTTACTAAATACATATGTATCATTTATTTGTACCGCTAGTTTACCAAATGACATAATACGATTTTTATATTACAACATAGCCAGCAACATCATACCACACACAAAAGAACACAATCCTGGGAAGAGGGTTCGGGTCACCTATCTCCTCTACTTCGCTTCTTCATCGCCGAAAGCCTGCTTGTATAAACGTCGTCTAACCACTACGGGTCGACATCGAACATTGCGTACCAGCCTACGAACCAATGAGGAACCCACTCGACGAGTCCTACGTTTACCTATACCGTAGTAGTGCACTTCATATAAATAAAACTAAATTAGGCAACTCTACATCTTCAAACGCGTAATCAACATGCATCGGTACTCCAAATAGCGGCGGTGGCAGTAGGGCCATCCTACATATCTAAAAAAAATAAAGGAATGAGCCAGGGCCCAGTAAATGAAATCTCTAAGTCTAAGATAGGTGATCCTCTTACCGCTCAACCTGGCATTCACAACCACAAGCATGCAAAGTAATAGATAAATGCATGAACATACGTACGATCTTATTTCATACCGGTGACATTCATGCATGATATCACTCATTCAAGGTATTCAGATGGCATGTTATTTCATAATGCACCAGTATCACCTAGTATTTTTATCAACATGAATATATGTATGCACATGAACATGCATTATCATCTTTTACTTCTTCTCCCGAACACTCCCGGGGCATCCTTAATTTCACAGCAGGGTCATCTAAGATCACACAGCATGGGCATCTTGACTCCCGATGTAACGACTGATCCTTAGTCAGAGCTCTGATACCAAACAATTTGTCAGAGCCATGGCGTCCCAAGCTCGCCATGTCCACTATCGAATAATAATAATAATTAATTGAAGACAAACACACAGATAGATTACCAAAACACAGCACTTTTATTAACTAAGGACCGACAAAAGTCGGATCAGTTTAGGTACAACCAGTGAGAATACATCGGGAAGGCCTCAAAAAGTCGCCTATCGCCTCTACCCGGTACATCAAAAGAAACCCAAACACCCACAGCATCTACATCCAAAAACTCCCATGACTCTACTTCAGTCGACCACTATCCTAAAAAAGTTACTGTCGGTCAGTGTTGTACAGTTGTCACATATCTACAGCTGCTGCTACTACTACCGGGGCCACCTAAACTGAACCACCCCCGGCCACGTAGTGAAATGGAATGGGGTCGACAAACCCCAAGCCGCTCTCCAGGCGGCCGTAGATGGCCACGAAACGGTGGGGGACCTCCCCCACATCGAGTCCGCCGTGGACCCACATGGTGACGGTGACTCTGATGAACTCCAACTCGGGCAACCCCGGGACTGAAAAAGGTCCTAAGCTCCAGGACAGGCGGAGTGGCACCCCATAAGAAACAGTCGGTAGGCTAGCCATACTTACCTAAAAAGAGTCAACAACAAGGGGTGAGATAAATCTTAGTAAGTCGAAACCCTAATATACCGACTAATTCAACTAATGAGATGATCAAGTAACGGCAAAACTGATAAATATCGAGATCTTCGCTAGCCAATAGTTGGTCCCCAACTTGAACATACTATGAACAGCGATAATAAAAGTATATTGTGTCAAGGAATGCAATCGTCCACATGCACATGAAACATGTTCAACAACACTATCGAGATTCATCCATTAAAATCGGACAATAGCAAGAACGTCTTGTACCGCCTCAGAGACCGGCCCAGTCACATAGCAGGGCCACCCAATCACATAGCAGGGCCACCCAATCACACAGCAGGGTCTTCCCATAAACTCCATGGGGGTATCAATTTGAGCGCGGAGCTCTTATCCGTGAGCCTTGTTCCACCCAAGTTTACGATATACAAACCAAACCTTTGGCCGTGCTTGGCCCGCCCCACCGTCATTTAAAAAAAAAATTAACAAATCACGAAAACTTCAAAATCGATCTTTTATTGCGCTTTTTTTTTTACATGTCGAACATCGATTTACTTTTATTCCGCATTGGAGGGCGACCGATGTCAAATCCGGTCTTATTATTGTACATCCGATCCTATCTCGGGTTTTGTATTCATGCCTTGTACCTAAATACTCGATGGCCGCAGGTTTTCATTTTCTCGCTTTAGATTAGTCTCTCGCCTTATTTTAGTGATTTCTCCCTTTGAATGCTTTGAATGTTTCTTTTTTTTTTAAGATTACAAAACCCAAAAAAATTAGAATGCCATGAAATAAACTCCTGAAAGACCATTTTGCATGAACACTTAGCGACTAACAAAAACATGATTAAGAGTCAATTTGGTAAAAACCTCGCGTGATCATTTTAGGTAACAATCAATTCCGGACGGTAACCGAAAGGACTCTAGCTTAAACTAGGGTAACCAAATCCCCGACCCTAGAATCTCTGGTTGCGTGGGACCGAGCGATCTCTCCCAATCGCTCGGTGAGGTATCCGATCTACCTCCCAAGAAAGATCGGTGGCAACTCCAATTACATGCACACATAGCACATATCAACCAACCACATCAAGGTCGAAGCCGATAATTTCCCGCCGCGATTTGGTATGGGCCTGGGAGGGCCCGCGCCGAAGTCCCCATCCGAAAGGAGGGCCTTGCAATCCATTAGCCTGATTCGATCCACGGGGGATCATTTAGGTCGCGATAGTGCTGCCACGGTGACACGTGTCCTGGACGTCGCCACGTGTTGCCACGTGGCCCCACTAGCGGCCTCGTACTGAAACGTGGCCTTCCTACGTGTCGACGCGCTCCCGTCGTCCTCGTCTTGTCCAATTTTCGCGTACTTTGCCCAATTGGGACCTATCAGCCCCGTCATCTCGTTATTATCTCAGAATGTACATGATAAACTTCTTGGGGTTTTGGGATCATCACAACCCTCACCACCTAAGGAAATTTCGTCCTCAAAATTTAAATCCTATCCCCCTCCTTCAAATAATTAGGAGTACTTTTGTTTCATAGTTTCCTCACTTTCTCATGTCGCTTCCTCGACATCATGGTATTTCCATAATACCTTAACCAAAGGGATAGTTTTTTTCGGAGGACTTGTTCCTTCCGATCTAGTATTTGTATGGGTTCCTCAACGTATCTGACCCTTTCATCAACGTCTAATACTTCATAGTCTAACACGTGACTAGGGTCAGGGTGATATTTCCTTAGCATCGACACATGAAACACATCGTGTACTTGAGATAACTTTGGCGGTAATGCCAATCGATAAGCTAGGTCACCCACTTTCTCAAGTATCTCGAAGGATCCTACGAATCTCTGGCTCAGTTTTCCTTTTACCCCAAATCTTGAGATTCCCCTCGTACGTGATACCTTCAAGAATACATGATTACCTACCTCAAACTCTAACGGCCTTCGTAGTCTGTCGGCGTAGCTTTTTTGCCGTCTCTAAGCGACCTTAAGTTTTTCTCGTATAACTTTGATCGTATCGGTAGTGATTTGAACCAATTCTAGCCCCATTAAACTTCGTTCCAACATATGGAAGTTCTACAGGCCCTACCGTATAGTGCCTCAAATAGAGCCATGCCTATACTTTGTTGAAAACTATTATTATAGGCAAATTCTACTAAATGTAAGTTTTCTTCCCAACTGCCTTCGAAGTCAAACACACATGCTCGCAGCATGTCCTCTAATATCTGAATTACTCTTTCAGATTGCTTGTCTGTTTGCGGGTGAAAGGCAGTGCTATATTGTAGCCTTGTTCCTAAGGCACCTTGTAGACTTTTTCAAAAGTTTGATATAAACCTCATATCTCGATTTGACGTTATAGTAACCGGTACACCATGTAACAGTACTATTTCTTTAACGTACAGATTCGCAAGGTGATCTAAACTGTGATCCCTTCTCATAGCTAAAAAGTGTGCACTCTTGGTCAATCGATCCATTATTACCCAGATGGAATCGTGACCTCGTGATGTCCTTGGAGTCTTTGCACAAAATCTATTGTGATATGCTCCCATTTCTACTCAGGAATTTCTAATGGTTTAAGCATCCCTGCTGGCTTACGATGTTTTGCTTTTATTTGCTGACACGTCAAACATTTTTCGACGTGTTTAGCTGTATCCTTTTTCATCCCATTCCACCAATAGTGTTGGCGAAGGTTACGATACATCTTTGTATTACCAGGATGAATACTATACTGACTTCTATGCGCTTCAGACAGAAATGTTTCCCTCAATTCGTTATCGTCTAGTACACATAACCATCCTTGGAATCTCACAATTCCATCATCGGTTATATGGAAGCCATGTCTTTTTCCTTTTAGCATTTCTTCCAGAGTTTCTAAGATTTCAGGATCTTTTTGTTGTAATACTTTGATCCTTTGGACAATATCAGGTTCGATTCTTAAAGTGGCTAAAATACTTGTGAAGTTTCCTACCTTCAACCTGAATTCTGAGCATGATGCTCCTTTCAATAAGTTTCACTCTCGAATCATCATAGTTGCCACTTGTGCAGACTTTCGACTAAGGGCATCGGCAACTTTGTTCGTTTTTCCAATCGAAGGCATCTCGTTCCCATCCGACTCCACGAGGTATCATCCCAGTTCGCACGAAGCGCAGGGGCAATTTCCAAATACATCGAAAGCATCTCGACCTCCATAACACCTAGAGGTATCATTCCAGTTCGCACGAAGCGCAGGGGCAATTTTCGAATACATTGAAAGCATCCCGATTTTCTACAGGCTCCACGGGGTATAGTAACATCATGATATGCCATTATATGCATACAGCATGTGATTTACCTTTCTTGGCACCTCTTCTAGTAGAAATCTCAATAATTCAATAATCATGCATAACAGGCGAGATTTCTTTCATACAAATCAAGTCGGCTTTCATGAAAACAAACATATTATCAAACGTTGACATATCGTTCTATCGTCAATCCAAATCAACGAGATTTCAAGAATCAATAGGTTTTCATGAAAACGAATGTATTAATAACCATTGACGTATAATTCAAACGTCAATCTATGCAGACTACAAAAGTTAGAAATCCACTCGCCTTAGTCTTCTGATGGCGAAACGACGATGACGAAGACGGGCGAATCCAACGACCGACGACGGACCAGGGATACGAGCGGCAGTCAGGCTTAGGTGTGAGATAGGCAGGGCATGGATGCGTTCCAGAGAGGTTCTGACGATCGAATGACGAAATGAACTGACATCAGGATCTATTTATAGGAGGAAGCAGCTGACGGACGGACGAACCATGACGCGACACGTGTTCACCACGTGTCACCGCCAGCCACGCACGTGCGACATGTGGCACCCATGCGAGCTACCACATAGCACTGCCTCCTGCATGCCTGATACGTGCTGCCACGTATCCTTCTTGCTTCCACGGTGACACGTGTCCTAGACGTCGCCACGTGTTGCCACGTGGCCCCTCTCTTGGCCTCGTGCTGACACGTGGCCTTCCTACGTGTCGGTGAGCTCTTGTCGTCCTCGTCTTGTCCAATTTTTGCGTACTTAGCCCAATTGGGACCTATCATGTGCAGCCCCATCATCTCGTTATTATCTCATAATGTCCATGATAAATTGCTTGGGGTCATCACAACAGGGCTCGTGGCTAAGAACTCTATAAATATGGCTCAAGACTCTCCTCTAACCCACTAACGCTTACATTATCTCACATAAGGAAAAACGTATTGGTCGTGAGCAGTTTCTCATTTAGTTAGTGCTCTAGAGAGAGAATAGAGGGGAAGCATTTGAGTTCAGAATTGTCATCGTTCTGTCATTTGTTTCGATGGATTCTAAATTAGGTGTGCGCCAATCCCTTTTCCTCTGACATATAGCATTTCAGTTTCTGGTTATGGTATTCATGGGTTGTTCTACATTCATGGCCTTACATTTTGTATCAGAGCGGCCATAACTGAGAATTGAAACCATTCTGATTTGGTATGTTTTCAGAATTTCTATCTGGTGAAATTTATTTTTGATCACAAAGACGGATAGGTCCCATCGATACGAAAATTTTGAGTGGTCGCACGCCTCCGGCGAACCTCGAAAACCGCCTCACTCGCATATACGTACCAGGTGGCAACAGTACGTGACGGCCACTGGTGAATCGTACTATTTAGGCCTATTTTGCTATTTTTTGCTCGATGAAAATTATCTTTGTCATATAGTCGTATAGGTCTTGTTGAGGCGATCATTCCAAGTGGCTGCACACCTCCGGCAATCTCCATCTAGAGGTTCACGCTCTGACACGCGCGGAAGAGGCGACTGCTTGCGGCGGCCACGCACCTGTATGTGAAAATCCAGGTTGCTTGACTGTACAACGGTCAATGCTGAAGTCAGCGATCCGCGTCCTGAGCTGATCCTGGTTTGACCGTTGACTCGACCCACTTTGACCATTGACCCAACCCCCATTGATCGTTGACCGATTTACCTCGTTGATCATTGATCGGTTCACCTGGTCGGACCGGTCGGTGGTTGGACCGGAGTAACTGGTCGTACTGGTTTATAGTCGAACTGGTTTTCGGACCTAATGTAGCACGTCGTGCATGCACCTTACCCTCCGAGCCTTTAGGCGGAGCGTGAGGGCGCGTATGGTTTCTGTTTGGAGCGTAGTTGATGCCGGCATGCTTGAACGGTCCCTCTCTACATTGCGGTATATTCATATTACATGTTTGATGCTTTTAAGGACGGAAAAATGCGTACAAAACTCGATATACATGCATTTTTAATGGTATTTTTGCATTTTCCTTGTATTTTCATATGGTTTCAGGAATACAAGTACTAGCTCACGTGTATATGACCTCAATGAATTATTACAATGTAATTGGCATAGCATGTGATTTTAGAGATAAATTGCCCATATCTTTAAGTGTAAAGTCACATGTATTTAATCGATATGGTACATAAGGTTTATATCCTGGTATGAGATATTTTCAAGGATTCAATTAGGTAGTGACCGCTAAAGTGGCACACTTGATTGAGTTTGAGAAATATCGATCTCATTTGTGGTGGGATTTCTCCTGTTCTAATGTGTGATCATACTCTCAAAGGAGTTGATTGTGTAGTGATTCATGGAGGGACGCATATACCGCATATACCGCATATGCTTGAGAAGTATCTAATCCTAGTAGCTCATACACCCAAAGGTGGTGAGTTCACGAAGGTTGGAATATATTCTCATTGTTGTTGTCATATATAGAGTATACAGCTACATGTCATGTTTTCTATCCAAAGGTAATCATATAATAAAGTATGTAACTCTCAGGTTTGGTACTTACGTGATGTCAAATATACATATTGTTATATTTTCAGTCACCTTCTCCGTAAATGGCAACTCCATTTCGATCAAGGTTCTTATTGGTTCAAACTTTAAGATATGGAAAGAGGATTTTTTTTTTTTATTTGGGATGGAGCTAGCAGATATTCACATTACTCTTACTGAGGATAAGCCAGTAGATATCACTAACACCAGTATAGAACCTGAGAAAGCACACTTTGCTGCTTGGGATAAGAGCAATCGAAGTTGCTTGTTAACTATGAAGCGTTCCATTCAAGAAGATTTGAAGAATGGTCTGCTAGCAAACTACACTGCTAAGGAAATGATAGCAACCTTGGAGGCTAGAAATCGTGCCTCATCTAATGCTGAGATTGGGACACTTCTGCAATGACTGTTCAATATGAAGTATGATGCTGCTGGTGGTGTTAGAGATTACGTCCTTAGGATGTTAGACCTGCAGATAAAACTTAGAGTCCTTCAAGTTTCTATTCCTGATGCCTACATTGTGTATCAAACCCTAAACATCCTTCCACCAGATTTTGCGATTATAAAGACCAATTACAACTTTCAAGATGAGACCTGGTCAATTAATGACCTGATAGCTAGGGTGGTGGCACAGGAAGAGAAACTGAAAAAAGAAAAAGGACACATTTTCTTGTACGCCTCAAGTTCCAGTAACAAGAAGAGTAAGAGGTCTAGAAAACGTACTCATAAAGGTACTCATGAATCCATTGGTCATTCTAACAGTTTAGGTCTTAAGAAAATATTCTTTAAGAATGATAGTGACCGTTGCTTCTTTTGTAAGAAGAAAGGTCACATAAAGAAAAACTGTGAAATGTTTAAGGTTATCCAAGCGTGTTTTTGGCATATGTTTGTGAATCCAACCTATTAGAAGCCCCATCCAGTTCAAGGTAGCTAGATAGTAGTGCAACTAATTATGTTGTGTTTACCATATAGGGATTCATAAACTAGAGGAAGCCAAATCAGGATGAGTCAAAGCTCACCGTAGGAAACAACGGAAAAGTAGACGTTGAGTTCGTGGGAGACGTCATTTTAATTCTAGATTCTAGTTTTAATTTGATGTTGAGAAACACTTTTTATGTACCTTCTTTTAGACGGAACTTAATTTTCGTATCATGTTTGGACATGTATGGATATTCATTTAAAATAAAGAACAATGTTATTTTTTTAATACAAATAAGGTTGGGTGTTGTAACATGTCCAATGGATTGTACAGATTGTGTTTAACTCCTAATGACATATACATGGCTTATACGGTTAAAAAGGTTTTTTCCAAAAGACCTATACCTAAGGAATAGTCTTATGCATTATGGCATAAACATCTTGGTCACATCTCTAGAAAAAGAGTGGAAATGATTATAAAGGTTGACATCATGTCTGCTCTTGAAAGTGACATAAAAACTTATGTAAACTGTTGTAGGGATAAGACGACTAAGATAAAGAAGAAAACTGCAGTCCATAGTTTTAAACTATTGAGGTCATTCACACTAATATCAGTGGACCCTATACGCCAATCTTATGTAATATTTTTATTTTATTACATTTATTGATGATTATTCCCGATATGGTTATCTGTACTTGATTAAGGAAAAGTCTAAGTCTCCCGACAAGTTCAAAATTTTTCGGACTGAAGTCGAGAAATAGTTGGGAAATATCATAAAGGTTGTTAGATTAGATCGATGTGGTGAGTATTTTGGTAGGCATGGTTATTCTGGACAGCTTAAAGGGTCATTTGCCAAATACTTGGAGGATTCTGGGATAGTAGCTCAGTTTACTATGCTTGGGAGTCCTGAACAAAATGGTGTGGCCGAAAGGTGCAATCGCACCCTTATGGAAATGATGAGACATATGATCAGTAGGACTAATTTACCTATTTTTCTATGAGGTGAAGTTTTGAAAACAACAATGTACATTCTAAACCGTGTACCTGCCAAAATTGTTCCATTGACTCCTTTTGAGTTATGGACATGACGTAAACCTAGCTTGAACCATTTTAAGGTTTGTGGATGTCATGCAGAAGTGAAGTTATATAATCCAACTTTAAGTAAGTTGGACTTCAAAATCACTCGGTGTTATTTCGTATCTTACCCAGGTCATTCAAAGGGTTATCGATTTTATAATTTCAATGGAGGAACAAGAATTGTGAAATCACAGTCAACGAAGTTTCTGAAATTTGATGTTGCCGAAAAGGGTAGCTGCTTATAGACTATTGAAGATAGTAGTATGGTAAGTAATGTTGTATCTTTTTTCTCTTCCTATACAGAGGATAATGGAGTCTCCCACACCACAGACTAAACCTGTTGAGGTCCAGGATCCTGTTGTTAAGACAGCTCCTGATGAAGTTCTTCAAGCCTCTTAAGTGCAGTGTGAGGTTGTTGCAGCTCCACTCAGGAGATCCATCAAGGAGAAACGATCAGCTATACCACCAGACTATATGATCTATCTGGGAGAGCAAGACTACGATATCGGTTCTGTTGTTGATCTAGTGACTTATACAGATGCTATTTCTTGTCCCTAGTCAGATCTGTGGCTGGATGCGATGAAAGATGAGATGTAGTCTATGAAACATAATGGTGTTTGAGAACTTGTTGAATTGCCTGAAGGTCACAAGCCCATCGGCTACAAATGGGTGTACAATACTAAAATGGACTCCAAAGGAAAGATTGAGAAGTTTAATGCCAAACTAGTAGCCAAGGATTTCTGTGACATCCCGAAATTTCCCACATTAGAAATAATTAGAAAATAAAAGAATATCTCTTGACTTGTTCCTTAAGACACCTAGAAGCTTCTAGAGGAAGCTAAATCGTTTCTTAATATAAAAAAAAAAAGAATCTCAAAGCTTCTTGAAGAAGTTAACCCTTTTGACTTGTCATGGAAGCTATCTCGTGGCTTCTCGAGAAAACCATCTGGTAACTTCTCGAGGAAGCTATTACGAAGCTTCTTGAGGAAGCCATTACCTTACTCATTTATGAAGTTTTTCTGAAAATTTCGTGTTAGAAAACATGACACAAAGTAATATTTCCTGAATTAATATACAAATCAATGGCAAGTCAATTAGAATACATAAGTCAATATAAGTCAACTGTAAATTAATTTTCTAGCGGTTAAGAAGAATGTCGCTTTCAAACCTTATAGATAAAATTGATGTCATTTTCAATACCCTTAAAGGATAAATATAAGGATTTATAATAAGGAATTATATCTTGACTTGACTTAGAAGTCTTCTTGACTAAAATTAAGGAAAATACTGAAGGTAAATGATAAGAAAATACGAAACAACGGATTGATCGGCGGACGAAATTGGCAAGGAAAACGACGAACCGGGGCAAGGCACGCCCGACCGACGACAGATACGGACGTCACTCGGTCGGCCCGTGCCTGGCCAGCTCGTGACCAGGCCGAGGTGCACCACCGGTCGCACGGTGCAGCGCCGCCACGCCCGGGCCTCGCCGCCGTCACTCGGAGGCGGTGCCGCCGATCGGCCATCGCCGACGGTGTCGTCCTCCGCTCCATTTCATGAACGATCACCTGTTGATTTTTGTTTCGGAAGATTAATTAGTTTAGATGCTAATGAGATAGTTTAGTTAAGCTAATGAAAAATTAATATGTAGTTAATTAACTAGTTTCTAGAAGAAAGCTAGGTGGACCAATAGAATAAAGCTAAGTAGCTAGCCTATACCTAGAATGTCACATATAAATCATAGGATGCAAAGTGGCCCAATTAAATGAAGCTAAGTGGATTGCAATAAATGAATCTTGACCAAGATAAAGACTTTGTGAGGAGTAATAAGTAAGAAATTGACTAAGACTTTGGGAGCTTCTTGCTGTATAAAAAGGATGATATTCCCCATTTTGGGACCACCGAAGAACCCCACCATCTCTTCTTCTCCCTCTCCCTCACACCATCTCTCTCTCTCTCTCTCCTCCTCACCAACTTTCCTCCACCGACCCCCTCTCCTCACACCGCCACCTCAAGCCACCGCTACCTCACGCCACCTCAAGCCACCGCCACCGCCTCCTCAAGCCGCCACCACCGCCGCTGCCTCACGCCGCCGCCGCTGCCGCCGGCGCCACCCCGCCATCGCGATGCCACCATCACGCCGTCGTACCGCCACGATGCCGCCACTATACCGCCGCCTCCTTCTTGGTCCTATTTCGTATTCGTTCGTTATATGTCACTAAGTAGAATACCGTAATCCGGATGAAGGTAAATGGGATTACTAGTTCTAAGGCGGTAATATCTGTTTATTACTCAATGACATGCTACACTAATGTGTGATTATGTGTGCAATTATACATGGTATTGACATTAAGTTATTTTGATTAAACTGCTAGGGAGGAGTCGAGGACGTCGAGCAAGGACCGATTGAGGATCGAAAGGGAGTCGCCGAGACCAACCGGGCCGGTAACAGGCCCGACTAGAACCGGTGCAGGCCTTCGGGTAAACCGGGCTTGGTCTGGTCAGCCCAAACCGATCGACACCAATCGGGTCAGTCCCGGGTCCCCATCGGGCTAACTTACCAGACCGGGGGCAGCTCGAGTGATGTTGCTTTTGCAACATGATTTCTAGGCAGATATCAATAAAATCCAATACACGATCACTGGGTTATTGCTAAGAAGGTTTTAAGGTACTTAAAGAGGAAAAAGGACTATATGCTTATTTACAGACATGTTCAGGACCTACAGCTAGTAGGGTATTCGGATGCTGACTTTGCTGGCTGTCAAGATGACATGAGGTCGATAAAAAAATACATCTTTATGTTAGCATGATGTGCAGTATCATACAAAAGCGAGAAAGAGAAATCTATATCATCCTCTACCATGTCGACAGAGTTTATAGCATGCTTTACGGCAGCTACTCAGGTTATTTGGGCCCGGAATCTCATTAGGGAGGGAGTTGACCATATTTGACTTTGTGGATAGACCCATACAGTTGTATTGTGACAATAACTCTGCAGTGTTGTTTATCAACAATAACAGAGGTTTTAAGGGGTCTAAGCATTTAGCGGTCAAGTTTTTTACTATAAAGGAGACAGTTCAAAATGGTGGCATTGCAGTAGAGCATGTTTCTGCAGATGATATGGTTGCAGATCCATTAACTAAAGGCCTTCGCCCTTGTGTATTTGAACGATATGTAATTAGCATGGGCTTAAGAGCATTATGGGATGTTGTTGTTTAGTGAGAACTGTTTTGTTTTTTGCTCTAATAAAGTTGACATCTGTGTTTATTATAATTTTGTGATATTTTGATACGTATCGACTCTTTTGCATTCAATAAAGTTTTGGTGAATGTATTGTTATCAAGTTGAATACATAAATCTGGTGAAAATCTCAAGACATTGTGTAAACCTTGAGTAAAGGCTAGGGGCATTCAGTTATTAGCCTTATGGATATATCTTGTTACACATAAAGTGTAGTTAACTATAAGGATAAGACATATGAAGGTTCATTGGAACCATAAGGATATTCTCTGGTGACACATCAGGTTTCATTATACTTAAGGAGAGAGAATGTGACCGACAAAGAGAATAACACATAAAGTATCACTCTTTTGTGAGGTGCTATCCATTTGACACACTACTATATTGAATCGATATCAGTAGAGTTAAAGGCATTTATGACCATGGAAGGCTCTGTGTCTATTGATGCAATTACCGCCATGATTCGGTGTTTGGAACTTTATGATATCGGATTGACTATTAATAGTAATCACAAGACCAATATAAAGGTGCGTACATATAGTACAGCTTCAATTAATATAACCCAAGTGGGAGAATGTAAGAATTTTTCTGGTGTGGGATAAAATTAATACTTACTGATTAACGGGGTTGGTCTATTAAAGTATGATATCCAAATTCTTAATTAGTTTAATATGGGCTGGCTAGTGTCGGTCGAGTTGGGCCCAGCTCGTGGTGAGAGGGCCCGTGGCTGAAAACTCTATAAATAGGGCTCAAGTCCCTCCTCTAACCCACTGACGCATACATTATCTCACACAAGGAAGAACGTATTGTTTGAGAGCAGTTTCTCATTCGGCTAGCGCTCCGGAGAGGGAATAGTGGGGAAGCATTTGAGTTTAGAATCGTCGCCGTTCTGCATTAGTTTCGATGGATTCCAAACCAGGTATGCGCCAATCCCTTTTCCTCTAACATGTAGCATTTCACTTTCTAGTTATGGTGTTCCTGGGTTGTGCTACATTCGTGACCTTACACAAGACACTTGTAATCATTAAGTGTTGGATGCAAATTAAGTCGAAAGTAATGATGCTATATTTTTCATGAAATTACACAAACCGGACCCAATCAACAACTTTAGAAATGATTACTTGACAAAGTCTATCAACCCTTTATTTGTTTCCCTCCTTTTCCGAGAGAAAGTAGGGTGATCTATTCTCACTCCATCTATACGAATAACAAAAGGAAATTTCAAGACAAAAATAGGCGGGAAACCATCGTGCTTGTGGCCACCAGGGTTTACGTCGCAAGTATAAGCAGAAGAGGTCGGAGCAGTATTTCTTACTTCATCCCGGAACGAGACAAAGAATCTAGTTTGGAATTGTACCATGAGGAGAATCTAAGACAGTTTGACCGGTCCACCGAGCAAAAATAACAATAAGTCCAACACAACACCGTCCTTTTACTTCGCATTCCTGAAGCTGCTCATTTTATTTCATCGCTCCTTAGCTCTGGAGATCTGCCCTAGACATTGGTCTTCGTGTTCATCTTCCATATAAACTCACTTCATCTTTGTCGCTGCTAGCGCTTTTATGACCCCGATTATCAAAACAACCTCTCTCTTTTCTTGATAATAGAATAAGGAGACTAATTAAACAATGCTCGCTCGCCATAATTCGGGATTAGTTGATGCCGCGCGTGCCTGTGTAAGAATATTAATCGAGCTGAAAGATTCGGATAACCGCACACGTACATACATTAAGGTAACTAGAGAGGTTGGTTGAGATTGTCCCAACTAAGAAAAAGGAAAGTGTGTCATTTTAGTTTGTTTTTTCTTAAAACATATTAGTTAACTCAAACCACTAATTCTTATATAACAAAAAGTCCTTTGATGCTGTTAGAGATATTGTTAGGTGTCATAATCTTCCTTAGATTAATTCTAATTGATTGTATTTAACATTGTAATATTTTGTTGCTTTAGATAACATTTTAGAACAGCCTATAAATAGGCTCATGTATCATCAGTATTATACACCGAAATATACAAAAATTATATTTTTCGCTCTATTCTTTATATGGTATCAGAGTAGGAGGTCCTGAGTTCAAATCTTTACAGACCCCATTTGCCTCCCCAATTAAGTATTTTCACGCTTAGTACTAGGCAAAAAGATCAGGCTAAGCGTGAGGGGAGTGACATAATCATAATATTAAATCACGCTTTCATCTAACAGTTTAAGCTTTTAGAAGCAGTGGACCCACCAAAATCTCATAACTTTGAGCTTTAATGCCATTGTGGAACAACTTCCCTTCTATATTGCATTCCTTGAGGAACTTATGACTATGTCATAAACAAAAAAAAAATTGTTTTGATGAATCGAAGGAAGTAAGAATTTCCAAAACATACATTCCATCCGCGCAATCTGCTCGATTATATTCACACCGCTCGCCAAGTGTTTCGTTACGGTTTTAGGTAATTCCTTCCTCAGTGTCCACATCTAATCGCAAGATCCTAAAGAATTCTCAAAAGGGTTGTCCCTTTTAAGGGTTGTCCTGACCTAACTATTTAATTAGAGTAATTAGGTGAGAGATTGCTCCATCCCCCACGTTCAACAACGAAGGAGCAAATGCAGAAAGGAGCACAGGAAAAGCAGAAATCGGAAAAAGGGGGGTTCGTGCTTTGCCACCAGCTGCTGCTGCGGGCACGTGAAGGCACGAGACTTGGGTCAGTACTCTGATTAAATTCGAATTAATTTCAGAAGTGAAAAAGCCATGGCTCGGAATCAAAAGTACCTTTCATTTTTTATAGTGGGGTCTTCTTTTGGATTCTTGCACTGCCTTGAAATTCTCTCATGTCCACTCAAAACTCTTTCCCTCCCCAACTCTCAAAAACACTAATTTCTACGTGGTTCTTGCCAATCCCTTCTGACACTCCATTCATATTATTACTATATTATCATCTAACGTTATTTTGTTTTCTCTTTTGAAAGTTTTTTAACTTCCAATGCCACAGCAAAACACCTAGCTAAGCTAAAAGCTCTCATTTAAGTTAAAGCAGAGAGAGAGAGAGAGAGAGAGAGAGAGAGAGAGGTGTTGTTGGAGCTCGCACTCGCTCTGGGCTCTTCATAAATAAAACCCCAGTCTCTCTCTGCAGCTCCAGTCCCACAGTTCAGTAATAATGTTGGAAGGAATCAGGAGAGACAGTGATGAAGTTTTTCACCACTTCGTCCTCCACATGATGCCTCCATCTTTGCTCTAACTTTGAATCAGAGAGGGAGAGAGAGAGAACTTTCTTTTCCTTCTTCTGGGTGAGTGTTTATTTGTGTTGATTCCCGATGGGAAAGAAGAGTGGTACTTCTTGGTTGACCAAAGTCAAGAGGGCTTTCAGATCTCCAGCTAAAGATAATGAGAAGAGAAATGGCAGGAGGAGAGAAGAATGTGGGCAAGAAGATGAAGAAAGGGTATGACTTCATTCTCAGCTCTCGTCCCTTGTTTTTTTGTTTTTCACCTCTCTCTGTTTGTGATTATTTTTAGCTGCTCAAGTAAGTCTACTTCAAATTGTTTCATCTTCTTTTATGTTTGGGCAATATCGTTGATGCATATGTGTTAACTAGTTAAATGTAATGCTCGTTAATGGTGAAATAGAGCTCGTTATGGATTTGGAAATATACACGATTTGTTGTGCAGAAGAGAGAAAAGAGAAGATGGTTGTTCCGTAAGTCCGGCAGCAACCACTCGGCCGATTGCGAGTCGAAGGAAGCGGCACCACCGGCGGCGGCCGACATTTGTACGGCGGTAAATCCTTTAAAGGCGGCCGACCAGAGGCACGCGATTGCAGTGGCCACGGCCACGGCGGCGGCGGCTGAGGCAGCGGTGGCGACCGCGCAGGCGGCCATGGAGATCGCGCGGCTGACCAGGCCTCCTTCCAGTTTCGTCAAGGAGAACTGTGCCGCCGTGATCATTCAGACAGCTTTCAGAGGTTACTTGGTGAGTCGAAAACTTAGTCAAAATTAAAAAAAAAAATCCAGCTTCTTGAGACTACCCCATTAAAAACTTATCAATACAGAAAGAGAGAGCGAGAAAGTGACTTCACTTCTGAGGCTTCAACATTTAGTCAGCATCGGCTCAGTTCTCTCCTGAGTAGTCCCTTTCAAACCAAACCTGGTGTTTGACTCCATGCGAACCTTCAGCATAGAACTCAATCCTGCAAAATTTGATGCTTTGAGAAGTCACTGAAAAAGAATTAATCTTGACGGCTGTTGCCGGAAAACTGGAAGTTAAGGTTCGTGTGCTCTTTTTGTTGCTTGAAGGCGAGAAGAGCGCTCCGAGCACTGAAGGGGCTCGTGAAGCTCCAGGCATTGGTGAGAGGCCACAATGTCCGGAAGCAAGCGAAGCTGACGCTCCAGTGCATGCAAGCGCTGGTCCGAGTCCAGGACCGGATGCGGGATCAGCGGGCGAGGCTCTCGCACGAGGGGAGCAGGAAGTCCATGTTCGATCCCGAGACCAACAACTTGTGGGAGTCCTCCTATCTGCAGGACATCCGCGAGAGGAGATCAGTTGTACGTGACCGAGTTAATTCGCTACCGTTCTCGACGTCTCTTGCGATACAAAACAGGAGTGTTTTCTGTTAAAATGTGCGTTAATCGGGCCCGGTTTTGGTTTTGCTTTCGCTTACAGTCGAGGCATACAAGCTGCGCCGCCGACTTCTGGGACGAGCACTCGTTCAAGACGGAGGGCGTCGAGGCGTTGTTGCAGAGTGGAAAGGAGATTGCTTCGCAACGAGAGAAATTACTTTCCCAGGCCTTCTCTCAGCAGGTAGGCTTCTCTTTCTGCAGCAAGGCAACAAGGAGACTGGATTCATCCGTTATCGAGCTCGATAATCACTGGTTGATTTGAATTGCTCTTTATGCGGGTAGTTCATTGATTTTGTTGTCGACCCAGATCGAGGAAATGAGTGCATAATCACTTCCTATTGAATTCCGGCTAGTTAAGTATTCATATCGAGTCGAATCGAGCTGAGATGGAACATATCAAGTTTCAATATAGTGGCAAAGTTTGAGCTCCATTTCATTGCAATCTCTGTTTACCACTTTGATTTTTACCTGCTGGTTCTACGTGTTCTGGTCTCAGATGATAGAAACCGATCACTTCAAATTCTTCGTATTCCCCCAGATATGGAGATCCGGAAGGCACCCATCGGCAGGGAACGAAGCCGAGCTCGAAGAGCGAACCAAATGGCTAGACCGCTGGATGGCCACCAAGCTGTGGGAGACCGAGAGCCGAGCCTCGACCGACAAGAAAGACCCGATCAAGACCGTCGAGATCGACACCTCCCGGCCCTACTCTCACTCCACGCCGAGGAACCACCGCAGGTCATTCCATCAGAACCACATCCATAGACAGCCAACCCCCAGCCCGACCCCGCACTCCGTTTCTTCACCGCTCCACAGGTCACACTCGCACCACGCCAACCCCTCCCTTCACCACTCCCCCATCACCCCCTCCCCCGCCAAGGCCCGGCCCATCCAGGTCCGGTCCGCGAGCCCCCGCTGCTACCAAGACGACCGGTGCTACTCGGCCGCCAACACCCCAAGCCTGGCCTTCCTGCACCGCAACTCCACGGCCGTTCCGAACTATATGGCCGCCACCGAGTCCGCCAAGGCCAGATCCCGGTCACAGAGTGCGCCAAGGCAGAGGCCATCCACGCCGGAGCGAGACCGCCCCGGGTCCGCCAAAAAGAGATTGTCATATCCGGCCCCGGACCCGCACGGCGGCTTCGGGGTCGGATATGGGACTGGCGGGTTCGGCCAGAACTTGAGGAGCCCGAGCTTCAAGAGCGTCTACAGTGGGAATTACACCTACAACTACGGGGGCGAACCCAGATCGAATCTGTCATGTTACACGGAGAGCGCCGGCGGCGAGATTTCGCCGTGCTCGACGACGGATCTGAGGTGGTTTAGGTGAGTCAAATTAGGAAGCCATTGTTCGTGATTATGTAGTGAAAGATTTGAAGATGATTCTTATTTTGAATTTTCTTTCTGCTGTACTAGTTTTCACTTTGTTTCTTGTGCTCACTGGGGAATTGAATGGGGTTTGGTGAATTGAAGTTCTGGGAGGCTTTGAATGGAATTTGACTGACCAAAGCATTTGTAAGAGTCACGCACAAGAGGACAGGCCACTTCATGAATATACAGCATAACATGGTTTACTGCAGAATCTGAACCCTCCATGCGAACCTACTTCACTGGCGACATTATTGCTTCTGCAACTCGTGAATTAAATTGACATTATTGAAACTGAAACTGAAACTTATGTCTTGGCAATTCCAGCTAGCTGAAAATTGAAATTATGTCTTAGGCAATTCCAGCTTTCATGTTATTTAGAGCTTATACTAACTCGCGGATGTAACACAAACATAAGAAATATTGCTATTACCCGCAATAATATATCTTTATACAAACATTTGTTTTCGGGATTTACGTGATTCCTGAATTTTCTTTTTTTGTTCAGCGTAGTCCTTGAACCTTTAAAAATTCACTCAATGCAGTCCTTCCATTAAAAGTTCTAACACCATTAGCTGGCGTGACCTGTAATTTTCAGTAACTTGACCTTAGATTTGCTATACTAGTATTAACGTGACTTACATTAGGAGTGATGACACTGCCCACTAAGGATTGTTCCGGAAAAATTGAAATTGGAACCGCTCGTTGGTTCCATGGAACCGGTCCCACCAAGTTTCACGCGATCGGTGGCTTGTTTTCTAGCAAATCATAAACCAATCCCACCAAGCTTTTTTTTTTCTAGCAAAACAGAATGTTATGTTCTTTAATTGCCCTGTTGTATGGAAAAAGAACTTCGAACATGTGCAAAAAATACTTCACTTTCCTCTCAATATTTCGAACAATGAGTAGATTGAAGAAATTAAAAAGGAGCAAATGGCAGCAGTTAGGGTTTCAAACTTACAGCAAATGGAGGCGATCGAGAGCGAGAGAGGGAGGTGACCGAGAGGGATTGAGGGAGGCGAGTATATCTTCCAGTACTTTGGTCGGTATATGACTCCCACCTATTATTCCAACCTTAGATTTTGTTTTCCCTTCTTTGAAGAAATCGGCATGCGAATCAGAAGATTACTTTGCACCTTCTCGTTATAGCAATTATAGCATACCTAGCAAATTGCTTTTGACCTAAAACATACCTACTAAGCCCTCACTACATCCGATTTGGCACTCGGATTCAAATGCACCTAAATTCCAAATGCTACCAAGGGGACCACTTAAATTACTTATTAAGGAAAGAGAATGCACTATACCATGATTAAAGGTGGGCCATATAGATTGACTTTGCTCCTAACTGTTGGGGCTTATCCCTATCGATTGTGGTAGGGGTTAGGTATAAGTGCAAGGAAAAATTTCACCCTTTGAGCGAACTTTTGAGGTGAGAGGGGCTCAAGATCACCCAATATCAGTATCATAACCTAGATTACCAATAAGTTTGGATCCAACAGCCACTCGGAGAGGGTTGTTGATACTCCGACCTAAGCCCGATGTGTGATGGAGAGATTGTTGGGGTTTATCCCACATTGACCATGGAAGGGGCAGGTGATTACTTTATAGGTTTGAGGAAAAACCTTACCCTTCGAGCTAGCTTTTGGAGTGAGGAAGGCACAAGACTGCCCAAAGCTAATTAAGCTAAACAATGTGATGCTTTCGTTCTTCTAGGCCTACAGGCATATGATAAAATGTGCTGATTCCTAAACATGGGTATGCAGAAAGATTCTACCCCATGATTAACTTAGCACCTTTTCTTTGGTGGCTCTGATGATTAACTTAGAGCCCCCACTTATTTAAATTTAAATTTGACAGCATTCGGGGCCATCACTGCAGTACCACTAATTTTCCCCTTGTCTTTTTATCTTGCCAGTCACCTAACCCGACTTAACTAAGTTTATCACTATGTTACTTGCTTTTGTCTGACATAGAATTTCTCAAGGGACTTTGGCTCTAAAGCTCTTTAGATAGATATAAGTATCATTTGACAAATTTTGTTGAAGAGTTTTGGAAAATGTAATTGCATTTTCTAAGGCCTCTAAATGTCTTTGATTAAGACACATTTAGAGATGCTTTGGGCTTTGAGCATTTTCTGATATGCTAACATATATTTTTCTTTCGACTTTGCCATCGTTAAACTTTCATAATTTCGGAAATGTACTCACTTCGAGCGACATCATTTGCGAATGGCTCAAGCCGCTAGCAAGGTCAAGTCTTGCTACCGGCAAGCCAGTGATAAAATTGGGATTGTAGATTTTAGACTGTAATTTATATAGTTTGTACCTTATGCTTACCCAAAAAAAAAAAAACGTAGGTGAATGAATTCAAAGTGGAGTCCTAATCTAAGCAAATATAGGATGAATTGCTTAAGACGCAGCTGCGCTCACTGTCAATTCAAGTCCTCCTGATTTTTGTTGATTCACTGTACTCGTTTGACTTGTCAAAGTATCTGTTTGCTTACCACTAGGAATAGGGAAGGTTCTAGGATTTTGGTTTTGTATGTATTCCTACATTTTGACCTTTTCATTCATTGACCAACATATGAACGAATTTACAAGGCCTAACAAGTTACCACAAGGACACCTCATCAAACGCAAGATATAGCATGTTTTAACCCCCGCCAACAGAATGATTCTACAGCTAAATTACTTGGTCAATTTGTCTTAAAACCTCACTTCGGATCAGAATCATTCCAATGGGTGTGCTGGGCCCAATCGGGCCAACTTCTGGACTAGAGCAACCATTTCCAAGCCCACCCGTAAAATGAATTATCAATTCGGCTCGGGCGGGCCCACCACCGCCGAAGTTCCATGATGAGTTGCAGTTCCAAAAAATCTCCACGATATTACAGATTTGTGGATGCATACAGTCCCTTTTAGTAACTATAAGTTGACGACCAACCAATATGTTTTTAGCAAATTGAATCATCCTATGATTCAGTCGAATCCAGCATGTTGGCCTGAAAAACATACTCAACCCGAGTTCATCATCAGAGGCTGATAATTTCTTTTCAGTGTCGGACGACATCACTCCTCGATGTCAATGAAAGTCGGCCAACTCTTGTACGATTTCGACTCCACTACTCGCCTTATCCTAATCAAACTTTACTCCAAGAAGGTCCACAATAGAAGGTACGAATTTGTGTGCAAAAGCAAAAATATCTTCAAGACTTAGCACAAGATTTTGTCTTTTGTTTGCGCAAATTGGCAAAGCACCATTACGCAACCATTACCAAGTTCAATCCACGAACTTTCCGAACCGGGAAATAACTCAGAATATGGAACCGATTCGTGATTAGCAGAAGCAAAAGCATCATGATTTCGCGATAAGTACATCAATCAACCGAGAAGAAATCACAATGACAATGGACACATGAAAATCAGTCAAAGACAAAGGAACAATTACAAAGTACCTGGCAGAAAGAGTACTAATCTCCTAAGATGAAAACATATCAAACAAATTGGATCCGACCATATAAACGAATCAAAAACATTTCTTTTTTGTTGCTCTCACTGTTCAATTGTATCATCAACTCAAAAGTAAACCAATCCAATTTTACCTGACCTTCATTGGCAAAAGGATGAAACCATCTTTCAGCTTATGAGATTAAGCTCATGCCCTTCGTCTTTACTGGAGGGGCTCCTACTGCTAGTAGGGGTGACACCAATGCAACCTTGAGGAGACCCCTCGCATGCCCCCGCCGTTCTCGAGGAACTTGCGTTTGCAGTCCCCAGACAAAGAGCTTCGGCCAATGGCCCGCCCGGCGTTGTCGAACCCATCCATGACCCGCCGGGGCTCATCATCCAGTGCGGTGGCCTCAGATCCCCCGACTTCTCGCGCTCTCCGCCCATCAACCGCACGCCCATGTCCGTGTTCTCGCTGTCTTCTTCTCCAATCCCGCACATCGTCAAACTGAGGGAGGAAATGGGCATCTTCTTGCTTGCAGAAACAGAGGCTGCCCTGTTTGAGCTGTCCTCTCTGTGTGGGGTTGACCATGCATCAATGAAATGCCTGGTCTCATGCAGTTCATGGGTACCTCCATAATCAGAGTATGAGCTCAGGGGCATATGTGGCTGCTTTAAATGAAACGGGTCGATTCTGTTGCAGGTGGCATGCATTGGTTGCTGTTGGTGGTGGTGATAGTCTTCCTGGTTGGAGATGGTCTCGCCCTTCATGAACCACTCCAAGCCCCTTCACGAGCGTCAATACCGACCAAAACAAAAACAACTTTAAAAGAAACTTGCAGAAATTTATGCACAAAACAACAAAAGGAAGACAGAGAAAGATGTGCACAACATTCATTGCCCACACTGGATAAGCACGAGGGATGCAATAAATTTTGAATTGATTAAAAAATGGGGCTTAGGGTCAGTGTTGGAGGGCTTTTTTTTTTTTTTTATTTAAAGAAATTCTTCTTTTTGCTCACCTGGGTTGGTCGTAAGCTGAGGCCACCGTGGTGGGGAAAACTGAAGGTGGGTTTGGTGTCTGGTTGAGGAATTGATTTTGGCACGAGTCGAGGGATGGAGAGTTTGTGGCGGTGACATTGCTTTTCTTGGTGGTGTTGACGGCGTTTGTGTAATCAGCTTGTAATTCCACAGGCTTTCTTGAACGGGGACGGTTCTTGTGGGAGTGACGCTCACAGTACTTCTGGTGAGGAGCCACGTCTCTCGAGCACCTCCATTTCTTCCCATCTGTTCTTCTGCACCTCCACGGCTCTGGATCAGAACCCCCTAAGGAAACGCAGAAAAAAGAAACCATCTTTTTAGCAATTTTTAAGGGGAAAGAGATGAACTTGACTTGAGTTCGTGCTGCTAAAGTGAAAGACCTAATATAAAGAAGGATGAAAATGGGGTCAAAGAATAAGTTTAAGAGGACAAGGAAATGTTACTGTTGGACTGGGAAGGAAGAACAGTGGGGAGGGATTTGGTGACGGGCAAGAGGAGTTCAGGAGGCACAGGCGCAGAGGTCATCATCATGTGCTTGAGTATCATGCTCTGTCTCTCCATCTCTTGCCACTGTTCTGCTGTAAATGGCACTCTCGCATTTGCAGATGCTGCCATTCTTCCTGCAACCGATACGATCCCAATTATTTCAAAGGAAAAATTAACAAAAGCTACCGAAAACTCATGCCTCCCTAGTCTAATGTCCAGTCGTGTCCTCAGTTCCTAAATAAAAAAAGAAACCATTTTTTTTTCTGATAGTAAAGAAAAAGATCACAGAGAAGTTCTGATGAGGAGGAGAGAAAAAAGGAAGCAACTTTACCTGAGGAGCTAAAGACAGGAGCAGAAGCAGCAGCAGAAGAAGAAGAAGAAGAAGAATCAGCGGCAGAGCCAGAAGCAAGCAGTGCGGCTGCTGCTCCTGCTGCTGCTTCTTCATCAACACACGCTAAGTGGTGGCTGCTTGTGCCTGAGAAGATGGACCCACCAACACCGCCATAATAACAGTCTCCAGCAGCAACTCCTCTACCGGAGGATGATGGCGACAGCATGTATTGCTGGTGATAAGGATGGTGGTGGTGGTGGTGGTGACGATGAGGCATGGCCATGGACATCATCATCATCGGGTTCGTCTTTTTGCGAGAATATTCGTCATCGTTCTCGGGTTGTTGCATCCTCAGACCCAGCCCGACATCGCATTGCTCCTCCTCCGAACCAGAAACCATCATCATCCCACTGTCGTTGCTGTTTCTTGTACCCATGATTGGGGGTTTTCCCTTCTTCTTTTTTACTCTCTGGGTCTCAACAAAAAGTTGCCTTTCCCATCAACAAGGCCAAAAGAAAAGAGAGGAAAGACTTGGAGCTGAAGCTATTTCAATTTCAATTTCACCCCTCAACGCAAGAAACCAGGAACAGAGACTTCGATCGACCACACTGAACGCCCGTCTCTCTCTCTCTCTCTCTAGAGCTCCTCTCAAGAGGTGGGATGGGGTTTAGCGGTGCCGCCATTTCGAGCCATGGTGAGTTTTGGTTTGCTTCCTCCGCTTCCAACATTCGCACCCCTTTCGGAATACAGACAATCTCTCTCTCTCTCTCTCTCTCTCATCCACGTACGCTTTTGCAAAATAACTTTTTGTTGCCGTCAAGTCTTGACACTGTTTACTGGCCAAAAAGAACAAGTCTTCACACTGTTACAAAAGGCCACATTTTTTCATTTTTGCATTAATTAACAGCCCTGATTCTTTTTTCGTTTTTGCAGTATCGCCCCTTAAATCCCTATCATGTATATATTTTTTCTCGTTTGTTCGCAAGAAAAAATGACACGAATGATTCATGAATTTTGACTCAATATATAATATGATCCTCGAGTTTTTAATTTGTTCAATACAGTCCCTTAATTTTAGCTCAATATGCAATGCCGTCTCTAGACAATTAATTTGTTCGATATGATTCTTGAAATTTTGATACATATTCAATTTAGTAAATGTAGCTCTTTCACTTGAATTAATAAAATGACAACACTGAACAAATTCATATAGTTTAAGGACTAATCAAATCAATCATATACCAAAAATGTAAGGGACCACATTGAGCAAATTAAAAGTCCGGAAACGACATTGCGAATTGAGTTAAAGTTCATGGACCACATTGAACAAATTAAAATTTCAAGGATTCACATTACACATTGAGCCAAAATTCAAATATCATTCGTGTCATTATCCCTTTATTGGTATATTGATCATTCCATTGAATACGTACTAGACAATATACATGGTATCATGACTGATGAATAAATAAAGTTGTTTAGCGTCACGCTTTCACACACGTAATCGTCACATGAACACATAAAAAAAAAAAAAACCGCATGAACGAATTTTTTTGAAAGAAGAAATTTGGAAAATAAACACCACTTTGGATTTGTACGCAGCTAATAGCCAATGGCGATGCTATTGCCAGCCACCGTCGATGGTGGCCGAGCCCTCATCGATGTCAAGCAACGGCGATTGTCCGAATTGAACTGAGAAAAAAACAATCCTTGGGCTAAATTGTAATTATCCCGACATTTAACGATATTAAACACGACTTGCTTGATGAAGCATTCATTTTCACTATTCACATAACTATGTAGCTCGGTTTTCATGTACCTTGCCCTACTCTGTCATTTTACATGGAAATGAAAATATAGGATAAGCTTGTCCATGGATTAGTATTTGCTTTTCACAAGTTGATTCCTTAAGCTTTTTTTTTTTCCTCTTTAGGCATGGCTTAGGCATAATTTGTGTGACTGAATTTCACGTGCCTAGTGTCGAAGTATTATCCTACACCGTTCTTATATACTCTTTATATTCACGTGGTCTTTTTCTACCTATCAATTTAGACTTTTAGATTGGACTTTCTAACATCAACAATTATACTATTAATTTACAAAATCGGGAAAAACGAAAATCAGATATGTCCTTCAATCAATACTCTCTTTACAAAGTGTTTCTCGAGTTCCTTTCTTTATGATGAGTCAGACTTAATTGGCTGGTCGGCCCTACCTACGCGTAACAGCACATAGTATTTTTTTTAGGTTCTTAGCGGTTTGTCTAGGATTAATCAGCTAGGCTTTTATATATTCCCCTAGACAGATTTATGTAGAACAAATTTTCGGGTGCATTTGACCCGAAGAACATCGCATCCGCTTTTATGGCCGACATGTCCACGATCAGGTCTTCTGTCAAAGTATATTGAACTCGTTAATAACAACGCAGTGCAATCGCAAATAAAGATAAATGTCAGACAACTTCAGAATAAAATAAATTCTAAATAATAGAATGAATCGTCAAAATAATGTTATGAGCCACACGTTCAAAAAGCAAATCTGTGATTTCTTCAAATCAAAATTGGCGATCGATCATGAATCCGTATTCAATAAAGAGCACACGCCGAGTTCTTCAACTGTTGCTACGGTTTTGCCTTTCAGCGATGGGCGCCTAGGTTCGACGTCCCAACACTATCGTTGCGACACCCGTGGAAGCGAAACCCTTCACAGAACTCCTCCGATCTCAAAGAGAAACCCTTCGCGAAAACTCTTTCGATCTCCTTCGAAACTGGACTTGTACATCAGTAAAATTCGAGGGAAGCTAAACCCCAAAATCATTCACGCAAAAATCTCCGAATCGACTCTTTGCTCCTCCACTCAAAAAGTGATTATATACCATATTACAAACCAAAATAAATGGGAATAAGCATTGGGACTGGGAGTGAAAAGTCAAAAGTGCCCCCGATTGCGCCTCCCAAAGTCCCAAAGCACAACAACATCGTTTGGGAGAAGAGACGCCATTGATGGGGGACCAAAACACACCGGAAGCCACACCAAATTAATTAACACTAACTTTTGACGTCATCTCCTGATCAAAGCGTTGAATTTTCTGGACGGACGGACGGCCGTTGACCGACGGGGTCGTCTGGCTAGGCTAGGCTAACGGACCTCCGTGAAGAGGCGTCGCTCTCCGTCCAGCCCGACCGTTAAAAGGCAGCGAGGGGCGCGCATTGGAAGTCGCAACACGGCGGGGGGGCCCACCTGGGGTTTCGTGCGAGGGAAGGGGCCGGGGGGGACCAATTAATCTATCAATTTATTTTGGTAGGATGTGATGCACTAACTGAATTTTGAGGCCTTGGTGCTTCAAAATTACACAAGATATTCCTATTTTCGTGAAATGTTCGATTCGGAATTTTGGACCCCATTTGCTTTTAATGTTTAATTTGATTTATTCATTTTTGTTTTGCTGAATTGGTGTGTCGATTTAGGGGTCTGATGTCCAGTCCTTAGTAGTTAGTAGTATCTTTTTTGGGGGGTACGACGTGTTTTGGTAGAAACGATTGAAAAGAAGTATCAAAACATGAATTGTCCACTGCATTTATGTTTTTACTTGTCCAAATAGTAACACGATGTCCTGTCCATTGTTGATGGAATTTCGGGTTGCTTGCAATTCCAACGGTAGATTCGTCGAGAATGGAAAGTAATTTACCAAATAGAGCTAGTACAATTATCGATGACCCTTAGGTTTTTCCTCTGATCCTGTCCCTTCGCCGTCTCGTTCTCCTAGCCACGCCCTGCCTTGCCGTGGGGGGTTACCTCGCTTCGGAGGCGGTCCTGGGCGTATGAGCTTGCCTGGCTTTGATTGGCCGATCAGTGCCCTATGCTCACGGCAACTCGTCTCTACACTCATTTTCCTCTCCCCCAGCGCACGTTCATTTCTCGTTGTAGGAGAGGAGGGGGAGTTTTATAGGAGAGGCCGATTACATAGGTTCAAGGGGCTACGGTATTGATCCTTGGCAACATGGTCGGCCTGGGAATCACTAGGCGTGGCAAAATGCAATTTCTGTGAGCCTTGTTGTGGACTTGTCATGTCTATAAAATGGCTGTAGCGGAAACATGTTATAGGCAGAAAAAGGAAGGATTTGCCCCTATCGCAAGGCCTTTGATGAAATCTTATGTTGCGCAAGTTGATTAAAAAATGATTTCTCGTGGAGTTAAGCTTTCCTCGATTTACCAGAGGAGGATCGATCCTTGAGATCTTCATGTGTCGTGCTATTATGGACCGTTCTTAAACATGTTTAGTTTTAGTTCTCCCGAGATGCCCTTACATGAGAAAATATTATAAATCGGGTTGAATCAAGCCCATCTCAACTGCTAATCACGGCGCAGGAAAGATAAAATCAAATTCCGACATTAGAAGTGATGGTATCCAGCGTAAGGAAACATGGTGTAAATCCTAATGTGTGTGTGTATATATATAATGTATCACCTAATGAAGAGATTGGTCATTGACCGATGCATTTGACTTTCTCTTCGAGTTTGTCCCTGTGAAAAACAAAAAGGATTTGGTCCGTTCTTTGTCTGGCTCATGCGTACACAATGTAGCAATGATTATAGGCACCATGCTTTTGCTTTGGTCACTTGTCAGAGACTCTGCTTTTTAACTTTGCTCTGGACCACCACCATCCTTGCGCTTGCGACGCGGAATTGGAGTCTTTTACCTTTCCATTTGTACTGGAAAACCGAAGCTCGGAAATTGTTCATTATCTGATCGATGATCGTGCTCCACCGGACCGTTTTCGGCGGGACCCGACAGGCCCGGCTCGACTTTTTTTGGTTGTTATTGTTGTTATTAGCCAATCCGTAGCCCCAATACCCGGTAAATAGATTTGGTCTGGACTAGGCCGAACTGGATCGATGAAGGCCATTTTAGGCCGATGCCTTAACACCGCTCTTTTTAGCCCTTTTTGATTTTTCAAATTTCAAAGTCGAACCACGTGCTTTATGTGTGCGACCGCCCCGCGCGCGCAACTCGAATTTTATCATACGGTCGACGAAAGCTATCATTGGAAAATCTCAAATTGCAATAAAAATCCAATAACTACATTGCAGATGAATAATTTTGACCATAAGTTCATTAGAATTTTCATTCAGGTGTTTAGTTCATAGTGTTGAAAATAACATCTAGGCCATTTTTGAGCAATTTCGGGCTCTGCTGCAGCCCGGTGGTATCGTGACCGGTCCAGAAAAGCCTCGGTCGCCAAGCCCGACAAAACCATGAAGTGAGAATATAGAGTACTCGTTGCCGAAGCAAGAATTGTACTAACATCTCATGAACAATCTAACCATTTCTGTGAGAGATCTCTCAGAGATTGCGGGTTAAAACACGAGACATCTTCAAGTTTAGTTCACATTTTCGCCCGAGCGACTCGAAAAAGGGACCGCAATATGCAAGTTTCACGAACTGTCGTAGCTTTGCGGAATTTACGAACAGAGGACGCGTTTGCCCAGGCTATATGATGGATGAGTGGAGGTCTGTTCTGCCATTTTATTGAATTGAAGGCAGTCCTAAGTTTGTGCTCGATTGATTCCTGATCATCCCATCTCGTGTTCAAGTCCAATTCTGGCGAAGGCTTTTTAATGCTAATCTGTCGTTCCAAAGTGGATTGGATGGAACCATATTTAAGTAGATTTTCTTCTTATGTTCCTTCTTTAATAATCATTGATTCATTAAGCAGATAGGAGAAGAGTTTAACCATGGAGATCCTGCAGGTTCTCATCTCATAGGAACACTCACACCTCCATCTTTCTCTTCTTTGCACTGAAACTACATGTTACATCAACTCTTCCTTAAAGGCAAAGCAAGGTTGGTTTCATTTCAGTGTCCCGAGGCCGCTTTGCCTGAGAAGAAAGCGAGTGCGCCGACGAATGGTGCGTTAATATAAGTGGCGGGTTCAGACTGCTGGTAATTGTTCCTGTCGTCGGCGAAATGATCGTTGCTGTCGGGGCCTCCAATGATGGCCCCGACAAGCACATTCGGGTTGGGCGACCCGGAGTAAAGATACTGGAACCCATCGCCGCACGACATACGGCCAGGGTGTGAGCGCATGGAAGGGAGGGACGATCCCCTGTGGTGTACGTGCAGGGGGTACCTGTCGCCGAACCCGACCATGTACGATGTCCTCGCAGGGTTGTCCCCTAGGATGTAGTCCACTTGCTTCCTGGCTTGTGTGATGAGGCTCTCGGCCGTGACGGTGGTGGCCCCGCACGAGACGGCGACGCCGTTCGCGCTCAGGTACTTGGCATAGGTCAGGAGGAGGAATGCAGTCGATGTGACGTACTGGAGGTTGCTCGCGCTCCCCTTGTAGAGAAGTCCTCCTGAAAGAATCGGACACTCTTGTGAGTTTTTCTTTCTTTGGTGATCAATTCAATGAATAAAATGTTTCCTTGTTGTGTTGAAACAGTGTGCAGGGGTAAATGCAGAGTCCGGACTGAAAAATTTTACGAGATAACAACTACTACATAAGCGATCGCACTACAGTATGACGAGAAATAGATTAGGCCAATTAACACCCGAGATTGGTGCTTGAACTATCTATATTTTCTCGTAATGACTTCTCTATTACGTTGACCGAAAGCATTTTTCGAAACTATTGTGGATCGAGGACATATGAACGATGGAGGCGGTCCTCGGCTAACCTGGAGTGTACTGAGCCTGGAAGCTAGATGTTCCGGGAATCAGAGAGCATATGTAGTTGTCCGAATGCGCCTTGTACAGTTGAAATTCTTCCGAGTTCTTCTCCAGAAATCCCTGGAGTTTTTAAAACCCACCAAGCTCGTGAGTAGGCCTATTAGACATCATATGTGATGCGATAGACCAAGAGACAGAGTCCAGGGATGAAACCTTAGAAAGGAGGATTTTGGTTCCAGCCCTCTTGTCGTCCCAACTGAATGAGTAGTCGTCGTCGTCAGCGCCCATAGTGCGGCCGTTGGACTGTATGTATGCCAAGTATGAGCTGTCCTGTGAAGCTCTATGGATCCATGAAGCACCCCACAGCAACTCATCCTGACAAAAAGAAATGAGTTCACGAGTTCGAATCGATCGGAAAATTTCGGACAGAACTAGGAGGAGATCTTTCCGTGTGGCTTACTTGGTATCCGGAATAAGAGCAGTAAAATGGGCAGACAGCTGAATTGAGAGAGTCGCTGTAGGAACCTCTGTACTTGTCCGCAAAGTCGAAAACCTGCGCGAGAAGGGGAGGCGGTAGGTTCGGGCAAGTCCCATCAACTGCAGGACTAAGCGGCAAAAATTTTAAGTAGCTGCGAGCATGTGTTGTTACCTTCATGGCGGTTTGAAGCAATTTGCTCGAATAAGAAGGGTCCGAATCTTTGAACACAATCGAAGCCGCGGCTAGAGCGGCGGCGGTTTCAGCGGCCACGTCGGATCCTGGGTTCTGAGCTGACACCTTGTAGACGGTCCGTGCGGTGTCCATGTCTTCCGGCCTCTCCCAGCACCTGTGGTCATTGTTGGGATCTCCAACCTGAACCACACAAAACGTTCACCGTCCATGTCGAAACTGCGCTGTGTTTAGATTCTACTGAGGTGAGACATCAACGACAACCATGCATGGGAACTTCTGTCTCATTAGATACGCTCCAACATAATTGCCTTTTGTCTCCTTTTCATTTAGAAGCAACAAAACAAACTCACTTTGGATTCTGAATTTTCACCCCAACAATGCTGTTTTTATCTTCTTCTTTTTTTTACTTTGAACTGCGGCTGGAATTTGGTAATTGAAGTTATTGACGGGGAAATGCTTCCTGACAGTACTGTCAGGAACGGAACAATCTCAACCGTAGATCCACATGCCATTACCGCGTATTTTGCATAAAGCACTCATTGATTGGGAGATGTGTGGTCAAAAATAACTATCAGACTGTTAGGCTAGCAGCTTCCCTTTTGATGTGTGTCTATGTATGGAAAGAAAAGAAAAAAGTAACTCACTTGGACATATAAGGTTCCTGGAGTAGCAGTTGCTGCTTTCAACAGATAATCGGCGCTCCAGCGTACTGCGGCTCGGGCGTTCTCGATCTGGCTCGGCATCGAACTGCCAAACTCTACCACACTCCAAGCGAGCAAGGTGGTGGTGAAGGCCATTGGGAGTCCAAACTTGACATTGTCTCCAGCATCATAGTACCCTCCTACCAAGTCCACCTGAAAAAGCCAGAGAGAAAACCAAAAAAAAACCATGACCATTTTGCGACCGAAAAGCCTCAATCAAAAGCGTCACGAATCGCGAGAAAGAATCATCAGATAGTCTGTCGGACATGATACGAAGAGCCGTCGGACAGTCCGGAGTCGCCCCTCCACGCGAGCCGCTGGGTTGGCGGCAGTTTCCCTGACCGCTGCCCCTCGAAGAAGAGGATGGACTTCTCGAGAGCGTCGGAGTAATCCTTGGGGGTGAATGCATCGCCGGAGATGCATAGCATTGAAAGCAGAGCTAGGCGCAATAGGTGCACCAAAAGGGAGGCTCTAGTGAAAGAAGCCATTCTCCCTTCCCACAACCTTCAAGGCTTTTCGTTTCTTTTCCTCGTTTTTGACTATGTTTATTTGAGGAATGCCCTACAATAACGAGGTTGTGGCGGTTACGTGGAAGTTGGGGATATAGAGGAGGAGGTGGAGAGGTGGTATTTATAATCATAATAATGATCTTTTTCCAGGAATTCTTTTTATTATTCTGGAAAAGAGTGAGGAAGAAAAGAACAGCCTTTGAGTTCGTTGGTCGTTGAGGGTGGTGGTTATTCACGGGATCAACTGCGCCAAATCGGATGTTATGTAGTGGGGACAGCGCACGTCTCATCCAAATTTGTAGGAAAGTTGCAAACCCATGACTTGCCAAAGAACAAAAACAGAGGAAAAACAAAGACTAAGACAAAATCTGGGTACTGAGCTTTCCACTGTTCTTGATCGTGTTTTGCTGTTTCTTAATGCGTAAAAAAGTCTTCGAGCAGCCGCGGATTATGAAGGAAAAGATGGGGGGAGATTGGGCACGTCAGAGTTACTTTGGATATGGCATGATTCGAGGAGTTATGTTACTTTGGATATGGCATGATTCAAGGAGTTATGTTCGGGCTTCAGTTCTCTACGGTCTGAATTCTAATTCGTCTTCAGCGGACCGAAGTCACGGACGCATGGACGTGACTGGACTCACATGGTGCCGCCCAACTCGGACACGAAAAGTTGCAGTCTGCTGAATTAACGGCACCAACAATACGCTCTCAAATGGAGATTTCCACATGAAAAGCGTGGTACTTATGTGTTCGAATTTCGAGTGATCGCTTGAGGGCGGCAAATCGATCGGCCTGCCTAGGCCTCGAGGCTTGAAGGCGAAAAGCATGCCTAAATCCTCGACCCCCCGCCTGCCCACACCCGATTAATCAAATCCTGTACAGAGAAGTTTAATTCTTCTTAATCGCCGGTGTACCTTGAAGGACTTTTTTAGGTCGATCCATCTTGACCCACTTCTTGGCCAAGTCTAATTTCAGAGGCCTCCTATGGTCAAACCATGTAACTCCGATGAGACTAAGTAGTGTGGCGGGCCAATACGCTTGACCGGATGTTACGGAAGGAGGACCATTTGGTGATGGACTTTAACTAGGTGTTGGCTTAACAAGGTTTTGTTACCTCATATTGCCTGGCAGAACTCTCCCCTATTCGATGTGTGGTTCGATGCATCCTCGTCCTTCTGTCGCATTCTTACTGTCCCGATGATCACTCCCTTACCTCATAAGATTGGGTGTGGACCTAACCCATCTACGAGTACAAGATGAATCTTAATACCATCCCTAACGAGGTCAACCTCTAAAAAACAGTACTTGACTTAACGACATATCGCGTACTTAACCACGCAAAGGATGACCGTTTGAGACGAATCTTATCTATAAATCACTTAACGGGTACTTTGGAATGTTATAGTCGAAAAGATCCGATACTTGATATCGTAAAATAAATACTTAGGTAGGTGGCTGAAGTTGCTTCCTTCGTTCCTAGCATTTGCCTTTTGTGTTGGAGTTGGCGAATACTTCGGGGACCCTTGTTTCTCACATCGAGTACGCCCACGTGAGCTTAGGGAAACTGAAGTGTTATCCGACGACATGTGACCCCTGCGGGAGGAATGCGGGGCAGCGCCCTCGACACGGATGCCCCGCTGCCCGGTCAGCGGGTGGAGGTTCGGGGGCAGCGCCTCCTGACGGGGGTTCCGCTGCTGGTGAGCGGGCGAGGGTTCGGGGGCAGCGCCCCCGAAACCTCAACGGGTTTGGGCTCGTATGGTGTGAGATTAAAAGGTTTCGTATAGATTTAGGTTTTGGGCCCGTTTGGGGCATATATATTTTGCTCGTTTTTTTTTATTATTGTAACGAGTTGAGTGGCTGTAAACCGATGTGAAGTCTCTTTGCAGGACGTAGCCCTATTCTGGGGTGAACCTAGGTAATCTCATGCGTCATCCAACTTTCTTTGATTTCTGTGTGATCATTCTGATTCGGTGTGCGATAAATCCCTTCATTTTGAACCCCTAGGGTTCCCCCAACCAAACCACCACCAAGCCCCTTGTAGCAAATTTCCGAGGGAGAGAGAGGGACTCTCTCTCTCCCTCACCCCTCATCTTCTTCCTTTTCCTTTTGTTTTCTTATTTCTCGTATCCTCAACTTCGTCTTGCAGTTTTTTTAGTTGATTTCGGACAATCCCGTCGACTTCTTCCTTGTGAAGAGTTTTGTCCGGTGACCTCAGAAGTTCGAAGCGTGAGCATTTTGGAAGTATCAGCTATTCCGAGTTTGCTTGCTCACTTTGGCTCCGGTGCTTACTTCATATAATCGAGCGCCGCTCCTCTTTACTGCTTCTATAGTAGGCTTATCTAAAAGTAATTTTGTGATCAGCTAGTATCTTTTTTGCAAGTCTTCTCACCCGATCTAGTGTTAGATTTAGATTTGGGTGCTCTTCTATTCCGATCTAGAAATAGATCTGGAATTTACAAGACGTTTTCTGTACTCTTTCAACTTGTTGGTGTTGTTGTTACCTCTATTCGGTCATGGTGCTGGGGACGCCGAACCTAGGCGTGCACCGCCTTTTGGTAAAGCCGTAAGTGGAGAAGGATATCTCGGCGTGTGCTCATTATTGGTGCAAGATTCAGTGATCGGCCGCCGTTTGGGATTCGATGCTATGACAGACTCATCTTTGTCTTTGTGGTGGAATGAGCGAATCTATGCAGACTTAACCAAATTGATTTATCTTTTAGATTTACTTGATTTGTTTGTTTTTCATCTTTACCATGAAGTAATATACCTCTTTTTCTAGTGAAATGAAAATATTGCTTCCGACAATAAATAAATAAATACTTAGGTAGTCGTGAATCATTGCAACCGATCAGAAGGGAGGATGCTGCAACCTGCAAGAAGTCTTCATAACTAGCGTCACGAAAGAAAACACTCGTCACAAGACGCTCTCTCTCTCTCTCTCTCTCTCTCTCTCTCCTGTGAAGTCTTTGGAGCACTTGAATCAATCCTGCAATCTTTGTATTTTGTCGTGGACAGGACGTAGCTACTGAAACCAGGGGCGCTCTGGACACTGACGGTAGAAAAAACAGAAGAAAAGACTGTCTAGAGGCTATTGGTTGGAAATAATCCAACCATGTGAAGCCCGTTAAGTGAATCAAATCAAGTTCGCTTAAGATGAGGACGTGAACAGCACGTGAACCCTGGACCTTGTTGTGCATACAAAAACCATGAAAGTCAGGTCTTTCAAAGACAGTTTTATTTAGTTACAGAATGTCTTCTTCACTGTGCATCATGTGACCGGATAGTTCATACAGGCTCACTGAAGCTTCACATGAGAAGTGAACAATTCCTTGTAATAGATTGGCGGAAATTAATACCAGATAGCAATCCTTTTCCAAGTATACAGTATGTACCAGAGACCAAAACGGAGACAGTTCTCAGGACCGTGATCGAGTGAGCGAGCGAGCTAGCTTACGTGCTGCGGTGTTTTGCAATAAAAAAAAAAAATTCTATTATCCTGTCGAGTAGAGCTCCCGTGATGGTCTTAAGCCAAGTAGGTTGGAGTCATTTGAGTAATGGTCGTGGATATGATATCACAACGTCATTCAACTTCCAGAGATGTGCAATTCTTCAATAAACAATTTCGCCTGGTTTTAAGAACCGAGAAATCTCCAAAGTGTCTGAAAGAGACTCTCTGTCAGCTAGCTTTTGGTGATCACATGTTGCTACTTCCTAGTCGATTGTTAGGCTTGTTGTTTTTGCAGTTTTCTGTTGCTCAATCAATGTAACCGTTAACGGCCATGTGTCTCCCTGTCCTGTGAGCGAGGAGATCAAGACAAGAAGATGAATTTGGAGCTTGCACGACTAGGGTAGCTTTCCAAGTCCAGAAGAGCCACTCAACATGACCTGCAGGATCCCCAGTTGCCAAAACTTATCAATAAACAAGAAATGCAGAGGAATGGGCATCCATTTTTCGGCCACGAGAATCGCAAGGCTGAGCCAAATTCTAGCATTTATTGATGGTTGGATTTCCTGCATCACGTTGTTTATCTCACCAAGAATCTTTTCGGCCACGATGAAACAGTCGAAGGCGGAAAGCTTTGGGCTCGTAGCTACGATGACTCGACATGTTTCTTGTTTGCTTCTTTTCCGATCCTTAACATACGTACTAGATGATTTAGGCAACGGCATACCTTGGAAGAGAGAACTCCCGGCCATTTCATTTGGAAGGGGACTCGATCAATGTTCGAAATTGGACTTCAGGGCGGCAAGAGGGAAAAGTTATTCCCATCGAAAACGCCGAGCGCACACGGCATTACTAGTTATCAGCACTTGAATTACTCCCATGAATGAAGTCAATCGGCTTGTATCTCGTCACTAAGGAAAAAGTTATTCTCATAAACAATGCCGAGCTCCAATAGAATGACTACTTATCAGCACTTGAAATTGTCCTACTAATGAACTCAATCGGCACGTATCTAGTCAATGAAACTATTTTCCGATCCTCAGATTGGACCAAACATCAGAATTTATACTGCAAAATCTTACGGAGGCAGAATAGGAAGTGGAAATAGTCTGAATAGGCACAATTTGTCGACCTGGTAAGCCGATCGGGCTGCACATGAACCAAAAGCAAGTATCATCTGCAGAGATAAATGCACCGAATCTCCTGATGTAATCTCACGAATAAGCATATTACCTACTCTTTCTAGCTCATCAGCTATTCGAATCACCTGAACCTCAATGTAACTGATTCACTGAGCTTGTGAAGAGCAGATCATCATACTGCATAACACCTGTCGGTGTCGGGCACCATTTATGACAGTAATATACAACATATTCTAAATGTACATCGAGTGGTACAAGGAAATATTCCCACGAGAATGTACATCTCAGGTTCAGGATTTAATTATACAGACTAATGGTAGACTTAGCAATACCTTCCTCATATATTTCCAAGATAAATAACAACGAACGTGTAATCCGCATCTCTTTCTTACGGATCGAGACATACTTGAGAACTGGTATAAAAATGGTTCGACGTGTTTAACCCTAATCTGTGGATATGATCAACAGCACTGGATACATGAATCTGCAGTATAAATAAAAAAAGCTCACGAGATACTTGTCAAGCTTGCAGTTTCAGACAGATGCTAGCGCTAGGATTTGACATAGAGCCTGAGAGAAATGTAAGTGTTAGAAAGAAACAGAGAAAAGGCTTGCGGGTTATACAAGAAAAACTTATATTACTTACAAATACTGGCAAAACAAGGCTGCTTAGACACAGGATCCTCTTCAAATGGCGGTGGAGCTTGACCATACACCATTTCACAGCTCATATCTTCAAAATCTGGGCAACAGAAACAGAATCGGAAAATGATTGAAGCGGTTCCACATATGACCCAAAAGATAGGCTCTTCATGCTAATAGGCCGTAATGCATTTAGTTCAGAGAAAATATGTTGTCTACATATTGATCGAAAAAGTTTGGATATGAGAGGATACTCGGAATCATGGTGAGGGGTAGCCCGAATTCATTGGTGAAGAAATCCTGAGTGGGGATCTTGCACATGTTTACGCACATCCCTACACAACCGCTATTCTCCAAGTACCTAAAATAGAAAAATCAACGATTAATTTCAGATAGAAGACTAGCCTAAAGTTATCAAAGACAAAACAAAAGAACAGTAAGACAAGTAATTGTTAAAGACAGTTTTGCTCTGTTGCTTTCCCATTCAAAGAATAGCATTTATAGGCAAGAAGATGAAGACCGGAAGTTCTGCCTCAGTCTGCAAAAAGGACAATCTCACAAAGCTAGGCTAGATGCTGGTGCAATCTGAGACTTATTAATTCCTCACCTTGCATGGATCTCTTTGAATCTCCTAAAGATCCGATCTAAGAAGGATCGCCAACTGTTGCAACTATGTTGCCACTAAGATTGTTTTTTCCTTTTTTGGGGGTGGGGGAGACAGAGAGATTTTACCTGCACTTTTTAATGTGCACTCCACTGTTTTGCTTCACTCCATTTACTTCTACCTCCACAACCTACTGGAAGCTCATGAGTTAGAGTTTGTATTGAATTATCGGCCCTTCCAAATATAGACATCATCAGGAAGTAATCAAAGCAGAGAAGTCCTGTTATGCTCGATCATCATCGACATTACCGGCGGCATGGGGTCATAAAAAACCAACTAAAACATTTCAGCAGCAGTAACATAAACAATTGGATGCAGAAATTCCATGAACTCATGCTCTTGCTAGGAACTGGTTCTAAAATCCTGATGGCGAATGCTTGATGGAATTGATTAGGTCATGTAGGAACAAGGTTCAATACTCTTTTGTCAAGCTGTTCTTCGGTCACAGTTTATGAATGTGCTATGCAGAAAGATCGTATTCCCGAACATAGTAAACTATCATCCTCAGTCATTTATGTTGCAACCTGTAAACTTTGAGGAACACAGCAAGACCTAGTTTTTAAACCCAAACTCACATCAAAAGAAACGTTTCTTTATTTCGGCCTTGATAACTCGGGCAAAAAGCTATATAGTCTCTGGTCCATCCATTTCTAGGTGCATCCACTGCTAAGAAGAAACTCACTACTCAGGTTTGTAGGTTTATGCCGTCTTAACAGAGTCCCAACTGTACTAAACAATTTTCTAGTCGCAAATCATGTGTCGCCAGCATCTACATCAGAGTGATCTATGAACAGCCCAACTCTTCGTCAAAAACTAGATTTTCTAAGTCACAACTTCTGAAGCACGAAAAACTCCTGTTTCATTTATAGAGCACAGTTCCAAACAGCAATTCTCTAGGACTTCTTCCAGGATATCCTCCGCTTTTGAACCAAACAGCAAGAGAAAAAGAACCAGCGATTGGTGTAAATTTGCAAATATTTACCTCGGAAGGCCCAACTAACCAGTGGAAGAAAGGCACAGTGAGCGCAGCATTGAACTCAGCAGCCCACTTTGTTGGTGGAAACAGCTTCCTAAACTGCACCGACCATCAATAAAATCACCACTTCACTGCTTCAACTCCATGTTTTACAAAAATGAAAGGATTTCTTTAAACACGAGTCATCGTAAAAAGTCAAACTTTACAAGATCGCCGTCACACTTAACCCTCAAAATACATTGGGTACTCTCAAACTACTGAAATTCTCAATTGAAAAGAAACAAAGAAAGGACTTACCCACCTGAGCAGGCGCACCAGGAGGAAGCATCGACATGAGCACTTCCCGGACCACTTCCTGCTGCTGAGCCCGAGACCTCCCTTGCATTACTCTCTTCGACACGTCCACGAAGCTCTCGTAGTCGTACTCGAGCCACCCTTTCGGCCTCTCCACGCCGCCGCCTCCTCCTCGGGCCCTCGCCGGCGACGCCGCGAACTTCTCCATCTTGCGAGCGAACAGGGTCATGAACGCCTTCTCGAAGAACCCGTCCTTGTACTTCGTCTTCTGCCCCATCGGAGCCGGCTCCCCCGACGGCTCGGCGATTCCGCACCTCACGACGGCTCTCCGCCGCGGGGGGCGGAGGCGGCCAGGCGGCGGGCAGTGGAGGAGTTGAGAGCTGCCGTGGGCGAGAGCCGCCATGAATCGATGCGAAATGGCAAGAACAGAGCTTCTTTTCCTCTGTTTCGTTCGTTTCAAAGAATTATTAGCAAACAATCACAGATACAATGCAGAAACAACTTCTTTTTGTTCGGCTGGTGGAGCTTGCTCGGTTTGTCACAGGAAAGCTAGCAGCCATACAAAATCCCAGACCTTTTCCATCCATATCCTTGACAAAAATTAATAAATGGAAAATCCAGGCATGCTTAGATCTTTATCCTCTCGTTTTTTAAGTTTTTTTCTCCTTCAACGAAATGCATTTCTCGTCCTTCCATCTTTTGAAGTTTTGATTTAGATGAAATTGACTGTGCTCCGGGAAATCTTCACAATTGAGGTTGGAAACTGTGCCACGCGAACAGGGGAAGGATCAACCAGAGAAATGGGGCTCATGGGGTCATGGCCTCATCTCATCCTCTGGCCATAATGTTATGGTTGTGATCATAACCAAGCATACGAAACTGTGTGACTCTGTGCAATTAAAAGCTTTGTAGAGATAACTTTTTTTTGCAAATACTTAGGATATAAGGGTAAAAAACCACAAAAAAGGGAGATTCAACTCATAGTAAGGCGAGATGTAGTAAATGGGAGGATCGATAGTATTTCAAAGAATAATTTCGCATGTCAAAATATCAAATGGAACACTGAATATTGTAATGTGTGAATAAATTTATTATCTTCTCGATGCATGATAGCAAAATATTTGCCACATATTAGTACAGAATCTTGTGAAATTGTAGTGCTAGTGCCAATCAGGCCAGTGTTTGGTCGTCCAGATAAAATTCACCATATTATTGTTTTATCGTATTTTGTATTTGGTAGTTGTCAAGAACAAGATAAATAGAGATATATAGGGGATACGGGGGTGATAAAATAATCCTAGGGGGGTGGGATAGAGTCGGATATGATTTCTCTTATCCATCGCTCAAGCTACCGCCTCTCCGCCACGTCCCATCTGCCTCTCCGCCATGCCCAGCCTCCTCCTGCGGCGGGCCGCCTTTCCGGCTACGGCAGGCAGCCTCTCCGGCGGTGGGCAGCTTGTCCGACAAGTATTTCAAGCCATAGACAAATGTTGTGATCATTCATTGGGTTTGATCATAAATTTGTTCTCCATATTTTGTCAAAGTTCAAATCACATGGTATTGGATCAGTGACTGGCCCTTGATAAACTTGATTGTGTCACTTACTCTTTCATGTGCTGCGTTTCAGTTGGATTGGGTTCTATGCAGAATATACAAGAAGCAACACTCGAGTAAAACTTCGGATCAAGAGGCGGAAGACTTCCATGGCCAAAGTAACCGAACCATGATCAATGAGGCTAGTGACAAGCAAGTGATGAGATTACCCAGCACTTGCTCACTTACTCATGATCTGTTGCAATTGGACTACTTTGGTCCCATCTCACGGCTTCTAACAGAGAGCTCATACCATCCAGCCTTTGATCGCCAAAACATCATCGTTGACGGTGAAGCCTATCGTGCTGAGAAGAAACTTCAGTTCCGTGGAAACGAAATGTCCTGCCTTTATGCAGATCAAGGGAAATGATGATCAATTCAGAACATTCTCTTAAGCCATGCAAGATCTGCAGAGTTCGGTAGCAGTGTAACTGTGATGGTTCTCAGGCTGGTAACCAATGGAGGATTGTGCTGATCATCTTTTAATTTGTGAAATTTGTATACTTAAGAGCATACATACATGTAAACTAATTTGAAATACGATGGTTCTTGAACATTTTAGCCATCCTGCAATTCCAAGTTTGACAAGTTACTCCATCCAGTAGTTACAATTGAAAGCAAAATTCTACTTTTTTTAGCAGATATGGCATGGCATCAGTTGTGGTCCATTTGTATAATTGAAGAGACAAGGAATACCTGATTGACGACTCGACATAGATCGAGTAATGAATGCGGTATTATCATAAGAGAGCAGCACAGAAGCAATTCCGTTGTTCATTATATTAATTTTTTCAGCTTATTCAGATCAGTCTACGAGGATAATCAAGAGGCGAAGCTCTCTGTGCGACGTTCACTGGCAACTAATAATGCACATACTCGTACTTGCAAAGGAGGGTATCATTCACTCCAGCGATCTTGTATCATTTCCACCAATTGCTTTAGCATGTCTTATTAATATCCTATTTCAAGCCATAGACAAAGGCGTCGATCATTCATTGGTCCCCATCGCGGCAGCTCCTACCTGTCGTTCCCTTGACCTCCGACCCGACAGCCTTGGCGAGCGGCCCAAGATCCGCTGTGTCAACTCCGGAGAAGAGCCTCTGAATGATACAAGTCAAGAATCATTATATTGGAATCCAGTTTCTACCAAACAATGGATAGGATAGGATATAAAGATACCCGACTTTAAATTCGGAGTTCACCAAACGAGAGATAGGATATGATCAAATCCCTAAATTTTTTATCCTATCCTATCCAATCCAGTCCTATTCTGACTAGAAATCCGGGCGACTAAACGCAAGAGGTTAAGAACAAGAGACAAGAATCAGAAAAAACAAGAAAAAGAAAAAAGAGTAAGGCCCATAGGACTTCCGGTGGAGGTGATGGGGGTAGCTTCTCGTTTGATCTCTATCCAGCAATTCCTGAGCAACAACTGCATTGGCGGCTGCTGTGGGGGTGATAAGCATCCCAGAGCACATACTTGGGTCGATCGGCACACATCATCGAGGTCGCGTTGTAACAATCGAACCGCTGAAAGAATCCCTCGCAACACGGGGAATCGGCAATCTATACCCTGAAATCATTTCGGAGTGTGAATCAGAAAGAAAACGACGCCGTAAGAGCACAATGTGCAACTAAATAAAGGTACGAAAAATTTGACAGTCGGTTACCGTGCTGCCGATAGCTTAGCACGATTTCCACGAAAATGTCGTATGTATTCGCAATATACGAATATGGCTTCACGACTTCCTCCTCGATTCAGCTTGTCGAAGCAGCTCCTTTAGCTTTTTGCGTGTGCCCTGAATAAACCTGATTCACTTGCACGACACAGCTTCCGCCCATAGATTGAGGGTGCGCACGAAGATCCCAATTGCAACAAATTTTCTAGCCCCCTTCTCGCGCAACCTCTTAGTACATAGAAACGAAAGGAATTACATCTTCATTACAATGAAATTGGGAAAGAATGCACTAGCTCCATTTGAGCATTCATGTTCAAGAATGTTACCTTGAGTCGCAATGTCAAATTGGAGATCATGAAACTTTGGAACTCTCTCTATCGAGATAAGTACAGTATATGTGTCATAACTTTCGTACGGCTCTCACTTGAGTGTCTTAACTCTTTTTTTTTTTTTCGACCATTTAAGTATCATAACTTCTAAAAAAATATTCGCTTGAGTGTCATAACTTTCAATCGATCACTTAAGTGCCAATTTTTTTAAACGTGCACCCAAGTATCATAAATCCGACGTGGCATAGTACTTGTGGTGAACGTTTTTAAAAATTTACGGCACCCAAGTGATCGATTGAAAAATTATATGGCGATCGAAAAAAAAGTTATGACACTCAAATGAGCGTCGTACGAAAGTTATGACACTTGTAATGTCTTTATGCCTCCTTATCTGTACCAAAGATGATGCGCACGAGATTATTGGGAAATTGAACAGTTTTTAGCTAGGATACTACCGCTTTCTACCCTGAACCCGCCACTTTCAATGGTTTAAATTCAATTTAGTACGTATACGCAAATAATTTTCCTCGTTCCCCGAGCTACAACTATGATGTTGTGAATGTTGAATGGATGTGGAGATAAGTGGATGAATTTGCAGCAACATCATTTCACCTCACTTAGTAAATCCATTTTTTATGAGAAAAAACTTAATATTGTGGTACTATATAAAACTGACAAGGGAAAACAAACAAAATATCCAAAGTGAAATCGGTTGGTCTAAAAGAGAAATATCCTTATGGAGATATAACTGGAAAAAATCAAACAGAACCAAAGTATAGTCAAGTTTAGACAACTCATGCAATAACACAATGCGTTATACCAGGAAATGTCATTTGGATTCCAATGTACGAGTGGAGTATCAGGAAATCATTTGAACTTTTTCTCTAGCATGACGGTCTTCTTTTTTCTTTTTTATTTGGGAAATATCAAGTCAAGGACTATGGCTCTGTTTGGTTTAGCATTTGGAATGGGCTTTGAGACTCCAAAGTTGGGAAAATTACCAAAAAAGTCATAAACCTATTGCAATTGTGCCGATTCAGTCCTAAACTTATTTTTTTTGCCGATTTAATCCTAAACCTTTTGCAATTGTACTAGTTCAGTCCATTCGGCGAATTTTGGCCGGCTGGCGCTGACATGGACCCCGGCCGGCAAGCGACATAATATTTTAATAATTTTTTTTGTATTTTCTTTATTATTATTATTATTTACTTCCCCTTCCCAGCCCACCCAGTTTTGCACTCTCTCTCCTCTTCTTCTTCTTCGTGAGCTTCCATGTACCGTCAACGACACCTCCATGCACTGCGACTACCTAGGCCTCGGCCTCAGCTGCTCTGATGGCTCCGGTTATCTGATCCTCTCTCTTCAAGGGGCCACCTACTCTGTTACTAAAGTCAACTACCCCAACGGAACCCTGACTCTCGTCAACATCGACGTCGCCGACCAGAGATGCCCCAGGGCCCGCCACAGCCTCACGATTGACTCCCTCTTGCTCGATTACAACTCTGCCGACGTCAATCTTACCTTCTTCTTCAACTGTAGTCCTCCTCTTGCCTTGCTGAGCCTTGCCAGGCGACGGTGAGGTCGAGCCTCACCATGGCTAGGCGAGGCTCGACCTCTCCAGATCTACGCTGGCGAGGCGAGCCTTGCCCGACCATCGACGCTCGGCCTCGCAGGCCCCTGGAGAGGCCGGCCTACCGGTGTCCATGTGGCCGGCCTGTGCCAATTCCTAACCTTTTTGGCGAAGGCCTCAGCCACTGCGAGCAACCAGTAAGCCACTGCCAGCCTCGTCTAGGGTCGCCCAACCTCAAACAAGGCGGCCTGAGGATGTTAGCCCTTGCTAGTTTTGAGTTTTGTAATAAAAAAAAAAAACAAAGCAAAAGGACTTTGTAAAAGTGTGATTTTTCCAAACACCATTTAAACCAAAGTTGTTTCTCAATGTGTTTTTAAAGTACACTTTACCAAACACTTCTTGTATTTCGAAAAATCCCTTTAGCTCAAAAGCCTTTGCATTTTTCCAAAGACATTCTCCCAAAGTCGAACCAAGCACGCCTTATGTTTCTCTGGTGAAAAAGACTTCAAATGGCACTTACAAATAAGGATCTGATTTCATCCAAAATTCCTGCTTCTCCGGAAGCATAATTTTTGCCGCTACTCGTGGCATGTTCTCGATTATTTGGGGCCAAGAATGGTGGAGGAAATGACTCTTCTACAAGAGCTTGACCTAATTTTCAATCGAGGACCCCTTGTAGACACCATGTACATAGCCCATGTTGTGGCTTGGAATAAAAGGAATTCAAACATGTTTACTGAGTTCGAGCCTTCGCTTTTGAATTAGGCTATAGCAAGTTTTTGGCACCGGAAAATTTCGATGATAAACATAGAAAGTTTACTGCTTTAGGGTTTGGTAAAACTCATTGGAATGTTCATGGATCCTCCTGAAATACCCCACGGTATTATTCTGATAACTAGAAAGATATACGCATATAAGTAATTGGGGGCAAGAATGTACCAACTATGTCTGCAATGGTTCAGCCATTGGTGAACCTTCCCGCGCGGGTCGACCACCAGAGGGGTTCAAGTCGATGCCATAAGGAGGCGAATCAGCCCTAGAGAGCATCAAGAGATAGTCGTTATTTCCGGAATCCACGGGCGAGTCCCCGAACACAAAGTGCCCAGAGAATGCTATGCGTTCTCCACTTTTGGACCTCGCAACAGAAACAAAGTTCAAAACTCAAGGAGACAACAGATAGCATCATTGGTAGTACCATTGCTACTTTGTGGACCTGGTCAATTCTGATTACAGACAGCTTGGGCTCATTCAAATTTCATATACACATAGGTCAAGCAGTTCTCGCATTTTTATAAATCACAAACTTTGAACTCTCATTTCAATTACCTTTTGGGTTTTTTCTTTCTTCTTTCTGGTTAGGAGTGAATTAAAGTTAACTTGGGGAAGAATTCTTTTGTTGTGTGGAAGCGAGTCATTTAAGTTTTAGGGGACTCAAAGAGACAAAGTACAACGAATATGGAATTATACCAGGAAGTGATAGCCATCACCTTATATATTATACTAGAAGCGACTTTTGTACATTAATAAATGCATAAAAATGTTAATGAAGGCAGTCATTTTCTTTGCCAAATGAAAACTTGGAGCTTTTCGTTCTCTTGAGACGTGTCTTTAATTTCTAACCAAATACAATTTCGCGAATCAATCGGAGCCCTAGTTTTGGAGAACGATAAGGGCAACAATAGACTTCCTAACCTTTTACAAGACATATGTATCTCGAGTTAGAGAGAATACGGGTAGACACTTTCAGGCTTCGTCATTATTATACGAACAAATTTAGTTGCTATTTCATGGTGTCTATGTTTTCCTTTTCAACCTAGGCTTCTACGAGAGAGCTTCAATTGGATAAAAGTCAGTTTATATTGTTTGGAAAACTTATGTGATTTGAATTGTTTCATAGTAAATGGTCAAATTTGATATGGTAAGATAAGCTATCAATAGTTGTTCGCGAGGATAACTGTCCAAAAAGTCTTAAACCTATTGTACGGCGGTCAATTCAGTCATAAATATTTCAATTGCGCCAGTTTATTCCTAAACCTTTTGGCGATTTTTTAATTTAGTCCTAAACTTATTATTTGGATAATTGGCCGGAAGGATTACATCGACAAATCGTCAAAAGATTTTACGACCCAATTGGCAAATCATCAAAAGATTTATGACTAAATTGACACAACTAAAAGGGTTAGGACTAAGATGGTAAATCGTCAACATGTTTAGGATTAAATTGACATAATTACAAGATTTAAGACTGAATTGATCACCATACAATAGATTTTACGACTTTTTTGACAATTTTTCGGTCGTTCCTGCAATCTTGTCCTCCCACAAGTACACCAAAACTTGATGCCGGATTTACGCTTATTGTCGTCCGATGACAATGTTAGGCAAAGCTCATTAAATGCGTGGCATAAGTGGATGTGTTATAAATGTGATTTGGACTATGGATTTCTTGCCCACGACATTTCGACATCTGGCACCGCCTGATTGCTCTGCACGACATGTTCACTGTAAAGATGATTTTCCACTTAGTCAAGCATTTAGGTCGGAATGAGCGATCTCTTGCATGACTGTTGCTTCTATTAATTTAAGGAAGACGGTATAGGGTTGGCCATTGGCCTTAATTACCCCATTTTTTTCGTCGGCGGACGGTTGTCTTGTTTTCTCCCATCGCTATCGGAGCACATTTGCTACGACGGTAAATCATGAACTTGCTTCATCTAGTAAGTGGAGAATTTTGTTTTCCTACGACAATGCTTACACTTTCATTAAGAATGGGTTATGACTTATAAGTAGAGTCTAACGTTGGCGGAATCTCTACTAGAATAGTAGCAGTATTTCTTCCAAATTTCTTACCTTGTGAATTGTTATGGCAAACGCGGCACGTGCAAATGGATATACGATACTAAAACAGGGTGTTAATCACTCGGACAGGCACGCATAACAATGCACACTTCTACGCGTAATGCACGTGTCATTTGTGGGAAAATTGTCCAAAAAAATCATAAATCTATTGTACGATGGTCAATTCAGTCTTAAACCTTTCAATGGTGTCAATTTAGTCCTGAAACTTTTGAAAATTTACCGATTTAGTTCTAAACCTTTAAATTGTGTCAATTTAGTCCGAAACCAATATTGGCAGAAATGACTACATTGACAAATTTATCAAAATGTGTAGGACTAAATTGGAAAACCGTCAAAAGGTTTAGGACTAAACCGTCAAAAGGTTTAGGACAACATTGGGGCACAATTGAAAGGTTTAGGACTGAATTGGCCACGATACATTAGGTTTAAAACTTTTTGGACAACTATCCCTGTCATTTCTCGTAGTAATTTCTCTTTTCACCGCCAAAGCACAGTTTCAAGTACCATTTTTTTTCCTCCATTCCATTCTCTCCCCATTTTGATTATCATAACTACAATTTCATAGAGAAAGAAGAAGATGTCCTAATTAAAACCATACTTGCAAAACGAAGAAGTGATCTTTCATCTTTCATCTAATTAGGGCGGTGGTGATCGATGATGGGCTCCAGAGAGAAGCGAGCAATAAATAAGGTTTGGAGCACCTATACGCTTTGACAAAGTGCTACTCGACATTTATGATGAGTTTGGACATCTGGAATTATTATTATTTCCCTTTGTAGTAATAATTTTACCAAATTGGATGAGGAAAAACAAAGGGGGGGGGGGGGTGACCCTACTCGAAACAAGAACAAGAAAGTATAGTCTTGTATCAATCAAGTATGAAAACGCAAAAGGAAGAAATTGATTTCTTCTTGAGCTTATGGAAGTGTGTGAGAGTCTTGATGGAGAAGAAAGCTCGTGGCCAGAGAGCATTTCCGCCAAAGGGAGTCTTAACTAATGTTTTTCTTCCCCAGGGTGCTCAACCACCACCTACTTTTTCCTTCGCCCCCCCTACGGGCCATGTTCAATTTAACAAATGAGTACATTTTTTTGCCCTAGAGTGTCTCTCAAGTCTCTCTCTCTCTCTCTCTATCACCCAACACAAGTGGAAAGATGATGCATTAGAAGAAATTCTCGGCTCATTTATGACCGTCGTTCGCGGCAAAAAGGAGATGAACTTTAATCTTTACTTGGGGGTTCGATCGTAAAAAGACCGTTTTTTAAATCAGATTATCTTCGTCCGGTGTTTAATCTTTCAGCTCGATCACATTTTAAAAAACAAGTAAATCCCGTATCTTTCCGTGATGTATTGTCGTCGTCAAGATCGTTTATAGTATAACTGGTCTAATTGCTATTTTCTTTTTGTGCAATAGACTTGGTATAGGCAGTGCCAAGGGTAATTTCAAGAGAAGCATTCCCACACGCCAGACACCCCCATGTTAACCTAACCATACGCATGACTTACGGTGCGTAGTTTCCTATGCTAGGGTTGTCATTTCATTTGGCGACCCCCAAAGCCAGCCGAACGACAAACCAAGCTCCATTTCTCCCGTCGCTTTCACCCCGCGCATTATTAAGAGGATCAAGAACACCCACAAGATCGAGCCCATGAATCATCATTCCTCGCCACTGCTATCACCTTCTTCGTAACACACGGACTCGCTCACTCACGAGTAGACAGTACTCTCTGCTTCTTCTCTTGTTAACCAATATGGCTTCGATCGCCAAAACCGTACCCACGCCGGCGCGCATTGGGACCGCCGTGATCGACGTCGTGAGCTTCGTGGTGTTCTCCCTCCTGGACGTCCTCGACGTGGTCCTGTGCTTCGCCTACCGGGTGGCGGACTTCTTCGTCGAGTCGGAGTGGAAGCCGTGCTACTGCTTGTCGCCGAGGGCGGCCATCACCACCAACGGCGGCGGCGACATCCTGGTCTCCGGGCAAGGCGAGTCCAAGATCGTCCGCATGATGAGCTCGAGCAAGGTCCAGATGGAGGACGTCTCCGACACGCTCTACGCGCGGGCCTCCCGGGTGTCCGAGGTCTCCAGCTCCGCTGTCAAGAGGCTCAATAGCCACAACAGCAGAAACCACGCCGGTCATAATCATAAGAAGAAGACCGGCGGTCCTGGGGCGCGGTCAAGCTTTGTGGTGAATTCCACGGTGGTCCAGATGCTTCACGGAAGGATGGTCGGGCAGAAGTCGCAGCCGATTCCGAGGTGGTCGGATTGCGATTGCCAACTCTGCAATTCCTGGTCGTCTTCTAGCAGCAAGACCCTCTACGTCAAATCCGCCGGCGGTAAAGGCAAGTTTTCTTTTCTTCCTCTGCGATTTGACATGCATTCGTGACGTATAATCCTGGCCAAAAAGATAAAAATACGAGCATAATTTCTTCTTCTCTGTAGGGATCACCTTACGTTACTGCTCTTTCATAGGATTTGTGAACGTGGGCTGATTGCTGTGTTTTCTTTTTCTTGTTTCAGGTGGCAAGGCACGTGAGGATGTTGTGTTCATCCACGGCTTCATTTCCTCGTCGGCATTCTGGACCGAGACGCTGTTCCCGAACTTCTCTGAGGAGGCGAGCTCGGCCTACCGGTTCTTCGCGGTCGACCTCATGGGGTTCGGGAGGAGCCCGAAGCCGGCCGAGTCCCTGTACACGCTCAAGGAGCACGTGGACATGATCGAGAAGTCGGTGTTGGAGCCGCACAAGGTCAAGTCCTTCCACATTGTGGCTCACTCTTTAGGTTGCATTTTGGCCCTCGCCCTTGCTGTTCGGCACCCTAACTCGGTCAAGTCCTTAACTCTACTCGCACCGGTAAGTAGGTTGTACTCAGAATCATCACATTAATTGGTCTGCATTCAACCTATTTTCCTCTATATGCTCGACTTATGTGGGAAAATGAATCGTGATATATCGACAATACCAGTTAATGTCGACCACAGCTATCTGATCCAAATCATTGATTGCAAGAGGACATTCCAATTATTTTTAGAATCACAAAATTTACAAAAGTTATTTAGATAGGCCGAGTGCATGGTGCATCCTGAGATCATCCGAGCCTTTAAATCTTATGGATCTCACGTAGAAGTTAATAATACAGGTGGCTCAAGAGTGCTTGCACCCGGTCTATACTTTGTTCAATAATGTATTGGAAATTAGATTTTTGTGACTCAGTGTTGCCTTCATATCGTCTTAAACTCATGATACAACAAATTGTTATGCCTAAACATGGACCTGTCGCTCCGCGACGCAGCCCTATTTTCCTGTGCCGGAGGGAGAAGAAGCAACGCAATACGTGATGAGAAGGGTCGCTCCGAGGCGCGTGTGGCCGTTGATCACCTTCGGGGCGTCGATGGCTTGCTGGTACGAGCACGTCAGCCGTACGATTTGCCTGCTTATATGCAAGAACCACCGGTTGTGGGAATTTCTCATCAAGCTAGTCACCAGAAACAGGTAAGCCTCTTGCTCTACCAACTTCCTATTTTGAATCAGCTAACTCAACCCCTCTCTCTCTCTCTCTCTCTATATTTCCCTCTATATAGAAAAAGAAGAAGCAAAAAAGCGTTTTAATATATTTAATTTTCCAATCTCAACCTTTTTGCATTTTTCCCTTTAAAGAAATAAATAAAGGGGCTTTATTTTATGTTCCTATCGACCTATTGGAAAGATTGAGGCAAATTTTGTTTTTTCCTTGTTCAGTTCACTGCCAGTGACTTTCGTTATTCTTCCAAGTCAAGTCTCTGAACTACCCAATTCTGCTTAATAAATGTTGGGTAGGCTACACTTGCCCTTATATTATAGATAGATAGGTGTAGAAAGAGGTGTAAATGGTTGATGCTTGCTTGACGCATAAGAGTCTTGCCTACCCTAGATATTCTTTTAGGACTTAAATATATATATATATATTTTTTTTTTTTGGGGTGAGAATGTTCGGAGTGAATTGATCAGTACAATTATCAGTAAACGAAACTGGTGATGTGATTTAAGTAAATATTGAAATCTTGCGAACCTGAAACATATATAGGTCATTACGGAGTTCAAAGAGATATAGCCAAGTAATAGATATCTTCGTTGTGGTGCAATTGTGATGGAAACGCCCAATTGCATGATTATAATCATTGTTAAGGTGTACAAAATATCACCCAAGTTAAAAACTAATGAAAAATACGATCTCTATTGTATCGGAGTAAAATGTACGATTTCAATTTTTTTTTTTTTTTTTTAGCTTCCTTGTTTGTCTCCTTAATTATATACTTTACAGTTTGATAGATGCCGAATCTCAACATAAGCGTGAGACGAAGTATAACAACGTTTAAATATAGAGATTCATTGTTATACTTCGTCTATATTTAAACATAATAGTCATAGTCCTAATAAAGTGGTGGGTCGTCGTTAAACGTGGGTGGTCGAGCATCACCATTAATGTCGTCGACAAACATGTTAGGATCGTGGCAATCAGGACATCACAAAAGAGGAGCGAGCTTGCTTGCAATAATTTTGAAATTCAATTGAATGATGAGGAATACGACCTTTACCTTGGTTCTTTATAATTTATTTTTTGTGTTTCACTGTTAGAAGCCAAAAAAAATCTAAGCTTTACGAAGATAACGATAGAGAAGAGTTGGGTGTCTTTTTCAATTACTTCTTATTCTTTTCTTTCCATCATCATTATTATTGTTGTTGTTGTTGTTGTTTTTGCGGTGCATGTTAATTATTGGATCATTTGATCTATGTCTCCAGTTATGTCACTCTCCTCCGACACATACAGCCGCGCAACTAATGATAACTGAATGAACAAGATGAAATTATCAGTTTTCGGCCGTTCAACATTCATAGTTATTTTTCTGTCTATTTTGATGGTTCGGTACATGCAATAACTATGATGGAAGAACCCTTGGTTTAAGATTGAAAAGGCACAATCGAGGTGAAAAATATCAGAATAAATATATGGAAATTAGTTTAGAAGAATGTTAGGGGAGTCGAGAAGACAATTTGGAGTTAGTGCTTTATGCAAATACAAGATATATTGCCTTGAATTAAGGAAATAGGGATTGATTTTTTGGTGCGTCAAAATCGCTCCAGGAAAGTCCAAGAAAGTGAGAAAAGTAGTTGGAAGTTAATGAGGAAGGCACTAAAGTTTTCACACTCTAGGTCAATATAGAATAGCTGTGATTCGAAGGACGGCGGAGACACATATCTTGACGCTAACATCTTTATCCTGAGATTAATGAGATGTTTTCCTTCAGGCTCAGGACGTACTTGGTCGAAGGTTTCTGCTGCCACACCCACAACGCCGCGTGGCACACCCTCCACAACATCATCTGCGGCACGGCCGGGAAGCTCGACGCCTACCTCGACGCCGTCCAAGACCGCGTGAAGTGCGAGATCAACGTCTTCCACGGCAAGGACGACGAGGTGATCCCAGTGGAGTGCACCCACAACGTGAAGAGGCGGCTGCGCCGGGCCAACGTGAAGGTGATGGAGCGGGAGGATCACATCACGATAGTGGTCGGGAGGCAGAAGGAGTTCGCGAGGGAGCTGGAGGAGATCTGGGGGAGATCGAGGGGTTAAGTGAAGGCCACGGCTTGTGTGGAAAGAGCAATTCCGCAATGTAGGGACGGATATAAGTTGCCCAAAGAGATCCCAAGGCACTCACCATCATCATCTATTGTTTTTTTTTTCCTCAACGGGTCAAGCTTCTAATGGAGCATTACATATACATATATATCGTACCATTGCCAAGTATAAATATATATATGCCCGTGTAGGACTTTAGATGACCATTTTCGTTATATTACAACAAAAATTATGATAGAACATCATCATGTTTGGCCTGGTTTAAGGAGGCATCTTCGTTTCCTTATGTTTTTATTTTTTTGTGGAGCTTGTATTGTCATCGTGTTTGATGAAAGAATGAAAAATAATCGCAGTCATCTCTTATGCAATGGGGGCGGGGTGTGTCTATCAAGGACTTTGCTAGCATAACAATTTTTTTGTGACTGTGAAAATAACATTATGTGTGGGCCATAAATTCTTTGAGAAGTGGACCCTACGACAATTTTTAAATTTTTTTTTTTAGGGTCACAATATGCTGTCATTCTAATAGTAGATAAAAAACTGTCACATAAGCATATTTCGTCTATTAACTCCAATCGTTCAATTGAAGAGCTTTCCAAATGAAGATTCAAGTGTTTTTTTTTTCTTCAAGAAAAAGAGTGAAATTTTTAGGGACAAATCTCTTAACAATGTGTAGTGATATTGACTAAGAGGATGAGAGAATATTTTTCAAAAAGCTAAGAGAATATACTTCTAAGATCTTAATATAATTGCAGATACTGCTTCTATTTTGTAATATCTACCACAATGAGTAATAAAAATTAGGGAAATGCTTTCCTAAGAGTACTGTCAGAGACGGTACAAACTTAACCGTAGATCCACACACCATCACAGCGTGTTTTGCATAAATCACTCATTCATTGGGAGATCGTGTGGTTATAAATATACGATGGTAGTGTCAGACTACCAGGCTAGCAACTCCCTAAAAATTAACCATACGATGGTAGTGTCATACTGACGGTAGTGTCAGACTGTCAGGCTAGCAACTCCCTAAAAATTAACTCTGCAAGAATGAGAAAGCTACTATATTTATTGTTCACGTAAAAAACAGACTTTACATATACGATGTGTGATCATAAAAATAAAATTACAAATAAAAAAAGAAAAGAAAAGAAAGAAAAAGGAAAAACAAAAATCAAAATCAAAAAAGAAAAATCGAAAACCGAACTGAACTAAATTTCTGGTTCAGTTCATATTCAGTTCAGGGTGTTTGGGCTTGCACGTCAATGGTTCAATTTGGTTCGGTTTTTTTTTTTTAAATCGAACCGAACTGAACCATTGACACCCCTAGTGCGATGTGATATATTTACAGAAAAACTCTACTCGTATATATTTATGGAGGAATATGAAAAGAAAATTTGACTTTGTCGTCGCAATATAATACTCCATAGAGAGTAAAATTACTTGGCTGCCATCTAATATTACTTCCAGTAAAATCTAAGACCTATGTGATGACATTGTCACTGTTCCATATAAGTTGAATGTGCGAGAGTAGAGAAACAACTTTTATAAAGAAACATACGCAAATAATGTTATGTATAAATCCCATGCGAAGCACGCATGAATATAGTAGTCACTATGGTAATATTGGCAACAGCCCAAAATTCTCTCAGTTGTAATGCTTACAAGACATGACGTCGTGCAAAGATATAACTCTCAATTCGGCGCACGTACGAGTGCCCATCATTAATTTCGTTGCCATGCTTTCAATCAAATTTTCGCAACCTTGTTGGAGCGATGTTGATCCCGAGTTTCAATCATCTTAGATGTTAATCCCGCGTTTCAATCATCCCGCGTTTTATATCGCCATATAGTTGGACTGATTTCCGTTGCCATGCTTTTAATCAAATTTTCGCAACCTTGTTAGAGATAGAACAGACAAAAAAAAAAAACTCTTTTCAAATATTATCCCTATTATACTCATAATTTTTGGTCGTTCGTCTCCAATAAATTGATGGGTCGATCTCAGGCATTAATCGTCCATTTTCATTCGGGTCCAAAATGGTCGATCATATCCTTGGGAGATCTATTGTAACATAAGAATGGGGATTCTCTTTCCTCATCTCCACTTACGAAACACCGGTGTCCTAATCGCCAATTAATCATCTGAGAATGACGTATCCAGTCGTCCCAATGTATTAATTGCGCCTCTACTTATCACTGATAAAGCCAGCTTGCTCGAACGGGTCCATGACGACGACGACGATGCATTACAGTCGCTAAATCTTGGTTACTCCTATAGCTTCAAAGTTCAAACCATACTACGATGTCCGCCCTAACGAAAATTGTGTTGCAATTAGAGCTAATTGGAAAAAATTACAAGTTCCCTACGAAAGAAGCATAGTGTCACAACTTGTAAGGGAAGATATATAGGTCGGATAGGACTAAGAACTCTCTTATGGACATGTTAGGTGGACCACCCACATTGACTAGTGGTGAGCGCAGATATACGATTAGAAAAGATCTTTTGCGCAAAAGACTGTTCGAAAATGGTGTTGGGTGACCTACAGGAACTGGCAAAGATAGAAAGAGTGACATTACCGCTGTCCGTGTCGGCACCCCTAATGTCCGAGCTGTTTTTTTTTTTTTTTGGTGAAAGAAGCAAATCTAGCACAGATTAGCTGTGTGGAGTACGATAAAAATATGCAAATTGGTGCGGATGCTGCTCAAGACGTGGTTGGGATTTTGCAACGTCTTTCTACATTCGGACAGACCCGAGTTGAAATTGATTTCGTCTCATGCATGTCTCAGTTTACTTCGTCTTTGTATTCTTATTGTTGGGTGGTCTTGGGCCTCTCTCATCCTAAATGTTAGCTCAAAGAATGAGATCTCCCCCCACAGTTGTAAACCGACCACCAGTTTCTTCTACAATAAATGTGGGATAACTCCAACACTAAACTATTGATTCATGGATGAGATGAGCGTGGGTCCTCCACATTGATCGAACGACAGTGAAATGAGTCCATGAACAAAACTCTTACCATAATTTCGTAAGAACGCAAGGACAAATTTGATCGATTAGAGAAGCCCGATATATATTCTAAAGCCGATATGAGTTGGACATAGAGTCGTATACAAGTATCCCTAAGATAACAACCTTTGTGATCTCAAAATAGCCATCGCGCGTTACATGTCATCAACCTTTGTGAAAGTGGGTCCAACTGAATTGACGGGCTTGGACTCGGGTTCCCTCTTAACGATCTCCTTGGATGAGGGCATTGAGCTTCTATTGCACGCTCCCAACAAATGATATTAGAGCTAATGTTTGATTGGTGGCAACTCCCAATACGTATCGCCGTTTGTTTCGGGGAGCCTTCGCGGTTCGATCTGACGGAACAAACCTAAAGTATGGGCATTGAGGTCTAGAAACATGGTCTTGTTGGCAGCCTCTCTTGGCAATCTTTCCGGATGAAGGTATCAAACTTCCGGTGCGCGCTCCCAACAGATGGATCGGTGATGCAAATTCTCTGTGAATTACGGAAAAAGAGAGAAACTTCATAAAAGAATTGTGATAACTCCTCGGCTGCAAGAGCTTGTCAAGACAAGTGGCTTAGTTCGATGATTCAATTTGCCTAATCTATTTTGGTGCATGCCCAAAAGCCCTTCATTGTGGGACGAGTCATGGCCCATTTCCATGTGTCCTCTCGGCCCAAACTCTCAACTGATAAAGATTCGCACAATCTCCAGGAAGAAAAAGCCCATGGTAGGGCTGTTTTCAGTCTTATTGGGCAGCGGATTGCACAATCTCTAACTGGAGTTAAGTTAGAAGTAGCATGATGCGACAATATGATTTGCTTCACTTGGCAAAACATGATAATGTTTAGGGCCTAATCGGTAATATTAAAAAGTTTAGGACTGTATTAGCAAAAATTTAATAGGTTTAGAACTTTTTGGACAATTTTACCTGATGCTTCAGTTGCCTGACAACGCTATGTGTCCCACGCAATTTGTACACATGTTTTGGTTCTCTATTATGGTATCGAATCCATGTTTATATTTCATGCAAGAAAGGCATCTGTACCCTTCCTTGAAACTTTGACTATTGTGTGGTGCCTTCTCTTTTGCTTTGCTTTGCTTTTTCCTTTACGACTCTTTTTTTTTTTTTTTTTTCAATTAAAGGGTCGTGGCGTCTACACACAAAGTCAAAGAAAAAGACAAGGGGAAGGCCCCGTTCGTCAAAAGAATATTAAAGAGAATTTCATGCTAATCTTGCCCTAAAACATGATTTATAAAGGGATCACTCATGAATCGTTGACGAAAAATTGCGACGGGGTTCAATTTTCGAGAATGTCTCTTCTTTGGCCACGATGTATAGTTGGATGGCTAAACATGATTAGCTTTTAAGTCCAAGGTCAATACTTTGCATAATGGTTTTGCCATTTTCAACTACACATAGGAAACGGAAGGGAGAAAAATCCCAATTTGGCCCTCGAAATGGATGGAAAATGTCAATTCGCGTACCCAATTCGCCGCCGCGTACCCAATTCGCGTCAATGAGCTCGTGAGTTAATCGACAAATGCTTCGATCATTCACCCATCTACTAACGCTGAAAATATGATAGAACTCTGGAATTTGCCATATGACTCTTTTCTTGTTTCAGGAGATCAACAGGGATAGAGGGGAAAGAAAAAAAGGGAAAATCTTGATATTTTATGGAGTTAAATCTTGATTAGTCAAAAGCTTAGTGTTTTGTTTCGAGACACTGGCTTCACGTGCGCATTGACGCTTAAACGTTGGGCTCTCAACACTATCATGTGTGGAAAAAACAATTTACTTTATGTCATTCCCACGAAATTTAAGAAGCAACAGGCTTGGAGTTTATTTTACAAAAGAACGATTTCTAGTTCTTTGTGAGGGAGCTGCGCATCCAAATGATAATTTCATGAACAAACTAAATTAGACATAAATGGCCCGTTTGGTAACGTTTCTTTTTCTCTGTTTTTCTGTTCTTTTGTTCCCCGGAACAGAAATCTGTTTGTGTACGTCATTTCAATTTTATGTTCCCCGGAACAGATGGGAATAGATTTGGAACAGAAACAAGAAGTAAAACAAAAAAAAAATGTACCTTTTTATTTTCGGGAACGAAAAAAGGAACAAGGTCATTTTAGAGAAATAAACTCAGCGTAACTCGACCCGGGTTGGGCCGGGCCTGTTTCGGTTTAGGTTCCCTTCTTTTTTTTTTCTTTTTGCAGAAGACTATTTATACTTTTAGCTTCCTTAGTATACTTGTAATCAAAATAATGTCAAGATAAAATCAAAATAATCGATTTGATTTCTTTTTAACTTCTATGTTAAAAAGGAGACGCATTTTTCTTTCAACACCCTCGGATACATTTTACAGAAGACGCATCAAAAAATTCGAATGCAACATGAAAGAATTGACAACAATGGAAGAACACTTAAATTCATATTTGAATGCTTTGTATCTACATATATAAATCATGTTAACACTTGAGTCTTATTAAGTCCTATTTTTTGTTTATCGGAGGTGGGTGTGGTGGGAGTCGACGAGGAGGGCAGAGTTATAAATTATCAATTCTTGGATTGAACTTTTAAATATTACCTTTTGATTAATTGTAGTGCTTTTTTAGAATTTTGGGAATGTAGATGAGAAGGAAGAAGAAGAAGTGCAAAAATAAAAAAACCCGTCCCAAACCTTTAAACTATCCGAAATCATTTACTCATTACTCGGCCCGACCCGAACCGAACCAAAAATCCCGAAAATTTGGAGTCGGCTCTGGTATTTTTTACACCCCTACTAACTCTTACGTTGAATTTTCTGAGGCCATCTTAGAATATCTTGATCAGTAAAGTCCTTACAAAAGTCTATTTTTATCCAAACACGAATTATTAAATATGCATCGATATTTTTATAATTGAATGAAAAAAATTGAAAACAAAAATTTTTAGGGTCCTACCAAACCCATTTCTGTTCTTTTTTTATTCTGGAAATGTAAATTTTGTGCATTTACCAAACATATTCTTCTGCTCAGAAATTCGTCCAGGAAATAGAAATACCAAAAAATTATTTCTGAATAGAAATTGGAACAGAAATGTTACCAAACGCACCCGAAGAAATCGAATTATTTGTTGTTTTCACTCAACAAATCATCACATAAGCTCTGGGGGATTTCTATGGTCTCTCAAGGGACCGATTCATCGTTGTAAAAGCATCGTATGCGAGTGCCTTTTATCGTATCTCCGGAGGAATTTCGTGTACCTCGCAAGTATTTCGAAGGTTTCTAATGAGCATTCGAGATTTGTTTTCTTGTGATTCAATGGTCGCTGATGTCCAAAGATCTGATTCTCAGGAAATGTATTCATGAGGAAGATTCACAAGCAAGACCTCAAGTGTTATTTATACCGGTAACATCACAGATCTTAACATAAAATTCCCTTTACAAACAGGAGATAGTGCAAGACGGATAAATATGCCGTGCTAACCTTAGAATCAACAGGATGTTGTAAAATACTATCTCCTGCCCACTACTTGTTAAGAAACAAAATAGTTAGGAAAGAGTACAATCTTCAATGTACAAACTACTTTGCACGATAAAATTTTTGGAAATCGCGTATCTTTTTATTGATTAATCTTCATATATGATGTATGATCCCGAGACCGGCCTTTATTTTTTTTCCCCTCTGTACCTGCATTACGAAATCATCAATTTTAAGAGTACTCATCCTTTATATTAAACCAGTTTCTAATCGAGAACGAGGATCTTACTGTTTCAAAATGATGGGTATGCTCGACGTAGACGCCTCACTTATTAATTTAAACATTTCCTATTTCAAAGGGAAAAAGCCAAAGAAAATTCCCAGACTATGCCCGTTGCGACTCATTTATCATAATTTTTGTCCTGTGATACCAAAAAAATCTAAACTTGTACTTATGCGACACATTTACCCTTTGTCAAGGTTCGATCAATGAGCACCGTTAGAAATATGCCTACATGGACGCCGGAAGACAAACGGTATTAACATGGCGCCCATGTGGCTTAAGTGAAATACAAACGATGTTTGTTTTGGCCAAAAAATCATCTGACAAAACCTTGACAGAAGATAAATGTATCACATTGGATATAGTTTATGTTACAAAAAGGAGTTTTAAGGTAAATGTGTTACGATGAACATAATTTTAGGATTTTTGGTGACTTTTTTCTTACTTCAAAAGCGATCACTAATCAGCAACTAGATAGTAAGTAGTATACCCAATTTTTTTTCCTGTTTTTCCTCTTTGCTGTTTTCTGAAGCAGAAGAACTCAAAAAGAAAGGTTGAGTAATATTCATTCATATGCCCACTGTTCTCGCAAAAGGATACATCGTGGTCTACGATAAATCAGACAGTCGGACAGTCGGGAGAGAATTCATGGCGTAAATGCTGATGTTGACTTCACTGCAATTGTTAGTGAAACCAAAGACAAAAAAAAGAAAAGAAAGAAAATCTAAGAAAGCCCACACAGGACGCGAGCAGTCAGACACACACCCCACCATTAAAACTGTGTCTTCATTTGGCTTCAGAAATTGATGGCAGAATCATTCACCACCTCCCACAACCACCACCACCACCACCACCATTTCATGCACAAACCCCAATCACGGCCGTGTCCTCTCCGTGACGACACTGTCTCTTACCTCATTCACTCCAATGACTTAAGCAGTGATCTCTTCTTCACCATCCCCATACTCTGCAACAAACTTAAATGGAACAAACTGAATGAAACCTCCTCGTTCAAGAAACCAAAGCCCTTTACTTCTCTTTGGCTGTGTCTTGCACGTTATGTGTATGCACACACCAGTGTTTCTGTTCTTTGGCTCATCTGTAATGGTATGAAAAAAAGAATGGAAATTGTTAGAGACCCATGTAAGTGCTGATCTGTTGTCTTCCTTGTCTTTTTCGACATTGATTAATATCAAGGTTTTGTAGGCCTAGGAAGCCAGGGAGAAGACGAAAAGATCTGCTTTTGAGTGGAGTTTCATGTTCCGAAATCCACATCCACATCTACATCTGCAATTATTCGGTGCACTGTTAACTTCCCATGTGCAGAGGTAACTACAATGTTCTTTTGTAGAAGAAGAAGATGTGGTCGGAACAAATTTTAAAACTTTCTTTTTCCTCCTCAAGTTTCACGGGGAATACTGCAGTCTCCCCTCTTGTACATGACAAGACCATAAGGTCTCGCAAAATCAGAGGTCCCATCTATCACATCTCTCTCTCTCTCTCTCTCTACTTTTTTTTTATACTGTGTGAAGCAACGACCCATTACTCCCAAAGTATCAAAGATACAAAAACTTGGTATTTAGTAATGACTTCTTTCATTAACCTCGCATGATAAGCTTTGTGACATTTCAAGATACAAACCTAGAGGCAACAAACAACACTTGCTGATTACTAAGTGGGTTCGGTTCTGCTTCTCGCATACGCTTTAATGGCATCGTCACCGATTCTCGCGAAAACTCTAATGAGCACATTTTTGTTTCTCGCACACAGTTGGGTTGCTTCACCAGCACAGCTTCCATAAGCACTCAGCATCTTCTCTCTTCTCTGAATGATTATATTCCTTCCACTTTTTCCTCAACAAAGTATTCGAGAGAAAGTGTGAAGGCCAAGCTTCTCAAAGCTAATTTCGCAAGTACCGCTCATCAAACACAAGGTCGGGAACCATCATGATGTTCTTACACGACACAATCAAATGCCTACAAGCAGCCATTTAGGCATATGTAATGGAAGCAACCTTAAGATCTCTTCCTTCCTTTTGCATTAAACACCAGGTATTATTAGTGCAACTTACCGGTTATCTAGTCCTTCAAACCTGACAAAGATTCAGCTGTTAAGAATGAAAAGCAAAACACCAATCTGTAAGAGTAACTCCACACACGTTAAAACGCAAGATGCTGAACAAGACCAGCCTTTGATGATGTTATAACTTCTCTTCTCTCTTGCTTTTGGCACAAAACTAGCAAGGAAAGCTCATGCCAAGTGAAAGAAAGAGAAGGGACTGGACTGGTTTTGATGTATATACTCTATGGATTCGAGGCAAAAATTTGATTGCAGATATGAAAGATCGGTGTCCCGGGGAGAACTCATTCAAGAAGAAGAAAAAGAAAAACCCTAAAAGTAAAAGAAGCCGGCGACAATTGAAGCAGATCATAGAGTAGAGGAGCCAGAAAGAGACAGACGACGAAGATTCATGAAACCATCATGAAGAAATCCAGTGCCAATGATGAACCCACAAAGCGCCATAGACTGACAAGAGAAATATCATAGATTTTAGGGGGAGAGAGAGAGAGAGAGAGAGGTGGGAAGGAAGAAATCAAAGTGCAATGATGAAACTTTATCCTTCCATCGTCAGAAGAACAAAAAGGAGATGGAGGAAAACATGAAATAGGGTCAAAATCTATAATCATTACACCAATCTGCTCATGCACACACACACATAGAAGCCTTAATTTCACTACAGACAAAGCAGGGTGGGAAGAAAAAAAGAACACAGCCAACATCTGAAATGAAAATTGAAACAAAAAACCACAGTTATGGAACAGGAAGACGAAAAAGTCTCAACCTTTTTCCCTTTTTGTCTTTCTGGAGACTCACCTCGAGATCGATTCGTAACACAGCGAAGAAGATGGGCACGGGGGGAAGCGATAATTGGGGGGAATGAAGCCTGGTCCGAGGTCGTCAAGCTCATATGATCTGATCGATCACCGCATGATCATCTCAAATGGGTATGCGACGATCCCAACCCACAACAACAACAGAAAGAAAAAAAAAAACGAAAAAAACGATGGGTCTTAATTGATTCATCGAGGTGGAAGATGGGTGATCTGAGATGGTGGCCTCGAGCCAGACAACATTCCCCTCAAAACAAGAAGGCTTCCTTTCCGATCTCCTCCTCCTCCAAACCCTGAAGATACACGAAACCCTTGGAGACAGAAGAGAGCGAGGTGGGCATGAGAGGGTTGAAGATGAAGATGGTGCGAGAGAGCTAGAGAGAGAGAGAGAGAGAGAGATGGGTATGGGGTGAGAGAGGAAAAAGGAAGGGGGGGATAAAAAGGGGAGGAGAGAGAGGAGAGAGGTGAAAGAGGACAAAGAGAGCAATAAAAGTTAGCAGACCACTCTGGCCCCCACCATACTGGCCTCTCTCTCTCTAGTTGCAGGTCATATAGGATTCAGCTCCCATCCTTTTTCCAATTTTTTTTTTTCTCAGAGGGTAAAAGAAGAAGAAGAGAAGAAATTTTCCATCCACGTTTGAATCAAATCCCATATCCAACGGAGATCATCATGACCTAATCATATTATCAGCTATCATCCCCAGGTTCACTCCCAATTTTCTTTTATTTTTTTTTTTGGCTTTTCTCTCTGGTTCCTATCCATTTTAGATGATATAGCATAATGAAAATTTTTAGTATTCACAAGATCCATCGAAAATCAAATTAAGAGCCAAGCGTGTCCGTTAAAAGCAGTCGAGATCAAATGAAACCCGCTATTAACGACACACCCGTCTCACGGACTAAAAATCAATCAAAAAAACCCCCATAAACCGAGGTGGAAACCATTTTAACCAATAACATGTCGTTGGCCTAGATTGTGAGTGAGCTCATCTTCGAAGCGAAATCCGAAACGTATTGGATTGACGCGTGAGAGCGTGCCCTTAAGAGCAGCCAGGAAAGTAAACCAGCAGAGATACACTAAAGGTGGCTTGAAAATCAGAAACTAACTCGTTTAACGCTCACAAATGCAAGGAGTTTCGTTCATCAAACTCGGTGTCGGCAAGAGGTTATCAATTTGGAAAACGCGTAACAAATCTTACCGTTTATCGATAGAGACAAAGAAACTATGATTTCAAAAGTGAATTGGATCAAATTCACCGTAATTAACGCGCGAATCAAAGCGTCGTCGCGGTGGATCCGAAAAAAAAGAAGAGAGACAAAAATGAATACAGAGATGAAGTGGGATTGATGAGGCGTGTGATTGAGGGAGGGAGGGGGGTGACGACTGATGAAAGTGATGAGACACCAAACGAGTGAAAACCAGCAACAAGTCAAGAATTTGGTTGAGCTAATTCACCGACCTCGTTATGGAAAAGAAAACATTAATAGTGGAGTTTCATATTCTGCTCTCTTCTCCTTTTTTACTCTTTCCTTTTTATTGTATTATTTTTTTTAAATGATTGATCTTTTTTTTTTTGCAAAAAATGATAAATAAATAAAAAAAAGTATTTAAATTTTTCGCTTCATGAGGGATTTTTAACACGAAAAAGGGAAAAATAGTCCCCCCCCTCGTTCAGTGCAAAAGATGACACCTTTTTCTACGCTCGCGGGGGATTCGAGATGACGACAGACAGCACAGACACATAGTGTCAAGGCGAGGAGTCAGCGTACTGAATTTGGAACTCATCCGGTGTTCTCTGGTCCACCGTATTGCGGTGCTCCTCCCCCCCTTTTGTCTTTTTCTTTTTTTTTTGGGGGCAAAAACAAGAAAAACAAAGGGAAAAAAAAAAAACAAATAAAATATTTCAATTGACGAGTTATTCCGAAGCACTCGTGATGCTACCCGAGGGTGGTCACCGGTAGAGTGTCGCCATCTTCCGCGAGATCACAAGTTCGAGTTACGTCGTGAGGGGACTTTTGAGTAATGCTCGGACGAGGAAGTTGGGTTCGCCGCCCCTCTTCAAATTTTTCTTCCATCCCAAAGAAAACAATTCCGGAAGCATTTGTTAAGCGAATGGATTGAAAACGTTAGTAGTTTTAGATGTATTTCATTCTATGCTAAGTATGCTCAATGAACCACTGGGGCATCCCTCGGTGGCCACTCTTCCCAAGGACTGATAACATTAGTAGTTTCAGATGTATTTCATTCTATGCCTAGTATGCTCAATGAACCACTGGGGCATCCCTTAGTGGCCACCCTTCCCAAGTGGGAAGGATGAGGTGGGGGAGTCTTGCACATAGCACATAGCGCAAACAGTGTAGCTTGTAAAATAGAATATGATAAGATAGAATCAGACAAAAAAAAAGCTCTAAAAATGGGATAATTACTGCAAATGTTCTAAACCTATTATAATTTTGCCAATTCAGTTCTAAATCCTTCTTTTTTTTTTTTATCAATTGAATCCTAAAATTTTTGCATTTGTGTCAATTCAGTCCATTCAACCAATTTTGATGAGAAGTCACTGACATGGATGCCATCTATCTTACGTGGCGTGATCGACATGCATGCCATCCGTCTTACGCGGCGCGATCGATGCTGATGTGGATAATTTATAATAATATTTTAATATTTTTCAAATTTTTTCTTTTTTATTTTCTAGTTTTCTTTGCTTTGTTTTTTTTTTACTATGGCCGATGAGGGTGCTTAGGCCCTCGCGGGCCAAGGGCGAGGGCCCAACGACCCTTGCCAGCCACTTTAAACTAAAAATAAGAAAAGTGATAAATAAAAAAAATTCAAAAAATATTAAAATATTATTAAAAATTATCCACGTTAGCGTCGGCTATTTTAAACTAAAAATAAGAAAAATAAAAAAATTAGAAAAAAAATATTAAAATATTATTTAAAATTGTCCATGTCAGCGCCAACCGTATCATGTAAGACAGTCGGCATTCATGTCATTAATTTTTTACCAAAATTAGCCGAATGGAATCAATTGACAAAATGTGGAAAAGTTTAGAACTCAATTGATAAAAAAATGATTTAGAACTAAATTGACACAAATGCAATAGGTTTAGAATTTTTTAGTAATTTACCCCTCATTCGGTACAAAAACATGCCTGTGATAAAATGGTTGAGGTAGTGACACACACCTTTACACACATAAGCTATAATCTATTTTTGTACTCGTATTGGTTTTTTTATTTTAGTTTTATAGAAATCCAATTAAACATCAATTCTTAATGAGGATCTAAACCTTTTCAGATTTCAAAGTAAACATGTAAAGATACACTTGTGTGCTCAATCCCGTCTTCGACTCTATCCAATTAACATCTTGTTCTGTCATATAAGCACTTCATAACAGGAAAATTTCATCGGCGAACTAAATCTTATTCTTATTGTATAATCAAGCAGTAAAAATTGCAGTTGTTGTGATCAATTTCTACATTTTTATTGAAGTATGTAATCTATGTTAGGCCACGAATATGGCACACCAAATAACCGTCTAACCAGAATCAGAAACACTACATGTATATGGGAGAAGAATGCATGCACCTTGATTAGAGTCCGTCGAAATTGAATGCGGAACGGCGACGAATCCGAAACCCAAGTTCTTCCCCTTTATTCCCTCTTGGAGCACTGGCCAATGAGACAACCATCCTTCAAACGAAAAGGTACGTTCTGAAATTCTGAGAGAGTGAGTGTTAGAGGGGGGACTTGAGTTTTTATATAGAGTTTCTGGCGTGGACCCTCTCATCACGGGTAGGGCCTAACTTGGCTCACACTAAGCTAGCCCATATTAAACCGATTAAGAATATTTATATCTTACCTTATTAAATCAACCTCGTTAATCGGTAAATATCAATTTCAATTAATGTAAGCCCACATAGAAAAACTCTTACATTCTCCCACTTTGGCTATATTAATTGAAACTGTACTATATGTACACACATTTATGCTGGTCTAAAGATATTCTTAATAGTCAATCCGATCCCATAAAGTAGCAAACACAGAATCACGGCGGTAACTACATCAACAGACACAGAGCATTCCATGGTCATGAATGCCTTTAACTCTATTAATATGGATTCAATATAGTAGTGGCAAGTGACAACACCTCACATAATAGTGATTCATTATGTGTCATCCTCTTTGTCAGTCACATTCTCTCTCCTTATGTGTCACGAAACTTGATGTGCCGCCAAAGAATATCTTTATGGTTCCAATGATCATACATATGTCTTATCCTTATAGTTAACTTTACTTTTTGTGTAACAAGACACATCCTTAAGTCTAATAACTGAATGCCCCTAGCATTTACTCAAGGTTTACACATACATTGAGATTTTCACCAGATATCTGTATTGAACATCAACTCATTCATAAGTACTAAATTGCATGCAAAAGAGTTTATACATATCAAATATTGTTACTAAATGTAACAAACACAGATGTAAACTTTATTAGAGCAAAGCAAAACAGCTCCCACTAAATAACAACATCCTATGATGCTTTTAAGCCCATCTACATGACATGTCATAACAGCATCCCATGATGCTTCTAAGCCCATGCTTATGACAAGTCGTTCAAATACACGAGGGCGAAGATCTTTTGTTAGTGGGTCAGCAACTATATCATCTGTGAAAATATGCTCTACTTTAATGTCACCATTCTCAACTGTTTCATTTATGGTCAAAAACTTGACCGCCAGATGCTTAGACCCTTGAGACCTCTGTTCTTGTTAACAGACAATACTACAGAGCTATTGTCATAATACAATTGTATGGGTCTATCCACAAAACCAAATATAACCAACTCCCTAATGAGGTAACTAAGCCATATAGCTTGAGTAGCAGCCGAAACTCATGCTATAAACTCCACTTGTATGGTAGAGGTTAATCTAGATTTTTGTTTCTCACTTTTTCCATGATACTGCACCTCCTACTAATATAAAGATGATCATCTTCTTGTCATCTTGATACCTAGCAAAGTCTGCATCCAAATACCTTGCTAATTGCAAGTCCTCAACATGTCTATAAATCAGCATATTGTCTTTTGTCCTCTTTAAGAACCTTAAAAATTTCTTGCAGTAATCTAGTGAACGTGTCCTGAATTTGACTTATATCTGCCTAAAAGTCATGTTGCAAAAGCAATGTTTAGTCTAACAAAAACTTGAACATACATAATGCTTCCAAGTGAACTAGGATAAGGTACATTCCTCATTTGGGCTTTCTCAACATCCGCATGAGGACACTGTAACAGGTTCAGTTTATCACCCTTAATGATAGGAGCAATTCCTATCTAGCAATACTGCATATTGAATCTTTTCAAAATACAATCAACATATGTCCTCTAAGACAAACTCAATAACGGCGAGAACGATCCCAATGAATCTCAATGCTTATGACAAAAGACGCCTTATCAAGGTTTTTTAAAATGCTTTGATAACATCCGCTTTTCTCATGCAGTAATCCATGATTACTCCTTACTTGCAAGATATTATCTACATGAAGCACTAGGAAGATAATATTCCTCCCACTGACCTTACAGTATATATACTGATCTACTCTGTTCTCGACATAACCAAATGAAGTGTCAATACTATGAAACTTCAAATACCATTGTTTAGAAGCTTTCTTGAGACCATAAATAGACTTTTCAGTCTATACACGAGCTTACCTGGATCATCAACTGCAAAGACTTCGAGTTGTGCCATATAGACTTCCCCATCAAGATCTCCATTGAGAAAAGCAGTTTTAACATCATTCTACTTTAACTCCAACTCAAAATGAGTTACTAATGCCATTATTACTCTGAAAGAATCCTTAGAAGAGACTAGAGAAAAAAAAATTCCTTCATAGTCTACCCCTTCTTTCTAAGTGAAAACCTTGGCTACCAGTCTGGCTTTTAAACTTCTCAATCTTTCTTTGGAATCCATTTTAGTCTTATACACCTATTTGCAGCCGATGAGCTTTAAGCAATTCAACAAGCTCCCAAACACCATTATGTTTCATAGACTACATCTCGTCTTTCATCGTATCCAACCACAAATCTAACTGGGGACAAGAAACAGTATATGTATAAATCATTGGATCAACCAAATAGCTGATATCGTAGTCATGCTCTCCCAGATAGACTATATAGCACGGTGGTATGGATCCTTTCTGCCTGATAGAACTTCTAAGTGAAGCTACTTCAATCCCATCATGCACCTGTAGGGCTTGAAGAACTTCATCAGGATCTGTCTTATCAATAGGATCCTAAACCCTAGCAGGTCCAGTTTATGATGTGGGAGGCTTCACGATCATCTTGTATAGGTAGAGAAAGATGACACAGTAGTCCCCACCATACCGATATCCTCAATAGCTTGTGAGCAATTACCTTATTCGACCACATCAAATTTCAGAAACTTCGCTGTCTGTAATTTCACAATTCTTGTGCCTCCACGGGGATTATATATATAATACCCTTTCAAATGATCTAGGTAATATACAACATAACATTGAGTGATTTTTGAGTCCAACTTACTCAATGTTAAGTTATATTATCTCATTTCTGCAAGACATCTCCAAACCTTAAAATGGTTCAAGCTAGGTTTACGTACAGTCCATAACTAAAAATGAATCAATGGACTGGCTTTGGTAGGAACACGGTTAGAACATAAAGGGTCACTTTCAAAACTTCACCCCACAGCAAACCAGGTAAATTGGTTACTATTAATCATACTCCTCATCATAACCATAAAGGTGCGATTGCGCCTTTCTACCACCCATTTTATTCAGGACTCACAAGCATAGTAAATCAAGCTACTATCCCAAAATCTTACAAGTATTTGGCAAAAGGCCCTTTATGCTGTCCAGTATCGCCATGCCTGCCAGAATACTTACTAACTTAGTCGGATCTAACAACCTTTATGATTTTCCAAGCCGTTTCTCGACTTCAGTCAGAAAAAAATTGAACTCATCAAGAGACTCAGACTTTTCCTTAATCAAGAACGGATAATCATATCGGGAACAGTTGTCAATAAATATGATGAAATAAAAATTTCTACACCAAGTTGCCATATAGGGTCCATTGATATCAGTGTGAATGACCTCTAATAGGTCGGAATTGCGTACTGCAATATTTCTTCTTGATTTTAGTCATCTTACCCTCACAACAGTCTACATAAGTCTCCAAGTCACTTTCACGAACAGGCAAGATGTCAACCTTTATCTGCCTTTCAATTCTTTCCTTAGAGATGTGACCAAGACATTTATGCCATAATGTGTAAGACTGTTCTTTAGGTAAATGTCTTTTGGAAATAACTTTTTCAACAGTATAAGCGACGTATATATCATTGAGAGTTAAACACAATATGTATAATCCATTGGATATATTGCAGATCCCATCCTTATTTGCATTAAAGAACATAGAAATACTATTGTTCCTTATTTCAAATGAGTAACCACACGTATCTAAACATAATACGGAAACTAAGTTCCGTTTAAAGGAAGGTACATAAATGTGTTCCTTAATGTCATTAAAATGACACCTCCCATAAACTCAATGTCGACTTTATTATTGTTTCCTATAGTAAGCACTGATTCATCCTAATTTGGCTTTCTCCGACTCATGAATCCATGTATGGTGAATGTTACATGATTGGTTGCACAACTATCTAGCCTCCATGAACTGAATGGGACTTGCTTAAAGATTGGATTCACAAACCAATGCCAAAGAATTATTACAAGTACGCTCACAATTGGACAACTAAGTGTTAAATATGTCGCAGTCCTTCTTTATATGACCTTTTTTCTTACAAAAGAAGCAGAGGTCACCATCCTTCTTAAAGGATGCTTTCTTAAGACCCAAACTATCAGAATGACCAATGGTTTCATGGGTTCCTTTAATGAGTATAATTTTTAGACCTCTTATTCTATTAGTCTACCATCCTTATGACGTAATCTCTAACTCCACCAGAACCATCAGAACTCATGCAGACAAGATACAGTTCCTAATCTCCAAGACTTCTATCGTTTGTCTAGTAGTGCAGTCAGCTGGCAAAACACTTTTCAAGTGTTCTTGTATGGATCGCTTAATAGATAACAAGCAAATCCGATTGCCCTTTTCCCAAGCAGCAAAATGTCCTTTCTGGGATTCCAAAATGATCTCAAAGAGATCAGACGCCTAATCCTTAGTAAGAGCAATATGAACATCTACCAACTCCATCCAAAATAGAAAATCCTATACCTATTTCTTAATGATTGAACTAGTATGGACCTCAATCCTAATGGAGTTGCCTATTGCAGAGAAGGTAACTAATTTTAACAAGCAATGTATATAATTAGCATCATGTGAGTACTGTGTCACTTGTAACTATATAAGTACACATCTTGAGGGTTACATGCATTATCATGTAATCACCTTTAGGCAGAATACATAACATGCAGCTGTAGAATCTCTACATGACAACGACCATGAGAACATATTCCAAACTACGTGAATCACCACCTTTGGGTGTATGAATCACTAGGAATTAGTCACTCCTCAACCATATGCTATACATGTGACCCTCAATACACAAAAATCGTGTAACTTGAAATCGAATAAGTACACACACTGAGATTTACAAGCATCATCATGTAATCACGTTTGGGCAGAATACATGACATGCAGTTGCATACTCTCAACATGACAACGGCAATGAGAATATATACTAACCTTCGTGAACTCACCACCTTTAGGTGTATGAACCACTAGGATCAGATAATTCTCAAGCACATGTTGTATATGCTTCTCACCATGAACCAATACACAATCACCTTCTTTGAGAGTATGACCACGCATTAGAACAGGAGACATTCCACCACAATATGAGACCGATATTTCTCAAATCTAATCAAGTGTGCCACTTTGGCGGTCACTACCCAGTTGAATCCTTGAAAATCTCTCATAGTAGGAGTATAAACCATATGCCTCACATCTATTATATACATATAATTTTAAACTTGATGATAGGGGCAATTTGTCCCCAAAATCACATGTGATGCCAATTACATTGCTTCACTCATTGATACGTATCAATGAATTAGTTCTATACATTTTGTATGTTGTTACAAACATGTGAGCTCACATTCTTATTTCCTAAACCATATGGAAAAACGAGAAAAAATGCCCAAAATACCCTTGAAAATACACATACATAGGGTTTCATACGCATTTTTCCATCCACAAATGCTTCGAACATGTAATATGAATATATCACAATGTAGAGCAGGACCATACGAACTCAACACCGCCGACCACGCTCCGATCGGAGCTCGGACGCACCTCCTGAAGGTCCGGCGATCAACGAGTCAACGGTCAACGTCGGGTCAGGCCAACGGTTAACCGAGTCGGGTCCCGAGTCAACCCGGATTGCTGGCCGCTGACTTCAGCTCGACGGTTGACACGTGTCAACGGACGCGACGATTCATGCGTTAAGCGAGTGAATCCCACGCACACACCCGTCGTCGGTGCGTGGTGGCGCGTACGTCGCCATTCGGCAGCCTCCGGCGGCGGTCGACCACTCGAAACGTTCGTATCACTGAGCCCTATCCGACTATATGATCAAAACAAAATTTCACCAAACAAAAGTGACCAAAAACAGGCAAAAATCATAGATTCACTAGTGATCGTCGAGCGCCGACTCCGCCGCGGAGTGTGGGGGTGCGTGCGACGGTTCCTGGCCTCCACCGAAGGCATGAGATCATTCATTTTTCTCGTATCGACGAGACGAATCCGAATATGCAATCAAACACAATATTCATCGGATGAAACTAATGAAAACATGCCAGAATAGAATGTGTTTCGGTTCTCAGTTAGGCGACTCTAATACCAAATGTTAGGCCACGAATGTGGTATGCCAAATAATTGTCTAACCGGAATCAGAAATACTACACGTATAGAGGAAAAGAATGCGTGCACCTTGATTAGAATCCGTCGAAATTGAATGCGGAACGGCGACGAATCTGAAACCCAAGTTCTTCCCCTCTATTCCCTCTTGGAGCGTTGGCCAATGAGACAACCATCCTTCAAACGAAAAGGTACGTTCTGAAATTCTGAGAGAGTGAGTGCTAGAGGAGGGACTTGAGCCTTTATATAGAGTTTCTGCCGCGGACCCTCTCATCAGGGGTTGAGCCTAACTTGGCCCATACTAAGCCAGCCCATATTAAACTGATTAAGAAACTTTATATCTTACCTTATTAGGCAAACCCATTAATTGGAAAATATCAATTTCAATTAATGTAAGCCCATAGAAAAACTCTTATAATATAGTGCTAATATTTGCGACTTTCGGTATATTTTTCCTGCTAAAAATCATTGAAACAACAAACAATTTAATTGCAGGTTTTGACATCTATCCTCGATACATTACCAAGCTCCACAACTTCATTGCATCATTCAACGACATTCACAAAGCAAAAAACGTGATAGATCGATACAAAGACAAGAAAAGCTGAACACATCGCGAGAATCCAGAATCCAAAAATTTGGGTTACAAAACCAGTGGAAAAAGTCAATAACTTACAATCAATCAAGAGGCTACAAAGCATTATGAAAGTGAAATTTCTAGACCCTTTCATTGAATTTGCTTTTTTTTTTATATATAATTTTGTTTTTTCTGGTCTCGTCAACGAATTGCAAAGTCTTGTAGGTTAAAAGCACACAAAAGCATTGACCCTCCATCATCTTGCACGACCATTTGCTACCATTTGCTTTGCTTTTTGGTTTTTTCCCTCCAATTATGGGAGGTCCAGGTTATGCTCAAATTTCTATACACCCGCTTTAATAGGTCTAAGCTAAAGTAACTTTTGAATCTCTTTTGCTTCTTTTACTTTTGGTCTTTCAATAGTTGGGCAGTGTTATTTCCACACCCTTTTTAACTAAATACACACATTATGTCTTTCCTTTATTTATCTTTCATCGCATCAAACGAAGTGCATTTCTCTTCTTCATACAAAGAGAAAATGACTCGATTGAAATTCAAAAAACGTGATAGATCGATACAAAGACAAGAAAAGCTGATCACATCGCGAGAATCCAGAATCCAAAATTTTGGGCTACAAAACCAGTGGAAAAAGTCAAAAACTTACAATCAATCAAGAGGCTACAAAGCATTATGAAAGTGAAATTTCTAGACCCTTTCATTGAATTTGCTTTATTTATATATATATATATATAACTTTTCTAGTATTGTCAACGAATTGCAAAGTCTTGTAGGTTAAAAGCACACAAAAGCATTGACCCTCAATCATCTTGCACGACCATTTGCTTGCTTTTTGGTTTTTCCCTCCCCCCCCCCCCCCCCCCCCCCCCCCCCCCCCCAATTATGGGAGGTCCAGGATATGCTCAAATTTCTATACACCCGCTTTAATAGGTCTAAGCTGAAGTAACTTTTGAATCTCTTTTGCTCCTTTTACTTTTGGTCTTTCAATAGTTGGGGGTGTTATTTCCACACCCTTTTTAACTAAATACACACATTATGTCTTTCCTTTATTTATATTTAATCACATTAAACGAAGTGCGTTTCTCTTCTTCATACAAAGAGAAAATGACTCGATTGAAATTCAAAGAGCATTATGTTGGAAACTCGATCCATGTTAGACATGTTTACTATTCAGATATGAAGTATTTAGAGACTGAAAGAAAATGAACATAAAATAAGAAGCAAGCGATCGAAAATAAATTCTGTGCATGTTCGACTAGACCACCACAGACGAAGTCATCGATACTGGATTAAAACATATGAAAAAGGCACGAAATGCAATTTTTTTTTCCTTTTTCAACCAAAAGAGTAATTTGAGTTTGAAAGTGAACATGTTGTAATAAGAGAGCCAACTCCCATTTTTCAATTAAATACCGTATATAAAACTCTTTTTGATAAGTTTTTCTTTTACCTAAATAGACAAGAAACTTTTGGATCTGGGGGCGACGGCCATCGCTAGCCCTCTAAGTTCGCCATTGCGTACTCTTTTTTTTTTTTTTGGTCGAATCCATTGCATACTCTCAATCTATGTCAATCGCGACAACTTTATTCTGGCCAAAAAGCCAACAAGGTCAAGATTAGGTAGGTAAAAATAGCTTTTTCAAGCTATAAAATATGATTTTACCTGAACTTTCTCCGCATGGTTTATACCTTTGGTTGCACAATTTCGAAAATAAGTTTAGGCTTTAGAACTGGTGTGTTGGCTTCTGGAAACCCACATTCGGTAAAAATCAACCCTTAGACGAAATGCAGCAAAAGGAAAGAAAATTCATGGATCGAGTCCTATGACCCCAATTAATTATAAAGAAAGAAAAAGCAAATTGCCCGATCTAATTACAAGTTAAAATGATATTAATACCTAGTACGGGAAGGGCTTTTCCATGAGTGGATGATTCTTCATTTTCTAGTAAGTCCTAGCTATTCGCTATTTCCTATTGACCTGCCTTCGGAATATGAATATTAGCAGCTAAAAAAAAGTGTAGACCCATGAATTTGCTGCTCTGAAAGTCGCATGGGATCTTGAAGTTGACACGCCAGGCTCTGTAAGCATTCAAAAGGGTAAAAAAACTCTTCGAAATTCATGAAGATTTGATTTAGTTTGACTCTCTTTAGGCAGGGACTTTCACCTTATTTTCGGTTCCCTTTTCCATTTCCCAAACACAATCGAGGGCATCGTCTTCTCTTCGCAAGTAACCTAATTCTTGTGTCACGAGCCGACAGATCTTAGTCGCGGAATTGACCCGTGCGGCGCCTGGCAAGCCAAGCCAGGTCAGGCCAACCTTTCTCATATAATTGTTCCATAGAACACTTAGGCGAATAGGCTTCCCGTATTGGATCATACCACGCCCAGCTTAGCTCGGGCATCCGTTACATGGCATAAGACGAGTAGCACACTTTAGACACAACAACTGGTTTCGGCTTGCCATGACCTTATCAGGAGAGCAGCATCAGCTTCCGACCATTTTGTACACGGGAGGCCAACCCCGCCTTCAGAGTTCCTAATTGTATATTCTATCTAACCTAGAACTCCTAGTACAAACCAGTCCTGACGCCACTCACATGACCCAGTTGCCTCTTCTCCCTCTACACCGCTCACTCATTGTGATGACACCACAAGCTCTACCCTCAAAGGTATACGAGTACGGGGAGAACTTACCCACTTGGGATACGGAACAACCGGACCGTGTCACTTGCGTGCGTTCTGTTGGAGTTGACGAATACTTCGGGGACCCTTGTTTCTCTTACCGGGCACGCCCACGTGAGCTTAGGAAAACTGAAGTATGAACCGACGACATGTAACCCCTGCGCACGAAATGCGGGGGTTCGGGGGTCCCGCTGCCCGGTCAGTGGGCGGGGGTTCCGCTCCCCGGTGAGCGGACGGCTGCCCCGCTCGCCGGTGAGCCGGCAGGGGCTCGGGTGCAGCGCCCCCGAAACAACATCGGGGTTAGGCTTGTGTTTAAGTTGGCCCGTTTATTGTGGGATCAAAGGGTTTTCGGATAGGCTTGGGTTTTGGGCCCATTTTTAAGTCTTATATATTGTACTTGTATGAGAGATCATTGTAACGAGTGGTTGTGGTGAAAACCCAAAAATTATAGTGGAATCCCTTTGTAGGACGTAGCCCTATTTCTGGGATGAACCTGAGTAAACTTGTGTGCCATCTGTTTCTAGTTTATGTGTGACTGTTCTGATATTGATTAGGATAAAACCCATCACGTTCTATGCCACCCTTCCTATTATAGTGACTTTAGGTATTGGCATGGCATACAACTAGTTGTCACAACCTTTTCACAGGTATTGGCATGGCACACAACTAGTTGTCACAACCTTTTCACTTCGCATGTCCGGCAATCTGCACAAATCCCATCTATACAAACGTTGGGAAAACGTCCTCTTATCAATTTTGCATTTCACAGACAAAGGCAACATTAAATAGTCCAATATCAAACGACCTACCATTGAGCTTTTTTTATTCTTGCAAGACTCGCCTTGTTCCTGTCTGTTCGCGACCAGAAAATAATTGCTAGCTTTTTCTTGTTCAATGGGGAAAAAAATTATTCGACATTAACACGAAGGCAGCATCCAATAATCTGATATCAAATGTGTTCTTTTCCTTCTTGCAAGACTTGCCCTTGTTCCTTTCTGTTCGAGACAAAGAACATAATTGCAGGCTTTTCTTGTTCATTGGGAAAATAATCACTCAACCTTAACCAAAGGCAACATTAAATAATCTGATATCGAAGACCCACAGTCGTGTTTTTTCCCATTCTTGCAAGATTCGCCTTGTTCCTTTCTGTTCGAGACAAGAAAATAATTGCAAGCTTTTCTTGCTAAATGGGAAAATAATGATTCAACGTTAGCTCTCTCTCTCTCTCTCTCTCTCTCTCTCTCTCTCTCCCCGATGACCCAAAAATAATGCGAGAGTGGTTGAAAAGGAAGAAAGGCGAAGACCCTTTTGAGCTTGCTTTAACTCCGCCCGAGTCATCTTTGAATATTATAAAGGAGGAGATTCTCCTAGGAGCCAAAAAACAACGTAGAAAATGGAACCACTAGAGCTTACGTGGGTGACTTTTTCTTTTTGTTAACATATAGAAACTTCAATCACAAGCGTGTAATAATATCACGACACCCACATAGTATTTACGTTGCTCTATATATTAAATTCTGGGAACAGCATCTCTGAGCAGATGTTGGAATGTGTTCCACGTCGTTTTGACTTAATCAGTTCGAGATAACCAAACAGTTGTTCAAACTTATAAAGAACTCTAATAAGATCTTCATTTCAAGGTTAATTTTCTTGGTTCATTGCGATTTTGTTTCTATCTAGTGCTCGGTTTTCGAAGACAAGAGTCCTCTGAATATGTAAGATCTCCCTGTAAATCATTTGCTGTTTTGAATTTGTGTCCCTCTTACAATACTTCTCTATCATTTTCTACATTTATGTTGCCACCATTCGTACTTGATGATCCCTACCATGGTCATGTTTTCATGGAAGGAATAGCCAACCATGATGCTGTAGTTATGCCTGTCGTTGAGTTTTAAATTCATCAGAAATAGCTTTTTCCTTTCAAAGTGCAGGAAACTTTAACCAAGTGCCACGGGGCCCCAAGTTCTGTGTAATCAGTGTTTTGGAAATTGAATGAATCTTGCTAACAGTGCTATCGAGGCACTCATTAAACATGCTTAACGGAGAAATATTTGATTTTGAAAACATTATTGGTGCATATCACGAGTACAGTCAACGTATCGAAACTTGCAATATATCCTTATTTAGATATTAACAAGTGTCTGGAATAGCTTTTAATAAGATCCTAATAAACATATGAATATCGAATATTTGAATCGATTCTTTGGGTCCAAATTATAAGAGAACCATTACCACCACGGTGGTTGATCAAGTTGGATAAGACTTACTTTCTTGTGTATTGGAGCCTTCATGGTCACAAGTTCAAATCTCTCCGTCACTTCTCAATTTTAAGCAATCCCAATTTATCCGCCACGTTGATTGGGCAACTTAGGATCCTTGTCGGAGCCGTGATGAGGGTTAGGCGACCCTTAACTTAATAAGGGCAAGGATTACGATCAACGGTCAGGATAGCACGACCCTCGCTCGCATATGAAGAGGGCGATACATCCTTCTTGACGGTGGAAATTGGGATAGACGACCCTTGATATGGGCAAGGAACATCTAAGATGCTCATGAAACTTAGGATTTCCATTTGTTGTTGTAGGATTCGAACATGAGGTGGGGGCTCTGACTATGCTTCATGGTATGTAGTACTACTAGGCCCATAACAAGGAATAGGGCTAGAATGTTTCAATGGAGAGGCCCATTGAATGGTTTCAGCACAAAAGCCCACAAACAAGGAATAGGGCTCTAATGTTATTGCCTAGGGCTTGTTTGTCGAGGAAATATATTTACTTGGTAATTACTCACCTAAACAGATTATATATACTTGGATCACACCCCCAAACCGACCTATTCATCCATAACAACTAATTTCGAAATCGTCTTGTGAATGACGTTAGATGTCTCTCTCTTAGAGCTAGAGGTGTCAAATGAGTGGGTCGGATCGGGTTTGGGTCAGGTCGAATATGGTCCGATCCATATTGACCCGTCTAACCTGGATTGACCCATACCCGACCCGCAACAGACCCATACTCGACCTGACCCATTTTGACTCTTATTACTAAAACACACTAATATTCTAGGAAAACTTATACAACTCATTTAACCTATTTTAAGCTCTTCACATGTATATGTTACTTGGATAAAAACTTCACATCAAATAAAAAAAAGAAAATTAAACAATAAAAAAAAATAGTAAATAAAATAAAAAAAAATGCTATTACTAAGATACTTTCATGCAATAAAAATCTAGTGAAATTTTTTCCATATATTTTTAATTTTTTTTTTAATTTTTTTAAAAATTACTTATTAAAAAAAAATATTATTAAAAAATATTATTTTTTTAAAAAAGTACTTTTCATTTTATTTTTCTTTTCTTTTTTCTCCGGCGATCAGCGGCAGCGACAGCTGCTGCTGGAGTTTCCAGAACAGCTTTATTTTTTTTATTTTTGTTTATCTTTCTTTGTTTTACTTATTAAAAATTAAAATTGAAAAATAAAAAATAAAAACCAATATACTTGAGTTGAGGCCCATTTATAAGTGGGTGCTTGAAAGCTACAGGTCCCAGGCCAAAAATGGGTCGAAAATGGATTCAATTGTGTGACCCATTTTTTACCCATCTGATTCGACTTTAATTTTTTGGAGCCATTTTTACTTGGTCCTTTAAAAATGTACAACCCATATACAACCCATGTATATAAAATATGGGTAAAAGATGGGTCATGGATCCTTATTGACACCTCTACTTAGAGCACCCGATTAATCTCATTGAGTCACGCGAGTCCTTTCATCTCGCTACCACAAGATAATTACCAAGGCATGACCATCGAGCTTTAGTCGACTCAGTTAATCCCTTGGAGAGTTAGTTTTTGACAACACACAACAAATCACCATGTGTTTCATTCATCTGTTACTGAGATGCGAACAAAGATCTCGGCCATACCCATCAGCCATTAGTTTCTGTTTTGTGCAAGCTTCACAGCCAAATATGTCATGTGAGTCTGTACATACTCTCCTTAGGAAGGTCCCATTCATGGCATATTCTTAGGATTCTCTCGAGATTTTCCATGTTGTCTCCGTATAGAGACCATGGCAAGAATGCAAAGTGTCGTGCATTGCATCCCAACAAAATCCTTCCCTAATTTGGCCCGCACAGAACTTGTCTTATTCTTTACACTACAACTTTTGAAAACTGATCATGTAAGTTATTCAGGCGACTTCGACTCGCCGGAAAATTCTAAGTGGCGTTATTATAACTTCTAATCAATTTTTGAAGAATAAAAAGATCAAACGTGACAAATAGGAGGGGAGTTCGGACATAACGGAATCCTGTATTCAACTGTGCCATGGCTGACTCAACCAAAGCCAAGGGCAATGCCGGGCGCTCCTCCGGCGACTACCACTCTGTGGTCTCCTTATTTCTTTAACGCCACGCCCTCACCCAACCAACCGCGTCCCCTATTCTAGTTGGCTCTGTCTCTCCTCCCTCCCTATCCTTTCTTGTGCATCTCCTCTCTCTCTCTCTCCTCGATCAAGTGACTCACCGTTGCTGCTTGATTTGCTCAGGGAGGTCCATCACAGATCGACCTAAATGTAAGATTTGTTTGCACTTTATAATGTGGATATCACATGTTGAAAAAATGTCTTGAATTTGAGCCCAACTAATTTGAATAGGTTTCTTAGTTGGAGTTGATTTTCTATTTGAACGTTTTCTAAGTTTGAATAAATTTCCTATTTTGGATGTAATTCTTTTCCACTTAAGTACACTACAAGTACCATAAGTAGTGTACCACACTCACTTTAGTGCCAAAACTTTCAAAACGATTACTTAAGTGCTAATTTTTTCGAAAAACGCTCATTGAGTGCCAATTCCGGTTTGAGCTGACATGGCTCGCCGGAAATCCAAAGTGGACTCATTTTTATTATTATTATTATCGGAGCCGACGTGGCTCGCCGGAATTACATGTGGACTTTCACGTAGGATTAAACTAAAAAATTTAAAAAAATAAATTGAAATTAAGAAAAATAAGCTGAAAATTATATATATAAAAAAGAAGGGTGGGGGTTTCATTCAGGCTACGAGGGTGGTGGTTGGCTGGCGGGGGTCGCCGAGCCTCGGCCAGTGGCTGGTGACCCCCCTGATGGGAGGCGGGGCCTCGCCCAGCATCGGCGAAGCCAGCCACGGCGAGGCTCGACCTCGCTCAGATTTGCAAGTTCGGGTCTCGCCGAGGCTGGGCGAGGCCCCGCCTCCCGTCGGCGAGCCCCGCCAGCCAACTCCCACCCTTCGCCAGCCTCGAGGGGTAGCCCTCACCGCCTGAACAAAACCCCACAATTTTTTTTATAAAGATTTTAGCTTTTTTTTTTATATAATTTTTAATTTTTATTAATTTTTTATTTTAAAAGTCTACGTGGTTAGAATTTTATAAAAAGTATGTCACGTTAGATAAGAAATGTAAATATTAAAGTCACGTATTTCACTTGGCACTTAAGTGATTGTTTTTCTCCGATTTTGGCACTTAAGTGATCGTTTTGAAAATTTTGGCACTAAAGTGAGCGCCGGATACAACTTATGGCACTTGTAGTGTACTTAAGCCAATTCTTTTCTATATAAAAAGTGGGTCATTTTTGTGAAGAATATCAAAGAGGCGACTTCTTCGTGAATTACACTCTGAAGTAATTTGATAGCATTGAAGCCAATAAATCTTGTGGTAGATTTTCTGATAGGGGTGATCTATTTTTGGGTAGGTAAGTTCCAGGCTGTTATAACCCGTTCGTAGTTATTGGAACCTAGAACCTACCTTATTTTTTTCGAACCGGTTCTAGAACCTACCATGTTTTCTCAGTCCGATTCGGGGTCTACCCGAGAACCTGCATTTTTTTTCCTTTTTTTGATTTCATTTTTTACAGCAAAATAATATGAGCAACAAAACGGCTCAAAGTAAAAGAGAATGAACATAAATCCCTATCCGCCAAACACGAGGTTACGTACAACTATAAATGATGAAAAGTTCAAGCACGTAGTCACGTACAATTATAAACAATAAAATGTTCAAACACATAACATAAAACATAAATTTTATAACTCCGTTCACCATTCATCAATTTTTTTTTAACTCCATTGATCCATAAAAATATTGCTCCAAAGAATATATATATATATATATATAGGCCACAAAGAATGGAGAAGAAACAAATGAGGTGAGGTAGAGTTAGACTCAACTTAGAGAAATTATGTCTTTTTTTTTTATTGCAACTAAGAACCGGTTCCAAAATCGGTTCAGTTCCCAGGTGGGTATTCACTTGGAACTGGGAACCGGACGGACCTGTTCAATCCGGTTCCAAAAATTTGGAACAGAGAACCGAACCTGTTCACGTTGGAACCTAGAACTTGATCGATTTTTTAGGCGGCCCGGTTCTACCCAGTCCGGATGCACACCTCTATTTTGTGAACACCTTTATGAGATTGAGAGATTGCTTTGTGAGGAATTGTGAGAGCTAAACATTGTGTGAGTTATTCGGTATAATTGAAATTAAGAAACATTGAGAGTATTTGAATACTCGAGTGTGGATGTAATCTTCGTTGTATTGTTTGATCTATAGTGGAATCCTTTACTACTCTCTCGATGGATGTAGGTCACTTTGACCGGATCACGTAAATCTAGTGTCCGATCAATTTTCTTGTTCTATTTATTTTATTATTTGATTGTTTGTTTCTGCAATAATTGGTATCAAAGCTAGGCTTGGCTGAATTAAAGTGAATCTATGGTGATAGAAAAAGGAAAAGTTAAAATCCATAGATTTGGTGGTCGAATTTTGGTTTTTGGTAGATGTAGATTGAGGAATATCTGTACTAAAGGAATCTGTATTTATCCCTATTTGGGAATATGCCAGAGTCGATGAAGCAAGCTAATTGGAAATTACTTGATAGACAAGCATTGGGTGTTATTCAGTAGACATTTATTTGTTTTGTCCCTTTTAACATCGTGAAAGAGAATACCACCATGGGCTTGATGAAGGCCCTGTCGAACATGTATGAGAAGTCTCTGCAATCAACAAAGTCTACTTGATGCGTCGTCTGTTTAACTTAAGGATGAACGGAGGTGTGTCAGTAGTTGATCTTATTAACAAATTCAATGTGATCTTTAGTCAGTTGAGTTTAGTTTAGCTTAACTTTGAAGATGAGGCTTTGATCATATTTTTCTCATTTCGTGATAGTTGGATTACTACTGTTACTATTTGTTAGTAATTCTTTTGGGTCAACAAGTTTGACTTTTGATGGGGTTCGCAATTTGATTTTTAAGTGACAATATTTGTAGTAGAGAATTTGGTGAACATGTCTCTGCTGCTTTAGTAGGTGAAGATAGAGGAAGAACTAGAATCGTGTTAGCAGGAATGGTGCGAACATGAATAGACATAGTCCGTCTAGAATTGGTGGTGTTATCTGTTGGAGTTGTGGCAAAATGGGGCATCTTAGAAGGGATTGCTTTCAGATGAAGAACGGGAAGGGTAATAAATTAGAGTTGAGTCTGTAGATGATGTTGCGGCTGTAGCTTCAGATAGTGGTGATTATGTTATCTATTTTTGAGTATTTGTTTTGAAAAACGCCAAGAGATATGCGAATTCAAGCGCAAAATAGTGAAGGATGAAAGAAAAATAAAAACGCACGAGACACGATATACGTGGAAAACCAAAATGGGAAACCACGGGGAGAGAGAGGGGTTTCACTATCTTCAATAACGAGTACAAGCGTACAATCAAAGATCTAAAGATCTAACAAGAAGAAGTGAAAAACAAAGGGTTTTAGGGCAGAAGCGAAAGCAAGCGTTGCAATGTAATATGCAACATATCCCTTTTATAGCCCCCTCTTAAAAAAATCCTAAAAAAAAGTGCATGGTCCAAACTACCATTATCTTTAATTTGAAAGTCAAAATATAACAAATCTCTACCTTGACTTCAAATCTCCAGAAGAGTATTTTACCAAACGCCAGAAGACCTCTCTCCTTACCACCAAGAGTGACCACACAAGGCCACCCGCCAAATGGCGGAATCAACAACGCACACCCCTAAGCCTACGTGAGTGTACTCGATGTAGGAAATAATGGATGAAACGTCACCAACTCCGCATAAGTAACTCAAATGGTGAAAATGCCAACCAAGTCCAAACAATGCTTGAACTTGGTCAAAGAAATTGGTTTAGTCAACATATCTGCTGGATTATCCGCCGTAGGTACTTTCTTCACTGTTACTGTACCCTTAGCAACCTCATCACGCACAAAGTGATAACAAATATCAATATGTTTCGTTCTCTCATGATACATCGCGTTCTTGGTCAACTGGATTACACTTTGGTTATCGCAAAAGATAACGGAGGCTCCCTCCTACTTTACCCCAAGTTCTGTAACCAAATGCTTCAACCAAAGAGCTTTCTTTGCTACTTTCGTTGCTGCCATGTACTCTGCTTCGGTGGTAGATACAGCAACCGTGTCCTGTAAAGTTGCTCTCCAACTAACCGGGTAACCATCAAGTGTAAAAACATAACCTGTCAAAGATCTCCTTTTATTGAGATCACCTACATAGTCAGAATCAACGAAACCAACAACTGAATGCCATGTATCATAATCTCTATCAAAGACCAAACGAACATCTGAGGTACCCCGGATATACCGAAGAATCCACTTCACTGCTTGCCAGCGAGCTTTACTCGGATTTGCCATATACCTGCTCACAACACTAACTGCTTGGGAAATGCCTGGACGAGTGCATACCATAGGATACATAAGACTACCAACAACACTAGAATATGGAACTTGAGACATCTCATCTTCCTCTTCTTTGATTTTAAGAGACAAAAAAACAGAAAGTCTAAAATGGGACGCCAACACCACATCAATTCTCCAATGTGTGACTTCTTTAACACAACTTACACGTGCATCCTAACATTGGTATCAGAGCGAAGGAATTTCGGTCTTTTTGTTTGAGATAGCATCTATCAAGTTTGAAGTGGCACCCTTCGATGGCCAAAACAATTTTGGGCTATGGAGGATCAAGATGAAGGCTTTGTTGTGTCGGGAAGGTTCGGTTAAAGCCTTGGATGGGAATTACCCCGACGATATGACTACGGCAGAGATCAAGGAGATGGAAGAGAAGGCGCACAGTACTATCCAATTATCATTGTTCGACAAGGTGCTTCGTGAGGTCGCTAATGAAGAAACGCCTTCAGGATTGTGGCAAAAGCTAGAAAGTCTCTACATGAGGAAATCTCTTACGACGAGATTATTTTTGAAGCAGCGTCTTTACATGCTAATGATGCAAGAAGGTACCCCTATCCAAGAACATCTAGATGAATTTAATAAAATCGTAATGGATATGAAAAATCTATATTTGAAGTTAGATGATGAAGATCAAGTCCTGATTGTGTTATGCTCGCTACCGAGCTCGTATGAGAATTTTGTGAATTCTATATTGTATGGAAGAGAATCCATAACTCTTGAGGATGTGAAGGCATCACTGAATTCCGCGAAGATGCGTACAAAGTTGAATGCTAGTAGTAGTGCAGATAACGCCGACAGCTTAGTTGTTAGGGAAAGGTCGAATCATCGGGATAGACGCAGTAATAGTAAAGGGCGTTCGAAGTCTAGGTCAGGATAGGACAAGAGAAAAGTTGAGTGTTACTATTGTCACAAGTTCGGACACTATAAAAACGAGTGTCCTTTGCTCAAGGCTAAGGGGAAAAAGTCGATGGAGAGTTCTGATTCGGCTAATCTGGTGAAGGATAATGAGTCTGCTAATGCAGACAATGTTCTTACTGTTTTTTCTTTAGATTGTCGCGTAGACGATGAATGGATTTTGGATTCGGCATGTTCATACCATATGTGCCCCAATAGAGATTGGTTCCACACATATGAGAAATCCAATGGTGGTTCAGTTTTGCTGGGCAACAATGCAGTTTGCAGGATTGTGGGTATTGGTACTGTGCGGATCAAATGTCATGACAATATAGTAAGAACTTTGACAGATGTTAGGCACATCCCAGATTTGAAGAAGAACTTTATTTCTTTGAGTTGCTTGGATTCCACTGGATGCATGTAGACCGATGGAGGTGGAGTTTTGAAAATTTCAAAGGGCTTCTTAATTGTGATGAGAGGTAATAAGAAGAATGGTCTTTACGCTCTACAGAGAAGTACCGTTGTGGGTTCTTTAAATATATCATCCTCTTTAGATTCTAATAAATTAAGGTTGTGGCATATGCGGTTGGACCACATGAGTGAAAGAGGAATGACTATCTTGAGTAAGTGTGGTTTACGCTATGGGGAGCATACAGTCTCACTTGACTTTTGTGAGCATTGTATTTACGGGAAATAACGCAGAATTAGTTTCAGTACTGTGGTGCACTCGACGAAGAGACAAATGGTATCAGAGCTCCGATACCTTTTGTTGGGAGTGCATAGCAGATGTCCAATACCTTCATCCGGGGAGATCGCCAAGAGGAAGCCCAAGTCCGAGCCCGTTAATATATCCAGTTGGACCCATCTTCACTCAAAAGCTTAAGCCAATAAGTTTTAGGCCAACTATGATATATTAACTGCTCAACACCACATCAATTCTCCAATGTTGGACTTCTCTAGCACAACTTACACGTGCATCCTAACAATCTCCCCCTCACGTGTGACTAACACAACTTACACTTGCATCCTAACAATCTCCCCCTCACATGTGAGCTCCAGTGTTAGGTTTGCTCTCCCTTAATTCAAGTATCCTTCTACATCTACTTATCTCAACTTGAATCTCCAAGTTATTGCAATGCACACGCCACTATGCACCTCAACTAACCAACATCAACTACTAACTTGGGATTGCGCATCACCCATGGTCTCCATCTTGCGTCTCAAGATCAACTGTCCATGGTCTCTTCTCGCCAGACCAAGCGTGATGGCAATTTTCCAGCGTCAATCAGGAGATTTCTTTCTTGAGATATTCACCAAGCACCAAAATAGATTGACAGATGGATATGGGTTCTAGTACTAAAGAGTTGGCAAACAACACTGAGTGCAATGTTGGGATGTTGGGGATGTAAGAATCAGAATGCATAATGATATCCCGAGGACATTAATTGGAGTGAGGCATGTTCTTGAGCTGAAAAAGAACTTGATTTCCTTGAATGCCTTAAATTCAATTGGGTGTCGACATATATCAAAATGTAGAGTTCAGAAAGTCGTTCGATGTGCTTTGGTAGTAATGAGAGGAATCAAACACAGTTGCCTGTATGAGCTTCAAGGAGAGATTGTGACAAATTTTGTCGCAAAGACGCCAAATGTCTTTGTTCGAGAGTTTGAATTTTGGAATATGATTGTTGAGAAAAACTTGAAGATTCTAAGTGAGAGGAGTTTATTGTATGATAATGTGTTAAACAACTAAATGTATACATGTAATATGACTTAGATAAAGGGCAGAAAGTGCAATTCAGTACGACTATAAAAGAAATCATGGAAATTGCACAAACTTTCGGATTCCGAATTATCCTACAGAACCTTTCTAAACAAGTACTTTAGGAAAGAAGGTGAAGTCACCGATGAAGAACATATTGCCTTCTTGTTGTACTGGTTTTCAAAGTTTCTGTTATGTCACCTTGTCATTAGAGTGTCCAAGGATTTCATAGATCTTGCTTCTGCCCTAGCCTCGTGAACTAAGTTGGCCCTCGATAAAACCACTCTGGCACTCTTGTATAGAAGTCTGTCCCATGCTGCTTCCGTTACTCACTCGGACGAAGGTGGAGCCTTTGGTGGTCCCCTTTGGATTTTGCAAGCTTGGGCTGCCTTTTATTTCCCGTCTTGATTTTTCGAAAGCCAATTTATCCAACCCCTTTCTATTTCCATACCGAATCACTCTGCTTGCCAAGCTTTAGGCAAAGAGCTGCTTCCCCTTGCGGGAGAGTTTTCTTCTTACATTTGGTATTTTCTATCTCAACTTTTCACTCTTGAAGAAGATCAAGTTTCATTCTCACATTTTCTCTCTTCCAAATTCAGTTAATATCTCCATTCCTTCCAAAAGGGTAGGAGTGACTTCTGGAAAACAGTGCTGACCTCTATTGATCTTCCCATCAGGATATCTATTAAAGGGAGGTTCATCTCTGGTTTTGAAATCTATTCTCCCCAATATTGTGCTAGACAATTTGGGCTTACCTAAGGAGTTCCCTTCCCTGCTCTCTACACTTTCTCATTCTCCTCCCTTCAGAAGGTCAATTGCAAATTTTGCAGTAGACGAGCTTTTGAAGAGTTGAATGTGCTCATCTGGAATGTTTACCGAACATTCCGTGTCTCTGAGTTTGAACCCCACCCTCAGCGTTCCACTCTAGAATTTGCATTTTGGTGGCAACACTATCATTCATAAGTTTTCTCCGAATCCCTTGAGGTTGTCTTGCAAAAAGTAAAGGATGAGGTTCCCCATTCAACTCCCGAAGAGAATAGGGCTATTGAAGCACCTCCTGCGATACAGAAAGATCCAGCTAAAGGTAATTCTCCCTCTCTTTTTTTCTTTTGTAGTATGATTTCATTCGGTATGTCACTATCCACTCCTGCAGGTGGCAAGAAAAGGAAACTTTTGCTCCTTGAATCACCAGCCCTGAAGAAAACAACCAAGAGGCAGCCAGCCACAAAATCGAATGTTCGCATTTTAGAACCTTCCAGCTCGGGTGACTCAGCAAAAAGTTCATCTCCCAATCCACCACTTCGTTCCTTGATGAGATCTCGCCCAGCTAAGAGTAATTCCCAATATCTTTCTTCTCGGGATTGTATTTACTATCGCTGACACTTATCGGTTCTTTTCAAATGTTTCTTTTACAGTGACTCTTATCCCTATGATCCCTGGTTCAAAGCTGGTACCAGTTATTCCCCCTTCTACGAAGGCTCCTTCAGTCGAAGCGGTTTCTTCAGATTCTACAACAGCTGTTCCTCCTGCTACAGAAGAAACTAACCGCGAATTAGCATTAGACATTCCTTCTAGACCATAAAAAATGGAAGAAGGCCTCTCTTCTCCTCCCATCAGTAAGTTATAACGCTATTTTGCTTTTCCCAATGCTCCTTAGTTGTCAACTGATCGATAAATTCTTATTTACAGATATTGATGTACCTTCTTCAGCATCAAAGAGGGTTTTAATTCCTTCTAGGGATCCTCTCGAAGGCCCTAATCTCTCTATCTACCATTAGTACCTCCCCTAGCGCTCCCTCTGGCACCTCAGGAAACTTCATCTTCGGCAGATGTTCCTCCTACTGTGGACGACGTCTTGCCACTATCCGAACAAGAAAAAGCTGACTTGGAGAGAATGAGACTTATTCAACCAGTGATTGAGCAATCTAATACCGATCAGCCTCAAGACCTCCCAGCGTCGCTTTCTTCTGTTTCCTCACGTGTTGGTAAGGCCAAATTGAAGGAATTCCTTGATCTTTTGGAGCCTGGCTTTGGGAGGCTGATAATTGATTCAAAGAGCGAAAGCAAAGCAAAGACTCTTTTTCAAAAGATATGCTTTGGCAATCCTTCTTTTATGCCTTTTGAGGAGCTTCAGGAAGCTAGTGATGCTTTTGGTATCAGCTTTGTAGAGGTAGTAGACACTATCAGAGTTAACACTCACCGACTACCTTACTTGATCTCGGCGAGCAAAGAGGACAAGCCCTTCAAGATGAACTTACTAGCAAGCGCCAAGATGCTCTTTTGTTTTACAATGACTACAAGGCCGTGGATTGTGAAGTCCAACGTCTTCAAGAGGAGAAAGAGGATCTTGAGGCAAAGTTAAAGGTAGTCCAAGATAGGCTCGACCAGCATAAGGTAAAAAGGAATAACCTTTGCCTTTCTACTCGGTGAGAATACAATATGTGTCGGGAACTGGAGAAGGAATTTGACTCTGAGCGATGGACAGCTGAAATTCAAGAACGCCAAAGGCAGGAGCTTATGGAGCAAAATTTTACTTTAGAATTTGAATTGCGCTCCTTTGTACGCAAAGCCAGAGTCTTGTTGGCCAAATGGAAATGAACTTGCTTTTTATCAACACCTTGTTATGTATATATTTTCATTCTTATGTCTTGCCGATCTTTATCTCCCATGTTTTACCGACTCTTCTCCTTGAATCAGCAACTTACATTGATCGGTAAGACACTATGAAGGCCAAATCAACTTGTTATGATTAACTTAATCTTGATGAACTTACCACGCACTCTGAATCAATGTTCCTTCACATAGTGAATTCGGCAAGATAACTTTCAATAGTAATAACCGAATTCCCTTTGCATATAGCCACGTTCCTCCATGTTGCTTCACTTTTTCCGAGAAAATCTCTAACACGATCTTAACCGTTGCATGTATTTATCACTCACTTATTCATCTATATAATCCTTGATCACTGTCCTTCATTAAGTGCTTCGATTGTTCCAATCCTCTTGGTTACCATCACTCGTTCACTATCTTCAACTTCTTCAATTATGTCTTCAAATTGTTTTTCATCTCATGCCCCTCTCTGGCCTTGTTCTAGGGAAAACCACCATATCCCTGGAGGTAACTCTTTTACCAATAATCTACTGGCTTTGATTTCGCTTCATTTGAACATTAACCTTTTGTTTTTTTTGCAAGTTCATTTGAATTCAGCATGAATCAAATACTTCTTCCTTTGGGTTACCGAAGTCTGACGACGAACTTGATTCAATCCATTTTTTAAGCAGTTTGAACTAAGCTGATCTTCTTGCTAATTCCTTCTTAGAAACATCTTTCCTTAGTCGAACTCCCAACGAGGATTGTTTTTGCTGGAGATGGTTGCATGAGTTATTATCACATGGCTACCACGCTCTGCTGCGAAATCTCGAATTTGGGCTACAAGTCAATAAGTTGACGGACATGTTCAGATCCAAACTGTTCCTATTTGCCAATTCATACTTCCTAGATTTGGTATGGGAATTATGTTCCCTCTTTCCTTCCAGTCTAAATGAATTCAAGTATCATGTTGAGGAGATTCGGCGTCTGGAGTCTTTGATCACTGAAGCCGACATGCTCGACACTTGGATAATGGAAGAATCCTTGCGCTTAGGGATGGCAACAGTTCCGGAACTGCCGGTTTCGGTTCATGAACCGGCGGTTCTGGTTCAACATTTGTAGGAACCGATGGTTCTAGGCTAGGTTCCGAGTCCGAACCGGAAATGGAACCACCGGTTTCGGTTCCAGGTTTTAAGTTTAAAAATTAAATTGTAATAAAATTGTAATCAAATTATGAAATAAAAGAAAATTATGAATTATGAAATTATGAAATAATGAATTATCAAATACAAGTTGTAATCAAATTTGAGGGGGAAAAAAGGGAGGGGGGCTTGAACTTAATGAATTATCATTAAGCATATACATATCTTCTTGGGGATAGAAGAATCAAAGCCCATATAGTTCTCTTACCTTTGATAACCCCATACTTACCTCATCCTCAATCGTCGCTACCCGTTCTGGTACCAGTGCTGGTGGTATCTCCGCCATCAAAGAATTCAGTTTCATTATTGCGATCTATCTTTTGTTGTCTATATTGAGCCTTTGTCCAATCATCAACATAAGCTTGAGCCTCCACCGAATCGGGAACTAATCTTGAACATCGTTCGTCCAAAATATTGCCTCCAGCGCTAAATGTTTGTTTTACCGCAACTGTCGAACAAGGGGTTGCTAAAATTTATTTTACAATTAGAGCAAGAATTGGGTATTATGTGGAATGCCTCTTTCACCAATCCAATATTGTGAAATCTGTGCTGCCTGCTAGCACTTGATGGAGAGATGATGGCACACACTGGTTAGAATATATCCAATCTCTTCCTAACAACAAGTTGTATGAACCATCTGACTCAATAATGAAGAAAGTGGTCTTCGATGTCCTAGATCCATTGGTTAGATCTATTACAACGGCTCCTTTGACATATGTAACCTCTTCGAGAAAATCAGATAACTGCACATTTGGCGGTATTATCTCCTTTTCTTTCTTACCCAGCTTCTTGAAATATTTGTACGACATAAGGTTTAGAGTTACCCCTGCATCTGTAAAAATCTCGCCGATAGGTCGTCCATTCGCTTTGCCCTATATAATCAAGGATTTCAAGTGCTTAGTCTTATCAACTGGCACTTTCTCAAACTCCATCACCTCATTGTCGAAGAAATAAAATTCAGCCACAGCCATTTCTTTCTCAGAAACATGTTCTGAATCCTCTTCTACGACCAAACAAGTCCAAAACTCTGGTGGAAGCTTTGCATGGACCATACCTATTCGCATTGGGAAACCCTATTCTTTCGGCATCTTGGATTGCCCTGCTGGACAATTCTTATTGTCCTCTCACGGCGACTTGATTCTATTCTTATTCTACTCAAAATCATTTCTATGCTTCGGGGCAAGCGCTACAGTAAACTGACCAAAGTTTATTGTTTGTGGCACATCCCGAATAGTTTTTCCTTTCGTCAATCCGGTGCCAAAACTGCTTCCTTGAGGATCCATGTCGGTAACTTTTTCTACTTTACTAACTTCTACTTCTCGAGGATTGCGTTTCCAAACCCAATTCCTCTTTCTCCGATAAGGTTCTGATGCTGGAATTCGTGGTATCTTTCCTTCAGCTCGAGCAATCTCAATGCTTCTCTACTTACTCTTCATTCTTTGATATTGCCTTTTGATAGTTCGGTAAGACGCTTGTCCGGGAGGTTTGGCTACTGCCCACTTCTCTTCGGGAAGATTGTATGGAACCTTGACCGTCTTTTTCTTTTTGCACTTCTTGCGAAACAGGATCTGGTGGTGGGTGGGTCATCAAACTCGTCTCCCCAACCAGATGATTCAACCGGGAATGACGGATACGAGTGATGATCCGGTTTACCATAATACACCACATAATCAAATTTACCGCTAGGCTCCCCGAGAAAACCTACCTCTGGATCTCATTCGTTATACCGCTGCATGAGACTTTTCTTTTTCTCAAGTTTCGGTGTAGCTCCACTGCCCTTATGAACCCGACTACTAGTTTGATTGCCCTCAAGCAGCTGCGTCGGTTGCTCATGTTGCAACTCCTCCTTCAGATCCCGAGAAGAGTGATTCGGGAGCATAACTCAGACCTTATCTGCTTGCATTGCACCTTCTCCCTCGGCTCCCAAGAAGGGTGGTTTGGGAGCACAACTTCAGACCTTATCTGCTTGTACTGTGCCTTCTCCCTCCTAACATATGAACCGGATCGGTATCTTTCTCTCTGTCCTCTCATAAACGGTTGCCTTGGAGGATACCGAATCTGGCTGCCCAACTCTTGATGACAACGAGCGCAAAGCCTACTACTATTATACCTTGATGAAGCACGAACGTTAACCATACCAGTCATCTTTGGAAAAGGATCAGTATCCACCTCCATGGGAGCTTTGCCTTTCTCTTCAGCAAACTTTATCTTGCCTTGTCGTATTGCCTCTTGAATCATCTTTCTAAAGACGATACAATTTACTGTGTTATGACTCATAGAATGATGCCATTTGCAATACTTTTTATCGGCTAACTCCTCTTTAGATGGGATCTTCTATCCTTCAGCCAACTTGATCAACCCATCCTTTAACAACAAGTCAAATATTTCATCTAACTTGTATATGTCAAAAGAATAACTGTTCGATTCCTTGGCCTTGACTTTTGTGACATCTCTTACTCTTGCCGGCTTGAGTATTGGGCACACATAAGGTTTTTCCAAAACCATAGTCGCAACAGCTATTTCATTCTCTTCCTCCTCTTCGGCCGAACTCCCGAATTCGGTATTTCCCACGAAAGCCACAGTTTGTCGATTGTCTTTCACTGGCTTCTTATCTCTCTCCTTCAATAAATGTTCGTATTTTGAAACTCTTGTAATCAACGGAAAGAGGTCATCAAATGCATGGCCTTCAAACCTTTCCCGCAAGTTGAATTTTAACCCATTGAAGGCTAAATCAGTAAACTCCTTTTCAGTAAGAGATGTTAAACACTGATTCCTGGACTTCTTAAAACAAGCGATAAACTGATCAGCCGTCTCGGTGTTGTATTGGTACATTCTTGCTAAATCGGCTACTGTCACTTCCGGCACTAACCGATAAAATTGAGAATGAAATTGCCTTTCCATCTCAGCCCATGTCTGAATAGAATTTGTAGGCAAATTGGTATACCATGTGAATGCCGTCTTTGACAAAGACAATAGGAACAACCTTAGCCTTAAGTATTCATTCGTCCCAGCTTCCCCGTATTGTGCTAAGAAACGGCCAATATGTTCCATCGTTGACTGATCTTCTTCTCCGGTGAACACAGCAAAATCTGGTGTCTTAAATCCCCTTGGATAAGGAATGTTATCAACTCAATCGGGATGAGGTTTCTTATAAACTGGTCTAAGAGCACCTCTGTCCGCTCCCAACTGTTGAAGTACCATCTCAGCCACTCGATCTGGATTCTAGGGCCTCACATTTTGCTGGCCGATCCAATGTTCTTGCCCCCTAGGGTCGACTGGTGGAGGTCTATCCATTCCTTGATTCTCTAAATTGAAGTTAACCGGTGGCAGTGGTCTATATTGTGGGTTTTCCATAGCCCGTGGATTCGGTTGAACTCCAGGAGGTCTTAAGAGCTCCACATTGGGTATATTCGATGCCGGTTGTGCATTTTGAACGGCTGGATTAACCGTATTAACCTCAATTGGGCCATTTTGAGGGAAATTATAACCGCTAACTCCATTAATCAAATTACCTAGTGTTGGATTTTCTGGCCTAGGTATAATTCTCACGGTTGGAAGAGGTAAAGACTGTCCTCCACTACCATTATATCCAGTGTGTGGGGGGTCCATACGCTGGAGGAAATGGCGGAGTACCGAGAAAACTCACATGAAAAGGTAAAACTTGATAAGACGAACTAGGACACGATATTACCTCGTTTATGGCATTAACCACCATAGGTCTTATCACAGCGGTTACATGCCTCACCATGTGATTGGTCAATTCATTTTGCTGCTTTTCAAACATCTTCTTCATCGTGGCCACCAACGTAGCATCATGTGCTAAAATGTGAGTTTGTTCCTCGGTTAACTGCCGTGGAATTTTGAGATTCCGAGGGGGTATTTCCCCAACCCGATTGGCTGTAAAATGCTCTAATTGAGCACCATCATCGGGATTGTTGACATTGTCGGTCTGCACTCGATCATCTTCAGGCTGGTTTCTAGTTCTCACCATTTTCTCCAAAACTCACCACGTGAGTCCCACCAGGTGAGTCAAAAAGATGTTCACGCATTCAATGACAGGAATATCTTTCACTAAAATTCATTCTTCGATTTTTATTAAGAGGGATCTTGCGGCTCAAGTGTCAAGGAGAATTCAGGCGAAAGGAATTTGGATGGATGGGTGTGTATGGAAAGATCGAATGAGAATGGATTGAATACGGGTTTTGGATCGAATAACTGTGTTTCAAGTCTCTACAGCTTACAATACTCCTAACGAAAGCAGTCGATTGCGAGAAAGTAAACTGGAAACATAAAAGTACGGGAAATATGAAATGCGAAGAAAGTTAAACTGCAATGAAGATAAGTGTTTTATGTTGATCAGTGCTCTGCCTTCATCCTCTTTGCATATTTATGATCCTTTGCACTTTGTAACCACTCCGACGGTTATTCCAAAGCTTTCAAATCTTGAATTTTGACGCTTCTAATAACTTCCCTTTGATCCACGATCTTCATGGCTTGTCCGCCAAAATTCAAATGCTATCACCTCCTCAATCAGTTCAAATCTCTTTTGATAACTTCTTTATGATCCTCATGATATGCTTGTGCCCATTATTTTCGCTCTCTGCTTGTAACTTCCTTGCTAACATGGCTAAATCAGCACATTCATACTCAGTTGCACTTCCCGATTACTGACTTTCCCAATGGTTCTATTGATAAGTTTTCGCATTGCTCTCGACTTACCGAATTTCTCAACCCAGAAGTCTTGCTATTCGTTCGGTATCTCGCTTTGAACTTATCGAATTTCGGAACACAATGGCCATGTCGTCCATTTGGTATCTTACTCTCAACTTACCGAATCTCGCGACACAACAGCACTGTCGCCCGTTCGGTATCTTGCTCCCAACTTATCGAATTTCGAGACACAGTAATTCTGCCATTCATTTGATATCTCGTGCTGGTTATTTTTCGGAGTCAACAAGTACATAGTACGAATTTGTGCTGGTGACACTGAACCACAAAAGAGATCAAAAAAGTGGATCGATCTTTACGCGCGTGAGAGAAAAAGAGATAGATATTAACACCCCCACCATCTCCAGAAGGCCAGAGAGCAAAATGCCATGAGCAAGTGGGATTCAATCACTCGAAAATGAGAATAAAAAAAAACGAAATTGGGGAAAGGAAGCTTAACAAGATCACACCAACAAGATAAGGACCACAGAACCAAATCCCAACGATGAGGACAAAAATCTCGACCCTGGTCCCTCTTGCAACACCAACGATCGAATTTGCGTTGTATCGCTTGAAATAATTAGTCAATGAAAAATATCTTCATTATCAACGACAATTCAAGTCTAACCATTTTCGTAGACAATGAAAAAAATTCGCGTTCATTCATTTTTCATAAGCGATGCTAGTGATCGTTCTTCGGAAAATATTTTCCAAATCTTTTATTTTTCACGAAACAAACGGAGCCTTACAGCTCATATCTATATAGCACAGATGTGGGAGTGTGACCTCGCTTGCTTTGTTGAAGGGTCCCCATTGTCTTTCGTTTTGTCGATCTTGCTCCGCTTTACATCCTCGAATGAGGATTGAAGGTGTCGATGTCAAGACCTACTACTAACCAAGAAAAAGATAAACTAGACATCATTTTCCCTTCTTTTAAATTCCTTTTCGTTAATGAATGGGCAAATGTGGAGTAAAAATTATTCCAGATCCATGATCGTACGTCCATCTTTACGGAATCAACTTCCCAATCTTTTATCATTCGATTCGAGACTAAAGTTTTTGTTTGGTTGCTCGTGTATAAATTCGAATGTGATATACGCAATCGTATGTACCTGTCATGTCCTCTTACCTAGGTTTTATTCAACGATCCCTGGCTATATATGAAATTTTGGAAACCACCCATGGTGTCATTGCGCAAGTTCAACACGAGCTTTCGAGGCATGAACGAGTTTTGCAAGGTAAATCATATACTCTCTCTCTCTCTCTCTCTCTCTCTCTCTCTCTCTCTCTCTCATGAACCATGATATGAACCATAGTTTTTAATCGGGTGATGTCTAGGTTATATTCTGACCAAAAAAAATTGTCTAGGTTATCGACGCAATGGAGGAGTTGCTAAGTCATGTCGACAGTTTTGAGATTTCGTCCACACTGAGCCATAAGGAGCTATCTCTAGTTGAGTGATCTTTAATAGGCGGGTGAGCTATTGCTTGTTGCAATAACATCAATATTGATGTGGTTGTGGAAAAATTGTCCAAAAAGTCGCAAACCTATTGTACGATGATTAATTCAGTCCTAAAACTTTTAACGATTAGCAAATGTAGTCATTCTGGCCAATCTAGTGAGGGCAGTGAGGGCTCAATGCTAGGCATGGCAAGGGCTTGAGGTCCTTGCCGGCCATAATGGAAAAAACACAAGAAAAGAATTTTAATTAAAAATAATAAAAATTCAGAAATTTTTAACAAAATTACGAAAGTCAACCATGCTATGTAAGACGACTGGCGTCCACGTTAGCCATTTCTGGCCAAAATTGGCCAGAAGAACTATATTGGTAGATTGTCAAAATATTTATGACTAAATTGACCGAATTAAAAGTTTTATGATTGAATTGGCATAAGTACAGTAAGATTTAGGACTTTTTTGGTAAGTGTTGCAGCTTCCCTTTGATGTTAATATATGCTTTGAAGTTGTAGTTCATCAAATCTGGGTACGATTACTTTCTAAAACTCGCTATAAATTGCTACGATGTCTATTAAACAATATACTAGAACTTGAGAACTCTCTTGAAGAAAAAAGAAATGAAAGGCTCGGACTTGAGAAATCTTTCTTAGTGATCTCTACAGGATGGGAGATATCGATTTTTTGCTACGTCCCATACTTAATCTTCCAAATTGTTTAATTCGAGATCTATGCTTGCAAGTGAAACCAATTCTATGAAGCTTAATGTGTAGCTACACCACCACTCAAACGGGCATCGAATTTGCATATTTGTTGCGAATCCGCTTCTCGCACTCCCTTTGATTTCATCCAATTATCCCCCCCACTACCCTCTTCTTGATGGAGCTCACGGAAATTTTCCCGAGTTGGTCAATAACGGGGATAGACTAAGTTTTAAGATACCAACTTGCCTTTTCTTTTTTTAATTAATCTTCACAATTATCTCATGACATCATACATTTGATTTTGGAAGATACAAAACAGTGGTTGATATCGTGCAATAGTGAGCAACTCGTTTAGCTTTCAACTTTCCCACTATTAAATCTCTGACCCCTACTTTTTTCTGGCATCAAATCTTCTCACACGCACAGAAAAAGTAACAAAGCTTTTATTGTTGGATTTCGCCTTAATTTCTGTTAGAATATATAAATATCAAACCGCGCCTTCATATAACAGCTTAAGCTTTTGGATTAGTTAATATTGGTTCCACCAAATTTCACGTGGTACCAGAGCATGAGGTCCTGAGTTTAAATCTGTCCAGGTCCCATTTGCCGCCCCAATTAAATAAGTCCAAGCCTAGTATTAGGCAAAAAGACCAGACTGAGCGTGAGGTTGGCAGTGGTCCCCATCAAATCTCAGAATTTCCTAAATTTTCTTCTTAATTGATTACGGAATTATCAATCGGACAAAAAAAAAACCTGGAAAAACAACTCTATTATGAAGTTTACAGCCCCAATCCTACGAGGCACTCGAAATCACGAGGTGGGCCATCATTAAAATCCCCAAAAATTACAAAGAGAAGATATTGACGCAGTGGAGTTGGACTGGGAACATATTCCAAGCACTTCTTTTATCTGGTCATTGGTGAAGGGGTGGATACCCCTTCACCAATGACCAGATAAAAGAAGTGCTTGGAATATGTTCCCAGTCCAACTCCATTGTGTTATATTAACAAAAATACAATGGAAAAGATTCTTGAGAGCATGAGATACCAAAAATAGAGAAATGATAAACTTAGTATTATATTAACAAAGAGATGTCGTAAGAGCTATACAGGTTAATTAGTTTGTGCAAAGTTTCATTCGTTTAAGCATAAACTCTATGATTCTCATCGCATCATTCAGTAGATAAAAGTTAGTAAAAAATTTCAAGTATAGCATGTATAGATCAGAGAAAAATGATTGTTAGGTTCATGCTAGGAGTCGGCCTAATACTAAGTCAATAGGAACACTCGAAGTGTATGGAGCCTAGACTCGTGTTTTGAGAACTCATGCTTAGTTCAAGCTTTGTTTTGCAGGACGAAAACTACAAGTCCAGTACATCGAGATCTTATATCAGCTTTAGATTTTCTTTAAGGGTTTCCTATGTCGGACGTTTAGTCGAATTGCTCCAATCCTTAACCATAGCAGGGTCCCCAAGTGTCTCTGAGAGAGACTGATAAAACGTGGATCTGAGCTAAGTTTTGCCATACTTCCGAAGTCGCCAAAACCCTCGCCTTCCACTCCTTTTGCTTGCTTACCTGTTTAGGCCCATATAAAACACATTCCAAACACTTACCGACTCAAATTAATCAAAAGCTTTTTCATCATAATAACTCATCACAAGGTGCAAACGATGCATGGATAACAATGAGAAATTACACTTTCACATGTTTCAAAAAGAAAATTCGTTTCTTTTGAGGACGAAGCGGTAGGATGGTCCATTTGAGGAAAAAATGTCGGTCAAAGTTAACCTTATTTTCACCTAAAAGCTTTTTCAACCTAATAATGACGTCGATGTCAAGAAGAAGAAGGAGAAGAAGGCTTGAAAAGATAAACATTTGAAGGGTCTATGCCTATGCCTATGGTGGTTCACGTATTGGATTTTGTGGCACATCCACTTGGAACATATCGAGCATACGTGCTTTATTATTGGTTAAAAGGTCGGTGAAGACAACAATAATTGGTTCAATGATGCCATGGATTCGATTGCTCAAATATCTCTTCTCCCTCGTAATCTTTGAACAAGAAATTCAAATCAACTCAGAATCAAGTTCTTTTCAGGTCGGCTTCTACTTTTCATGGAGAATAACTAGTCCTCGCGCACTGGTTTCCCACGTCCGCAACAGTTTCCTTTTTTCGTTTTTTGTAGTGTTTACATAAATAACTAACGTATTTGGATGCATAGTTGCTTTAGTTTGAACCTTGAGATATCGAATTAGATCATGTAAATGTTGAGATGCACATATGAGTTGTGCTGGAGAAGTCCAACATCGGAGAATTGGTGAGGTGTGGAGCAGTTAATATATCCATGTTGGCTCAACTCATTGGCTTAAGCTTTTGAATGAATGATGATCAAACTAGATATGTTGACGGATTCGGATTAGGCTCCCTCTTGGTGATCTCCTTGGGTGAAGGTATCGGACTTCTGGGCTGTTGTAAAGTATTTGAAAAAAAAAATGCATACTCCCTTTATTTCACTGTCGGTGCACTTCAAAGAAAAAAGGTGTTGAGCTCCCGTGCACGAACCCTTGCTCGTGGAATATAATGTAATCTTCGGGCCAGTTGGTTGTTATAACTTATAAGTCACGACTTTATCGATCTAGTTAAAGGCACGCAATCCACACTGCACCGAGAGATGCGCAAGAAACTATTTCATTGTGGTTTCAAGAGGCTACGCCGTGAAATTGAGTCCGAATGCACACGCTTGTTAATGTGCAAAAAGCTTGAACAATGACTATCATTAAAGAGAGAGAGCATGGATTAAATTTAATCCTCTTCCATGAAAAAAAATGCTCGTCTAATCTACTAGATTTTGACATGCATTGAACATCTGTGCTTCGAAAAGGAGAAGAAAATAAAATATAATTGAAGGGGATCAAGTACATGCATCTAGGGTTCTTAGTTGTTGAATGAGCAAGCATGGAGGAACACATGAACTCGCGGCAATGCCCATTCCGATGCCTTTACGTTCATGCACTTTCTTTGTCCCCAGATCAATCAAAGCCAAACTCGCAAAGTTAGTCAAGGCGACACGAAACTTCTCGTAACTCCCATATGATCATAACAGGTTTGGAGGTTATTAACAGGTGACTCCAAAGTTCTGCCGGATCGATCGCTCAAGGCCTTTGGGGATAGGGATAAAGAAAGAGGAAAAAATTGACTTACATGATAAATCATACTTTTTGGGACAGTGAAGGAGGAAAAAGTGCAAAAATTAGCCTGGGGATTGACCTAACGTTTTAGTGAATCGTAGGACCGCTCAAAAACTTTCGCTAATCACCAAGAGTATCATGATACACAACAGTTCATCTCTAACCACAGTGTATTAACACCAAAAAGAAAGAAAAAACTCTAACTACTGCCGGAGAAGTTGAGAGACAATTTGGAGAAGGATTTCAACGAAAAAAATCGATCAACTGGTAGATCTTGATCTCACGAACCACGTACTAAATTTGAACCAATTAGCTCTCGGTATCCTAGAATTCAAACAAACTATTTTATGCGGCACCGTTTAGGAACAAGTACTATCTTTTTTCGGCTTTCCTATTTGTCGAAATGTCTCACTTCGCTTGATAATGAGTATAATATGCTCTTTATATATATATGATCTCCCTCTACCTAATCACTTGAACTTTTGGATCTGACTTTCTAACATGGCATCCCTTTCGTGCGTGTGTCCACCCTTGTTAATCTTGCTTGCACCTGAGAGGAGACGTTGGAATATCTCACTTCGCTTGACAATGGATGCAATATGATCTTTATATACATGCATCCTCCCTCCACTTAATAGTTTTAAATTTTTAGATTGGGCTTTCTAGCTCGATTGTTCGTAGCGGCGAGGAATTTAACTTCGATCTCCAGAAGATAAAAGCAGCGCATGGTTTCCAGACTGTACCATGTGCCTCTTGGTGCAAACTTTAAGAAGAGCCCACAGACTAAATAAAGTCAGATGGAGGCCATCTGCAAGTCATACCAATAAAATAAAATTTGCTCAAGTCGATACTCTCTCTTGACCAAAAACTACAAATGTCTATAGTCTCTCTCTCTCATTTCACCAAGATAGACCATGTGTTTTTTTGGCGATTTGGTTTAGGAAAAAATCGCCAAAATCTAAAATAATGCCCATTATGATATATTCACCTTTAAATTTTATTTTTTTCTGTGACATTAAGATTCCCAAACTTGTATCTGTGCGACACATTTCCCATCTATCAACATAAGCACCGTTAAAAATTTGTCTACATGGACGACGGAAGGAAAATACTGTTGGCATAGCGCCCACGTGGTTTAAGTGAAATAAAAATGATGTCGCTTTGGCTGGAATATTAGTTCTGTCAAATGCGTCACACAAGTACTAGTTCAGGGTTTCTGATGTCGCAAGAAAAAGTTTAAGGGATATGTGTCACAGTGGCTATAGTCTGTGATTTTTGATATCACAAAGAAAATTGAGAGTAAATGTGTCACAGTGGACATAATTTGAGATTTTTCGAACCTTTTTTTCCTTTCATTCATATGAGAAAATTTCTTTCTAGGTGTCATGCGAAACATACAAAAAGAAATCACTCGAAAATGATTCCTGTTGTGATGAAATATTGTCTTCCGATATTTTGCCCTTTAAAATCTTTTGCAATAAGACGAACAACGGGAGAAGCGCTCTAATAATTTCATCTCTCGTACTTTCTCATAATTTGGTGAATATCAGAAGGTTTCGCTCGAAATATTATGAGAAATAAAAATATCGTCCCAAAAAATTCTTCTCGCGGTGGAATATTCTCTGAACAAGACCTAATAAGAGTATGAAAAAACTACTTCGGTCCGGTCCAATCATGAGTATGGCCATACACGTGGACACTATCTACGCTGCCGAGGGCATAAAAAATATTGGGTGGGCAGGGGCCAACACGTGTCCGTGTGCCCCGGCCAATCACTAGAGGACAGGTGTCCTCTCGTCCCCCTCTCTCTCCTCTGTCACGACAGGATACATATTTGCTCGTGATTGGTCAGGGCGCACGGACATGTGTTGGCCCCGGCCCACCCAATACTTTCTCGCCGAGGGCACTTTAGTATTGTCACTCTCGAGTACAGCGCACGGTTGGTCCACGTGGCATTGCGACACTCGATGGGGTCCCACACATCGCGTAGACCTCTCTTTGGTCCCTTAGACAGTATAAAGACAGGAATCCGTGCAGGATCTTTGACAGCCACGATTGCATTGCGTTCTCATCTTTAGCTTTCGCCTCGCACGTGCGACTTTCTAGACAGCGACGGTCCACTTCCCACTTGACATTTTCTACCTTTCTTACCCTCTTTCTATGAAGAAGAAGAAGGGAATTTTTTATTAAGTGATGAGATTATTATGTTCACATTGCACCCTTTTTTTAAGACGTATCGAAGATCGAAATTGATTTGACGAACGCAAGAGGAAATTATCGCGATTGGCCATAAGTTTAATAAGAAATGATGGTTTCACAACTCCCCACGGATTAACTACAAAAGCTCAAATTAGTTGCGCAGAAAAAGACATTTATAATTTCAAGTGGACAACGAATTTGGATTGTCCCGTTATGTATGACATAAATGTCTCTCTCTCTCCCTCTCACTAACAATTATACTACTCCCCTGGTATATAACAAAAAAAAACTCAAGCTTGTTGCGCAGATAGACATTTGAAATTTCAAGTGGACATCGAATTTGGATCATCCCTTTATGTACAACCTAGTTTGGTCATGAGGTCTCCAAGAGCATTTAAGCTGCATTGCGGGATCTCAGACATGATTGAAAGTTTTTATTATTCCAACATCAACCAAAAATAAGGGAAGACAAATAAAATTTACAACTTGAGCTTTAAATATCAAGAAGGAAGAGGACATACTTGGGTTCTGAACATGTTGACCTAGTCCTTTGTACATAAACAGTTAAATGCAAAATCGTTTTCGAAGTTCTATCTATGTCCGAAAACAACTGTTGGGGTGTGACCACTGTGGACCAATCTCTGCGGATTACCTCTAAAAAAAGGATTAAGAAAGTGATTGTATTTGGATGCGAAACTTGGATCTCATTTGGTGACGTGGAAATTCATAGGGGGCGATGGTTTCTTCAATGTCAATTAAACGACTAAATCCGTTTCCTTTTCTTTTTTTTTTCTAGATTTAGAGCGTAAATTTACTGTCATACATGACCGACACATCGGTCTCGTTGCTTTGGAAGGACAAAGATGTATTTTGGGTGCTTTGTTCCTTTTTCTTTGCCCTCTTCTTGTTGCCACCGCCAACCCCCACCTCCAGCCACTACCCACATTACGGCCTCCACTGCCGGTGCTGTTGCCGCCTCCAACCTCGCCATACCACCTCTCTCTCTCTCTCTCTCTCTCGCGCGCGCGCACCAACCACAGCCCAGTAAGTCTAGATATGGAGCCTTTTGACCTTTTATCCAAGGTAGGGGGAGCAAGTCAAACCGGGAACCGCCCGGACGGGTGGTCCGGTTCCCGATTCTTAAAATTGAACAACGGTATTGGGGCGGTTCGGTTCCCAGTTCTAGGGAGTGCAGGACCGGACCGAAAGATTTTAATTGCTGAAATTGCATTTGCCACGAATTACAACATAGAAAAATACACAATGGAGATACAAGAGGAAATAGATAAAGTATCCATGAGGTATATGAATACTCTTATTAAGAGCATGAAAACATTCATTGCTGGAAGCTGATTGATCCGAGCCGAAGTCAATCCTCGTCTGTTTCATCTGGCACCCCTCCCTGTGCAACGAGTAAAAGCTTTCTTAATTGGCCAGCACAAGATATGAAGTTAGAAACTTGCAGCATGCAACATCCATAAAATTTTCATCAGTTGTTTTTACCTTGTAAATATCAAGTCCTCTAATTGGAGGTGGATCACGTTTGGGAACGATCACCCCTAATTCAAGGACAAGGCTTGACTTTGTAATCTCCTTCCAAACACGCACACACTTGTACACGTGCGGCCCCATGATGCTGATCTTATTTCACATTCTGATCGACGGTTACAAGCGTACGCGGATCATCGAAGTAAAATCCCCCTGGATTGAGTCGACCGTTACATGACATGGGTTGGTGTATGCGTGCGAAGCACAGGATAGATTCTCGAAGGACGGGGGCCACGAATAGCCACGGTGTGCGTTGAAGTAGGAGATTTGGGTTCCGTTATATGTTGTTGATGGCGGCGGCGGACACTGATATCTCGTAACTCCCCCACACAAATCCCAAAAAATAAAAAATAAAAGATTGCTTTTTTAAGATTTTCCGTTACGACTACTCGGTAGTCGGTACCCTCACTCGGTCGACTCGCTCACTGACCAGCTCAGTGTGTTTCTAAGGTTCAGCTTCTCTCTCTATATAAACCCCACCTTGACCTTCCTAGTTTTAACCCAAAAAAGGAAAACCCCCCAACTCATTCTCAACCCCAATCTCTCTCTCTAATGGAAACTCACATAGACAGCTTCTGGCTTTTCGCTCTCCCCACCAAATACCATGACCTCTCCCCTCCCAACCTCCTCTTCCTCCTCCTCCTCCTCGCCACCACGTGCCTCCTCCGTGCCCTGTCCCGCTGGGCTCATCCCGGCGGTCCCGCCTGGGGCCGTCACCCCCACCACCACCGTAACGATAACTGCACCCCCATACCTGGCCCTCGAGGCCTCCCCGTGCTCGGCAGCATGCACCTCATGCACGGCCTCGCCCACCGCAGGCTAGCCGCCGCCGCCGTCCGCCACTGCGCCAGGAGGCTCATGGCCTTCAGCCTCGGCGAGACGCGGGCCGTCGTCACCTCCGACCCCGACGTTGCCCGGGAGATCCTCAACAGCTCCGCCTTCGCGGACCGCCCCATGAAGGAGTCCGCCTACGGGCTCATGTTTGACCGGGCCATCGGGTTCGCCCCCTACGGCCGGTACTGGCGGGCGCTCCGCCGGGTCGCGGCCAGGCACCTCTTCTCCCCGAGGGAGCTGGGCGTGGGCGCGGAGCGGCGGCGCGCGATTGCGGAGCGGATGGTCTCGACCATCGTCAGCCACGGCAGAGTGAGCTTCCAGGTTCGGGAGATCGCGAGCCGGGCATCGCTGAACAACATGATGGGCTCGGTGTTCGGGCGCGAGTACGAGCTTTTGCATGAGAATGAAGAGACGCGAGAGCTGAGGGGTCTGGTGGAGGAAGGTTACGACTTGTTGGGGCAGTTGAACTGGTCCGACCACCTCCCTTGGCTCGCGGGTCTGGACCTCCAGAGGGTGCGGTTCAGGTGCTCCGAGTTGGTGCCCCGGGTGAACAGGTTTGTGGGCCGGATCATCCAGGAACACAAGGGTCGGACCGGTCCGAGAAGCTCCGATTTTGTCGACGTTTTGCTCTCCCTTCAGGGGCATGATAAGTTATCGGACCCGGATATGATCGCTGTTCTTTGGGTGAGCGAGCTAACGTTTTATATTTCCTTGGATTTGTTAAGTTAAACCATTTTTGTAACATGATATCATGTCATTGAACGATTTTTGTTGCATATAGTTCGCACAAGTTAAATTTTTAATATATATATATCCATTAATTAGTTTCTTAATTTGTCTCGGCCAATAATAATATTTCTTAATGCATCTCTTAATTGCAGGAAATGATTTTTAGAGGAACGGACACGGTGGCGGTTCTCATCGAGTGGATCCTAGCGAGGTTGGTGCTCCATCCTCACATCCAGTCGAGGGTCCACGAGGAGCTCGACCGCGTGGTGGGCAGATCGCAACCATTGATGGAGTCGGACCTCCAGTCGACACCGTACCTCTCTGCTGTCGTTAAGGAGACCCTCCGATTGCACCCGCCGGGCCCGCTCTTGTCCTGGGCACGGCTAGCGATTGTGGACACGACCGTGGGCGGTTACCGGGTGCCTGCGGGCACCACGGCAATGGTCAACATGTGGGCCATCACGCGGGACCCAGAAGTGTGGGAGGACCCACTCGAGTTCTCTCCGGAGAGGTTTGTGGATCGGGACGATGCCGGCGCGGAGTTCTCGGTCTTCGGATCGGACGCGCGGCTCGCCCCGTTCGGGTCGGGCAGGAGGGTCTGCCCCGGGAAGGCCTTGGGCTTGACCACGGTGACTTATTGGGTGGGACGGCTGCTCCAGGAGTTTGAGTGGGCCCAGGTGGATCACAGCCCAGTGAATCTATCTGAAGTGCTCAGGCTCTCCTGTGAAATGGTCAACCCGTTGACCGTCAAAGTGAGTCCTAGGCGATGTTGAAAAACAATGTCCATATCATACATACAGTCGATGATACACCAGCTGCTTCGTGCGTGTGAGTGTGTATATGTATATCCGATATGCTAAGTTGGGTAAGGTTGCAATGTGTTGTAAGATCACTTAATTTACCACATATTTAGCATTATCCATGATTCTTGATAAACAAATTGCGAAATGGCGGGCAAGTGAACTTGACGATCAACAGAATCGATATGTATGAGAATCAATTACAACTTGTGACTACTAGTAAGAAGTTGTGGGGGAAAAATTGGCCGTAAGCAAAATGTTATTTGCGCCAAGATTAGAGACATTTAGCACTTTCTATTGGTCATCTATATCTCTCAAGATTGTACGTATACATATCTCGATTGAGATATTGTCTTAGCATAGTGATCCTAATAAAGCCTGTAATTAGGTTGATGTCCTCTTCATTATATCTATCGAAATATACAAATTTCATAATTCTCTTTTCCGCTTCATCATTTTCTGCCAAAATGCTTTAATTCGCATCTTCAACTTACTTACGGTATGGATGCACGTGACAACATATTATGGAGTACATAAAACCATGGCCTTGAGATAAATTTCAAAGAATGCACGAGTACGGCAACTCGGATCTACGCAATCGAGCAAGCAGACGAACATGCTTGTCGTCACCTAGAGCAAGCTCTCGACATTAATAGTTGCGCATGCTTAGTTGTCATATATGTGATAGGTCGTGTGATGAAATAACACCTAACAAATAATGAAGGGACAACACTAGACCTGATGGGAAAAGCTCTATTGGACCCACGAATGATTTTCTAATAATCGCGTGGAATCGCTATCTTCTTCTAGTTTCTTTCTCTTTGGCAGTAACATTTGTTTTAGTAATCTTAACCTAATCTTCCATGGATTATCCTCTCTTAAGACAGTATCAAGCACCCTTTATATCAAGAACGCTAAACAAATAAAGAGAAAGGTACAAGAAAACCTTGATTTCGGGGTGGATCATGATGTCGTTTACATTTGGTCACGTTTTGGAATCAAATTCGCTGGTAACTCTCTTTGTTAACGACGATTAAATTAGTATAAAGAGAAGTACTCGCAGGCTTCAGGCCCACACTTTGGACTGCATCTTTTCACACTCCAACTTTTGCCCAAATTATCTTAGGATACTAGGATATGACACAATAAAGAAAACGCCGGTTCTCTGCATCTTTGTCCTCTAAATCTTCGTCAAGTGGGCATTTCCATCGAATGGCGTTGTCACGGAACAAAGCCACCGCAATAAAGGATGAACCACAAAGTTTACTAAACAAAACGTGCTTGAAGAACAATTGGACACTCTCACTTTCATCGATCCATTTGGATCTTTGTATTGCTTTTGAGTCCCTATTAGCCCTCTGTAAAGTACCAAAATAGTCATAAACCTATTGTATTGGTGTCAATTCAGTCATAAACCATTCAATTAGACCAATTTAGCTTTAAACATTTTCCCATTGATATAAGTTCAGTTCATCCGGTCAATTTAAGCCGAAAATTGCTGACGTTGACGCCAGCCATCTTACGTGACACGACCGATACTGACATTGACATTTTTTTTATAATTTTTGTCCTTTGCTTTTTTTTTTTCTTTCCCTTTTCATTTTGCTGGGGGCTAGTGTCGGCCACAGGCCATGCATGGTGAGGGCGAGCACCGACGAGGCCCCCCTCAGTAGATCTGGAGAGGCCGACACTCACCTAGGCTAGTGCTGCCTCCCAAGCGGCAAAGAAGACGTAGCACCAGACCAGGTGACGACCCAAGAGTCGCGAGTGCGAAGGCAACGGAGTTCGAAGGTGAGGAAGGAGCCCATAAGGTGTGGACTGCTAGAGGGTCTGTATCAACAACAGAGGAAGCGACACGAAGCAGTCCTCTATGCCACCGATCCTCTCAAGTCAAACTCCAGCCCTATCTCCTCCCTCAAACTCCACTTGGGAGAGGGCGAGCGCCGGCGAGGCTGCCCTGGATTGGGCGAGGTCGACCTCGCCCGACCTGGCGCGGGGGCCCCTCACCAATCATCACCTATGGCTGGTGGCTAGCCACCGACAAAAAGAAAAGGGAAAGAAAAAAATAAAGGAAAAATAAAGAAAGATTATAAAAAAAAATGTCAACGTCGACATTAGTCGTGCCACGCAGGACAGCCGACGTCGACGTTAGCAATTTTCAGCCTACATTAGCCTGATAGACTGAATTGGTACCAATGTGAAAATATTTAGGACTACATTAGTCCAATTAAAAAGTTTATGACTGAATTGATACCATTACAACAGATTTGAGACTTTTTTGGTGCTTTTCTTGTTAAGAATGTCGTATCCCTTTTCAACTTAACAAGTGAATTTGCATTTTCCAGCCCGTTATCATAACTTCCATCCAATTACTTGAGCCTTGTATAGATCAATGCGATCTCGCCTGTCGCACGCTATCTAGTTGCTTCACTAATCTCGTGTCAGCGCTAATTCATTCAACTCATGAAGGGATGGCAGGCATAAAATTATGAAAACTCTGTATAGGGATCTTGTGCAACTTGCCTTGTCTACCAATGACATAGCCCGTTTAGTACCGCTGTATTGCGGCTTGTTACGGTTGCGAAAATAGGTGTTGCAACTCTTATTAGACGTTTGGAACACTTCTCACTAGCGCAGCAGCGTGATAGTTGCAGTAGTTTCAAAACTTGCATTACCTTTACCGAGGAAATGATTGCACGTCTATTTTTCCCTTTCTTTTCCAAAATCTTGCAACGATCGAATGGATAATGACCAATTGAATAATACACACATGACCGATTGAGAAGACAACCTAAGTTGAACAAACGTTAGTGAAAACAACTTGTGAAGGGCAACGAGATAGAATCACATGGAACGCACGTGGACGAAAATACATTTGACAGTACATGGTGTCTCGAAAGGTACCATACCTGGGGCATTCAATGGGGGATTTGTCCATAACTTGGGGGAATTGCTACTTACATTGCACAGAAGGGAAGATGTGTCGTGTCCAAATCGAAGTGTCCCATGAGCTGCCCACAGCAAAAAGGAAATCTTGTTTGGCTTTTGTCTGTTTGCTTGGAAAGAGAAGAGAAAGCACCATCCACTTATGTCGAATCCGCTCTGGATCTTAATCTGTCCTTTGGCTTGGCCCTGTCCCATGCATATCTCTCTCTCTCTCTCTCTCTCTCTCTCTCCAAAGTGTTATGTCACATTTGCACCGGACCTAGTTGATCGTACTTCATTGATTATGCTTTGTCTTATATTAGCCCTAGAAAAACCCCATTTGTGACGGCAACCTCTTTTTTTTTTTCAAATGAACAAGATGGGGGGTGTATCATCCTTTTATGCCCTAACAAAATAATACCTATGAAGGAACTTGAGCAATTGAACTCTGTTCTACCCAATGAGTTTTGTTGCTCAATTACTTACCGAACACGTCGTTTTGAAGTTGGATCGAAGCCCCAAAGGTTGAGATTGTGTAATATATGAGGCTTCGAGAACGTTCGAATCGAGGAAGGTCCGGCAACTCGACTATACTTAGGTCGGAGTGTCGACCAGCAGCCCAGAAAGCATACAAGCTTTTGGGCATTAGCCAGGCATCCAGCCACAATGTGTTAGGGTACCTGCATTAGGGTGGGAATCACGTGGGTTGTGGTCCGAACCAAAGGCCAGTAATGCAAAGGCTTGCGCATTTGAAAATAGTACTCTCCATTCGAAGTTACAAAAAACCTGATCTAATATTTTCTTAACCAGACCATTCCCGTCTCTTTTGTTGGACCATGTATTTGAAACAACAGTGCTCACAAGTAGTTCTATCTCCACGTGGAGTAGGTGCCAATACTCGAACTTACCATGTAAATCTCTGATGTTCTTTATCGTTTCTTGTTGATTTCTCTGGTAATTTCTTCTTTTCGTGTTAGATTTTAATTGCAAGATCCATTAACCTCCGAGTTATTTCACAGCACTTTTTCTTAACTCCACATGGCTTCTTTATGTTTTTTCTTTTAACTTCACCAATCAAAAGTTCAGAGGGACTATCTCTGTAACTTATCAAAGTTTCGGGTCACCGTACAACACCGTCAAAGTTCAAGAGATTTGGACTATCTCTTTGGGCCTTGACAATCCCTTTGGGCCTTGACAAACTCGTTGGGTTGCTCGATTCGGGCTACTGGACAAGCTCGTGCATGAATAGAACAAAAAGCTAATCAAAACAAGATTTTAGACGTTTAAATTGATTCATTCGCGACGATTTTTTTTTCCATGTTCTGCTCTTTTTAAGCCGGAAGCACGACGAGTTTAACATTTGCAAATTATTTGGTTATCATACCATTTTTAGAAAGTAAATGGTGCTCACATGCACCTTGATCTAAACCACTCAATATCGAGATATTGTTCGCTTTGATTGATCAAATACTAATTAGCTTCACAGTTTCGTCCTCGGACGTTAATGCAAGAGATTTTCGCTGATCATTTCGTCATGATAGTACTTTTACAGAAAACAAACCACGAAATTCTTAGCCAAACGAAAGCAAGAGGTCCGATGAATTTACAAAAACCAAAGTAGGAGCGCACCCATTTTATTTATTAACACCCCATTTTCACATTGAACCACCACAAAAGACTACTCACCCTACTTTCTCATCTTATTTGTCTAATTTCTTTACTAAAGGGAGTCTTCAATTCTTCTTGAGCGACCCAAACTCACCCATCCTGGCGAGCGCCTTCTCGAGCTGGCCCCACCTCTGCTCGAGCGTCCCGATATACCCAATCGACATGCGGACGAGCCCCGGGGAGATCCCGGCCAGCGCCTGCTCCTCCTCGCTCATCTCGCTGCTGGTGCTACTCCCCGAGCACGACATGAGCGTCTCGTAGTACCCCAGGCTCACGGCCATGAACCCAAACTGCGTGACGTTCTGCAGGTGGTGCATCAGCCGGTTGGCCCGCTCCTCCGTCTCCATGTCCACGCACAGGATCCCGCCGTACCCATAGTCCTTGTTGGCTGTCGACTTGAGGAGCGCGTGGTCCGGGTGGTCCTTGAGGCCCGGGTACACGACCTTGAGGCCCATCTTCTTGAGCCGGGTCGCGAAGGTGAGGGCCCGGTGGCTGTGCTCCTTCATCCTGAGTCCTAGGTGGGGTATCCTCTCGGAGAGCTCGAACGCAACCTTGGCATTCATGGTCGGGCCAAGGAGCATCAACGCCCCTTGGTGCAGGTCCATCATCGAGTTCACCAGGTCTGCCGGGCCGCAGACCGCGCCTGTATTATTTCCATTAAAAATGTTAACAATAGTCAATTTTTTTTTATTCCTTTCCATCATTTCTTAAGTCCGATAGATTTGATCCCGTAGAATCTGACTCATTTAATCATCGAGCGAGCCAAGGGTACGAATCACACTCGTCAAGAGAAAAGAATACGTTTCTGCAATTGCAGAAATTTATGTTCTCCAGTGGCAAGGATAGATCTAACTCAGAGTCTTGGCCTTCTCTATTTTGGAGGAATCAAGAATTGCATCACCAAGTATGATACGACAAAACATTGATGAATGATGTCACCCTTTTGTATAATTAAAATGTCGAAGGCAACAAGATATGCCAGCGAAGAAAGCGATTTTTTTTACTTTATTTTTATAATTACTAGATGTGATCAGGAGTAAGAGAATGTCTAATTTTGATTGGTTATGTTGTTTAGAGGAGGACATCAAATCAATCAGAATGGAATATTCCAAGACATCACTTTCACGATTCAAAGGAATCAAAACCTAATAATCCTGTCGTCCACTATAGACTTAAATATTTCCTAGATATCACACACTTTATTTGGTCCGTCGCAAGTAGCAAAAAAATTCATGTTGCTGGACTACATAGATGACAGAACCTAACAAGTCATATTGTTTTTATTTACGTGACTGTCGAAACGCATAATAGAAATCCGATATCTTCGGACAGAGATATCACCAAAGAGAGTCCAATTCGAGTCCGTCAACGTATCTATTTTTTATCTTCGATTTGGAAAAGAGTAAATTTGAAAGAGAAAAGATAACCTCTTTTCCCATCAGTTCGGGCCATGCAAGAGCCTCGTGATCGATTCAAAGCTAGGCTCGTGATAATTTCTTGGCTTTTTAACAAAGATGCAAACATGTGTCGAAATCGGAATCAATCCCAGGAAAAGGACTTGTGTACTGATATAAGAAAGAGAGAAACGCGGACCTGCGATGATGTCGGCCCCGCCACTGATAAACTTGGAGATGCTGTGCACCACCACGTCCGCGCCGAGCCGGGCCGGGGACAGGACCATTGGCGCGAACGTGTTGTCGACCACGGCCGTCGCTCCCTTGTCGTGGGCCAACCTGCAAAGCTCCGGTATGTCGGCCACTGTCAGGGTCGGGTTCGCCACGGACTCAAAGTAGAGCACCTTGGTCCGGCCCTGGACCATGGCGGCCGCCACCGCGGCGTGGTCCCGGATGTCCACGAACGTCGTGGTGATGTTGCACACCCTCGGGAGGAAGTGGGTCAGGAGAGCGTGCGTCCCGCCGTACAGCGACTGAGATGCCACCATGTGCCCGCCGCTGCTGCACAGCTGCATCAGCACCGATGATATCGCCGACATTCCTATCGAGGTACGCTCCAGGATTAGCGCAATGATTTTATTTCAAACAATTGATAAATAAACTCCCAGATGCGAGTCTTGGTACTCTAATCCGATGAAATTTCTATCCGTAAAATAATGACGAAAACTGATGGTTTTTTTTTTTTTTTACCACTGGCGGTGCAATAGGCGGCTTCCGTTCCTTCGAGGGCGGCCATCTGGCGGCCGAGGTTCAGCACGGTGGGGTTGAAGTGGCGGCTGTAGATGAAGAAGTTGCGGTCGGGGCCGAGCTCCCCGGCGAACATGCGCCGCATCGTCTCCGGCTCCATCACCGTGAAGGTGGCCGAAGCCTCGATCGACATGTTCACCCCGCCGTGCTCCCCGAACTCGTGCCTCGCGCTCGCCAGCGCCGCCGCCGGGTCCTCCCACGCCGACGCCGCCACCGGGGCAGACATCATCGACTTCTTGGCCGCCACCACCACCATCGCGTCCTCGCCGCCGTCGGCGTCGTCGGGCCCAGGCCTCTTCTTGCCGGCGTAAACGAACCCATGTGCTCTCGCTTCAGCCATCTGAGCAACAACCACTATTGTAGAGAGAGAGATGGTAGAGGAGGGTTATGGTGGTGGTGAGATGGCGAGGGTAAGCTATAAATAGGGAAAGAACGGTAAATTTGTTTAACGATAACTACAGGGACTAGGAAAAAAGGAAACTTTTTTAACCTAATCACTGTCGGACAGGGATTAGAAAATTCCCAATTAGAGAAATTGCTAACCTTCCTATATAATTTGGATGCATTCAGTGTCCTTTTATGTCAATAAATCAAAGTTGTTTATACACATTTTTTAAGTAGGAAGTTTAATTTTCGATTCTCCTTTCCTTTGTTGCTTCGGATCAGATCTCATCGAGCACATTACCATTCTTGTTCAAAGCAATTAAATATGTTTGTTTAGCTATGGAGAGAAATAATATATATATATATATATATATATATATATATATATATATATAAACATAATGTTTAAAGATGCAAATCAGGTTAAAAAAATGGTTGAGGAGAGACTTTTAAGTCAATTTGTTTACATCAGATTATCATGTAATATTTTAATAAAAGATAAGGACGTCTCTCTTTTGCAAAACTTTATTTGTTTTCCTTTTCTTTTTCTTTTTTTGTTTAGCAAAGACTAGCGAATATGCACACGCGTCGCGGGTGCGCGAGATATTGGCATTCGTAAGATTAAGCAAAATCGTCTAATTACAACATATTCGAAATATTAGATAATAGAATATTTTGTTGATGGAAAAAGCATAATATGAAAACATTTATAAACATTTATGGAAAGGGAAAAGTATTTTGAGAATTTGCGATCTCGGAAGGAAGGTTGTTATTCGACCAAAAAAAAAATCCAAATCAATTTTTTTTTCCATCATTAAGAATTTTCGAGATACTCATTAACATGATCATTGAATTTGGGGTATCGGAGTTCTGCTTCGCAGCAACACTATCTATGTCAACAATATGAGATAAAACTTTGAAAAGTGGAAAATGTAAATTGAATCAATTTTTTAATCTTTTGTGCTAAACGACATAAGGTATAAAGAAAGAAAATAAACTGTACGTCGTTGGATAAAGACAAGATTCTGCGGTTTATTCATGGGAGCTTGATTTTTACCGGAATTACGGTCGCATACGTGTTTTTCCCAAGAGAAATTTCAAAAGGTGCAATGAACTTGGTCATTTCTGAAGAGCGTTTATGACCATAAATGAGAAGAAACTGACCTTGAACAACCATTGGTCGTGCAGTTGCACATAATTAAGTTGGGAAGTTGACACCAGTAATGCGGTAACTTCCGTGCGTGCGGTGCTCCGTTTAGTGTTGTAACTTATTTACCGATTATTTAAACATCATAACTTTTCAAAAACGGTCCACTTGAGTAGGGTTGTCAATGTTTTAGTTCGGTTCGGACCTAACTGAATCATTAGCGTGCAAGCTTGAACTGAACCGAATCTCGCCCTAAATTGAATATGAAAGGAACCAAAAATTTTGTTTGGTTCGGTTCGGTTCTATTCCTGCTGATAACACTCGACCTCCCCCCTAGTTAAACTTCCTCAAGAATAACTTTTCCGGAATATTCGTGCTGATAACACTCGAGCTCCAGATATTGGGGGGGGCGGCTTATCCAGATAAGTGGGGAAGGAAAGGGAGACAACGACAATCAATTTTGTCGCACACCCTGGATTTTATTTGATACACGAACTAGAAAAGGAGAAATTATTCATTGAGTGAAAAGTATATTGTATGGATGTCAATTCAATTCTGAACTTTTTGATTGACAAACTTTTCCGCGGTACTCAAATCCTGTAGTCATTTCGTCAATTTTCGTCGGAAATCGATAACATGGAGATGTACCATGTAGGATGGCCGGCGATGACTAGATAGCCACGTCAGTAATTTCCAGTGAAAATTAAGCGAAAGGATTACGTTGGAATTTCGTACAAAGGTGTTGTTGCAGAAGCAAACGACCTAACAGTAAAACAGACAGAACAATAAAATATGTAGGACACTAGATTTATGTGGTTCGGTCGATGTGACTTACGTCCACAGGGAGGACAACAAAGAATCCAATTATAGATCAAGCGGTACAATGGAGATTACAACCGATCCCCAATTACACCCGATAATCTCACATGATGTTTAACCCCCCAATTTCTCAAGAATGAATTCACAAAATCATAACACAAGATTTAATTTGGCCTCAACACTCTTGGATTGCTTCAGGGTGTGATTCACAAAAATCACCTCTTGGATGTTTATCACAGGAGAGACACTTCTTATATATGGACCAGAGTTGGATCCAAAATAGGAAACATATTCACACTCGGAAACCACCTCCAACTAAGAAACTTATTTAAATGAGAAGAGTTTGCTTTTCATGCTCAAACTCGAGACATATTTTCAATAGGTGTAGGACTAAATTAGCAAAACTGAAAAGCTTAGGCCTGAATCGGCATTCGTACGATAGATTTATGACTAATCGGGCAATTTCTTTCAATTGAAATTATAGGTAAGGACGCATTAATACTTACAATCCCGAGCGATATCGACAGGCGGAACAGCCAACCACTCAATATCAACAATTTCCAGACTAATTGGAACCCGATTTTTCTTCAAATTGATTGATTTATAAGAACGTGATTGACTTATTTCACCACCATTCGCCCATGTAGTTTTTTTTAATCGAAAGAAAGATCTTCATTTCATATCAAAAGGAAATATATCACTTCAAAATAAAAATCACACAAAATAAGTAAATTTAAAAAATGAATCAATTTGATACGGCCCGCGTGAACACGTCCGTATAGTTGGTACGTTACGTACGTAAAATGTTCATCGTTTTTATTCCCAAGCAAGTGTGAAACGGACTTGCACGCACTGACCGATCATGGTGCAATGGGCAGTGTACGCACGGTCACGATCGAGCCAGGCAAGTGTGGTCCCACCGTGGATAAAAGCAAGAGCGGCCCCCCACCACCACCGCACGACCCATCACTTCCAAACTTTCATGCGATTTCGCGATTTCGTCGGCTTCCTCCTCCATGTGCTGCCAAACTTGGTTCGTTCCCCATTTGAACTTTTTCTTTCTCTATATGCATATCAAGGATCACTAGTAACCACTCATTGCCGATCGGCTGGTTCGACAGGATGATCAGCCTTACCGGAACTGGAACACTTGCTCGAAGCTCCTAATGCGGCGAGGTCACTTTTTAGCCTTCTGCTAGTGGTAATAGATTGTCATTGCTTTTTTTTTTTTTCTTTTTCTATGATCCTTGGAAGACTACGGCACCTTTACGATCATCGGGGACTTTGTGGACGACGGGATATATTCCATGGGCTTAATGCACGTTATGCTAGATTAATCCAATAGTAATGATGGTACTGAGACACAACTGTTGATTATTGATGTCTCGTGGTTGATCTGAGCCCTCGATCCATGGTCGAGCCGAGCCCTAATGATCTTGGTCATCGGCGGCGGCGGCGGCGGCGGCCTTCGAGGGGTTGCTCTCCTTGTGACGGGTATGGACAGAGAGAGAGGGATGTCATGTGGCATAAATCTAATGACTAAATGAATGGAGATAGCGCATGAACATAGAACATGGCATATCCCGTCGTCGTCACCGGACGAATAACATAACCTCAAGAAGAAACTGAATATACCGACGAAAACATTGCTCTCAATGCTGGACACCTGTCCATTTAGGTCGATTACTTAAAGCACTGCCTTGGCATAAAAGCTTGGAAAATGAAGGGGAAAATTGTCAAAAAAGTCCTAAACCTTTTGCACTTTTGCCAATTCAGTCCTAAACCTTTTAATTTTGCCGATTCAAGCCTAAACCTTTTGCACTTTTGCCAATTTAGTCCTAAACCTTTTAATTTTGCCGATTCAGTCCTAAACCTTTTGCAATTGTGCCAATTTAGTCCTAAACCTTTTGCAATTATGCTACTTCAGGCCATCCGGCGAATTTTGGCCGGCCGGCGATCGAATATTTTCATATTTTTTAGTTTTTTTTAGTTTTTTTTTTCCTTCCCCCTCCCCTCCCCTACCCGGCGGCCGGCCATAGGCGCGGCCGGCAAGGCGGAGCCCCGCCCGGCCATGGCGAGGCTCAACCTCGCCGTCGCCGGACGAGGCAGCGACGGCGAGGTCGAGCCCCGCCATGGCCGGGCGAGGCTCGACCTCGCAGGCCCAGATCTGGGCCGGCGAGGTCGAGCCTCGCCCGGCCATGGCGGGGCTCGACCTCGCCGTCGCTGCTCGAGGCGGCAACGGCGAGGTCGAGCCCCGCCATGGCCGAGCGAGGCTCGACCTCGCCATCGCTGCCTCGCCCGGCGACGGCGAGGTCGAGCCCCGCCATGGCCGGGCGGGGCTCCGCCTCGTCGGCCGCGCCTGTGGTCAGCCGCCGGGTAGCGGAGGGGAGGGGGAAGGAAAAAAAAAAATAAAAAAAAATAAAAAATAAAAAAATAAAAAAAATATTAAAATATTAAAATATTCAGTCGCCGGCCGGCCGGAGTCCACGTCAGCGCCGGACGGCCAAAATTCGCCGAATGGACTGAAGTGGCATAATTGCAAAAGGTTTAGGACTAAATTAGAACAATTGCAAAAGGTTTAGAACTGAATCGGCAAAATTAAAAGGTTTAGGACTGAATTGTCAAAAGTGCAAAAGGTTTAGGACTGAATCGGCAAAATTAAAAGGTTTAGGACTGAATTGGCAAAAGTGCAAAAAGTTTAGGACTTTTTTGACAATTTTCCCGAAGACGAAGAGATGATGCATATGGAGTCTATTTGCGTACTAAAACTGTTGAATTGTCAACACGGACCACCACGAAAGAGCTTTAGTGCCTAGAATTTGGGGTAGGTTCGTCAATGGAAGCCCCCGTCGAAAGCTTGATAGGTCAGTCATGTCTAGATGAACCCAAAAATTAGGCTGGCACATCACTAGCATAGGCGTTCATGCCCGTGAAAATGTCGCTTTAAGAATCTGGTATTTGTTTCCTCCACGGACCAACAACCGAGATGTCATCTTTTCGGATGACTCGTCCATAGAGCTTGTTTTCTCTTTTATTGTCTTAGCGTACACCCGTCAAACGAGTAGATCAATCATAAATGATCCGACCCAAATAGACGTGTTAATCCGTTTATGATCCATTTATTGTAATGCAAATCTAGTGACTCATACCTGACCTGACCCATAACCAACACATACTCGACTCCACTCGACCCCACTTGACTCATATTCTTAAAATACCTCCAATTTAACCCAATTTAGAAAAACTCATATCCAAACTAAGGTGAGAGTGCGGAGTGAGTGCATACGAGATCGAACGAGGGCGAGAGAGAATGAAGAGAGAGTCATAGAGGTAGGTTGGATCTAAATAAGTTGTAAAAAGTGCAAAAGGTTTAGGACTGAATTGTCAAAAGTGCAAAAGATTTAGGACTGAATCGGCAAAATTAAAAGGTTTAGGACTGAATTGGCAAAAGTGCAAAAGGTTTAGGACTTTTAAGAGATTCATGCTTGCGATGGGGGGATAATAATCCCGATACTGTTCAAAAGATTAGATTATGCGCGGAGGTAGCATATCCTTTCTCCCCATGATCTTCGGCGCGCGATTGTGAAGACCAAGGAGCTACCTCACATCTGTCGGACAAGTTTAGCGGGAGAAAGGATATGCGCGGAGGTAGCACATCCTTTCTCCCCATATTCCTAAACCTTTTGCACTTTTGACAATTCAGTCCTAAACCTTTTGCACTTTTTACAACTTATTTAGATCCAACCTACCTCTATGACTCTCTCTTCATTCTCTCTCGCCCTCATTCGATCTCGTATGCACTCACTCCGCACTCTCACCTTAGTTTGGGTATGAGTTTTTCTAAATTGGGTTAAATTGGAGGTATTTTAAGAATATGAGTCAAGTGGGGTGGAGTGGAGTCGAGTATGTGTTGGTTATGGGTCAGGTCAGGTATGAGTCACTAGATTTGCATTACAATAAATGGATCATAAACGGATTAACACGTCTATTTGGGTCGGATCATTTATGATTGATCTACTCGTTTGACGGGTGTACGCTAAGACAATAAAAGAGAAAACAAGCTCTATGGACGAGTCATCCGAAAAGATGACATCTCGGTTGTTGGTCCGTGGAGGAAACAAATACCAGATTCTTAAAGCGACATTTTCACGGGCATGAACGCCTATGCTAGTGATGTGCCAGCCTAATTTTTGGGTTCATCTAGACATGACTGACCTATCAAGCTTTCGACGGGGGCTTCCATTGACGAACCTACCCCAAATTCTAGGCACTAAAGCTCTTTCGTGGTGGTCCGTGTTGACAATTCAACAGTTTTAGTACGCAAATAGACTCCATATGCATCATCTCTTCGTCTTCGGGAAAATTGTCAAAAAAGTCCTAAACCTTTTGCACTTTTGCCAATTCAGTCCTAAACCTTTTAATTTTGCCGATTCAGTCCTAAACCTTTTGCACTTTTGACAATTCAGTCATAAACCTTTTAATTTTGCCGATTCAGTTCTAAACCTTTTGCAATTGTGCTAATTTAGTCCTAAACCTTTTGCAATTATGCCACTTCAGTCATCCGGCGAATTTTGGCCGGTCGGCGCTGACGTGGACGCCGGCCGGCCGGCGACCGAATATTTTAATTTTTTTTATTTTTTTATTTTTTATTTTTTTTAGTTTTTTTTCCTTCCCCCTCCCCTCCCCTACCCGGCGGCCGGCCACAGGCGCGGCCGACGAGGCGGAGCCCCGCCATGGCCGAGCGTGGCTCGACCTCGCCGTCGCTGCCTCGCCCGGCGACGGCGAGGTCGAGCCCCGCCATGGCCGGGCTGGGCTCCGCCTCGTCGGCCGCGCCTGTGGCCGACCGCCGGGTAGCGGAGGGGAGGGGGAAGGAAAAAAAAAACTAAAAAACTAAAAAATAAAAAAATAAAAAAATATTAAAATATTCGGTCGTCCGGCCGTTGTCCACGTCAGCGCCGGCCGGCCAAAATTCGCCGCATGGACTGAAGTGGCATAATTGCAAAAGGTTTAGGACTAAATTAGCACAATTGCAAAAGGTTTAGAACTGAATCGGCAAAATTAAAAGGTTTAGGACTGAATTGTCAAAAGTACAAAAGGTTTAGGACTGAATCGGCAAAATTAAAAGGTTTAGGATTGAATTGGCAAAAGTGCAAAAGGTTTAGGACTTTTTTGACCATTTTCCCGAAGACGAAGAGATGATGCATATGGAGTCTATTTGCGTACTAAAACTGTTGAATTGTCAACACGGACCACCACGAAAGAGCTTTAGTGCCTAGAATTTGGGGTAGGTTCGTCAATGGAAGCCCCCGTCGAAAGCTTGATAGGTCAGTCATGTCTAGATGAACCCAAAAATTAGGCTGGCACATCACTAGCATAGGCGTTCATGCCCGTGAAAATGTCGCTTTAAGAATCTGGTATTTGTTTCCTCCACGGACCAACAACCGAGATGTCATCTTTTCGGATGACTCGTCCATAGAGCTTGTTTTCTCTTTTATTGTCTTAGCGTACACCCGTCAAACGAGTAGATCAATCATAAATGATCCGACTCAAATAGACGTGTTAATCCGTTTATGATCCATTTATTGTAATGCAAATCTAGTGACTCATACCTGACCTGACCCATAACCAACACATACTCGACTCCACTCGACCCCACTTGACTCATATTCTTAAAATACCTCCAATTTAACCCAATTTAGAAAAACTCATATCCAAACTAAGGTGAGAGTGCGGAGTGAGTGCATACGAGATCGAATGAGGGCGAGAGAGAATGAAGAGAGAGTCATAGAGGTAGGTTGGATCTAAATAAGTTGTAAAAAGTGCAAAAGGTTTAGGACTGAATTGTCAAAAGTGCAAAAGGTTTAGGACTGAATCGGCAAAATTAAAAGGTTTAGGACTGAATTGGCAAAAGTGCAAAAGGTTTAGGACTTTTAAGAGATTCATGCTTGCGATGGGGGGATAATAATCCCGATACTGTTCAAAAGATTAGATTATGCGCGGAGGTAGCATATCCTTTCTCCCCATGATCTTCGGCGCGCGATTGTGAAGACCAAGGAGCTACCTCACATCTGTCGGACAAGTTTAGCGGGAGAAAGGATATGCGCGGAGGTAGCACATCCTTTCTCCCCATATTCCTAAACCTTTTGCACTTTTGACAATTCAGTCCTAAACCTTTTGCACTTTTTACAACTTATTTAGATCCAACCTACCTCTATGACTCTCTCTTCATTCTCTCTCGCCCTCATTCGATCTCGTATGCACTCACTCCGCACTCTCACCTTAGTTTGGGTATGAGTTTTTCTAAATTGGGTTAAATTGGAGGTATTTTAAGAATATGAGTCAAGTGGGGTCGAGTGGAGTCGAGTATGTGTTGGTTATGGGTCAGGTCAGGTATGAGTCACTAGATTTGCATTACAATAAATGAATCATAAACGGATTAACACGTCTATTTGGGTCGGATCATTTATGATTGATCTACTCGTTTGACGGGTGTACGCTAAGACAATAAAAGAGAAAACAAGCTCTATGGACGAGTCATCCGAAAAGATGACATCTCGGTTGTTGGTCCGTGGAGGAAACAAATACCAGATTCTTAAAGCGACATTTTCACGGGCATGAACGCCTATGCTAGTGATGTGCCCGCCTAATTTTTGGGTTCATCTAAACATGACTGACCTATCAAGCTTTCGACGGGGGCTTCCATTGACGAACCTACCCCAAATTCTAGGTACTAAAGCTCTTTCGTGGTGGTCCGTGTTGACAATTCAACAGTTTTAGTACGCAAATAGACTCCATATGCATCATCTCTTCGTCTTCGGGAAAATTGTCAAAAAAGTCCTAAACCTTTTGCACTTTTGCCAATTCAGTCCTAAACCTTTTAATTTTGCCGATTCAGTCCTAAACCTTTTGCACTTTTGACAATTCAGTCCTAAACCTTTTAATTTTGCCGATTCAGTTCTAAACCTTTTGCAATTGTGCTAATTTAGTCCTAAACCTTTTGCAATTATGCCACTTCAGTCCATCCGGCGAATTTTGGCCGGTCGGCGCTGACGTGGACGCCGGCCGGCCGGCGACCGAATATTTTAATATTTTTTTATTTTTTTATTTTTTATTTTTTTTAGTTTTTTTTCCTTCCCCCTCCCCTCCCCTACCCGGCGGCCGACGAGGCGGAGCCCCTCCATGGCCGAGCGATGCTCGACCTCGCCGTCGCTGCCTCGCCCAGCGACGGAGAGGTCGAGCCCCGCCATGGCCGGGCGGGGCTCCACCTCGTCGGCCGCGCCTGTGGCCGGCCGCCGGGTAGCGGAGGGGAGGGGGAAGGAAAAAAAAAACAAAAAAAAATAAAAAATAAAAAAATATTAAAATATTCGGTTGTTCGGCCGGCGTCTACGTCAGCGCTGGACGGCCAAAATTCGCCGCATGGACTGAAGTGGCATAATTGCAAAAGGTTTAGGACTAAATTAGAACAATTGCAAAAGGTTTAGAACTGAATCGGCAAAATTAAAAGGTTTAGGACTGAATTGTCAAAAGTGCAAAAGGTTTAGGACTGAATCGGCAAAATTAAAAGGTTTAGGACTGAATTGGCAAAAGTGCAAAAGGTTTAGGACTTTTGTGACAATTTTCCCGAAGACGAAGAGATGATGCATATGGAGTCTATTTGCGTACTAAAACTGTTGAATTGTCAACACGGACCACCACGAAAGAGCTTTAGTGCCTAGAATTTGGGGTAGGTTCGTCAATGGAAGCCCCCGTCGAAAGCTTGATTGGTCAGTCATGTCTAGATGAACCCAAAAATTAGGCCGGCACATCACTAGCATAGGCGTTCATGCCCGTGAAAATGTCGCTTTAAGAATCTGGTATTTGTTTCCTCCACGGACCAACAACCGAGATGTCATCTTTTCGGATGACTCGTCCATAGAGCTTGTTTTCTCTTTTATTGTCTTAGCGTACACCCGTCAAACGAGTAGATCAATCATAAATGATCCGACCCAAATAGACGTGTTAATCCGTTTATGATCCATTTATTGTAATGCAAATCTAGTGACTCATACCTGACCTGACCCATAACCAACACATACTCGACTCCACTCGACCCCACTTGACTCATATTCTTAAAATACCTCCAATTTAACCCAATTTAGAAAAACTCATATCCAAACTAAGGTGAGAGTGCGGAGTGAGTGCATACGAGATCGAACGAGGGCGAGAGAGAATGAAGAGAGAGTCATAGAGGTAGGTTGGATCTAAATAAGTTGTAAAAAGTGCAAAAGGTTTAGGACTGAATTGTCAAAAGTGCAAAAGGTTTAGGACTGAATCGGCAAAATTAAAAGGTTTAGGACTGAATTGACAAAAGTGCAAAAGGTTTAGGACTTTTAAGAGATTCATGCTTGCGATGGGGGGATAATAATCCCGATACTGTTCAAAAGATTAGATTATGCGCGGAGGTAGCATATCCTTTCTCCCGATGATCTTCGGCGCGCGATTGTGAAGACCAAGGAGCTACCTCACATCTGTCGGACAAGTTTAGCGGGAGAAAGGATATGCGCGGAGGTAGCACATCCTTTCTCCCCATATTCCTAAACCTTTTGCACTTTTGACAATTCAGTCCTAAACCTTTTGCACTTTTTACAACTTATTTAGATCCAACCTACCTCTATGACTCTCTCTTCATTCTCTCTCGCCCTCATTCGATCTCGTATGCACTCACTCCGCACTTTCACCTTAGTTTGGGTATGAGTTTTTCTAAATTGGGTTAAATTGGAGGTATTTTAAGAATATGAGTCAAGTGGGGTGGAGTGGAGTCCAGTATGTGTTGGTTATGGGTCAGGTCAGGTATGAGTCACTAGATTTGCATTACAATAAATGGATCATAAACGGATTAACACGTCTATTTGGGTCGGATCATTTATGATTGATCTACTCGTTTGACGGGTGTACGCTAAGACAATAAAAGAGAAAACAAGCTCTATGGACAAGTCATCCGAAAAGATGACATCTCGGTTGTTGGTCCGTGGAGGAAACAAATACCAGATTCTTAAAGCGACATTTTCACGGGCATGAACGCCTATGCTAGTGATGTGCCAGCCTAATTTTTGGGTTCATCTAGACATGACTGACCTATCAAGCTTTCGACGGGGGCTTCCATTGACGAACCTACCCCAAATTCTAGGCACTAAAGCTCTTTCGTGGTGGTCCGTGTTGACAATTCAACAGTTTTAGTACGCAAATAGACTCCATATGCATCATCTCTTCGTCTTCGGGAAAATTGTCAAAAAAGTCCTAAACCTTTTGCACTTTTGCCAATTCAGTCCTAAACCTTTTAATTTTGCCGATTCAGTCCTAAACCTTTTGCACTTTTGACAATTCAGTCCTAAACCTTTTAATTTTGCCGATTCAGTTCTAAACCTTTTGCAATTGTGCTAATTTAGTCCTAAACCTTTTGCAATTATGCCACTTCAGTCCATCCGGCGAATTTTGGCCAGTCGGCGCTGACGTGGAGGCCGGCCGGCCGGCGACCGAATATTTTAATATTTTAATATTTTTTTATTTTTTATTTTTTTTAGTTTTTTTTCCTTCCCCCTCCCCTCCCCTACCCGGCGGCCGGTCACAGGCGCGGCCGACGAGGCGGAGCCCCGCCATGGCCGAGCGAGGCTCGACCTCGCCGTCGCTGCCTCGCCCGGCGACGGCGAGGTCGAGCCCCGCCATGGCCGGGCGGGGCTCCGCCTCGTTGGCCGCGCCTGTGGCCGGCCGCCGGGTAGCGGAGGGGAGGGGGAAGGAAAAAAAAAACTAAAAAAAATAAAAAATATTAAAATATTCGGTCGTCCGGCCGGCGTCCACGTCAGCACCGGCCGGCCAAAATTCGCCGCATGGACTGAAGTGGCATAATTGCAAAAGGTTTAGGACTAAATTAGCACAATTGCAAAAGGTTTAGAACTGAATCGGCAAAATTAAAAGGTTTAGGACTGAATTGTCAAAAGTACAAAAGGTTTAGGACTGAATCGGCAAAATTAAAAGGTTTAGGATTGAATTGGCAAAAGTGCAAAAGGTTTAGGACTTTTTTGACAATTTTCCCGAAGACGAAGAGATGATGCATATGGAGTCTATTTGCGTACTAAAACTGTTGAATTGTCAACACGGACCACCACGAAAGAGCTTTAGTGCCTAGAATTTGGGGTAGGTTCGTCAATGGAAGCCCCCGTCGAAAGCTTGATAGGTCAGTCATGTCTAGATGAACCCAAAAATTAGGCTGGCACATCACTAGCATAGGCGTTCATGCCCGTGAAAATGTCGCTTTAAGAATCTGGTATTTGTTTCCTCCACGGACCAACAACCGAGATGTCATCTTTTCGGATGACTCGTCCATAGAGCTTGTTTTCTCTTTTATTGTCTTAGCGTACACCCGTCAAACGAGTAGATCAATCATAAATGATCCGACCCAAATAGACGTGTTAATCCGTTTATGATCCATTTATTGTAATACAAATCTAGTGACTCATACCTGACCTGACCCATAACCAACACATACTCGACTCCACTCGACCCCACTTGACTCATATTCTTAAAATACCTCCAATTTAACCCAATTTAGAAAAACTCATACCCAAACTAAGGTGAGAGTGCGGAGTGAGTGCATACGAGATCGAATGAGGGCGAGAGAGAATGAAGAGAGAGTCATAGAGGTAGGTTGGATCTAAATAAGTTGTAAAAAGTGCAAAAGGTTTCGGACTGAATTGTCAAAAGTGCAAAAGGTTTAGGAATATGGGGAGAAAGGATGTGCTACCTCCGCGCATATCCTTTCTCCCGCTAAACTTGTCCGACAGATGTGAGGTAGCTCCTTGGTCTTCACAATCGCGCGCCGAAGATCATCGGGAGAAAGGATATGCTACCTCCGCGCATAATCTAATCTTTTGAACAGTATCGGGATTATTATCCCCCCATCGCAAGCATGAATCTCTTAAAAGTCCTAAACCTTTTGCACTTTTGCCAATTCAGTCCTAAACCTTTTAATTTTGCCGATTCAGTCCTAAACCTTTTGCACTTTTCACAATTCAGTCCTAAACCTTTTGCACTTTTTACAACTTATTTAGATCCAACCTACCTCTATGACTCTCTCTTCATTCTCTCTCGCCCTCATTCGATCTCGTATGCACTCACTCCTCACTCTCACCTTAGTTTGGATATGAGTTTTTCTAAATTGGGTTAAATTGGAGGTATTTTAAGAATATGAGTCAAGTGGGGTCGAGTGGAGTCGAGTATGTGTTGGTTATGGGTCAGGTCAGGTATGAGTCACTAGATTTGCATTACAATAAATGGATCATAAACGGATTAACACGTCTATTTGGGTCGGATCATTTATGATTGATCTACTCGTTTGACGGGTGTACGCTAAGACAATAAAAGAGAAAACAAGCTCTATGGACGAGTCATCCGAAAAGATGACATCTCGGTTGTTGGTCCGTGGAGGAAACAAATACCAGATTCTTAAAGCGACATTTTCACGGGCATGAACGCCTATGCTAGTGATGTGCCAGCCTAATTTTTGGGTTCATCTAGACATGACTGACCTATCAAGCTTTCGACGGGGGCTTCCATTAACGAACCTACCCCAAATTCTAGGCACTAAAGCTCTTTCGTGGTGGTCCGTGTTGACAATTCAACAGTTTTAGTACGCAAATAGACTCCATATGCATCATCTCTTCGTCTTCGGGAAAATTGTCAAAAAAGTCCTAAACCTTTTGCACTTTTGCCAATTCAGTCCTAAACCTTTTAATTTTGCCGATTCAGTCCTAAACCTTTTGCACTTTTGACAATTCAGTCCTAAACCTTTTAATTTTGCCGATTCAGTTCTAAACCTTTTGCAATTGTGCTAATTTAGTCCTAAACCTTTTGCAATTATGCCACTTCAGTCCATCCGGCGAATTTTGGCCGGTCGGTGCTGACATGGATGCCGGCCGGCCGGCGACCGAAAATTTTAATTTTAATTTTTTTTTATTTTTTATTTTTTATTTTTTTAGTTTTTTTTCCTTCCCCCTCCCCTCCCCTACCCGGCGGCCGGCCACAGGCGCGGCCGACGGGGCGGAGCCCCGCCATGGCCGAGCGTGGCTCGACCTCGCCGTCGCTGCCTCGCCCGGCGACGGCGAGGTCGAGCCCCGCCATGGCCGGGCGGGGCTCCGCCTCGTCGGCCGCGCCTGTGGCCGGCCGCCGGGTAGCGGAGGGGAGGGGGTAGGAAAAAAAAAACTATAAAAAATAAAAAATAAAAAAATAAAAAAATATTAAAATATTCGGTCGCCGGCCGGCGTCCACGTCAGCGCCGGCCGGCCAAAATTCGCCGCATGGACTGAAGTGGCATAATTGCAAAAGGTTTAGGACTAAATTAGCACAATTGCAAAAGGTTTAGAACTGAATCGGCAAAATTAAAAGGTTTAGGACTGAATTGTCAAAAGTGCAAAAGGTTTAGGACTGAATCGGCAAAATTAAAAGGTTTAGGATTGAATTGGCAAAAGTGCAAAAGGTTTAGGACTTTTTTGACAATTTTCCCAAAGACGAAGAGATGATGCATATGGAGTCTATTTGCGTACTAAAACTGTTGAATTGTCAACACGGACCATCACGAAAGAGCTTTAGTGCCTAGAATTTGGGGTAGGTTCGTCAATGGAAGCCCCCATCGAAAGCTTGATAGGTCAGTCATGTCTAGTTGAACCCAAAAATTAGGCTGGCACATCACTAGCATAGGCGTTCATGCCCGTGAAAATGTCGCTTTAAGAATCTGGTATTTGTTTCCTCCACGGACCAACAACCGAGATGTCATCTTTTCGGATGACTCGTCCATAGAGCTTGTTTTCTCTTTTATTGTCTTAGCGTACACCCGTCAAACGAGTAGATCAATCATAAATGATCCGACCCAAATAGACGTGTTAATCCGTTTATGATCCATTTATTGTAATGCAAATCTAGTGACTCATACCTGACCTGACCCATAACCAACACATACTGGACTCCACTCCACCCCACTTGACTCATATTCTTAAAATACCTCCAATTTAACCCAATTTAGAAAAACTCATACCCAAACTAAGGTGAGAGTGCGGAGTGAGTGCATACGAGATCGAATGAGGGCGAGAGAGAATGAAGAGAGAGTCATAGAGGTAGGTTGGATCTAAATAAGTTGTAAACCCATTTATGAATAACTTATTTAACACTCATATTATGTTTAAACCATTTTGACTTTCTTATTGAATAAAATTAACCTATACAAAAACTCAGTCCCTTGTATATGGGCTAAGAAATTGATTTATGACCCATCTTTATAGGTCTAGCTTAGCATCCTCATTTACTCCACAAGATTGTGAATCCTAAAATAAGAATTATACTTTCATTCGATAACGAACATCTAGAAAGGACATCAAAATTTATATTCAAAATAACTTCTCATGTCATGTGGATTTACATGGGCACCGTAATATGAGGTTGTCTCGATATCTTTCTTTTTTTTTGTTAGGATTCGGCGCACAATCAAGTCGAAATAAAAGGTAAAGCGAGAAAGAGAAATCGAGACACAAGATTTTATCTTGGTTCACCCTTAAACTAAGGTTACGTCCAGCAAAGGATTTCACTATAATTAGCACCTCGCACCTCTCGTTACATCACTCAATTACAAGAGAAAAAGAGTATATATACTAGTAGCTATTCATGAGCCCAAGCCCAAGCCCAAACTACTAATGAAAATTCACAGGCTTAAATTGTAAAAGCCCTATGGTGTCCAGGGGGTGTTGCCCCCTTGAGACCCCGCATGGTGGCTCCCTCGGACCCCCGCCCGCTCAACGTGGAGCGGGACTCACGTGCTTTCTTGTTGTAGGGGAGTATGAACCACACCCCAACACTTTTATCAATCTTCATCTTGTAACAGATGATGGATTTTTCCGTGCGAGAAGTTACTCTCAATCTGGACGATCGACGTAGATGGTTCAGACGTGAAAAGATTCCCAACTCGGAAATCGGAGCAAAAACATTCAAATACCCCAGGAGAGCGAGTAGCCGAACGATTATATTAGTCGCAGTTGTCAATAGTTATCTTAGTAATCCAGTAAACAAAAAAAAAAGGATGATGTCTAAACTTAAGAGGAGGAACAGATCTTGTACGAGTGGAATGATTGAAACGTGGAATGATGAATTGACCAATCAGAAGGCTCTATCTGCTAATGACTATAATTAGTGAACGTGGCTAACAACATTATTCTTAAGAAAAAACGTGGGCATGATGAGCGCAAGAGGCTAAGGTCGGAGTCTTATCCAAAACCCTAAATGAACTTGTGGAAAACGAGCGCCTCTGCTTTTCTTTTCTTTTTTCTCTCTTTTACATGTTATTGTCAGACTTGACTAGAAGCTGACATTTCCCATTACAACTTACGGGCATCACATGTTTCATTGTTCTTTGCAAAAGGTGCATTAAGGAAAATGGCCCAAGCGAGCAGCACCAAATCCTCCCACGTTTCGGGCTTATCGCATGTGGGTCTAGCATGTCCCACGTTATCTTCTCAGAACGTCAATGCCAAATCATTTGAAAAATTGACTCATCTATCACCAATCCACAAGCAAACTTAGTCGGGACTTAATAATACATGTATTTATTGTTTTTTAGTCATCGATAGTAGCTTATTTTAAAAAATAGGACTACCCAAATTGACTTTGACGATGAGGTAGATAGACAAGTGCGTAACTCACGCGGTCGTGGAAAGAGTGTCGAGTACCGGCATCACATTGAGAGTGGGGACTGAGTTAGTTGGCTCACATGGAGAGAGACCGAGGCTTTGTCCTCCTAGTGTGTGGCGGGAGACTCGATATGCGGGTGTGCCGAAAGAGATTTCGACAAGAAGCGGCGTGCGCCTAGGGCGATCCGCCTTCAGGCAATTGGAGAGCGAACGAGATGGTTCTGCGGTTTCACACTCGAGCACAAAATGTGCGAAGGAAATCGAATCTGCGAAACTAAGCGTGAAGAAAAGTTAGTTATATTAAGATTGAAGTTTACAAGGAAATGAGAAGATATGAAAAGAATATGATAATGTGCGATGAATAGAAAATACTAACAATTCTCGGAGAGTATTGCCGTCGGTTTCTTCACGTTGCTTCATTGCTTGGAAACCACCTTGCTTGAATTTAGCCACGTTGTCCGTGACGTTTCCTAACTCAACTTCTTATAACTTGCATACATATGCATGCTTTGACGTAGGGTGAGCACCCGGTTCGGTTCAATCCAAAAGCCGTATCAAATCGGCCTGGATCGATCGAGTTAGGGCCTGTTCTATGAAGAACCGGTTCGGTACTGGGTTGCTAGGTCGGAAACAGTAGTTTAACCTGGAAATCGGACTGACTGGCCCTTAATCTCTTTGGAAGCCTCTTTTAAGAAAGAAAAAAAAAGTACTTTTCGCCCATTCAAAATTATACCGTGGTCTTCGATATGGACAAACTATAATATAACCGTTTAACCAATGAATATTTTTTGTAGTGAAATGGTGCAACTTTTACTTTTTATAATAGCAATTTGGATTTTTTTTTTTTTTGCCCAAACGTATATAATGGGTTGCGAACTGGGAATCGGATCAAAACCGGCCAACTCGGTTCCTGGTTCCGATCTTTTGAAACTCGAGGTCATAGGGTTGGTTCTTGATTCTAAGTCGGGGTTTCTTTTTGGAAAAGATCACCCCTGTTCGACATACCTAACTGTCCCATACTACATGATTGGAGCACCATCATTTCATATCAAATACTCTATTTGGATAAGACTTGGGTACTAAGCAGTATTGTCTTGACTTTTTGCTGTACTAAGTTTTCCAAATTTAGAACTCTTCCCACATACCGTCCATATTCACGTTCATAGGAAAAAAAAGAAGAAATCCTGTCGGGACCTTAAAAGAAAAGGCACAAAGATACGTTGTCCGGTCAGGACCATGTGACGAATGTCTTGGGTGATTCTACGTAACATGCGGGCCTTGGTCTTGGAAGATGGTAGCTTACGCAGATGCAATCGAAACCCAAATTAAATTCTTAATTTGAGCCCAAAGCTAGGCGAACGATGCGGCCCGACCAGGCCCATCAAGAACTATAGTCATCGCATTTAGCGGTGGTTGGTTCCCAATCCAGTCTAGTTCTCGAGCGGTCCAATAGAATTAATGGATTATAATGAGCAACATGGATTCCAATTTTAATATAATAATTAAAATTAGATTTTCATTTAAGAAATAAAAAATTAAAAAAATAATCGGTTTGGAACAGGATCGAAAATCACCAGTTTCAATTTTATGAAACTGGGAACTAGACCGACGCCCCCATGAACCGAACCGAATCGGTCAATTCAATCTGGTCCGGACGGTTCCCGAATGATCGATCCGTCTTGCTCACCCTTAATCGCATTTCTTAAACACCTTAATAAGATCTCTATGCTTTGGCCCAGTGTCAAAAATATCTCACTCACAAGAAACTAAAATAATGACCCTAATATGCCATGCAATTCAAATGATAACCATCGGCAGAATGACCGGAAGACATCCATAGTCTGATCCAAGAAAACAATTGGACCATCTCCAACAAAATAAGAGCAAAATAAGCAGAAACCAAAGAGATTTCGATTTATTTTTCGCGAACTGATTTTTTCAATTTCCCCTCTCCAACAAGTACTTGTTCTTTTCCTCGTCCGTCATGAAGGCGGTGACCGGGAAGGACTTGCCGATCCCCATCGGCGTCTTGAACGTGATCTTGCCGGCCGCCGGTTGCTCGAGGGTCATCTCCGTGATGGGGACCCACAGGAACATCTGCCTGCTCTTGATCCCGGTCATCCTCTTCATCCTCGACTTCTCCACGTAGGCGGTGACCTCCGCCGCGTAGCTCACGCGCGTGCCCGTGTTCGCGAAGAAGTGCTCGTACGGCGCCTTCTGCTTCATCCACACAAACCCCGTCTCCCGGACACGCCCGCACTCTTCCAAGTCCTGAACGGGGAACCCACGGACCGAGAATTTCGGGTTTACAAGCAACACATTAGGTTATCTACTCAAATTTCTGTACATATAGTTTCATAATTGAATTGTTGTTATTATCAAAGAAAACTCGAAAGCATCGAATTGTATTATCGCGCTGCACGCCGCACCTGAAGAGGGAGGACACCCTTGGGAAAACCAAGCTCTTGGAGGAGCTCGATGGAGTGGCGGTAGCACTCCTCCGCGCCGCGCACGATCTCCGCCCCCGCGCGCTCGTCGGCGGCCGGTTTGTTGGTCGACATCTTCCGGCGGTCGAGCAGAAACCAAGACAGCCGGTGACTCCGGAGATTATGGAAATGGGGTGCCGAGTCTATTGAGCATATAAAGGGAGAGAGGAGTGATGAGGGGAGATGAGAGGAGGAGGAGGTTGGTGAGCTGAATTGGGATGACCCAATTGAATTTGTTAACCTAACGTAACGCCTAATTGGTGACAATTTCTTTGTGTGTTTAATGGCTTTAAGCAAAAACCCATTATTGGGAGTCCCCATTACTTAATTTCAACTAAATTTATTGTCTTCCTATCGTTGTCCGACTCCGTGAAACTCCTGAGGGGGTGAATTGGATAACTTCTGGTTCGCCTTCACCTATCGAGGATTTGTTGCTGCGCACTTACTTTTGGTGTATCTATGTTTTTTCCCTATAAGATTTCTGAGTTTTATTTTTGTTGCAGGCGTTTTAAATAAGAAAAATGAACAAAATGCTAATAGGGGTCCATTTGAAGTTGAGAGGAAAATTACCAAAACAGTCCTAAATCTATTGCAATTGTGCCACTTCGGTCATAAATCTTTTTTTTTTGCCGATTCAGTCCTAAATCTTTTGCATTCGTGCCAATTCAGTCCATTTGGCCAACCGGTGCTGACATAGATAATATTTTAATATATTTAAAATATTTAAATATTTTTTTCTTTTTACCTCTTTCGATTTTTTCCCTTCCCCCACTATGGCCAATGAGGGTTGCCCGAGCTCGCCGGCCACTATGCAGGGCCGCGAAGGCAGCCTCGCCCACGGCTGGCAAGGCCATGGTCGCCTCGCGATGGTTTGAGGCACGGCCGAGGGCGAGGCTACCCTCGCCCAGATATGGGAGAGAGGGCCTCGCCCAGCTTAGGCAAGGCCAGGTGAGGGCTTCGCGGCCCTGCCCAGAGGCTGGCGAGCTCTGGTGACCCTCGCCAGCCACAATGGGGGAAGAGAAAAAAATAGTAAGAGGAAAAAAGAAAAAAAATAAAAAAGTACTATAAAATATTAAAATATTATTAAAAATTGTCCACGTCAGCGTCGGCCACGCCATGTCAAAGTCGGCTGACCAAATGAACTGAATTGACATAAATGCAAAAGGCCTAGGACTCTATTGGCAACAACAACAAAAAGTTTACGATTGAATTGGCACAATTGTAATTGATTTATTACTTTTTTGGTAATTTTTCCTCTGAAGCAAGTGGTGTCATCGTTTTGGTCCTATTTGAACTTCCTCTTCCTTGATTTTTTCGGTGGAGAAAAGCAAAATGGGAAATTAGACTAGTCATCATTTATATTATGTGTTTGAAATAGCTTCCCCGTTCCCCCAATTTTTTCTCCCCCCCTCCAACTAGGGTTTGCACCGCCGCCTGCAAATTCTCTCCCTCCCCCCTCTCCCCCTCCCCCACCTTCTTTTATTTTTCTATCTCTTTATCTATCGTTTTCAAGATTCCTACTTATTTTTTAGCGGATTCAAACGCTAAACATTTAGAGATCTTCTGTGGGAGTTCAAGACTCTTTTTTTCTTTACTTGGATTGTCCTTCCTTTTCTCTCCCACTATGTTTTGAGAGTTTGTGAGCGTGAATAATTTTCTGCAGCTGATTTTGGGTGAAGGTGAAGACCAGCTCAACTATTCATCCAGTCGACAGTGATCGATGAGGATGTTCGTGACATGGCTCAATAAACTTTCCGAGATTAGGCCGCTTTCCTCTCCCGGTTTAGATTTAGATATAGATCTAGGGATTTCACTCTTCCGAACTAGATTTAAATATAGATCTGGGAGTTCCTTACATGTATTTGATATGTGTTCTTTCAACATACAGATGTAGGTGTTACTGCTCGGCGATGGTGATGGGGTCGTCAAACCTAGACGCACGCCGCAAGCCGTTGTAATTGGCATGGGAGTTCTTGGAGTGTGCTCATCACTGAATCTTGTGATCGGCTGCTGAAATTTTATGGCGACAGATCTATTTTTGGAAGATGAGAGTGTGCTTCTAGCTGCAAAATCTTTGTTATTTGCTTTCTGTTATTTGCTTTTTTCTGCTGTAACTCTCTCGAATATTATCCTGATTAATGAATGGAATCTTTCTTTCGACAAAAACAAAAAATAGCTTCCATTTTTTAGTTACTTCGCACATGCATTTACTTTTAACCTATGATATACTCTTTTCATTGAACTAGATTCAAAGGTACGCGCTACACTCGTGCACAATTATTTTTAATTTTCCAAATTTATGAACACTATAGATTAAAACTTCACGAAGATGAGTTTTTCTCAAGCAATAAGAAGTGGGATGCACGTGTGCTCGTGCACAATTATTTTTAATTTTACAACGTCGCTCGCACTATGAAGGAGGGATCCTACATTTGGAAGCAAAAGGCCCGAACTAATGAAAATATAGATAAAGAAACTCATCCATTCATCAGCTCTGCCTATATTTCTCTTACTCCTCACCCCATTGATGGGTGGAAAAGGCTGATTTTCAGTTTTGTTTATTTGCATTGCTTTCCTCTTCGTAGAAGTTGTGGACTTACCGCGATTAGAGAGCTCCATAGGCCACTTCTTGTGAACCATAATGTCCGGTCGGCATCGAAGTTCATTCGGCCATCTCTCGCCGCTCGCTTTTCTATCGACTTGCCCGCAAGTGAGCGAAAAGCAAATATTAAGAAGTGCATTGTGAGGACTCCCATAGAGAATAGAGCAAGAGACTACGTATGAATCGGGAACGTAAAGGTTGCAAAATAACGAAGCGATGATTCATGTGATAAGTACATAATGATTACGCAATTTTGTATTCAATTCTACAACGTATCGGCACTTTCGTATGGTTTAAGTGTACTAGTACTTGTGGTGTCATCACTATCTATCCTGCAAAAAGCCAACAACAACAGCATTCACCAGGATTTTGGCTTTAAGAGATTCATGCTTGCGATGGGGGGATAATAATCCCGATACTGTTCAAAAGATTAGATTATGCGCGGAGGTAGCATATCCTTTCTCCCCATGATCTTCGGGGCGCGATTGTGAAGACCAAGGAGCTACCTCACATCTGTCGGACAAGTTTAGCGGGAGAGAAGAAAGTGAAATGGCGATGCTGGGCGAGGGGAACGTTTGTTACTTAACAGGTTGAACGTCTGTTGTAAAAAGTCAAACTCAAAAGCTTAAGCTAATAGGTGAAGGGAGACCACATGAATATAAAGAGCATGTAAGGCCTGTTGTCAGTCGATGTGGGATAACAACTTCAACACCCCTTCTCACATGCAAACTGGATTACAAGCGGCACGTGGACTTGACTAATGGGAGGTGGACGCACAATCGCGAACAACACTGGCTCTGATACCATGATTTCCTCCACCTATTAACTTAAACTTTTGAATTAAACTTTCTAACATGGTATCAACATAGAGTAGCAGAATAGTACAACAAGGACGCACAATCGCGAACAACACTAGCTTTGATACCATGTGGTCTTCCTCCACCTATTACCTTAAACTTTTGAGGTGGACTTTCTAACATGGTATCGACATAGAGTAGCAGAATAGTACAACAAGCAGGAGAAGTGTGAGTGAACATAACATGATTATTCTCACTCTGAACAAAATCAGCTAACCGAACAACATTTGCAAAACGCTCAAACCAAGCTCGAGGAGCATGTTTGAGACCATAAAGGGCCCGACGAAGACGAAAAACCTGACCATGAGAATGAGCAAGACCAGAAGGTGGCTGCATATAAAGTTCTTCCTGAAGGGCCCCATGAAGAAAAACATTCTTCACATCAAGTTGAAAGAGTGGCCAATTATGAACAAAGGCTACTACAAGAAGAGTGCGAACGGAAGCCATTTTGGCAACAGGAGCAAAGGTCTCCTCATAATCAATGCCATACTCCTGATCAAAATCACGTGCTACGAGACACGCTTTATAGCGCTCAATACTACCATCAGAGCGAGCCTTGATTATGTAGATCCAACGACAAGTTATCAAGGACTTCCCTAGTGGAAGAGGCACAAGATCCCACATACCAGTGCACTCAAGAGCAGACAACTCCTCAGACATAGCGTCACGCCACTCGACATGATGTATGGCCATACGATAATGCGATGGTTCCAGCAAAGTGTGGACAGCAACCATAAAGGAACCAAACTCATCAGAATAACTCGTAGCCACCACATACCTAACCGGAGGATGGCGATCCCATGGAGGATTTCGTCGAGGGGACGGTGGGTGAGAATCGTCAAGAGGTAACGGAATGGCAGGTGAAGTAGACGAAGGAGGAGGCATAATAGGAGAAGGTAGTGACACTAGGTCAGACAGTGAAGACATAAGAGGAGGAACAAGAGATGGATCAAGAGGAAAATCCATAAAAACAAATGGAGAGGACTGCGAAGAAATAGAAGAAGCGGAAAAGAACGGTAGGTACTCAAAGAACTGAACACTACGAGAGATACGAATATGCCATGAAGAATGATCATAACACTTGTAGCATTTATATTCTATGTTGTAGCCCAAGAAAGCACACCGAACTAACTTGGCAGAGAGTTTGGTACGCTTATGGGGTGGAAGAAGCACATAACACGTATAACAAAAAACACGAAGTTGGTGGTTTAGAAAAAAGACATTGGTGATGGGTGGCTTTGGAGAGGACAAGAGAAGGAAGTCGATTTATGAGATAAACATCAGTAGAGAGTGCTTCGGCCCAAAATTCAGGGGAACTGAATTTGACAACAGGAGAGCACGAGTAGTATCCAGAGTATGACGATGTTTTCGCCCAGCAAGACCATTTTGAGCAGGAACACTGGGACATGATAGCTGATGTAAGGTTCCCATAGAAGTTAAGAAAGAACGAAAAGTTGTAGAGAGATACTCCTCACCCGAATCAAAACGAAAAACTTTAATAGTTTTAGAGAATTGAGTAGAGATCATGGCTGTAAAAATTTTATAGATAGAGAGAAATTCATCACGAGAACGCGTGAAATAAACCCAGGTATAACGAGAATAATCATCAATAAACGATACATAATACTTAAAATCACTTTTAGAAGTTAGGAGGCAGGACCCCAAATATCTGAATGAACTAAATCAAAACAGGTAGTGGAAACAGAAGAGCTAACAAGAAACGGAGGTGCAGATGGTTTAGCTAAAGGACAACTAGTACAAGGATACATAACAGTAGATGAAATGGGCCCAAGTACACCTTGCCGACACAGAAAAGACAAATGAGATGCAGCTATATGACCCATACGCAAGTGCCAACAGTCAAGGTCGAAGATGGCAAGAACAGGTTGAGGTGAGGGAAGGTGAAGATGCCGCATCGTATATAATCCTCCATGTCTATTACCCCTGTCAATCGTCCGGCCACTCGTACGATTCTGTACAATACAGGAATCAACAGTAAATGTCACAATATAACCCATATCAGCAAGTTGCCCAATAAATAAAGATTAAGGGCTAAATTAGGTATATGCAACACATTAGACACATAAAAGCTGCCAGGGATAGTAAAAGGTGGCCTTGCATAGTGGTAGTAAGAGAGGATCTATCAGCTGTAAAGAACCCTTCTGGATTTTTTAGTGCAGTCTACTGAGTGAGATGATGAGCAGACGCGGTCATGTAATGAGCAGCACGAGAGTCAAGAATCTAGGAAGAATTATCACTTCAGGATTGCGTAGCAACTGCGGTAGCAACAGAGGAAGATGCACCAGAAGAACCGAGATGAAGCTGAGCTAAACGAGAAAGTTGGGCCTCAATAACAACAAGACGATCATCCGAAGACGAGGATGAAGGGGCACGGCCCGCGGATGGAGAAGAGGCAGGTGAAATTGAGCGCGAGGGTGAATTAGAAAGATCACGTAACTTCTGAAAGCATCGATCCTCAAAATGTCCATTTTGTTAACAATAGTTACCAAAAAAAAAAAAACGTGAACCTCGCTGAGAAAAGGCAAGCTGAGAACCACGCTAAGAATAGCCAGACTAGAAACCATGCTGAGAGGAGCTGGACTGGAAACCAGGCTGTGTGGTGGCCAGTACTGCAGATGGATCAAGAGATGGAGGAGACTAGAAACCACGTTGAGATGAGCCAGACTAGAAACCGGGCTGTGGGGGTGGCCAGTACTGCAGAGGGATCTAGAGATGGAGGAGTATCAAGAATTCCTCGTCTAGTTTCCTCAGCCTGAAGTTCCTTGACTGTATTAGAAAGAGATGGAGCATGATAACGATAGAGAATTTGACTGCGAACTCCCTCAAAATCTGATGAGAGTTGCATCGAGAATTCATAGAGACAATACTTGTTCTGATCTTCAAGCTTGGATGCAGTAGAAGTAGTGCAATCAGCACACGTGAGACATGCTGGATGAGCCAACACATCAAGTTGGGACCAAAGAGATGTCATATAATTATAGAAATCACGAACAGATCGTATACCGTGGGTGGCACGACGAAGTTCTTGCATAAGCTGATAAATACGGACAGAACCTGTCTGTGTAAACATCTTAGCAATCTAATCCCATAACTATTTCGCACCAACAATTTGAGAAAATTGGGGGCGAAGATTAGGGCTAATAGAACCAAATAAGATTGCCCATGCTTTCCGATCAGCAACATGCTAAGCCCTAATTTTAGATTCGCGTTGAGCAATCTGATTATCACTAGGTTTGAGCTCAACAGTATCAGACAAAGATGTAGGACAAGAGCGAGTACCATCAACATGCTCATATAAATCACGATAAACAAGAGCAACCATCACCGAGGGTTTCCAAATAACATAGTTAGAGCCATCTAACTTAACATCAATGCGATCACTACTATCAGCCATGATTCCTAGATCAATAAATCAAAACGGAAGCAAAGATATATATGAGTGAAGAAGACAAAATCCGAGGTCGATCGCAAGAACAAGGAGAAAGATGAAGTAGACCAGATTGATCGAGACAAAGTCGAAGAAGATTCGATCAAGATGAAGATGTCGGACGGATCGTAAAGTCGGCGCAATGAAGACAACGTCGGGCGGCCGACGCGAGACGAAGGCGCAATGAAGATGGACATTCAAGGAAGGGTATTGGTATACCGTACTCACAAGAAGCAAACCCTCTAATACCATGATAGATCTAGAGAAGTAGATAATGGAATGTATGATTACCATTAGGCACAAGGCCAATATAAATATACATACAAAGAAGGGTAGAAATGTAAATACATACAATAAAAGGAAAAAACTTTAATTCTAATATATACAATATATCTAACAGTTATCTCTTTTGGCAAATTACCTTCGTTTTAGGCTTGTGCGATGTGTTTGTGAATCGACCGATCGGAATCATGGGATTAGTCTACAATCCCTTATTGGGAATATTTCTTTCAGTTTTCGCGGTTTGTATGTTAGAGAGATTTTGTCTCAGATTATGACATTGTGTTTATGTTTACCTCTTGTGCATTTTGGGTTCACATCTATGTGCTCCCCCTTTGAATGGAGTCCAGAAGAGGCGGTTCGTACTACGTAGAGTAGCAAGTAATAATTGTTTGGTTTCGAAAGTAAAAGTCGAAACTAAAGCCATGGCATCCTTATTGTGAGGAGGTGCTCTATAATGAAGAGCATTTTCCCACAGAGCATGACATTGTTTATTTGGCTCATGGCTGAAGGCAGAGGTGCATGAAAATCGCCCATTCTGGAAGCTCTTTTATGGCAAAAAGGAGAGGGCTAATATGGTAGGAGAATTCGCCCTACAAACACCAGTGCATTCGAGACAATTATGCTATACGAGTAAGGTAATTTCAACCCCAATCAGCAGCCAAACAGTAGTAATTGAGACAAAGGAAAAGGGAAACTCACAGGGGGATTGTAGTTCAGAGATCAATGACAGGCAAGTCACTAAGATGCTTCGGACTTTTTGCCTCAGCTAATGCCCAACCCACGGAGCTCAACATGGTCATGGCTCCTACAAAGATCCAAGAGTAAAAAAGTAAAAGCGCAGGAAACTCCGGTTAGTAAGAATGCGAGGAGATACGACTCTTACGAGGCTCAGAGTCCTAATTTGTTGTTGCTAGATAATACTCAGCTATCAGAAACCCATATTCAATTATTTGTAGAGGATCAGAATGTGAGTTTTGGTGGCTAGCTTTAATAAGTCATCGGGTCATAAACGAAGCTTATATGTGGAATTGTGAGGGTTTGGGACACCCTTGACAGTTCAAACAATTTGGGCCGGGAAAATTATCAAAAAGTCCTAAATCTATTGCAATTGTGCCAATTCAGTCCTAAACCTTTTTTTTTTTTTGCTGATTCCGTCCTAAGCCTTTTGCAATTGTGTCAATTCAGTCCATCCGGTGAATTTTGGCCGGCCGGCGACCTAATATTTTGACAATACGAGCTGGAGGTAGAACGGGGAAGGGGAAGGGGAAGGGGAAAGGGAAAAAAATAAAAGAAAAAGAAAATCCAAAAAATCCAAAAATCAAAAAAATTATTAAAATATTAGGTCGCCGGTCGGCCGGCGTCCACGTCAGCGTCGGTCGGCCAAAATTTGCTAGATGGACTCAATTGGCACAATTACAAAAGGTTTAAGACTAAATTAACATAATTGCAATATGTTTAGGAATTTTTTTGGCAATTTTTCCTATTTGGGCCCATGTGGCTCAAGAGAGACCTATCTTGTGTTTTTAATGGAAACAAGAAATCGAGAGTAAGTAATACTTCGTGATAAGTGAGTGTCGCCTACAATTCCTGAAAATTTTTATGGTGGATCCTATGTGTATCGTAGGGGGGGTAGGCTTTGTCATGGAAAGGGGAGATTTCCGTCGCGGTGGACTCATGTTATTATTCATCGTACTTTGTGAACCTGATTTATGAATTTGTTGAGAGTAAACAGAGAATGTGTGTAACCTTTATTCACGCTCGAAATGACTTTCAGGCTAAACTACAGCTATGGGATCAACTGCATTAGATAATCCTTTAAAATCACCTCTCATGGATGTGCAAGAGATTTTAATCAAGTGTTTTATCATTGGAAGAAAGTTTGAGCTTGATTGGCTGATAACTACAGACTCACGATATCCCGAGATTTCTTAAATACTTATAGTTTGATGGATCTGGAGAGTAAAAATTACCAAAAAAGTGTTAAACTCATAGTAATTGTATCAATTCAGTCCTAAACCTTTTGCATTTGTGTCAATTCAGACCATTTGATTAGCTAGCATTGACGTGGCCAACTTTTAAAAATATTTTAACTTTTTTAGAATTTATTTTTATTTTCTTTTTCCTTTCACTTTTTTTTTTTTTTTTCTTCCTTCTTCCTCTAGCTGGCCGCCGAGCGACAAGAGCGATTTTATGCCGTAAAGGGAGGAGGACTCGATTGCACAAGTTTAATTTATCAGGGGACTCCATTGCATAATGATAAGTTTAAAGAGGACCCAAAATGAAATTAAGACTTTTAGAACAATCATATGTACTTTCCTCTCTAGTCCGACATCAACAGTCATCTCCTCTGAAACATTCTTGTTAGACAAATCTCTCTCTCTCGCTCTCCCTCTCTCTCTCTCTGTGTCTGGATCAGCCATTGCCAATGTCTACGACCACCGAAGAGCCCGAACTGCAAAAAGGACCTGACCATGAACCAGAACCAGAACCAGAACCAAAACCAGAGCCAAAACCAGAACCGGAAGAGCCGGAGTTAGTGTCGAGCGATGCAGATCCCAAAAAGGAAGAGCCCGACGAAGCGGCGATCCAATCCGGCGAACTAGAGAGCGACTCTTCTCCGAAGAAAGAGGCGCCTGCGCGTCCGGAGCTGAGAAAGGACGAGGGGAACCGCACATTCACGATGCGGGAATTGCTGAACGAATTGAAGAACGACGATGCGACCGAGAGCCCGAACAATCCGGACGGGGAGAGGCGAGAAGTGAATTCTCCGTACAGGTTAGAGCTCTGATTTGCGTTAGGAACTTGGGTTCTTGATGAGTTGAGCTTGAGATTATAGGTGGAAATCATTGGTCGCGGTGGTTAGAATTGGAATGAAGCTGATACTCTGTGCCATTTCAATCGGATCCTCGAAAATTGGTGAAGTTCTATGGAAATTCTGGATTGGCGTTGATATGTTTGGGAGTTTCAAGTTCGTTGGGGCAAGTTAGATTCTGACTATTAGGGGTTTAGGGGTTTTTGATCTACCATGCGCGAGCGTTTGAGGCATTTTTAGAACGTGAAGCATTTGTCAGAGTACTAATCGTAAAAATATTTGGTCGTTTATTGCAGTTTTCGCTAATGCAGAGTGAGAAATTATGGTGTATTCTAGTCTAGGGTTATCATGGTTCTGAATAATCCATTGTAGGGAGCAGCTGTTTCACTGATGTGGTTAAGTTTCTTAAGTTCGCCAGATAAACCATCTTTGAATTAGGCATTCCACTGTGAAATTGCATGGCGGACCGTTTGCTCTAGCTTTAAAGCTTCGATTTTTACTATATGTTTGTGCTACGAATTATAGAGAAAGAGTGAGACTAGTAGAAGTTAGTCATTTGCAATATCTGGTGCTCATTTGATGATCATACTTGGTCTAGTTCACATCCGCGTAGACTTCCTGAATATGGTAAGATTTAAGTTTGAAACACTCAATAGCCAATTATGTTATTTTGGAGGAAAGCGTTAGGTGATTAGAGGATACTTGGTCTAAAAGTGACATCTATTGGGCATCAAAACAAAACTTCATTCAACTTTCACTATATTTGCAATGGTTATTAAGATTTTGCAAGATGAAAAAGCTGTATTTAAAAATGATTAATATCTCGCCTTTGAGAACTCTGATGGCATTTGTCATAGCTGATGTGATATTTCTGATTCCTGGAGTTAAGTAGCCAGTATAATTACATGAATTTATAATCTTGTCAAGTTCTTGCTGCCTCCTTTGCTCCTTTGTTACAAAAGCAATTTGTGCTCTACTTATTGTCTTATTGTGAGAAGTTGCAGCCATTTTTTTTAACTTTAATTTGTGCTGATATTTCTTCCGTTTTATCTTGTGAAGCCTCATATTGTGTATATTTTGTATTATTCAGTCAAGAAAGCATGCGACAATCTAATGCGGAGCAGAATAATGCTGCAATGGAGTTGATTGATAGCGTTACTGGTGTTGATGAGGAGGGCAGGTCTCGTCAACATATTCTTACATATGCCGCTCGAAGGTGCTGTTATGTATAAAAATAACTAGTAGTTGGAACTATGAAATTCAATCATAACCAGAGGCCTGTTCTCCGACATAATTAGTACTCAGAGAAATTTCATCGGATCTCGTCCTATGACATTTTCTCGATCATATTTCTTTCCCTGTCATACAAGTATCGAGGGTTGCACATGAATCAGTACTAGCTTTTACTTTGATTAAGCTTCTTTGGTAATTCCATAGTTAATAACTTATATGTTTCTTAATCGGTAATGATATTTTGTAGGTATGCTAGTGCAATTTCCAGAAATCCAGGAGATTATGATGCATTATATAACTGGGCTTTGGTTCTTCAGGTCTGGATTCTGTTTGATTTTATTGTTTCATCGTATCAATTTACGATACTTTCTTGGATCCAAAGCAAATCTCCTCTGAGTTGGGACATAGTTGTACAGAAAATGTCCTATTCATGGACAATGATGATTCTTATTGTGCCTACGTGATATTTTTCGTGGACTAGCTTGAGCATACATGATAGTTCTCTATAAAATGAGACATTAATTTATTGATGACACGAAGGCACCAAGTGCCAGGGGACATATGTTATTCAGTTCTACATTACCCTAAGTCAGTTACTGTAGACTAGCCGCAATATTGACGTACAAGGTCGATTTTGGCTGAGCCTCTTTCTCTATTTCCCTCTATGCTGTGCTAGCATAATATATCTTATGTGATAAGAACTCTGACGAGTCTAACAACGGTCTCATGCTTATATGGTTAAGTTTCTTTTGTATTCTTCTGCAATGTAATTTCAGAATCATAGAGCAGTGTCATCAGTGTCATGTCACTTCAGAAGATTGTGTACTCATCCTCTATGCCATTTGATTATCCTATTTAACTAGAGTTTGACTCATGCAGGAAAGTGCGGATGTTGTTAGTCCTGATTCTACCTCACCTTCGAAGGACGCTTTACTTGAGGAGGCCTGTAAAAAATATGATGAGGCTACCCGTCTTTGCCCCACACTTCATGATGTAAGCAAGCAAGATTTTTCTGGGATAGAATGACATGTAGACTAATAAAGACCCCTGTGAGAAACCCATTTTTTGTTGATAATACTTTGAAGCTGAAGGATTACCATTTGAATTAGATGACTTAATTTATTGATGATCATTTTGCAAGGTCTTGCTTGTTTACACATGAATTAGATGAATTACCTTGTGAGATAATCTACTACATCTAACCGTGTGCCTGCAACTATAACTTTGGCGGTCCATGAATGTATCTTCTCATTGGTCATCGCTTTCTTTTTTGGTTTTACTATTGTGACAGGCTTTCTACAACTGGGCAATAGCTATATCTGACAGGGCTAAAATGCGAGGTCGTACAAAGGAGGCTGAAGAGTTCTGGAAGCAGGTTTTTACCTCATCTTTGTTGTGATTCTAGGTTTGCTTGTATTTGGGGTTGTTTTTGGTTTGTCTATTAAGTCTTCTCTGCTGCTATTTGATTGAGATAATAATTTTGGTGGGGCCATAATGAAAAATTATAGGGTGACATTCTTTAAAATTTTCGAACATAGCATCAAGGACTTCGCATTCACAGGATGCAGTCCATATTTTGATTTAAAAAAAAAAATTAAAAAAATGAAACTGACTTTGTACCTATTGGCTGTTTGAATTTAAGAAGCCCGTGGATGCAACTTGGAAATGCTTTTTAATGCTATAGCCATTAGGAATTTGTTAAAATGACAATCAAAGTAGAGCAGGGACAAGGAGTAACTACTCAATTTATGATATCTTGGGGACTTGACCGATGACTGTGACTCAAACTATCAAAATCTTAACCAAGTGATGATAAGTCAGACTACTCATGGGAGTTAGATGCTATCTAAAGCATGACCTTTTTTTATTGAAGACGGGGAACTGATCTTATGTCCTCATTTAAAACTGTACTTTTGCAGAGGTGTATAGTGTAGTTTCCGATTGAGGCAAATGCTCCATCTGGAGCTAAATTGACACGTCCCTGTATGATTTTCTGGGAACAACTAGAGAATTCATGCTCCAAGTTTGATCTCTGGACAGCGAAATAAACTTTATCCGTCTTCCATTTCACCCTATTGCTATCCTAAAATGGGCATTTCCTGTTTATGATTATTCTTAAATTTAACTAGGTGACACCAATATCAAAGTCTATCCACCAAATATGGTCAGTTAGCTGGATCATATATTTTAAGCTTGTTCGAGATTTATCCACATCTGCCTCACCACTATTAGACTTGAGCCCCCTAATAACATATAATCTTCCTATATTCTTTCTAAAGCATCTTCTGGATGCGACTCACTCACCAAGACTTCCCTCTTCCCTACTTAAACACTACATTTGTAGTTTGTGATATGCAATCGGTAATTTGTCAATTGAAGTTCTTGTTCCACACTCACTCAAACATATGCTCTTCTGCGTGAACGCGACTCTATGATGGACTTGGAGATATGAGTTAAAGGGGTCAGGAGAAAGCGTAAAAAGACATGAAAAGTGGCTATAATGAAAGAGATCTTGATCATTTGGAGATTACTGATTTGCTGCAAAATAAGGTGAAATGATGTAAGGGGATCCATATAAGCTATGCCAACTAATAGGATAAGACCTTATCGTTGTTCCTTCGTCATAGTAGCAGTAGTAGTAGCCCCGACAGCTAGCAAGGTCCGTCCAGGTGGGCCTTAGAATTTGGGCAGGTCTAGGCAAGTATAGTCCTTTTTGGCCCGTCATTTGATGAAGAAAATTTAACATTTTCGTGAATCACAGGTGGGCCTGGGCAAGGAGTACCCAACCTGGCCAGCCTAGGTTTGCCCACGGATGAGGTCTTGGTAGTAGCACTAGTTGTAGTTCTGAGCCTAATAAGTCGATATTCCTCGATCATGGTAAGAAAGAACGCGTCCTACATGTACAAAGAGATACTATGATTGTCTAGAATGTTAGAACCTAGAGTGTGTGCCGATTTCAAATCATTATAAGTCTATTTGTTTCGCTCAAAATCTCTATGCCTGCATGTAAGTTGTTGTTCATCTTGTTTTTCAGGCAACCAGAAACTATGAAAAAGCAGTCCAACTCAATTGGAACAGTCCTCAGGTATGCTCCTCGTAGTTCGGTACTATGATTGAACTTCATCTTAAGCATATCGGCTACAGCTTTCAGCTTTTACAATTTTTTGTGCCTTTGAATGTGTTTTTTTTTATGATTCGTTCTGGAAGTGATCACAATGAAGCCAAGAATTTCAGATCAATAAATTGACAAAACCTTCACACCATTTCTTTTGCAGGCACTTAACAACTGGGGGCTTGCTTTACAGGTATGTTACATTAAACAGCCAGTAGTTTCACAATACTGTCACAAAAGTACTCTGTTTGCTCCTTTTCTAGATTTTTTTTTTTCTTTCTGAAGAATAAAGAAAACTCTAGTATCAAAGGTACTGAAGGGGTATTGCCCCTTATGCAAAACGACTTCAGACTTCAGAGGGGAAGTCATCCATATTCAAATTGTTTTATTCCTGCAGATACCGGCAAATTTTTAAAGCTGAATATGAAAATTTTTCTTTTGAGTTTTAACTTTGAGCATTCTATGTAGGAACTCAGTGCAATTGTTCCTGCTCGTGAGAAACAAACCATAGTGAGAACTGCTATAAGCAAGGTGTGCAAATTATTGCAGAACTAGCAGAATTTTACTGATTGTGTAGGGGTATCTTAATCTAATTTTGTAGCCTCATTGTCCTCTAATATTTTTGTCAACTCTACTTCATTGCTTCTCTTTTCTGTCTATTATGCAGTTTCGTGCAGCAATACAATTACAATTTGATTTCCATCGGGCAATTTACAACCTCGGGACTGTTCTGGTTAGTATAATTTAACTTACTTACAGTGATAGATAGTTAAACAATGTGTATCATACAGACAGCAAATGTTAAATTCTACTGCAACTTTTGCATGATATATTTAGAGAGAGAAGATATTTATTCTATTTGCTGGAACAATGTTGGCAGTATGGGTTGGCAGAGGACACATTAAGGACGGGGGGATCAGCCAATGCAAAAGAAATATCTCCTAATGAACTGTACAGCCAATCAGCTATCTATATTGCAGCTGCTCATGCGTTAAAACCAAGTTACTCGGTATTCGCCTTTTCCATTTGCCTCTAAAATATCTGCTTAGCTAATGCGCCTGTCCTGATTGTATGGGAGTTCTTTGTACTGTTATCTGATGTAGAAACTCTGTCAAACATGGACTTGAGACATCAAGTAAATTGGCATAACTAGGACCTTCTCCCTCTGTCTCTCCCTCCCTCCTCCCCGCCCCTTCCTTTCGAGATCTTACACCTATATTTTCAGTTAGTACTGAAAGTTGCTCATCAGGTGGGATGTCCTGAAATAGATACTGTGTACAACTTACCCTTTTTAGGACAAAATTGCACTTCTTGATGTTTTTTAAATTAGGGGGTGGTCCTCAGCATTAGTTTTGTATAGTTCTAAGAACCGGCGTCATATTTGAGCTGCTACTAAGCTTTTGTTTTTTTTTTTTTTTTTTTACAGGTTTACAGCAGTGCCTTGAGGCTCGTAAGATCCATGGTTAGTAATACTGTGTACCAGTTATGGGAATTTATATATTCATTGACCCTCTATCTCTCGGGGCTTGTTAGTGGCATCTTACTGCTTTGTCTTCTGTACTCAATGGACAATTCAGACTTAAGCTAGTCAAAATCTATCCCCAGTTATTCTGAATGAACTTCAACAACTGCGTGCAATATGGGCTTAAATGTGCCCTACGGGGTGACAAAGTTAGAATGACGTTGCTTAACTTAATTTTTAATTACTTTGTGTATAAAGACTAAAGATCCCATGTTGGTTTATTCATTCTATGGGCCTACCTAGACCTCCATCTCTATGAAATAAGATAGAAACGGAAAACATTGTTAAAGATCTTATCTCCTTTCTATGGCTTCAAAAGTTATTTGAGTGGATCCCACTAGCAATTTAATACTTGCAGAGGTTCTCTCGATTACACTTGTCTAATGGAACAAATATTGGATTTTGATTTCATTTTGCACCTGATTTCCTTGTTTTATTGAATCAATAATTTTTATTCTGGCATTGGCAGCTACCATTGCCCTATCTTAAGGTGGGATATTTAACGGCACAACCTGTGGGGAGCCTGGTTGCACCTCACGGTGATTGGAAGAGATCGCAATTTGTTTTAAACCATGAAGGTCTTCAGCAGGTGCTGTACATACTTCTTTTCTGGTGGATTTTTTGTATATCTACTCTTAATATGTTTCTGGAACTATCTTTCCAATTTGAGTAGCCTAGTGTTTCTTGCCTTCCGTTTTTGCTAAATCTGAAGTTTGATTGGTGTCGTATCTAAAAAAGATGAAATGCCAAGCGTCGTAGTGAGTCAACAATAGAGACAGACCTTAAGCCATGTACTAGCTGCGCCCATCTTGTTGAGCCAGAAAATGGTCCACTGCTCTGCTGCTGCTGAATGTTGGTTTTCTTTCCCTTCTTTCTTAGCAGCTCAACACTGTTGACCAAAAACAAGCACCTCGAGGTCTTTCCAACAGATCTGGAGAGTTAGCTCATTCCGACGGAAGAGCGACTAAAGTCAACATTCCAGATATAGTGTCTGTATCAGCATGTTCGGATCTGACTTTACCACCTGGTCCAGGCCTCTGTATTGACACAATTCATGGACCTGTTTTCATGGTAAGTGGCTTATTACTCAGATGTAACATACTGCTGGTTTGACCTTTTATAGAGCAATATCAGTAGGGGTCAGTAAGGTTGACTCATGTCTAGTATCTAGTACCCTTATTCTCTGTTCTTTTGACTGGCTGACTTTGACATCTATTCCAATTAGCATTGTCTGAAGTATCTTGTTTATGATGCAAACTATTTGGATGATGTTATGGCATGTAAAAGTCGAGGCATGTAATTCTCATGAAGGAATAATGTTGTGTGACTTGTGTCGATGACTCGTTCAAACCATTTTTCCCATTTTCTGTGATGTTGACAATCTGTGGATGTTGCCAAACTGAAAAGGTTTTGTGACATTCAGTGTGAATGGTGCTTTTAATTAACTACTTAGATAATAAGTCGAGCATCATGGAGCTGAAATAGTGAAATTCAGTACAACTGTCTTTTGCATGTTTTTGGTGTAGGTTCATTTGTCTCTTTAAATGTATGAATTATACGGATTACACTAGATTCTGTTTAAGGACACTTTTAAGTGACATTGACCCATGATTCATTCAGGTAGCCGATTCCTGGGAGTCCTTGGATGGTTGGCTCGATGCTATCCGTTTGGTATATACAATTTATGCACGAGGAAAGAGTGATGTATTGGCAGGTATCATAACAGGCTGATATTTTTAGATCACTTATGGATGTATTACCATACAATCTTCTTGAGATGGTGATGAGTTATAGAAATGCGGTTTATCCAGACAATTTTTTGTATATTAGGAACTTTCTATTCCCACAAAAGCGGTCTTTGACAATTATCTGATTCGACATACTTGTGGTTCTGTTGGATTAGTTGTTCAAACTTAAGCTGTCGACTCTTGTCATTGTTTAATTGTTCTTATTCACTTTTTCTGCATCACGGTTAGATGATGTAAGACAAAAAAGGAACTTCAACTCCATGGTTACGTCAACATTAGCGGACGATCACCTGATAACTCGCTTTACATGTAAATCGATTTTCTGCTAGATACATACTGTTAGATGGGCTTATTTTGTTCCATGTGCATTGTTCTACGGCCATTTCAGGCAAAATTTTGGAGAGCTACAGAACCGTGGGTATGGTTTTTCCTTTGTTTAGGATCTAGTGGAAGGACTAATCATCACATATCTATGAGTTTCACGCCCTTGGCCTTATTACAATAGCTTTCCAATGGTAGATTCCATGCTGTCATCTACGTAGCGGATAATTAGTTTTTCTGTTGTAACTAGGTAACGTTTACGCTAGGGCCTTTAGGAAGGCACAAACTTCATACAAATGGGGGGCTTTATTTTGGCCAAGGCTAGGACCGAAGCTGGAAGTATCCACAGTCCCTCTCCGCAGATCAACCCCGAAGCCACTGCAGGGACCATCAGCTCCGCCTTCTTCACATTGAGCTTCTGCCAAACATACACGACCAAAGTCCCCAAGCACATATCGATCGTGAAATATGCCCCCACCAGAAACGGAGGGGCCATGGCCATCGGAAGTGGCATCCACTTCCCTACCTTCCGTGGCCCTAGATCTCTTATGAGGTTCACGGCCACCGCGAAGCTGAAGAACCCATAGCAGAGCTGCAAGCAATGGCGAGGCAGAGCTGAGAACCCCTGAACACCCAGGATTGCCATGTTCCTGTAGATCAGAGCATACGGCGCTTTGAATTCTCCGTTGGGATTTCCCACGTCAAACGCCTTGTAGAATAGGAAGAAGCTTAAGGGAGCCACCACGCATCCTATGGCCGTGCCAATGACCTGGCTGAGGAACATTGCTCGAGGGGATGTGAGCGTGAAATGGGCCGTCTTGAAATCTTGCATCAGGATGCACGCCACGGAGACGGCAGACTTGATGAGGCCGCACCCTGCGAGGCCAGCGACTAGGCCGTTTTCCTTGCCCGATATGGCGGCGAGGATGAAAAGAGCAACTTTGCCGTAGTTGTAGGCCATGTTCATGTCCGTGAGCCCGGCTCCATACGCATTGCAGAAAGCTAGGGACGGAGCGAGAATGTACGCGACAAGGACGAAGTACCATTTAAGCTCAGGGAACATGAAGGGGATCACGATTATGGACACGACGGAGAAGAGGCCGTATCCAGCGAGTCCTATCCACATAGGGATGGTCTCTCCCAGGAAGACTTCGTTTTGTCTTTTGTCCTCAAGGGTTTTGCTCTGGTCTTCTTCAGCTGCATTGCAGTGGAAACATGAGATCAAGAAGAAGAATTCATGAGTCAAACTTAGGGAATGCACAAGCACACAAATCTGCTTAAAGAGGAGATGTGCAAGAAGTTTGAAGTTCCACGATGGGCATCTGAAAACACTTGACGATGTGTAACTCGTTTGAACTAAAGCCTGCTAGGTCACAGATTAAAAATGCCGTCTTGATCACTTTTTTCCACAGCAAGGCATCAAAACTGGCAAGAAGATTTGATCTTGAAGGTTATGCATCATCTACCCGTAGCAAGGTTTTGGTTTTGGTTCTTCATTCTTCCATGGATGTTAATGACTGTGACACAGATTATCTTTACAATATTGTAGAGCCCATCGCCAAGGATCAGAGCCACGGAGATAAACGCCTGCGAGACGAAAAATGAATGAATAAGAGAGCGAGAAGATTCGAGAACGGCATTTCTTCGCTTTCGCCTATGCTTACTAGAGAGAGAGAGAGACCTTATAGCCATATAAGCTCTTCATACTGCTCTCTTCCAGGCCATCGGAAAACCAGTCTCCCTTGTGGCGATCGATGAGCGGCCACATGAGGCCGTAGGAGATCACCGAGCCGAAAAGCAGAGACAGATTCACCAGGTGGGAACAGATCATCCCCGCTCCGACGAAAGTCATGCTGAAGTCAAAGAAGAATCTGAAGAAGAACAACGTTTCATCAAACAAGAGCAATGAAGTTAACTAGCTAGTTATGAATAGGTTCACTGAAGTTCCGAGGATAGGAACGGACAAAATGCGCAAACCACACACGTTTGCTTCCAAGCTTGTAATCCGAAAGTGGGGAACTGCGCGAACCCGCAAGCATCCTTCCCTTTGAAGAACCACTGGAAGAAGCCCCACAGGAATGAGAAAGAGAAGTGCTTCATGAACCCGCGAACTTGCTTCCTGCGCACAACGACCGTCATTGCCGCTTAGAGTACATGTTTTTTCTAAGAACGATTCTCGATACATATGGTGCGAAAATTGGTATCGGGCTGGTGTATATATACTTGGCCATTTTGTCTCCCTGTGAGTGGAAGCCGTTGATGAGCACCGCCGTCGCCAAGCCGCTCGGATAGGTCAATTTGAGATCGACAATAAGTATCTGGTAAGACAAAACTCCTTGTAAACAATAGCTTCTTATGTGAAACACAAACTCTTTGTTTTGAAGTGTATAAAGCTCAAACTCATTGTACCTTCCTGAGTGGAATCAACACAAATAAACCCACAAAGCAAACCACAAAGAGGAAGCCAGTCATCCAACCAAGCCCAGGTTCCTTCACAGCCTTTGAGGAATTTCCCTGAGCATCCACTCCTGATAACTCGTATGTCCTCCTGTTTAACCCCAATAGGTATGAGGCAAATCCACCTGAACGCCAAAAAAAGAAGAGGAAACCATGCCATTTTGATTAACAAAGGAATCAAGAACGAGCTGATCAAAACCTTAGCTAAGTCATTCACTGATTCAAATGAGGTCCTCCGTCTAACCTCCAACAGCAATGCTGTAACACGCGACCGCGCACGTCTGGATCATGGTGTTCTCTTGCCTGGTGAACGGCCTTGTGACGTAGCCGGCCCTGTGGAGCATCTTGGTCCATGTGCGGATGAACACGAAGGCGAGGAGCGCGGCCGACACGTTGAGGTTCGGGACTAGCCCGGTTGTGAGGTTCAGCTTCATGGCTATGATGCTGAAGATGGCCCCGATCACGACACTCACCACGACCCCACGCAGAGTCAGCTGCCTCGTCCACGGCGGGGTCCTTCCCAAGCCACCTGACTCCGGCCCTTCCGGCAACTCCTCCTCCAAGTTGTCTCTCTCGATTTCCTTCTTTTCGTTCATGGTTCCCATGTTCTCCATCGTAGTAAAGAAAGGTCAGAGATCAGAGGACTAGTTGAACCCGCACTCGAAAGATATATGGAAATCGCCCGGAAGGAGAGAGAGTTTTGAGGTCGTTCATGTTCTTCTTGAAGACCCCATTAGTGAGAACGCTTCTGCAATCTGGACAGCTAAGAGAAGTGTTTGGTTGGCTGTGAACTTGTTCAATGTGTGTCTCTTCCTATCAAATTGTTTGAGTCATTGAAACGCAATTTGGAATCTTTCTCAAGGACATAAGGCAACAATCTCTCATGCACATGGGAGAGAAAAATGCCTGCGTGTGGCTGCAGAGAGCTGAAGTGACCATGCTATATAAATGTGGCGTGTGGCGGGCAGCGTGCTCTCCACTCGCCATTTGATGGAACTTTTGGATCATAAATATTTGGTATCATGAGGGTTGAGCTTCAAGATTGAGTCTGGAAACTAAAAGGCAGTCCCCTGAAATTTGCCAAGAGCTTAAAATTGGGGATAGTATACCGGTTTCAAATTCACGCTTGTATCCGCTTCCTTCCTATTTATCACCCTCATGGCTCTCTAAATTTTTCTCTTTTCTTCTCATCCAAGTATGGTACCTCGACTCTCATGGCTCCCTCAATTTTCCTCTCTTCTTCTCATCCAAGTGTGGTACCTTGACTAAGAATACTCTTGTTAATTCAATAGTGTGGTGTGGTTCAGTATGCTCTCCACTCACCATTTGATGGAACTTGTGGATTAGAAATATCTTGCATCATGAGGGTTGAGCTTCAAGATTGAGTCTGGAAACTAAAAAGCGATCCCCTGAAATTGGCCAAGAGCCTGAAATTGGCCAAGAGCCTGAAATTGGGGGATAGCATACCTGTTTTAGATTCACGCTTGTCTCCGGTTCCTTCCTAGTATCAGAGCCCAAGTTCGAGCCCACTTATCGGGATAGCAGCAGAAATCCGAGTACATTCAGCGGGAGATCGCTGAGCCCAAGTTCGAGCCCACTCACCTTCACTCAAAAGCTTAAGCCAACGAGTTATGGGTCAACTAGGATATATTAACTGCTCTACCACAATAATTCTCCGATGTGAGATTTCTCTGACACAACTCACACGTACATCCTAACACAGTGAATGTGTAAATACCACAAAATCTCTCGCAGGTTGTGTCCATTTCAATTTCAATTAGGGACAATCGTACTGCCTTTCACTCTCCTTTTCTGTAATTCATGTCCTTAGGGAACTCTTGACAGCAAGGGTCCTAAGAGATCTCTTCATTCTCAACTAAGTTGTGATGTCGAAAGCGTGCTTGCCCATTGAAAAACTTCATTTTGCCACGGCACTCCAGAATCCAAATGGAGTCTTGATTGAAACGACAAAACTCATCAATCATCAAGTGGGTTAATTAATCATGAAGCCTTAATGGAAAAATCAGAAAGTTATGAGCGCCACAAGATTGACAGGTGCAAATGCAGTTCTTGAACAGTTGAGGCACATGCAGCCCGTGAACTCGTGCAGTATATTCTGCGTGTATGTCTGCATTTCTTGGGGATGGTCCTCCATCAGACATGTTTTACCTAGAACCTGTAAGTTCATGTTATCGTGTCTGAAGCTCCCAGAGATCTCGAAACCAAGACTGTGAGATCTGATGAATCTTTACATAAGAGAGATTAGCACACAACTTAACCCAAACGAGGTTATCACTACAGAAGCATTGTAGCTGGACAGAACCGGACCTTATCACTGCAAAATCATTAGCTTGACAAAGCTGACCTTATTCCTCTCTCTCTCTCTCTCCCCACCATGGAGGTCGGTGTGATATTATCTGGGCAGGACGAGAGGTTCTGTCTGATTAAATCGGTTCAAAAAGTGGACGCACTCACCCAGTTGACACACTTCACCATTGAAGGTGGGTATGATGGGATTCGAGGGGTCTTCAGAAAGTGGAAGGTGGGACTCAAGAAGAGGAACAGAGAGAAACGTTTCGAGCTAGTGGGCGGCCAATGGCCATGGCTCGCTTGTTCTTTTGCAATTAGGCGACAAATGGAATTTACCAGTAATGGAATTATTTTTCATGAACTTTTTTCCAAGATAAAAAGATGTAACATCAACAATCTTTTAATTTCACGTCTCCGTGCGAGTCTATATGCTACACAAATACAATCAATGCAAAATCAAGAGGTGTGCTGTAGACGGCAAAGTCAAAAGTCAAGAGGTGGAACGAAGAGAAGCTAGAGATCCACCTATCAACCAAATTATGAATAGCATTGGTTTATATCCATAATAAATGATTTTTCCGGGTCATTAGACTAAGTGAAAATTCCAAATAAGGGCCTGAAGTGCTACCGTTTTCCCAAATAAGGATATGAGGTGGACCTTGTTTCAAATAAGAGCTTGAGTACCCTCATTGTTTTAAAGAAGGGATTGGGCGAAGGGTAATTTCGTCATTTACTTTTTTGAATTTTTTTTCTTTTTTGAATTTTTTTTTTGTTTTCTTTTTTCTTATTCCTCTCCCCTCCCCCAGCCATCCTTGCTCTCGTCTGGCCTCGCCAGCAAAACGATTCGGACCAAGAACACAATACTAAATGACAGTTTGAGCTCTAATTAATTCGTGTAATTCGAGATCGTCATGTCGCAACACAAGATCTTGTGAACATGAGAGAACGAATGTTAATCATCATGTCATGTAGCAGAAAGAAGAACTTTTCGTAGATTGTTTTCTGGGTTTTTGAAAGCTTGAGTTGGGAATATGGGGTCCAGGCTTTAGAGGACGTCGTGGTTTATAGGGAGTTCGATGGAGATGTGATTTGGCATCTTGTTTTAGATCTGGCGAGGGCGAGGGTCGCCCAGCCTTGCCTGGGCTGGGAGGGCGAGGGCGACCCTCGTTAGATCGGGCGAGGGCGGCCCTCGCTTGAGTCCGGCGACCTCCGCCGACAGCTTAGGAAGGGAAGAGGGAAAAAAGAAAAGAAAAAAATGAAAATAAATAAATAAATTACGAGAATGCCCTTAGTCAGGCCCTTCTTTGAAACAATGAGGACGTTTCATGCCCTTATTTAAAATAAAGTTCATTTCATGTCCTTATTTGAAAAAATGAGAGCGCTTCATGTCCTTATTTGAAATTTTTCCCGAGGCTAAATTATTCTTAGGAAACAAAAATCTCACTTTCTCATCCCTTTTTTTTCTTTTGGGTGGACAGAAATTAGTGAACCTTTTATAACGAACACGAAAAAAAAGAAATTAAAAAAAGAAAAGAAAAAGATAGTGGACATTTCGTTGACTCCTGATGGTCCTGGGACACACAAATTTTAATTAGTTTTCCTTTTTTAAAAAAATAAAAATGAAAAGACTTCTCCCTTTCTAATGATTATTTGGTTTTCCGCGACAAAAGCTTGAATGCTCCACCACATCATCCATCAATCTATAGCGAAGTGACACAAGACAACAGTGTGGAAGATGGAGGATGCGCCTTCGATTTCACCGTTAATAGTGGAAGCTCGAATCCAAGAGCACTAGAAAGTATACAAAAATGCCACTTTCTCTTCTTTCCTTTCTTCATATTATATGTTTGTCAAGAGTCAAGACACAGCATTTATGGCTAAATTCTGCATAACTTAATGCCTCTTATCGTTATCGCTGCAGCAAATTACACATTCCCCCCCTACTTTTTTAAGATAGCTCCGTTATGCCTGCTAGTAGGAAAATTACAAAAAAAAAAATCTTAAACCTATTACAATTGTGCCAATTCAATTCTAAATTATTGTTTTTTTACCGATTCAGTCCAAAACCTTTTGCAATTATGCCAATTCATTCCATCTGGAGAATTTTGGCCGGTCGGCGCTGACATAGACACCAACTGGCCGGCGACATGATATTTTAAACCTTTTTTGAATTTTTTCTTTCTTTTTCCTGCCAAAATTCACCGGATGGACTCAATTGGCACAATTGCAAAAGGTTAAAAACTGAATCGGCAAGCAAAAAAATTTAAGACTGAATTAACACAATTGCAATAGGTTTATGACTTTTTTGGTAATTTTCCTGTCTGCTAAGTGTTATCAATTTCAAAGTGGGGGTCGGTCGGTTCCCACCCTAGAACACCTGGAATCAGATGGTTTCCTGAGAACTGATCCGCTCGCAAATCGGCGGTGTTCCTTCACCTTTTTTTTTTTTTTGGATAAGTGCACCGGAAGTCCTAAAACTTGTCACAAAAATACAATTGAGTCCTAAAACTTGTAAAAAGTACAATCAAGTCCTAAAACTTGTCAAATTGGTGCAATCGAGTCCTTCCATTGACTCCGTCCAATTTGGCCGACCGAAAATGCCGCTGTTTTTATTATTTTCTCTATCTTACGTGGAATGTTGTGGCTAAAACGATGTCGTTTTAGTCCAAATCTAATTTTAAATGCAAAATTTATTTGAATTAAATTTAAAAAAATAAGCTAGATTTAAAAAAAAAGGAGGGAGTTAGAAAGCAGGCGGCGAGGGCTTATATAAACCGTCGTTTGCTTTCCAACTCTTTTTTTTCTTCTGATCTAGCTTATTTTTAATTTTATTTAAATAAAATTCGTATTAAGTTAGATTTGAACCAAAAGGTCGTTTTTTTAGCCCTATGTTTCGTGTTTTAGCCACGCATCACCACGTAGTAGAGAGAAAGTACTAAAGAAAGTCACATCAGCATTTTTTGTAGTCAAGTTAGACGGAGTTAACGGAAAGACTCAATTGCACCAATTTGACAAGTTTTAAAATTTGATAGCACTTTTCGTAAGTTTTAGGCTTCACTTAAACTTTTTTAACAAATTTTAGGATTTTAATTGCACTTATCCCTTTTTTCCTTGTTGTTTCCTCTATATAAAACTTGCCCTGTGCACGATATATTGATTCATTCAGTCTAACGAGGTTTGCAGCCTCTTTCCCAAGTTAGCGACTCAAAACACAAAAGCCACTTTCGTTTAATTTATCATGCAGATTTTACCATTTGGTTCATCGAAAACAGTGGAACAGTTAAATAGCAAACAAAAACACATGGTGAGTTCAAACAATCAGCTTTGCCATGACACTATTTGTCCATGCCATAAAGAGAGAGAGAGAAAAAAAACAAGTCATATGACAGGCCGGTTCCGTCGGTCCAGTTCAATCAGTTTGATTGGTCCAGTTCCGAACAAGGAACTAGGAACCAGACTCATAATTTATGGTTCCAAATTTGTCGAATTGAGAACCACCAAAAACTAGTCGGTTCTTTTCTTTCTGATCGGGTTCCAAAAGGTGGGACCGGGACCGATGCACACCCCTACTTACACTAGATTGTAACCCGCACGTCGGGATAGCCATAAAAAGCAGGATTTTTCAGCAATACACGAAAAGATTATATTTGGGTATTGTGCGTATAGTTAGGTACTGGAAATTCGATGTTCTTGTTGAATGTAAATATCTGGCGCAATTATCTTGACAACTAATTAATAGAATTTAAATATGATTATAAGACCTCCGGCATAATAAGAAACTCGAGTTTAAGAAAATGACTAGAAATACTAAGTTGGCAATAGATTTTATTTTATTTTTTTGGTCGGAAGTTGGCAATAGATTTTTTTTTTTTTTTTGGTCGAAAGGAAGTTGGCAATTGATTAAAACTTGTTAAAATTACTTAGAATGATTAAGAAGAGGAAAATTGTCAAAAAAAGGTCCTAAACATTTTGCATTTTTGCCAATTCAGTCATTGTCGTGACCTAAAATTTTTGGGAAAAAACCTTAAGTTAATGGATTATCAGGTTGATTAACCCTACTCAGACTCTCCCAAACCCATACCAAATCGCAACTTAGGTTATGATTTTTATGCAAAAATAATTTAATTTGGAGCCGCCACTAATCGTTTTTGGTAGGTCGATTATAAACCCAAATAAATTAGCAGGAGAACTAATTTATTTCTACGAACCAGAGAAAGTGGGCCCGGAGACTTGATTACATTAATTCGAAAGAATTAATGCCCTTTTGATATCAGATTTCATGAAAAATCCTTTTAAATGAATGATTGTGGATTTAACGACTTAGGAAAAATGGATGGACCGCATGATACTCGAAAATGATTTTTTTTTCTTTTTTTTTCTTTTTTTGGTTGAACAAACAAAAGATTGAACAAAAATAAATAAAAATTCCCATAATATACCTTTTATTCCAAATTTTTCGATTAATTCACTCATACCCAAAGATTAGGGTCGGAGGAATTTATCCGCTACATACTCTTAGATTCAAGTCGGTATGCAGATTATTGTATAGAATAACATCATCCCTTATTTCCAAAGGGCGGACCACGAAATTCTATATGAATTACCATCCCATTCCACAAGGTCGTGGCTAAGGCATGCAATTTATTTTCCAAAGGCACAAGACACATGGGAGCATATATTATGGGCATGTTTGTTTATTAATGTGCAAACCATATTAATAAAATAAAATAAACAAACATGACCAAAAGCAAACAATCGAGCTTGATTTGAATTTTGTATTTCTTTTTATTTTAATTTTCGGCAAATTCAAAGGGATGGCCGAAAATTGTGAAGCGGGCCATCTTTCCTCACCAAAATTTAATCTTGAAAATTATCTACAGGATAAGACAAGATAATTTGGATAATTCTCAAGAAAAATCAAACAATCTCAACCACCGAACATTATCCACGGCATGAAATATCCACAATAATTCAACCAAATCATGGATTACATTTCAAAGCAATAATCACTCACAACCAATTATGATTCGGCCAAGAGGAGACAAATCCGAAAATTCCAGATTCTAATTCACCAAAAGTTCTCATCATCAAATCAGTTCAATTCTCAAAATACAATCCACCATGTATAAGTTCGGCCAAAGCATGTCTTAACTCGAAAAATTTAGATTTTAATTGACAAAAATGGTCCAATCTTGAAATCAATCCAATTCACAAAAACCGTCAACTATCCATCATGTATTTAAAATAATTCGGCCAAAAGAGGAGGGTGCCAAGGATCAATTCTTTTTGTTCACAACAATTCTTAACTTCTCCGATTCATTCGACTTGATCTAAGAATTATGAACAATTTTCAGAGAAAAGATACTTTCTACCAATTTCCTCAATTCTCATAAAAATTCAAGGAACTTTATCCAATTTCATGATCAAGTTAAACATGCTAAAAAATTCAGAACTTTTTAGCAAAAAGATTCAACTTTCGGTCTTGACATGGAATTGATAGAAAAAAGATCAATTTTTCCTAGCTTTGATCACAAATTCGCATGCATTCATTGAAGTATACAAATATGTAAGCATGCTATCACTCAAATAATCATGGATTTGCAAATAAAAAGTCAAGGAATTGTACCTTCTTAGTAGAAAATTCCAGCAATGCACAAGCTGAAGTTTGTGCCCAAAATCAGTCTCCTTTCGCCCTGATTCGAACTCCGTCTTTGTCAAAACTCTAACACAAGGTGCAACTATGTTAGACCTCAAGTAACAAGAGAAAAACAAGCTGTTTTACCATCCAAGCACGGCTGATTTGTGCGAGAATAGTGGCTGGACAGCAGGCTGATCGGTGACTGTGGTGTGCTCCGGCAGCTGAGCTGAGGTGATGGGCTAGTGGTGGTCGACGGTGGAGCTGGGGCGGCGGCTGATCCAAGCTGGAACACCGGTGGACGACGCTTGGAGGATGGGCTGCCGAATGGAGGATTATCTCGACCGGTTGGGGAGACAATCAAACTCCTTCAATTTTCTCTCATTTAGCCTTTGATATTGCCGAAATTTCTTCCCCTCTCTCTCTTTGAATTTTCCGAACTTGAAGATTGGAATTGCCGACCTCCTTTGCATGTGAAGTAAGTCCGATTATATAGAGCTCAAAGGCGCTAATCCTAGTACTAATGGGAATTAATTGTGACCGTTGGAACATGAGTCCTAACTAGAGTAGGATTTGCTTCGAGCCATTGGATCAAAATTATGATCTTGGAAGAGTCCAAATCAAGCAAATCTCTCGGTTAATTAGAGCATAATAAAGATAGATTTTTGATTTTCAGGACTCTATTTTCAAGGTCATTATCCGAATTAATTCCATCCTCAAAGAGTCCAGATCCGCAAGAATACCTATGAAATTTCGGCCAAAGAAGGTGATGGTGATGATGGCCGAATTTCCTCACTTCTGCGGGCTCGTGGTGACGTTTCGATGTCAAATCGGGCCTTAATTAATTAAATGGGCAATTATCCAAAAGCATTTTCAATTAATTAAGCTAAAAACGGGCCAAACTAAATTTGAAATAAGGTCCAGGCCCTCTATGAAATTCGGCAATCCCACCTAGCTCTAGCCGAATTTTATTTCATTTTTTCAAGTTTATTCGCACAAAATTTCTGAGTTGAAACTAGGCTTTTCTAAAAATATGCACTTAATTAAGCCCTTTCAAAAATGATCATCTTACAGGCTCAATTAAACTCAAGAATATGCTTGAGGTCCTCAGATAATTTTCAGTCATGCTATCCAAAAATTACAATGAACTTCAGTCCAGACCGCCTGTCAAATTAAGCTCGCCTCCACGCCGCTAATGCAAAAAATGCAATGCATGAGAAAAAAAATAAAAATGCAATGTATGAGGAAATATTTTTTGTGAGAATTAAGGTTAATTCTCATTTTGTGCAATATAAATGAAAAAATCAAAATTTAGGTGTCAACAGTCATAAACCTTTTAAATTTGCTGATTCAGTCTTAAACCTTTTACATTTAAGCTAATTAAGTCCTTAATCTTTTTTTGTGCCAATTCAGTCATAAATATCTTGTATTTATGTCAATTCAGTCCATTCGGCCAGTTTTGGCCAGCCGACACTGACGTGGATGCAAGCGACGATGACATGGACGCCGGCACTGACGTTAATAATTTTTAATAATATTTAAGATTTTTTTGAATTATCTTCTTTTTTTCTTTTCTTTCTCTTTTCTTTTTTCTTTCTTTCTCCTACCTCCAGCCTGTTGTCGGCAACGACTTACCATGGGCTAAGGTCGATGAGGTCAACCTCGCCAAGTGCGGGTGGGGGCGAACCTCCTGAGGATGACTTTTTCTAATTTTGCTTCTAATTTCTCTAGAAAAACTAGGTGTTAATATCGCATAAATTATTTTTTTTTGGTCGTCAGGGATAAGATGCCCCTCACTTTTTGGCTATCAAGAAGGAAATAACATTCAAAGAATCATATAGATGGCAGACTAACTTCACTTGCTATATCCTTCATTTTCATCTCTCCTAAAATTGCGCATGGCCATCACATTTTACATCTTTCTATTAGAGGTGGCAAAATTGATGTAGAACTCATATTTGACCCATATTTCATGGTGGTGGGTCATAAATGAGTTCTTTAAGTTTTAAAAGTGGGTCATAAACGGATTACTCAGAAACTTAATGGATTTTAAATGGGTTTTAAATAGGTCATCAATGAATTAGCAAAGAAAACTATAAAACTAGATTTGTATATCATGAAAATAGGTTAAAACGGGTTAAATGAGTCAATATGAATCGGACCATATTCGATCCGACCCAAACCCAACCCGATCCACCCGTTTGACACATTTACTTTCTATTATAACCGTATTCTTTAATTATCCATTCAATTCAATTTCATTGTATGAAAAATCCATCTTTTGCTCCAATTATTCCTGGAAAATGAAAAGAACGAAACATAAGAATTCTACTATGGTTTTTGCGAACACGAATCCTGTTTTTTGCATCGATGCATAAGAACTATCCTGTTCCCAATGCACAATTACTGTTAAAAAAAATTACCATTTTTGATCTTTTCAAAGCGTTCATTCGACAATATTCAAGAGATGCCTAAAAAGCAAAAGGCTCACATCAAAAAGCTTGAACCTCCGACATCATCGCCGACTTTGTCCAAAAAGGTCAAACAATGGTCCCTCCCCACATTATGTGGCCTTTGCTCCTTGATAGATCCCCGTTGAAATTAGTAATAAAAAAACATAAATAAAAACAAACCAACAAAAAAAAAAAACACACACACACACATGCCTTTCTTGCAACATTCCTCAGCGGCACAAATGCACGTGAAAATCAGAAAATCTTCGAAAATCCTCAAAAAAAAAAAAAAAAAAAAAAAAAACAGTTCTTTTCATGGATATCCTTTCCAACTTCCTAACATCAACAGGCAAGATTTCCCACTTTCTCCTAGTGCGGTTTGGCGAACTGCGTCAGCCTTTTGTGGGTGGGTATGTCGGGCAATGATAGTGATGAAATTCCGGTAATGTTAGATGGGGCATGTGATCGTTCTTTGAAGTTTGCTTTGCTGACCGATCGCATTCTAGTTTGAATAGCTAACTTACAGATTACCCACTGCACTTACCAAAATTTTTACCTCCGGTATCGCTCGAATAATTTACGTATTGGATTGGGTCAGACCGGTTTAAGTCGACTATCTGAATACTCCCCCCGCCCCCCCCCCCCCCCCCCTTTTTCCTTTGTTTCTTGAATCATAAGTTGGAAATTTGAAATAGTTAAAACTATGAAGTACTCTATTCGAGTTGTCGATGGAGAGTAGTGTGATATTATTCTAGACACCGAATTTGTCAGAAAGATGACACTTTTTTCATGTGAAGCTAACGTTACACGGTATCATGTCAAAATAGGAGCCTTATTTTCTTGATGCTTTTCGCTGTGCTTTTCTTCATTGGTTTAAAAAAAGTAGAGTTTGGGGTGCTATGTGTTATGATGCACGTGTGAGTGAGTTGTGGTAGAGAAATCCCACATCGGAGAATCGGTGTGGTGTAGAGCACTTAATATATCATATTGGCCATACCCTCATTGGCTTAAGCTTTTGAGTGAAGGTGCGCCCAATTGGATATGTTGACGGGTTTGGACTTGGGCTCCCTCTTTGCGATCTCCCCGGGTGAATATGGCTTAAGCTACTATGTTCACTTTTGAGCGAAATTGGCTTTATTAGATTGCATTTTCTTATTATTGTGTGAAATATTTGCGTAAGGCTCTATTTGTTTCATAGAAAATGAGACATTTCTGAAAAATATTTTTCATAAAGTCATTTTCCAGGATAGTGATAATATTATTTGGTGTTTGACTAAAACCTGAAAATGAATAGGAAAATATGTTCCACTGTTTGGTATGAAAAATGTGATTTGATTTTCCCGGTAATATTACCTAAAAATTTTGAATTTTTATTTTATTTTATTTTTTTATTTCTTTTTCATTTTTCATTCTTCCTTTGCTGGTCGCTGGCCACGATGACAGCTAGAGAAGAGCTTGTCCAAGGTCGGCGAATCTCGCGCTCGCCGAAATTTGGCAAGCTCGAGCCTCGCCAACCTTGGGCGAGTTCGTCATCGCCCATCGCCGTTCTCGGCGACTGGCTGAGGAAGAAGGAAAAAAGAAAAAAAAATTAAAAAAAGAAGATGAAGGATTGCACGAAGGAGAATGAGGTAAAATGGTTTTCTCTTTTTGAAAAGAGGAAATCATTTTTTCCACTTTTGAAGGTATTTTTTTGATTGACCGAAAATATTTTCCTTGACTAGTTTATTTTCTGTTAACCAAACGTCGAAAAATCCGGAAAACTTTTTCCTCAAAATTGTTTTTCGTGAAATAAACGGAGCCTAAAAAGTAAGTCTCTTTTTCGGATAAATTTTTAGAGTCAAGAAAGGATATACCCAATTTGAATAGGATCGGTATATGTGGTATATCGTGTGTCGATTTAAAAGCACTCGTTTCATAATTTGGATTCGCATCGACCCGAACCGAACTCAATAGAGTCATTGTGAGGTTGCGTATGGTAACATTTCTGTTCCTGGGAACAGTTTTAGAATAGAAACACTTTTTTGTGTTTCTGTTTCTGGCTACGATTTCTGGGAGCAGAAACGCGTTTGGTAACTAGAGAAAAATTCTGTTTCCGGAACAAAAAAAGAACAGAAACGCGGTTGGTAACTGCAAAAAAAATTCTGTTCTTAATTTTTCATTTCATAAAAGGGACTATATATATATATATAAATTAAGACGTCTTTATCTTTTTAACTTATTAAATCAAATTAAGTCTCATTTGTTCAATTTATTAAATCAAATTAGACCAATATATGTATAAGTAATTTATGCACGTTTTATGAAAGTACACTATGGACGAGATCAACTAAGACAAAAAATTGAAAGAGAAGGAGCTAATTGGAATTGAACAATAAGAACATCAAATATGTTTTTCATACATAGGAAAAATTACAATTATAAGTCATACACAAATGTTCCCAAATAATTAAAAATATGATTACATAATTGAAAAATACAAAGTCATGGAATTTCAGGCATATTGCAGTCTCTGGCCATTTTATTTGCAATACTTTTCCTAAGTACATTCGTCTCACTTGCCTGCACATCAGATACACCATCATAAACCTCTTCTTCTGTAGACACATATGCGTAGTTAGGATCACCATAAATGGAAAAGTTTCTGTCCATCCTATCTTGGTGGCAAATATAATTATGAAGAGCGCAACAAGCAATCACAATGAGCGCTTGCTTCCGAATTGGAAAGGAATGCATGTGTTGCAATATAAAGAACCGTTTCTTCAGTGTCCCAAATGCTCTCTCAATTACGTTCCGAAGTGAAGAGTGCCTATGATTGAATATTTCTCTTGTTGTTGTAGGTCGTCTCCCTCTACCTCTATAATCATTCAAATGATACCGTTCACCTTTAAACGGCGTCAAAAATCCTGGAAGTGCTGCATAACCAGAATCTACCACTAATATTTGCCTACAACAAGGTACAATATAGAATTGTTATGAAATGCACCGCAATATGATCATAAGCAAACTACTACTGATAGACAAAGAAAATACCCGGTGGTGGTCGAGGAAAATTCTGTTAGGGATCTTCGAGTGCGGCCGAGAGCACCCGACAATCGTTGGCTGATCCTTCCCATCCAGCATACACGAACGTAAATTTCATGTCAAAGGAACAAGCACATAGCACATTCTGGGTGGTGGTACCTTTTCTATTTCTATATGGAATTTGCTTCGACCTAGGCACAACAGCACTAATGTGCGTACCATCAATAGCACCTATGCAGTCCTGTGATTTTACAAATGTATAGTGTTATGTAAGATTATCAATTACAAGTATTTGATGATGTAAACTTAATATGGAAAACATACCTTAAAGTAGCGCGAGTGGTTAGGATCCAACATAATCTCCTCTGGGACTACATCAAAGGAAGGTGCTTTGATGACTTCCTTTGAAAGTTTGATCATAGCTTTCAACACTACAGTAAAATACATGCTAACTGTTTTTGGGGAATGTTGGAATCTCTCGGCTAAAGTTCTCATAGAGTTCTTGTGACGAACCATCAATAAAAAGATACCCACTTGTTCATCCACCTTAATATTTCGACTATCAACCCTTTTCACTCATTAAATCACATAGATTCAAAAAAACATGTCTTTCCAATCTAAACGCCTCGTATATTCTATCCGAGTGACCAAGAAGAATCTCGCTTACCCATTCGGCTCATGTTTGATTACTGTCCCTACATGGTTCTTTCGTATGCAAGCACTGATCCAGCATCTGAGCATAGATCCATGAACGTATTATCGTAATATGAAACTCATTCAAGCATGTTCCAATTGGAGCTAATTATCCAGTAGATACAATACTTGATTCTTGTTCCATTGTACCTATACCATCACACAAATACAATGACATTAACGTAGGTACTTGAAAAAAGAACACAAATTTCACGCAATCTATCATACTCATAGCAAATGCAAACAGAAGAGTCTCATATATCCTTAAAACCAAACAACAACCGATGATCTATGTCTGTCATAAAATAAAATGAAACCAAACACCACATACGAATCCACAATACATTTCCAGTCATCTACTAAAGATTTCGGAGAAGTGCATTCCTCATTCGGAGGTGCTTATGATGAAAGCCTCCCTCCATTCAGCACTAGCACATGCTTTGTCCACTCCTTTGGTGTAAAAATTATCGTCCAACTCAGGTATCTCAAGTAGAATAGTAACCACAGCAACCACGGAATAGGGATTCACAGGTGGCTGTGAGGTGGCCGATGAGGACTTGATCATATCTTCAATGGCTTTGCAGGTCGTGGATAAGTTGTACTGGCTACTCTTTCTTCTTCTCTTGGTATTCGGAGTCCTATCCAAGTTATGCTTATCATGAACTGGAGTACCAGGATCGGCAGGTGTGAAGTCTTCCTCATCAAGGTGGTGATCACCAAAACCCTCCAAAAAATCATTACCACCATCTTCACAGTTATCATCATCATCCGACAGTGGTAAATTCTGGCCAGTTCCTATTGCTTACTCCCCAGTAGCATATGTATCACCAAATATAATGCACAACTCGGGATAAATAGGAAATCCATCCTTCTTGAATTTCGCCCACTCATTATTATCGTGCAATTTTCACAAGAAATAGCAAACATAATCAAACATTTTAAGACTCATATGTATAATAGTCTAAAAATGACAAAATGATACCTTGACGTGAAGTTCCCATATGCTTGGATCATCGACGATCACTCTTTTATTGACATTATCCCAACCAAATCCAGATTGCCCAAGAAGTTTCTTGAAACTACCATATTGTGTTCTCAGCTTGTTGTGCTTGTTTCTCAATTGTACTTGGCTATATTAGACTCCCACCTTAGACTCACTCTTTTATCCACCGTGTTTTGTTGAAAGTACAAGATGTACGATTTCCCTTCTTCACCTTTTCTACCATCAAACTCACAAACAAGTTGAGGGAAGTCTCGGTCCATTTTGCATTGAATGTGTCTTTTTGGGATGCCATGTAATCTTGACTAATTCATCATCATATTAACAATGCAATCACAAACTCAATCAATTACAAACAATGAAGCAATTCTTAGTTTAAGGCATGAAAAAGTGGCTAAGAAATGTATGGAAAGGACAAAAAACAGCTCTCTTCCAGCAAATTAATTTGCACATGGCATGATTGTCGTGGAGCCTAAAAAGAAAATTGGGGTCAATTATAAGACAAATCATTTTCTAAGACTGAGTCCAATAAGAACATTAATTATAAGAGAAGTCATCTTCTAAGACTGAAGTCCAACAAGAAGACTGGGGTCATGATGAATTAATAATCTCTATGTTCAACAAAGTATCATCCAACCAGGCGTATAAAAAAAGCAAGGAAAAAAGCATGGAAGTAAATAAACAAGGTTCGGTGCTTTGAGATACACTTAAGCAGAATTCATTTTGCTCACCAACCTTAAAACCACAAAGCCATCTAATGCAGAGAATTCGCAACAATTATTACGCTCTAAAACCGCACAAACTTCAATCAACGACAGGGTCTTTCTTAGCAAGACTAAACAATCTCAATGGACGACAATTCTAGCAAAACTTTAACCATCCCAAATCTAAGAGGGCTTGCGCGAGCTCTCCCGCATGTGGGTCGCTTGGAGGTCCAAGCACCGAAGAAGAGGATGAATCGGCAGAAACTCACCGGAGGTCCAAGCACCGTTGGTTGGTCGAGGAACGGCGACGGTCAAGGTGCGCGTTGTGAGGGAGGAGCTGCTCGTGTATGAGTATGAGGGAGGAAGTGTTCGTTCTTCTTCAATAGACTGTGAAGTGAGGGTATAAAAAGTGTTCCAACCAAAGCTGTAAAAAGTGTTTCAGAAACAAAAAAACAAGTTTTTCAGTTTCTTTTTTTGGGGCCAAAAGTGTTTATTTTTCCAAAAGTGTTCCCCGGAACACTTTTGGAACAGAAACACTTTCCCTGGAGTGTTTCCATACAGAATGCGCTAATCCTTTTCTTTTGCTAATTAGCCAAAAAGAGATAGAAAGAAAAAAGAGAGTCATTGTCCTAGTGTTGCATATCTCCAAAACAAAAGCTTGAGCCCACCTTAGCTAGGTCAATTCATGGGCCTTCAATGACTCACTAGATGACACAAACGATGGATTTAAGCCTCCTATTTCCATGATCAAGAGCCTCTCAAGGTAGTGCTACTCTATGGTCACCATACATTGTGTCTTTTTCCCCCCCTCTTTAAGTAAAATTCTAGAGGGGTGTGATATGCCAAACTTCTCAAGAGGTGACTTATCTTAGAACCAAAGTCTTGGCCAAACATGCTTAATTTCGGAGTCCCGAAGAAATTCGATGCATCTAAATTTCTTTTTACATTGTGATTTACGTACTTTTGATGCATTGAATTTTTAAGGCTTGAAGTCATAAAAAGAATATGGAAAAAGGGCGCCAAGGTTTTACCAGCAGTTATATACGACAAGAGATAATTAGCGGAGCGTTTGTGTAATTAAGTTCATCATACATCTTGATAATCCTAAATCCCCAAGAATGAAGCTTAATCGAAAGGATACCTAAATTCGAATCAAATCTTTCCTTAACCACGTCTAAATTTTAGATGATACTTTGACTAAAATTGAATATTATCGTGTCATGGAGAATGCTAAATGCATTATTTGACATTCACTTTTAACTTTCTTATATATTCAAATCTGAGAAATTAAAAAGGAAATTAGCTCGTGACAAGAAAGTTACTCAATAACCTATTAATTGCATAGCAGATAAAAATAATAATAATCACAATGAGATGGTTCAGAGAACCCAAAAAGGCTTCATGGGACTTCCTTTGAAAGCAAAACCTATGTTACATTTGGTGAAGCAATTCTTTTGTGCATCATAAAGAAAGCCTATATTCCAAAAAGATCATGAACAAATTACATGCAATTCTGTTTGTCAATAATCAAACATTTTTAAATATTGCGGTATTTTCAATTAACAGTGCGTTTATTTCACGAAAAATGAGCAATTAGAAAAATATTTTCCGAAAAGTGATTGCTTATATCGTTTAGAAAAATTAGTCAACGGAAAATATTTTCATCATTGATAACAATCTATGTCTTTATATTTTCGCAGGCGATGTAAAAAATTTTCATTCTGTTTCACCGGAAACGTCCTCGACAAAAGATCTTTCACAGACAAGCGTAGAGCTTTCGGATTTATTATTTTAGACGGGCCCTTGTAGCGATTCCGGACAGGAAGTAAATAAATGGAAAGAAAGCGGTAAACAGTGTGATAAGTAAAATGCAGGAAAGGTAAATGTTTGATAAGATAAATTGTAGAGCAAAAGATAGATTTGTTTGATTGATTGATTCGGGGTCCTTTACAAAGAGCTGTCTCCGATTATTTATAGGCGAGTGCAAGATAAAACCGTCTCCAACGATTTCTTCACGTTTGCATTATTCCAAAACTTTCGGATTTGCTTAGGTAATTGCTCTCCTTATCTTTAAGACGGTTTAAACGCATATCTAACTGCTCCACATAACCGTCGGTGCCACGTATCGACATAATCGCGTCACCGATGTTTCCCTTGAACTAAGCTTCTATTTTCCTGACGTCCCTTCTTATCCAAGAATCGGTTTGCCGTATCTCGGCTACCAACGCGCATATCTTAGTGGACCTTGTGACTTCCATGGGCTTTGTGGTCAACGAAGCCCCAAGCCGATTTTTGGTGTCAACACATTCATTTACTTTTATAAACGATATAAGCGATTATTTCTTTAAAAAATATTTTTTAAATTATTTATTTTTTCGGGAAACAAATGCACCCTGAATAAATTTTAAGGCACGACAGAAAATTAACAAAGAGATCACTTCAAATAGATACAACAGTGATCTCATTGCAGTGCCCAAAACTCGAATCACGAAAATCACCAAGAAATTGCGGGGCCCAGCCGTCCCGGCCCGACGTCCACGCCACGTGTCGAGATCCCAGTCACGCAGCAGCCGAGCCACGTCAGCATGGCGCCCGACCCCCCGAGCTTCTCCCATCCTCAACAAGCCCAGAACACGAAGGATCTGTCTCTCTCTCTCATGTCTTTCCTTTTTCTCCATCGCTTCTCATGGCGGTCAACGCATCCTCACCAGCAGAAACCCCCGAAGACTCGTCACTCCTTGTCGTAGTCTCCATTTCGAGTCCAAACTAGTCCCCTCGATCGCGACGGTTTTTGCAGCTCTCGATCTCGGCGCGCCTGGCCGTGAAGTCGGTCCGGTTTGATTCGACTCGATTTGCTTAGGGTTTATGGGGAGGATGGGAGTGAATCCGAGGACTTACTCTGCGAATGCGAGCGACTACAGGCTCCTCGAGGAGGTCGGCTATGGGGCCAGTGCCATAGTGTATAGGGCGATCTACCTCCCCCTCAATGAGGTCGTCGCGGTCAAGTGCTTGGATCTCGATCGATGCAACAGCAATCTGGTCGGTTTCCTACTGCTTCTCAGCTCTTTCCGCTAGTTGCAGCTTAGATTCGATATTTTGCTGCTTGCTTGAAGTACTAATTAAGCGATGTATGTGAACTTGTGGAGTAGATTCGATCCACTTTTGTCTTGTTGAGGGATGAGATGGGGTCACTGAACTGAATCGATGCATTGTTTGAAACTTTTTGTTGGTTCAGATCTCGATAGAACGGGTATGAGGTAGACTCGGGGGAAGGGGATCTGGTGCTGATTGAATTGATGAAAACATTTTATGATTCGGTTGGATAGTTGAAGGAAACTCTATTTGTCTCTTGGTGGCATCCAATTAAATTGGAACATCACAGAGAATCATGTCCTTCGTCCCTGTTTCAGTCTATCGCATATCTTGTGCATATCTTGTGATCTCGTGAAATCAAACTTGCTGAGCTGACTATAACTGGTAAACAGATTGCTGTAATATGATCTTGGGAGATGGAGATTTTAGGGGTTGTCTACAATTATCTGGTTATTTATTGGGAAAAAGATGACACCAAGAATGAAATGATTGTGATTGAGGAGATAAAATAGATAAAGGAGCTAGTGGTCGTATTCTTTTTTGTCTGTCATCTTCTTTATGTTTTCATTCATGTTTTGTTGAAGTATGTAATATCCTATCTATATTGTGTGAAAGTGTTGTTCAAAGTTAGTACCGTCTAACAATTGTATATGAATTCCCGATCCAGTTTATTGAAGTTGCTTGCTAGCTACTTGACAGATGAGCAGTTGATGGTTTCATGTTTGATATGTTGGAAAGTTGGGGGTTCGAACCGTTGCATCTGTTTTTACCTTTTAGAAAATATCAGCGGTTTCTTCTTCTTAATTACCATAACTATTGATGTTTATTGATTAGTCATAGCTGGTACGACTTTTCAAGAGTCATAGACAACAGCAAAAAGAATGGAACTTGGACAAGCCAAGATCTAAGAATGAATACATTTATTCTCACACATTATCAGCACAAAGGTTTTTTGCTTTAGCATTTGAGGACTTAAAAACTGATACACCCAGGATTCTATGAATGGATGGATGTTTTGCTCACCCATAATCAGTACAGAGAATTTATATTTAGAATTTAGACCATCAAATTTAGTATAAGTCTACTGATGATGATCATGTATATGTTTACTACTCTATAGAAGGATAAGCTGAAGTCCTTCTTAAGGAAACTCTATTTGTGAAATATCTTTTGGAAAATATCAGCTGTTTCTTCTTCTTAATTACCATAACTATTGATGGTTATTGATTAGTCATAGCTGGTACGACTTGTCAAGAGTCTTAGACAACAGCAAAAAGAATGGAACTTGGACAAGCCAAGATCTAAGAATGAAGACATTTATTCTCACACATTATCAGTACAAAGATTTTTTGCTTTAGCATTTGAGGACTTAAAATTGATACACCCAGGATTCTACGAAAGGATAGATGTTTTGCTCACCCATAATCAGTACAGAGAATTTATATTTAGAATTTGAGGCCATCAAATTTAGTATAAGTCTACTATATGGATAATCATGGTCATGTTTACTACTCTATAGAAGGATAGGCTGACGTCCTTGGTATTCCTTTCTAATAGCTTATAATATTGCATCAGTATTTATGTGTTTCTCCATCTTCTGTATCAGCCTCAGAAAACATTCGCTGATATACATTGACCTACCAAATCAAACATCGTTACTTGTTGTCTTGTCAGGGTATAATCATCTGCATATTGTTTGCCAATCCATTGCAAAACCAATCATACAATAGATTCTCTTGGCATGGTTCTGTGTTGTGTAATCCTTTCTGGTTGACTTAGATTCGTATGGGTACTATTTAGCGAGATTAAGGAATGCACTTGATATTGTATGCCCCATGCATTTTTTTTTCAAAAGTAATACTGTTGTGGCGTCAATTTTTTGCAGGATGATATACGTAGAGAGGCTCAAACAATGTCTTTGATAGACCATCCAAATATCATAAAAGCATACTGCTCATTTGTGGTCGATCGTAATTTATGGGTAGTTATGCCATTTATGGCTGAGGGGTCATGTTTACATCTCATGAAGATTGCATACCCCGATGGATTTGAAGAAGATGCTATTTGTACCATACTTAAAGAGACTTTGAAGGCTCTAGAGTACCTCCATCGACAAGGGCATATACATCGGGATGTCAAGGTGAGTTTTAATGCATAATGTGACTCTTCTACATGGTTTCACGTTCGCTTATTTTCACCACTTCAATTAGTGCTCAACTCATCTGGAAATAAGTTATACTTCAATACTTGCAGGCAGGAAATATACTACTTGATACCAATGGGGTTGTAAAGCTAGCTGATTTTGGTGTTTCAGCATGCATGTTTGATACAGGAGAGAGACAGCGTTCTAGAAATACTTTCGTAGGGACTCCCTGCTGGTAAGTTATGTTTCTGGCGACATTTTCTGTGTATTTCATCATTGCTTGTTTTTTAAGATTAAACCACTGCTTTTTAACTCGAACTATGCTTATAGGATGGCACCAGAGGTTCTACAGCCTGGGAGTGGATATAATTCCAAGTGAGTTTTCTGTTCTTTTATAAAGAAGTGTTTCTGGAGGAAAATTCCAAGAAGATGTTGCCACTTCATCAGCTTATGTGGCTCCATTGTTGTCATAGTTTTGCTAAAAGGAGTCGCTGTAGGTCCATAGGATTAACTATTTGAAAGCTACTATCTATCTTGACATGGAATTTTCTAGTTGAATGAGGGTAAAAGTGTGATGAATTCCTTAGCTTAGAGATGTAAGAATGCATTTGGATTTATTTGTTTCTCAGAAACAGGATTATGCATGAGTGTCATGTGCACAAAAATAAGGCAATTTAACTTTTGATTGGCCTTGTACAATAATTTTCCCGGATAATCAGAAAATTGTTCAATCAATTGCTCTGAAAGGCCTGCTTTGGGCCATCCTTTGACTCGATCTTGATTACTGAGAATATCTTTTCTCATCTTCAAAGTGAGATATCGTTTCTGTTCTTTTTGGTTACCATTTCCCAACATGCGCAGGGCTGATATTTGGTCATTTGGAATAACCGCACTGGAATTGGCTCATGGTCATGCACCTTTTTCAAAATACCCTCCTATGAAGGTACTTATTGTTATTTGCTTATAGGGGTTCCAACGCCTGTATGAATGTGCAGATTGTATGAGCTATTGAAGATTTCTAGGATTTGCTCCTGACATATTATTTTCCTGCTTAAGGTTCTGCTGATGACCATTCAAAATGCACCACCTGGCCTTGATTATGATCGAGATAAGAAATTTTCGAAGGTACTTTCACTTCTTTCTGGACAGAACCTGATAAGAATGAGAGCATGCGGATTAATCTTCTTCTGAATGCAAGAGAAAGAAAAATAAATTAATTTTTTTGTCCAGATTTAGTTGTGTATGGAAAGAGGAAATAGGAGAGCCTAGTTTTGAGGGAGCCAAGACTCCTTGATTAATGGGTGGCTTTCCAACAATAGCTTTTGCTGGGCGGAAGTCTTATCTTTGATACGCTGTTTCCGTTGATATTTATTGGTCTTTGACTTCTAAGAAAGTTGGTACGGTTTAGCAGAGTCTTGGTGCTGTTTCATCGGTGTAACTCAGCCATTAATTATTAGTTGAGAAAGTCAATTAAGTCTCTAAATATAGTTTCTTGGATTAACCGAATTGGAGACCAACGTCTCGGTGCTGATCAGTAACCATGTTGGGTTCTCTTTGTAAGTACTCTTCTAATTGGAGGTTTTCCAGTTGTCATCAGCTTTTCAAAGAGATGGTTGCCATGTGCCTAGTGAAAGATCAAACGAAGAGGCCACCTGCAGAGAAATTGTTGAAACTCTCATTTTTCAAGCAGGCTAAGCCTCCAGAAGTTTCTTTGAAAAAATTATGCGCTGACTTGCCCCCACTATGGAATCGTGTTAAAGCTTTGCAGGTAGGATGCTACACTGCCATGATCAAGCTTGTTGCATTTCTTTCTCTGGAACATTGTTTGACTAACTTGCTGAAGTATTTCAGCTTAAAGATGCTGCACAATTAGCTCTAAAGAAAATGCCATCAGCAGAGCAAGAAGCATTATCACAGGTGAGAAAAATTATCTAAAACAAGGAATTTAAAATGTATTATTCATATACTGCCTTTTTCTATTGCATTTGTTATGCTTTATATTAACTTATTGTCCACAATCCACTTAGTTATAAAGGACTGCCTGAAAATGACCTCTCCGAAATTCTAAGCAAGCTTATTTATCGTTACTTATGTTTCAATCTGCCATTTGATTTACCTCACAGTCGGTGTGATTTAGGGTCATCCTATCAAAGACTTTTTAAGTTCTCCCTTTCTACTGCTTTTGTTCACTAGTACCATAGCTTGTCTGACATCTGGTAACTCCTCTTTCTACCTCCCGCATATCCCATTTTCTCTCTAGTTCTTAGAGGTTGGTGATTATTCTATGTTCATGTATCGGCGACCCAGCAATCATGAAAAATGCTCCCCCTTCTTCCTTGTGCATTCCCTTCTCTTTGATTAAGTATGCAACATAACTGCATTGCGATGTGCTCTTTCCCTACAGTTTGAAGAACCTATTTTCTGAACATCACGGATAGAGAGATTGGCAGTGCAATTTAAGCTACATAATGATAATTCATAATTTGGTTAAGTTGGTTTTGATGGTTGTAAATAAATGTATCTCAGCTGTTTATAGTACCTTATTCTGCCCATTCTACAATTAATGCCGGTTGGTCCACGTACGGTTAAGTGTTATTATTTGCATACTTAATTTGGACCTTGGGGAATAACCTTTGGAGGTGTATGTTCATAGGGCACTTTGGTAGCTCTATTAACTTTAGAGGGTTACTGTTTCAGAGCGAGTACAACAGAGGAGTCAGTGCCTGGAATTTTGATATCGAGGATTTAAAAGCCCAGGCATCACTGGTATGACTTCTCTTTGCATGTAACTAAGCATATCCACCTTGAGTTGATTAATAAGTTAGATTTTGTTTGTCTATCAGCTAACAAAATAAATGTTGTTTGTTGTTCTGGATTTACTAGATTAGAGATGATGATGACCTCCCTGAGGGTAAGGAAGACGATGAGATGATAAAGACATCTACAACCTCTGTCTGCGATAAGGTCATACAGCTTTAGTATTTTTCACTTTATCTGATATTTTTCTCATTCTTGGTGTTTAAAAGTTGGTTATACTGCTCGTGTGGACATTTGTTTCTTTTTTGTGCTCAGGTAATTTGTTATCTTTCATTGCTTCAACAGGATTCAAATGATTGCAGATCTTCCTTGGGCCAACTGGGCACCAGTAGTCAATTACTACCAGCTGAAAGCAAAGGAAACTTAAACGGGGATGAAGTGCCATCAACTGAGTGCTTACATAGAAAGGGGAAGATTCACCAAAGTGATCTTGTGGAATCTGTTCGTCCTGGAAAGGTTAGTTTGAAGAAAAATGGTAGCAATGAGATGACGCCATCAACATCGGAAATGGATTTAAAGGTTAAGGTTAAATCTCAGACAATGAAGAGTCGTCAAACTCATAGTGGGCCTCTCATGCAAAATGTGGTGCTCAGCCATTCACTTTCTGATAAAATCCGAACTTCTGAAAGGTTGGTCCTGAATTTTCAATGACCGTTACTGAAGCAACATTTGAATTTTGAATCAGAATGCTATTTACTTTTTGTATATTCAGCAGCTATCATGTTAGTTTCGTTAATTTACCTATTGACTACCAATTTAAAGCAGTAGTTGTTTGCGAAGTAGGTCTGCTTGTTGATGTGTGCACTATGTTACAAAGCTGCCTGTGGTGTGTCAGCCGCTTTCAGTATTGATCCAGTGATCTTTTGATGTTTGTCATTTCAATCTGTATGTGCCAGGTGAAAAATTTTGGTCCAATCAAGTCAATACAATTTTCTTTGCCCAAAACAAGAGTTAATACAATTTCATAGGTTTTAGCCCTACAATTGCGGGTTGCATTTTGTATTCAGGGTGGTGGCCTGAGGGTCAACACACTTTTTTTCTCGGCCAAGTCCTTGGTTCGAGTGACGCTGCTCCCCTCTAGTGCATTGGGGGATACCTTTTGAGGGTTGGGTGCAATGAGGGCCTGGTGGATGTTGACCTCCAATATACCGTTTTCAGTTCACCAAAAAAGAGAGAAGAAAGGGATGTCCCTTCTGAGCCTTGCTTACTTTTGTTTTCACTTTATTAACAACTTCATGTGCTTAGGAAAATACTAGTAGTACAAGTCAGTGGGTATGACTTGGAAGTTGTCTCTTTTGCTTCAAAGGACTCCAATTACTTCTTTTACCTTATTGTTTGGGTTGATGAAATTACTGAAGTTCCAAGTTTGTTCTCACCTCTCCACTTATCAATGGACTTGCACATTGCATGGTCGTTTAAAATGAAACTAATCTCTGGAACTAATTACTGTGAGATCATATCAAACTTGCATCTTTGAGTTTTTGAACGTGGAGGTAAGTTCCCCTTTTTATATTGTTAATAGGGGTGAGGGCGAAACTTTACAAGTGACAGACAGAGCTAAGTCTGAAGTGCGAAGGGCACCGAGCTTTAGCGGTCCTCTAATGCTCCCCAATCGAGCTTCAGCTAACAGTTTGTCAGCTCCCATAAAATCTTCCGGAGGTACTGAAGTTGTGTAATGTTACTCATTGCTCATACTTGCACTATGAACACCTGCTGCAACTTTCATTACTACTATAAGTATTTCTACTGTGACAGGATTTAGAGACTCTCTGGATGAAAAGACAAAGGCTAACTTGGTGCAGATTAAAGGACGATTTTCAGTGACATCTGAAAATTTGGATCTTGTAAAGGTATTACTCTGTAAAAATGGTGTTTCGTTGTGACACGCATGACTCCTGCTAACTAAGAATATTTCAATAGGATATTCCATTAGGTGCAGTTCCACGTCGATCTTCACAGGTACCTGGTGGAGTGCTGTTGTGCTGTGGTTCTTCACATTGTACACCTTAGAACTTTTGAATAGAACTTCCCTCCTGTATTTTGCAGGGATCGCCTCTAAGAAAATCTGCCAGCGTTGGGGAGTGGATATTTGAATCCAGGCAAATGGTTTGTCTTCTTATCCGACTCTTTCAAACATGCTGACTAATCTAGTTGACAGTCTTATATGACCTTCGATAATATTCTTTGGAGAAAACAAAACCAAATGTTACTGAATCTTCTATTTTAAAGATAGTTGATATTCTCATGATTTCACAGAGAAAATTTTTCCCCTGGTAGATGTGTGCTGCCACTCTTAACTCGCAGTACTGATTTCAGCAGGAATATCTGGACTATTTCATGTCCACATTATGAAGTAGACACATAAGATATGGTCAGCTTTACTGGAGTTTTAAGCTTTAACGGTTGCTCTTTCTCTTCTTTAACAGCCTAATTGTCAGTCTTCAAAAGAGTTCAACTGCAGCAGTTTGCCTGCAAGTGTCATAATGCCTCATCTTCAGAATCTTTTCCAGCAAACCTCCTTGCAACAGGTACAGTTACAAGCAATTGAAATTGTGTTCTGTGTTTTTTCTGTGTTGGAATGGCTATATTGTGACTGTTTTGACCTCCTCTAAAATCTGTGTACTCTGTTTGTGATGATAGGAGCTAATTATGAGTTTGCTGAATAGCTTCCAAACTGCCGAGTTTGATGGTGAGTGAATGATTTGTTTGTGTTTTTCTATGTACTCGGTAAATATTCATGAAACATTTGAGAATTAACTTTAGACTTGCTTTTATCTGTTTCAGCTACTCAAAATGGAAAGTTGCCCCCGTTGCCTCGTAGTTTGGAAAACAATGGACTTGTAAAATCTCTTAATCCCTTCTTTGCCGTTTTCTTTGCCCAGAATCATGATATTTTGCTTGTATTTTGGATAACTGTGTCTCTTGTGCTGGTGCTCTTTTTTCTTTTGCTGTCAGGAATACTTTTGTCAACTTATGTTCAAGCCATAGTAAGATTTTAGAGGGCCATAGAGCATGCTTCTATCTAATTAAATGCTTCTGCCTGATGGATGTAGTCGCCATTTTTTCCAGAAGAGCTCTCTCACTTAAGGAATTTTATCTAAGAAGTCTTCCCTGGATTTAGTACCAATCAAATTGCAATTTTGGATCATAATCAGTTCTGAAACGAGCATTCCTCTCTTTCATTTCTGATTTAGCTGCTTGTTTGGTAGGCTGATTTGGCAGCTTCTCAGAGGGAACGCATATTGCAACTCAAGATCTCAGAACTTCAAGCTAGGTTTGTCATCACCAATCTGGATATCGATTGATTGATATCATAAGTTCAACTTCTGTTTTTAAGTTTTGACGAATTGCCTCTCTCTATATCTACAGGATGGCCATCTTGACCGAAGAATTGACTGCTGAGAAGTTAAAACACATGCGGGTGAGTAGAACTCAAGTTTGTATTCGGCTCTCCCAATTCTAGTAACCTTTTCAAGAGTCTTTGCGTGGAACTAATGAGTTAATATTTCATTCCAGTTGCAACAGCAGCTAAGCACGGTATCCATCCAGGAAGAGAATGGTGGTCAAAGTGAAGGGGATGCTGAGATTTGATCTGGGTTCATGGAAATTTGTGTCACTATGTACATTTCAGCTAGCAACTGTAAATCACACAGGAAACGGTCTCACTCTTTGTCCCTATGAAAAGACTTGGGCACATTAGCGTGAGAAAGCAACATAGCAAGCATCCCAAGTTTCTCCCTGTACAACTATGTTCAATCTCAGACGCATCAACCACAATCTGTCAAACCGGCGAAGATGATGGGCCTTCGGGGCTAAGCATTAAATTCATGTGAGGACTTTCCTTGTTCTGCAGAAAGAATTCTTTTGCAGTGGCCATGAGGCGAATCAAGTCCTGGGTTGATATTCTGTATTTTTGTATCCTGTAGTCTGTATCAATATGTTCAACCATGATATTTCAAGTTTATCTGCTTAGCAAAAGAGAGATTGTATAGATTGGGTTTGTAGAGAGTTGTATCTGCTGTTTCGTTCCCTGTCATTCTTTGTAATGACTACGGATTTTGTCGTCGTGTTTAATACATTTTGTGCTGTAATATTGATGAATAAATGAAAAACTGACGCCTACTGATGGCTTCCCATGTGATTAAAACCGCTTAGGAACGATGTGCTTCACGGTTATGTCGATTCTATCATCGTATCAACTGTCGGTTGTGTTCTTCTTGCAATTCAGACGGATTAATGCATAAAAGGTGGATTCCGTGGATTTCGTGAGACCATGTAGGGTATCGGACGATTGAATTCTCCTCCGATGTTCAGCAAAAGAACTGTTTCATCTCATCGGGTGATTAGATTATGAGAAACCGGAGATGTCACCTGTCCCTATTGTTTTATTAGTGTTGTTTGATGTCTATCTTTCAAGGGTATCAGGTTCGATGCAACATGCAAGTCGTACATGACTTTCTTTTCTGGGGCTTACATGACTCAAAATGTTAACTTCGTGGTTAGTTCAATTTTGTCATGTGCGCAATCTTCGGTTCGACTGCATGTGCATCACATGAGCGCGGGATTCGTCGCGTCGCATCCGAGCCAATACTTTGCTAATTCAGAACCGACCCCTTGAGATGGTCACCTTACCTTGGAAAAACATTTGACTTAATTGGTTTAAAAGCTTGGTACGAATAGATAATCTACTGCCAACATAAACAAGCACGTGTGACACTTGACATATTGAAATGAGAATGAATAATTTATCTAGGGCAAAAAAATCATTTAGTAATACTTATTGAATAGCTAATAGATCTATATCTTTATTGATGTGAACTCGTAGAGTTTCATGCCACTTATTTATCGTACGGAAAAATTACGTCGAAAATCCTAAATCTCACTTATTGAATGCAATCGAGTTTCAATCCATCCAACTAAATGCCTAACCCTCTTTATAAAAAATGCAATTAAGTTCTCTTCAGAACTATACCTAAAATTGTCTTCTTATGCTTAGAAATGACTTACATGGCATCCTTAAGTCTGACTTTTTGACAAAATTTTAGGATTTTCAGTTTAGGTTTAAAATTTAATAAAATTCCCTCCAAAGTTTATCAGGCTCAGTTGTAGGTTTATTGCAATAATTAAAAAGTTTATGATTCATTCCATTTCGTACCTAAAATTTGAAGATTCGGGGTGCAAATTTCCCCGGCTAACTATGGAAATCGAAAATTTAGTAATCTATCGGGAGATTTGTTTTCCCTACCACTTGAGTTGAGGGTGATGGGAAAAATTATCCAAAATATCCTAAATCTATGCTAGCCTCGCTTGTGATCGGCCACCTCGCTAAAAATAAAATAAAAATAAAAAAACAAAAAAAAAGAATATTATGAAAAATATGTCCCGTCAGCGTCGGTCACCTCTCGTAGGATGGTTGGGTGGCTACCTCAGCAATATTTTCGGTCAAAAAATTGGCCAAATAAGTAAAAGGTGGAGAGACTTAGAATTTAATTGACAATTTTTAAAAAAAAAAGATTGAATCAATAAAATTACTAGGGGTGAGCATGGTTCCAGGGTAGAACCGGGAACCTGGAACCGGAACCTGTGGGAACTGATCCGGTTCTAGGTTCCAAGGTATGTAGGGTAGGTTCCAGGTTCCAAAAATTGAAGAACCTGTTTCAACGGGTAGGTTCCAGGTTCCACTATCTGGAACCTGGAACTTGGAACCTGGACCCTGGACCCTGGATTCTAAAATAATTTTTTGTGTTTTTTTGGTATATGTCTTCACACGATCCTACAATGTTCTATGGTGTTCGATGATGAGTGTATAATCTGGAGCCAAACAAATTTTTAGGTTCCAGGTTTCAAAAAATAAGGAACCTGTTCCAACGGGTTGGTTTTAGGTTCTAAATGTAACCTGTACGGAACCTGAAACCGCTCACCTCTGCTTTCCCTTAGTGGTTGTAGTGTTTACTCTCATTTTGCTTAACTAAAAATAAAAAAATGAAAAAAATTGGCAGGTTCTCGGGTACCCTGGAACCGACCCTAGAACCTGTGACAGGGTAGGTTCCAGGTTCCATGGTATGACGGGTAGGTTCCAGGTTCCAAAAACTAAGGAACCTGTTCTGACGGGTAGGTTCCAGGTTCCAGGTGGAACCTGTAAGGAACCTGGAACCGCTCACCCCTAAAAATTACAATAGACTTAAAAAGATTATTTGGGCAATTTTCCTTGGGCGACTGGGATCATTCACGTTTCCCCAAAACGTCTATGTCTGGAGTGGGACTGATGATCGAAGGACAGGGCCATGGCCTTTCTCGCTTCCGTTGCTTCTCTGTTGCCTTCGACTCGCTTTCCTCCTCTCAGAGCCAGAACTCCCGCGACGCCCTTCCTTCCTGCTCTCCCCAACCTTCTCATACCCTCCCCCAGCAGAAACCCCATCAAGGTAGGCTCCGCCGCCGACGTCCTGGAGCTCGGCTTCTCCCTCTCCGTCTCTCGATCCACCCAACTCGCTCTCGTTCCCTTTCCCTTTTGGTATTCTATTTTATGGACTCACCTAGAATCCGGGTGTTGCTACGTGTGTTGCAGGGGAGGAGGAGGAGGAGGATCGGGAATGGGACTTGCAGGGCCGAGCTCTCCCCCGACGCGCCCCTCGCCGCCGCGATCGGCGCGTGTATGCTCTCTTCTTTGGTGCTCCCCGTCTCCGCGGGCTCGGAGGATGAGGAGGACGGCACGGTCATGGACTCCACGGATGCGAGGTTCGCCGTCATGGGGATCGTCAGCTTCATTCCCTACTTCAATTGGCTGGTGAAAGTTTCTCGATTTGAGATAAATTTTGTTTACTTTCTTTGGCTTCACTTTATTGTGATAAGCATTGGTTTGCTTTTATGAATGGTGTCGATTTTGTTGTGTGCAGAGTTGGGTGTTTGCGTGGCTTGATACTGGGAAACGGCGTTATGGTGTGTATGCGCTTGTTTACTTGGCTCCATACCTGAGGTTCAACTCTTGAAAATACTCAGCTTTTAAGCTCTGCTTGTTGTTCCTTGTGAGAGATTGTGATTCGACATGTTTTCGAGTATCCTCGGCAGCTGTCATTGATTGCTCTTCGTTTCTTGAAATTTGGTGTTAAACTCTGTATTCTCTCTTTTGTCTTGTGCTGTAAGGATATTGGGTCTACAGCTTAATTATGCGGTTAACTTCATGCTACTTCCAGCGTAGTCTTTTGTGACCTTTTCGCGCCAGTGGATCTTTTGTCGAGGCGTAATCGATTGGATGGTCCTAGCTAGCACTTATTATGTGCATATTTACGACGGTAGTATTGGTGCACCTTTAGTCGAGAAGAAAATGACAGTTGCCTTCTGTTTAGACAGTTAATTTGAGAGATGGATACAGTGATTTAGAACTGCCAGTGTCCAACTGGCTTGACTAGCTTTTATTGTTCATCAGGAATGTCTAAGAGAAGGGAGTCCATCTCATTCTAGTGTTTGCTGAGGTTGCTAGTGTGACATTATTAACATGTCATTGTGTATATTCAACCGAACATGTGACGATTTATCTCTCTTGATGTGTTATGTAGCAAATTGTATGCTTGTAAAATTCGGTTTAAGTGAATGTATGATTGGTTTCCCTGATTCAATGTCCTTTACTTATATTAGTTGCAGTCTTGCAAGTATTTGCATGTTTGATTTCTGTAATAACTGAAAATGAGAAGAAAAGAGGGGACCGGGCGCCCCGGGGGGGTGGGGTGTGGGGTGTGGACTTGTTTGGGGCTTGAGGGTTTTGCTACATTCTAATTGTTTATATGGTCAATGAGGTGCTGCATTTCATTGGCATCATCGTCTATACTAAACCCGGAAATGTTTTATAACGGTTCATAGAATACGAAATTATATTTTAGTTTCTTGGATTATACATACCTATTTGATCTGAAATTGAGAATGGGCTGTCTTTGTCCTCAGCTCAAGGATTTTTCTTTGCTTCAAACTTTCTCTTATTCATGCTTTGAACTAGGTGATGTGATGATGATATTAAGGATGTGCAGTTCTTGCTGATATATTAGGCATCATTTTATGGTTGTTTCTTTGTATCACATTTACCTGGATAAGTATCTCTTGAATGTTTCTATTCCGGCTGAGTTCTATTTGTAATCAATGCAGCCCTCTGAATACTTATTTGGCTAGATTTTTTTTTTCAATGATTAATGTACTCTCATGGAATTTGACATAAGTGCATCCTTCCTGTCATTGGTTCAGGTCAAATTTATCTCTGTCACCTGAAGAGAGTTGGCTGCCAATTGCTAGTATACTTTTCTGCATTGTGCATGTTCAGGTACAAACTCTAAACCAAATGAGGAAATCACCTTGCATTTGAATTACAGTCACCAGGCTACATTGCATTACAATTATTAAAGGCGAGCTGATCTGCATGTGAATGGGCCTGGGACAGGGTCTTCTTTTCTTGTGCACCTGCCCTGCTGAAACTTAAATATGGTTATTGCAAATCTCCGAAATATTTTCTCTTTGCAGCTGGAGGCAAGCATCAGAAATGGAGACGTTCAGGGCTTTCAATTGTTCAACGAGGCTGCAAAGCTTTTCTCCTCGATATCCGGAAAGAAAGATGGTCATCGGGGATCCTCTGAGGTATTACCAATCACAACCTGTATGTATCTCTACCATAGACCTTTTTTGTACCTAACAGTCTCCTCTTGTCAAGTAGAGCAAAAGAAAGCACATGAATTTGCCAACTTCTGATACGCAACCAAGAAATGAGATTCGGCAATGGGATGTTCCTAGAAGACCCTCACGAGATCAGGAACATAAGAATGGAGATTGGGATGACGACGAGAGAAGAGAGAAGTAACTTAATGAGGTGCAAAAATGTAGGTGGACTTGTATGAAAGATGCAAGCTTTTGATGGACTAACTGATTGTTCACCAATGCATCTTTTTAGCTAGCAACGGTGGCTACTCTTGCCTCCTACACTAGCTTGTAGCATTTCTGTTTCAAACAAGTTGGACGATAACTCTGTTGTTTTAGTTTCTCTTGGTTTGTATGGATTAGAAAATCATATAGGTGTAGTCTGGGACATGTTGTGAACCAAGCTGATTGGGAAAGGAAAATCAAAATTTTCTGCTTCTCTATCCCATGCTTTGGTTTGGTCCGGTGACTTCCCATGTTTACCAAGAGATATGGGCGTGCACGCATTGAAACGTGCATATTTCTGTGATGATTAACACCTTCTCAATTTGCAAATTAATGCCTAGACTCTCCTAGCTAATTAAATTTCAACGTTGGAGCGAGAAAGTGGTTTCGCTGCTGAATGCATTTTGAGGAATGCATTTTGAGGCAAGACATAACGAGAAAAGGTTCAGGAGACTTATCATTCAACTTCACCTCTTGGTTGGTGGATGCTTAATTTTTCGGGGACCAGCATCATGTTGGGGTTGCCGGTGGAGTGTACATTTTGTACATTCTGGTGATCCGAGCAACGCAAAACCGGGAATCGCCGAAGCTTTGTGTCCATGGTTGTAAGTGCAACCACGCAGCGGATTGGTAGCGGCTTGTAATGCAGACGTTAAATGGTTCAATGGAATTGCCGAGATGAAGCTGTTCCAAAACTACTAAAGACTGGGGAAAAGATTTTGGTGAGAAGAACACGAATATACAAATGAGAGATAAATAGATTCAAAATGCCGTTTGCGTGGGCTTTACACGGAGAACATGCAAGTTTAACTCCACAGCCTGAACTCTCTTACTCGATATATGCTTGTAAGGCTTTAAGTCAACAAAAAAATTCAAAGGAAGGCGGTTGGCGGGGGAAGGTTATTTGAAATTGGAGTGAAAAGGGTGAGGTCCTCATGATTGAAAAGGAAAGCCACTTGGTTCTCCCTCATCCTTTCAAAGTAAAAAATTATAGAGACAACCTTATCTCTTTCACATTGACAAAAGATACCTTATTTTGACCCAAAAAAAAAAAAACTCTTCTTTGGGGTGGAAGAATCCATTTTATTCTTACAAGAAGAGGAAAGATTCCTTAACGTGCGTTATAGAATGCTGACAGGAAAATGGGAAGTTCTTTGAGAATAAATGGATATGTTAGTTTTCAGAAAAAGCTTAGGGATGGGGTGAGAGAGGCTCGAACTCTCGACCTCAGGATAACTCAGAAGCTATGAGACCTACGCGCTAGCCAACTGCGCCACCACCCCGTTGTGTACGTTCTCTTTCTGATTCACTTAATCAACCATAATTCCTAGTGATTATTGGAAGGCAAAACCCTTCGCATTCGACCCAAAGTGGTTGTTTGTTGCGTTATTAAATAAGTAGTCCTTCCAAATGAAGTGGAAAAGTAATTGTAATTGGATTTGGAACGCTACTCAATACATTTGAATTTTGAATCACTCCCTACTTATTTTCCCTAATTTCTTCACGGTGTCCTTCTCACGTAAAATGCTTTCTCCTTACCTACCTATACTAACTTTCTTTCACCGATTTAAGGGTGAATTATTTTGTCGTTGGAGTTCTTATTCAACTCCGACCTAGAGTTGTGACCGAGAATGATCGAGCCGAGCTGAGTCAACAAAATTCAAAATTTTGAAGCTTAATACTTGACTAGAAGAGAACCGAGTTTGAATTCTCGAGTTCAAGCTCCGCTTGACTAAGATTTAGCAAACATGGAGTTCAACTCGAGGCGAGTTAGATCGGAAGCACCTGAGCTAAGCGTGAGTTAATCTAGAACTTTGGACTCGAACTCAAATCCTCACAAGTAGTCCGAAATTGAGAAGCAACACTCTAATCTACTTTATTTACAAAATGTGCACTTAAAGCTGCGGACTGGGTCGTTAAGGTTCAACTTCACCAGTCTCTTCCTCGAAATTGTGTTTCAAGTCCCTCTCAATCTCTTTTGGATGATCTTTGTTCTGAAGCTCATTTGGGTTGCTATTGGTCTAATCCCAAGTTTCATTCTTTTTTATATAATAAGTAGTGATGAATCCATCTGTCTATTCTAAGTAATCTCCTGAAAACGGTTATTGTTCAAGCCTTGTTTCGAGTCAATCAATCTTGGCCCACTCGACCTGTGCTGTGACCGCGACCAGTTTCCTTTCCATGGCCTGGAGCCGGGTATTGCCCTTCCACGTTATCTACTTGAAATGAAATAAGGTTGTTCTAGATTTTAAAAAAAAAAAAAGGGCTCGTGGATGCGTTTCCAAATTCAACTCCAATTCCAACTTCGGAATAATCGAATTCGAAATTTGAGTACCGTCTTGGTTTTTGTTTTGTTTAAGAAAAGTGCAATCTTGGTTCCGCGCAATGCATAAACCTGCCCGCCGCTCCAAAGGTTTATTTCTTCGCATAGAGGAATGCTGGGAGCAAGAAAAGGAATTTGGAAGCAGCAGCCACATTGCTTGTTCAACCTCCAGCGTCTCCTCGCTCTCTCTGCTCGCATGGCTCCTCCTCCTCCTGCTTCTCCTTCTAGTGTTTCTGCTTCGTCCTTCTCCGCCGGGCCGCCGTTGAAGCGCGTGGGCACCCGCAATGGCAGCTTCCATTGCGACGAGGCCCTCGGCTGCTTCGTGATTCGCCTCACCAACAAGTTCTCCAACGCCGAAATCGTCCGCACCAGAGACCCCCCAGGTCTTTCCCCTTCTTCCTTTTGTTTCTCCCCCTATTCGTCTTCTTGGACTTTTTCAGAGAAAAACAAAGAAGCGGAATTTAGATATAACAAAATGGTATCTTTAGTAGCTCAGCGGGTGAAAGCGGCAATTCTTTTGGCTATTGTTTTATGGGTATACCTTAACACCTGGTTCTTCGTATATCTTGGCCAGAAAAATTGTGGGTTGTTTTTCTTGTGTGACGTGTTATAGGAATTAATTGGAGATTGCAGGTGCTGGAGGGTCTTGATGCTGTACTTGATGTTGGGGGTGTGTATGATCCGAGTAGAGAGTGGTATGTTTTTCACCAGAAAGGTTTTGATGAGGTATTTGGGCATGGGTTTTCCACCAAGTTCAGCAGTGCTGGTTTGGTTTACAAGGTATTAGTTGGACCTGAGTGTTTACCTCATTTCCATTAGGAGCTTTTAGTTTCTACCTGGTTGTTTCAGTTTTTGATTTTCGCATTGATGGTGGTCTTGATTTTGTCTATTGTTAACATGGTTTGTATCTTATTCTTCCCATGTTCAGCATTTTGGGAAGGAGATAATACCTAAGGAGCTTCAGGTCGATGAAGACCATCCGAATGTGCAACGGCTGTTTCTTGCTGTGTATAAGAGCTTCATGGAGGCACGTGTTTTTGCTTCTGATGCTTGTTTTTCTTTCCCTCTTTGGATGTTTATTGACCTAATCAAATAGCGTATACAAACATAAATCATTTTGGCTTTGGTCTGTCATTTGCATTAGTTGCATCGATAGAAAGGCTGTGGAACTTTTCTATGCGTTATTATGCGCAAAAGACATCTCTTTACTTTGCTCCAGAAAACAGTGTTGTTAAATCGAGATTTGAATCGTGAATCGTAAACGCGATTTTCCCAATTGTGAATGGTAAGAATTTTTAAATAGTGGATGAGTCATAGGGTAAAAGTTATTTGACATTCTAGTTTGATAGTAATACATAACATTCTTATGTAGAGCTTGAGCACCACAACTCTTGCTTGCTTGTCATTGCTATTTTCAGACATCTACTTAAGTACTTATCTGTACCTTGCTCAACCTGTTTCCTTAGGGTTCTTTTATCTGACCGATACATAAATGCATGTTAAGACACTCTTTGCTGGTTGATGAGTTTGATCTTCTAATTGACAATGTCAGGCAATTGATGCTATTCATAATGGAATAAATCAATATGACACCGACCTGCCTCCAAGATATGTGAATCACGCATTTGTCCTGAAGAGTCGGAAGACTGAATCTGGACTGGATTGATCCTGATCAATCTTCGGAGGAGGAGAATGAGGCATTTCGGCGAGCTATGTCCTTGGCTGGCAGCGAATTTTTAAACGTAAGGTTTACTGGAAGTGGTCTGGATGGTGCTATAACGGTTATCAGTCGTTTTAACAACTCCTATGCTGATTTTCTTAGCTTTTTCTTTGATTATCAGAGTGTACGATTTTATGCAAGGTCGTGGTTACTGGCAAGATCCATTGTAATGGAGTGTCTTGCAGCTAGATATGGTGTTGACTCAAGTGGAGAAATTGCGGTTTTAAATCGATTTTGTCCCCGTAAGTAAATGAATCTTTTGTGATATTGACTCGTGAACATGCTTGAGAATCGAGTAATTGTTTAGATAGAACTGGATTTTGTAAGCGAATGAGGTATATCATAAACAGCCGTTTACTTTTCTAGTTATTAGGCTATACTTTGATTTGTTTCTCATCTGATGACTAATAGTTCTTGGATAGTTATTAGCCATGTACTTTTTGTTTAATACGTTTGATTTGATCTATCTGCGTAGTGGAAGCTTCATTTGTTTGAGCTGGAGGAGGACATGAAAATTGAACCTTCCATCAAATATGTGCTTTATCAGGTACCAATTTGAATTTGGTGGGTTGCTGTGTATGCATAGATTTACGTGGGCAATTTTGTCTTGCTGTGTAGGAAATCAACATAGAGTAAATGGAGAACTTATTTATGCACATCCGTAATGGAAAAGCTTGATGGCTTTAGCGAGTGTCAAAGAAATCAAGGTCATAAATGGATCAAAGCTAAGATTCTATGGATGCATCTCGTTACTGCAAATGCTCTTTGTTGCACCATGACCAAGAGCTGTTTTTCTTTTCTTGCCTTTCTGTTAAGCTTTGCTCTTAGAGAAATAGTAGAATGGCAATTGATAATTTTGAGTACTCTTTGAACAAACAGTGATGTCTCTGCATGTGCAGGATGACCGGAGCAAAAAATGGAGGGTGCCGGCAGTTGCAGTGGCTCCCGACCCATTCGAAACCCGAAAGGCTCTTCCAGCTCAGTGGCGTGGTCTGAGAGATGACAAGCTCTCCAAAGAGTTGAGCATCCCTGGCTGTGTATTCGTCCACATGAGCGGGTTCATTGGCAGGAATCAAACTTAGGAAGGCACTCTCGCGATGGCCAGAGGCGCGGTTTAAAGCTCCAAGCAGAAAGAAGACTGGATTCACCATTTCGTGGGGAGAGAGCTTTTCAGGGTGCCGTGTTAGCTTAGCAACCTGCACTCGTATTCAGTCTCGATTGTCATTAGCTCCCAATGCCCTGTAACTTTAGATGAGATTGATCTGATCGAATTGGTCAGTTCATAAGGGTTAATTAATACAGAAGAAGAGCAGGATTTGCGATTGGAATTTATGTAGGTAAGGGCAGAGATTGACTCTTAATTAACACAGCATGTGCTGCATAGACTCTTCTTTGAACTCCTCTAGCTTGCTTCTTTTCATTGGCAAGTCCTGCTGGGAAGAAAGTGAAAAAAAGGAGTACAATGGTGCAAATCTCTTGAAACAGTTCATGAGGAAATTAGGTTGATATGACGTGAAAAATAACAAAATTTAAGGAAGGAAAGAAAAGACAAATGAGACTATATCAAGAGTAATAAAACATGTTTTGCTTCAGTACCGTTCTGAGTGGCGAGTGCGCGGGCAATACATGACCAACTCGCACGTGACAAATCTTCGAGCCTGTCTTCTTCATCTGATATTCTTGACTTGTCATCGACTACTACTACTACTCTCTCCACCTAAAGCCCAACAAGAACCCTCTTAACCCTCACAGCCACCCCATATGGCGGCCACAACCTCCGCCGCCGCCGCCGCCATGGTCTCTCCGATCACCACTTCATCCCTCTCCACTCTCAGAAACCCAAAGCCGTCCCCTTTCTTCTCCACTCCATCTTCAACGCCACCAAACCACAAGCCCCTGAACCTCACCACCCACTTCAAAACTCTCACCCCGGTCCGCTCCTCCTCCAACCCTTCCGATCTCTCTCCCTCCTCCTCTTCCCCCACCAACCCCCTCTCCCTCAAATCCCGCCTCCGCGCCGGCGAGACCCTCTACGGCATCTTCCTCCTCTCCTTCTCCCCCACTGTGGCCGAGATCGCCGGCCTCGCCGGTTACGACTTCGCCGTCGTGGACATGGAGCACGGCCCCGGCGGCGTCTCCGAAGCCCTCCACTGCCTCCGCGCTCTCGCCGGCACCGGCACCCCGGCGATCCTTCGGCTTCCGGAGAGCTCCCCCACCTGGGCGAAGAAGGCCCTCGACCTCGGCCCGCAGGGCCTGATGTTCCCGATGATCGACAGCCCGGAGTTGGCCCGAGACGCAGTGTCGTACTCCCGCTTCCCGCCCGGCGGCGTCCGCGGGTCAGCCCACACGGTGGTCCGGGCCTCCAAGTACGGGATCGAGGAAGGGTATTTGAGTAATTGCGAGGAGGAGCTCCTCATCATGTGTCAGGTACAAGAATGAATTTTTAGGTGAAGGTTACAAACGAGAAAAATCTGGCTGGTAGCCATTTTATTCCCGAAAGGTAATGATCATATCTGCAAAGAAAATTGAGAATTAGGAAAGATACAAATCGTTTAGAAGTTCCAAAAAGTTCATATTGGATTGAGCTTGTGGCGATTCATGTAGCCAGATTCCACTTGAGAGTAGCTTTAATCTGTTACTGCTAATTTAGCAATTGGCTTGAGGCCGGGCTCTTTAGATCCCTGGCGTGATATGAACATTGCATCCACTCCAACCATGGTATAAATGATGCATGAAATACTTTCTTTGTTAGGTGGAATCCCAAGAAGGCGTCGGAAATGTTGAACAGATCGCGGCCGTCGATGGGGTGGACTGCATCCAAATGGGGCCTTTGGATATGAGCGCGAGCATGGGGTACCTGTGGGACCCCGGGAACAAGAAGGTGAGGGAGACGATGAGGGCGGTCGAGAAGGGGGTGTTAGGATGTGGCCGGGCCTATCTGGCGGGCTTCGCGATGCCGTTTGATTCGCCAGATGATCTGAGGAAGAGAGGGTACAACATGGTGTCGGGTGCGGTGGACGTGGGGCTGTTCCGCAATGCCGTCCTCGAGGACGTGAAGATGTTCAAGATGGGGTTGGAGGATCAGAGCAGTGACAGCGACGGCGAGAGGGTGGATGGGAAGGATGCTGATGAGAAGTACTGGAGTGAGTGAAGGAGTGAGAGCATGGAAGTCGAATGGCATTTCAAGCTGCAGAAAAAGAACATCATATCCGAGTTTCGGCTTTTTCGTGTCTTTTTAAGCAATTTTGTAAATTTGTGGAATGTTTATTCTGGAGAAATGCTGAATCATATGAAATTTTCTTACTTTCCTTGACTGACATTGGTATATTTTCCTTGTTTCTGTGTTGAAGCAATGTTTTTTGGTTCTGTTAATGAAGATCTGTAGTGTTAGAAGGCTACATTTCAGATGTTCCAGCGTTACATCTTGGCATCACATTATAACATCTGCAAATGTCACTTGGAACCACGGACAACTGTGTCTTGTGCGCACTCGAATTCTTTGACGACATTAAACATGACTTTGGTTTTTATTGGGGTGTTCTCTCAAAAAATCCTTTGCAAGCAAACAACTTGCGCATGCGTCCTCTCATGTTTCGAGCCGTTTCTTGCTGTCCAAGAAATTAATCCTCGAAAGCAAATAATATTTCTTCAAGCCCATATGAATTCAATACATATACAGTTAAAATTGACATTCTACACTACTAATGTATCATAATCTTACTCTTAACAAATTACATCAAGGCTACAAGCACAGATATACCACCGAGAACCAGTCAGCCGATAACCAGCACATCAGGATGCATCAGTGGCAACATCTGGCGGGAATTCCTCATCGATCTTATTGTCTCGCTTCGACAGCATTGTAAGGAGCAATCCAATGGACGTTAGTGGCCAAAATTGTTGAACCCAATCGACGATTATGAGGAACAAATGGCCAACACCCGAGGCAGTAACATTGCAAGAGTTGACTGATGTTTAATTACTTCATGACACCACCAGATGGCCATTCTAGCTCCCTATATCTACCTCCATAGCTCCGGAAACTGCAGGTTCTGAAAACTGCGCCGAAGCAGACTTGGGTTCCGCCGCTGCAAACGGACTCCTCATTTGAGCAGCAGTCGAGTCTACTTCCATCGCCGAAGCCCTCGGAGCAGACACCGGTTGCACCTCGACATCAGGGTAAGCCGCCTTAAATCTTGCCCGCAGCCCTTCTTCTACTAATCGCACGCCGTTCAACTGATTACCAAGAGACAACCACCTGAAAATGACACGGACCATCAGAACAGACCTCAAAGCAATGATAATACACAGGATGAGATTCTTTTTGGTGAAAATAAATCAATGTACATGACAAGGGGGGGCCTTCACCTTGGAAGAGTGACAATCCTAAGGTTCTGGGCAAAAAAACATGCATTACCCACTTAATAATCATTTTGAAATTGTTTGTTCATCAACTATATACAGTTGTCGAAAATGCCTAGACTCTTCCACCGTTCATTGTCCATAAGAGGAATATGCAAGTTTCACTTTTCTTCAGCAGCTTATTCTTATTTCCAAAATTTAAGGCCAGTATATTGAAAAACAATACCCTGAATGAGTGTTGTGCATGCGAGCAAACAATTCTAATTTTCTCGTCCTCGGACTAATCCTCTCCAGCAATGGATACATCTGCAGAACAGTGCTTTCGTTAGCATAACTTAAAACAGACAATTTACATTCTATAATACTTGAAAAACCCGAGAGATGTGGCTTCTGCAGTGCACAAGTTCCGTTGATCCAGCATCTTCAGGAATATATAAACACATTCACCATTTTAAGATCGTAAAAGTGCTATCAGCAAACCCAGAGGACGGTATAAAAACAGATTTCATGCAGTTTGGATCAGTTCCAAGAATTAGTGTGCGTGTAATTCACTAACCTCATCTGGTTTACGGCTAGTCTCTCGAACCTCAGCAACAATAACGTCAGTATCAATGTTCCTGTTTACTTCGGGATTCCCCTTAATGCCAACAAGGCAATGCTCTTTACTGTGATTGAGCCAATGGCCTGTGCGGCCTGTTCTGATGATCCGCTGAAGCTGATTGGTCTTCACCCAGATGATTTCCTCAACACGCTTGTACCCCCAAAGTTCCAAACTGTAACATGTAAATAAAATGATTATGCAAGAGCACGATAAATGATAAACAGCACGATTTCATTCATAAATAGCATTGTGAGCTCTAATGTCAGGTCCCTGTGGAAATGATAAAGCATCACTTACTCATGTAGTTCAAGAGGAATTCAACAAATCTGAACAACTGGACAGCCACTACCTCATCTAGTGACTCCCACACAAGCACCTATGCAACCTCTGTGGAGTTTATCACGTGTATCTAGTCTTTCTTTCCCCATGGAAAGACTTTATCAGATAAATAACAAAGGCACATGCACTGAAAATGTTGTTAATCAAATCAGTCCATCCAAACAGACAAGCACATACCATTCACGTCCTAGCTCCATGGCACGTCCAGTGACCCACAGAAAAATCAGGCCATCAGTCTGCGAGGCAGGAACGTTGAGATTTCGCATCTCATCATCTGCCATTGTCCCATAAGGCAATTCCATATGGATGTCCCATGGAGGATCTGCCATTATAACCCCGAATTGCCCTATCACGTCCATTCTAAAGTTCCGGATATCACAATTGATCCACTGTGCTTCACCAAGTTCTACTTCCGAACAGTATTCTGCACGCTGTGGCTTTAATGGCTTGGAAGGTGCTGCTGCTGCCCCCATCATCATTGGTGACGCATCTGGTGTTGGGTCAAGCTCGTAATGAACATACTTGCATGTCTAAGGAAAAGAAAAATCAATCAGATTTAGTTAAAGCTGCAACCGAGGATGCCCAAGGAACAAAGATAGAGATGAAAAAGACCTTCATGTGCCGGCAAGTGTCAAGGAAAGAACAATCCCCTAAGTTGACGTCAGTATGTGAAGCAATTATTCGCCGAAAATGAACCTGAAAGAAGACGTTTTCTTAAGGTAAATACAGAACCTGAACTATGAAACAATGGTGAAGTAGTCACCCGAGGACAACATCGGGAAGAAATAACAAAAGCTTGTGGAGGACCAATGTATCAGTTTACACGTCTTTATAACAGGAGAACAAACATTTCAAAGCACTTAAACTTGTTAAATAAGTAAATATAACTTCCAGATGTATACATCCGGGAACAACATTCAACCTTTGTCCATCCAAACAAGCTGTTTGAAGCCGTAGCTCTTACGTTTGTTTTCTTTCTTCAAATTTACGTTATGGCCACAACAAGTATATTATTACGCCATCATTTTAGACGGTGCATAATGCAAGCTTAAGTAAAACAGGACAAACACCCAAGTACCCTACAAAAGACCACTGACATTAAAAAGGCATAGATCTGATATTCATTCAATTTGTCCCAGTTTGATTGTGGAAGGTAAAGAGGGTAATTCTGACTGGGGGATGAAAAGGCTGAGGAGGGCATGTTTCAAGGAGAAAACCAACACTAAAACTAATAGTCTCTAAAAACATGCAAAATCATAAAAGAGCAGATGAGACAAATAGCAGTCTCTAAGCTGGTCAATAATGCAGAAAGCCATTCATAGGAAAGATATGTACGCAGACAATAGCCCAACCAGTAAAGGCTTGCAACTTGGAGCTGCATGCGTTGTAGTTGCACATATGACGACTGCACTTGCATCACCATAGCAGCTTCTAGAGGTTTGGTACCTTCTAATAATTGCTTAGAAGCTGTTTGCTTGTTTAAGACTTCCGTGTGGAATTAGTACTGGAAAAAAGGGAAGTAAACATATCGCAGTGTGAATGTGATGCACTCTCGAATAAGAAACACTTAGAAGCCAAATGTCACCATCAGCTCCTTAAGAAACTGACAAAACTACAAAAGTCCAGAGTACACAGCCTAGCCATCGAGAATGAATCCAGCAACAGAGTACTGCAATCACAATTACTTAACAAACAACTGCCAAACACAATCTGTTGTGTACTTTTTCACACACGATAAAGGACCCAGAGTGGCGTCTGTAATCTTCTTTAGTGAGTGACAAACAGTATTCCTTCAACTGCGACCCACCTTTTGTTTTAAACTGCAACACAAAGCATTCAATAAAGACCTTGATCAGATAAGCTATCGCATTTATTGACATATAACCCCAAATACAAATTCGAAAAGCTTCCAGACAATGCTAGTGCCGACGCAGAACAAAGCATCCAAAGAGTCAACCAAAAGCAATATGAATCTCAATACCTTGGCAGCCACAGCAGTTTCCTTTGCAGTCGGCCGGTGAATCAGGTCCAAAAGCTCCTCTCCAGTTTTCGACTTCTGCATTTCTCTGAAAGACTTCTTTTTCAACAATGCCTCAAGATCCTTCATATCATCCTCTTCTGTCCTTGACTTCTGAGACAACCCTTTTGGATTCGGCCCCAAAGGAGGTCTATGCATCGGAGGAATGCTGATTCCTCTAGGAATTGCCATCATGCCCATTACTCTAGGCATGCCCCGAGGTCCCATCAATGCTCCAGGCGGTTCACCACCCGGAAACATTGGTGGGACCCCTGAAATGTGCGGGTCGCCACCGGCTCCCATCCACATGTCCTGCATTGGCCTAACCGGTCCTCCCATTCCAAAAATCCCACCATTCACATCAGCTCCACTATTTCCAATCCCCTGCCCACCACGATTCTGATTTTGATTAGAATTATCATCCCCTGAACTTGATTCCTGCTGCTGTTGCTGCCGCCAATCCTGCCCACTCTCCGGCAATTCCTTCAAAAGCCGAGTCCTGTCAATCCCCAAAACCATCACCTGCGACTTCCCGCTCACCACAAACTCCCCCAACTCAACCCCGCCGTTATCCTCTGCCATCTAGCGCAGCGCCGTCTCCACCGCCAATATTGCACCTGATTCTCCACCCACCTCCCGCAAAGCCGCCTTCTCCGCCGGGGTCGCATTCTGGTCGTTCTCCAGCTTCCTCAACACCGTCGACGAGTCGATAGCGGTGAAGGGGACCCGCTCCAGCAGGCACACTGCCACCATCGACCTGACAACGGACAAGGGGCTGTTGCTCTCATCAAGCGAGAATTTTTCGCTCTCTGACCGAGACATCAGACTCAGCCCTGCCGCCCCCTTCGAATTCGAGGATCTGGGGACGGCGGCATTGTCGGGGTCGTCGGGCGATTAGGGTCGGAGGGTTTTTTGGGGATGGGATTAGGGGTTGGGAGAGGGGGGATGGGGGTAAAAGGGCGGTGGTTGAAGGCGGAGACGACCTTGGGGGAGAGGTCGATGGAGGAGACGAGGTCGGGGAATAGGGTTTGGAGGGAAGCGAGGAGTTGGAGTTGGGTGTTGCTGGTGGAGTGAATCCACGACTCGAGCTGCGAAGCCATGTCCTTGACGGTGGTGGCGACAACGCCGTCTTCTTTGCCGTCCGATGGGGTCTCCATTGTTGGCGTTCGTGGAGTCGCACGTTTCTCTGTGAAAGGAAGATTGAGGTCTGATCTGAGGAACGATGATGAAGCTTTGGCGGTTTCAAGGGTTTAAGGTTTAGGCAAAGATTGTTTCTTCCCCAAACGATTCAACTGTAACGAGGAAAAGTGAGTTTGGAAACATTTACATGTTTCTCTAAAACAAAAATGAAAAACAAAGATAACTAAGGCCGCGCATGGTAACACTTTTTGCTTCAGAAATTAATTTTTGATGAGAAGTTAATTTTTTTACTTCTGCTCTAGAAGTTGATTCTAATTAAAGAAATTCGTTTGGTAACGATTGAAAATTTCTACTTCTGAAACATTATTAATACAAAATCTTCTATGAAAAATTATTGTCGGCGGCAAAAAAATTTATACTTCATTTTTGAATTGTTTAAATTTCTTTAAAAAATATTCTTATTATTAACAAATATTATTTACTTTTTAAAAATAAAAAATTATTATTTATTTTTTACTCTGACGGTCGGAGATGGCAACTCTGCGGCGGCGGTGGTCGGCGGTTGGCGGAGGTTAGCGGCAGCCGATGAAGATCGGCGGCGGCTGACTACCGACGATGGTCGGCGGTTGGTAGCGGGGGGCGGTGGTTAGTGATGGGCAGTGGTCAGCGATGGGCGGCGACGGACGTAGGCGACAGGCGTGGTCAAAAAGAGGGTGAGGGCGAAATGAAAAAAGGGTGAGGTGAGAAGCACTTCTTGAGTTGAGAAGCAATTTTTTTTAACTTTTCAAATTGGGAGAAAAACGAACTTCAGAAGTGAAAATTCACTTTAGAAATAGATATTTCAAATTTTTTTACCAAACGGATTTCTGCTTCAGAAATTAAATTACCAAATGGATTTCTGCTCTAGAAGCACTTCTGGAGCAGAAATCCACTTTCAGAAGTGTTACCATGCGCACCTCTTGCATCTCACACAACTATTTCGATGATTAACTAATACCAATTTAAAAATATTTATAGGACCTCCATAGCAAACATTTAACAGAAAAAACAACGTAAATGATATAAGATTATAAAAATAATCTAAAAGAAAATTATCAAGTTATGAAGCACCGCATACAGACTCATGGACATGAGGTGATCGGCTATTTTTATGTATCATTTATTACGTTTCAAATACATACCGTTTATGACTATGATTGCTAAGCTGTAATATGTGCGGGATCGATACTATACCATATATAAATGTAAACTATGCAATGACTAAAATCGAGTTATAATATATATATGTAATAATTTTTTCATTAGAAAAAAAAACTTCAAAAAAAATTATTGAACTTATATATATGCAGTGTTTTAATCAGGTCGATCCAATACCTAGAAAGGCGAAAATAAGGAAGATCTTCATCAAAATTCTTCGATCTAAATATATGAAAGGCAATCCTTAACCGGCGAAAACTAAATAACAAATATTATAAATCGTTTAAATGGAATTTTCAAAGAACTATAACAAAGTACTTAGAAAATGTAAAATTTAAGAGTAGAACATCATAAACTCACAAAAAATATAGAAAAAAAATAGCAGTGCGTCGAGACTTTTTAAAATCACATTTTCCTACCGACAATTGTCAATCGCTTATGGCCTGTTTGGTAACGATTCTGATTCAAAAAAGTGATTCTAATTAGAATCATATTTTCTGATTCTATTCTCTAGATGATTTTTAGAGAATCAGAACACGTTTGGTAACTGCACAAAATTTCAAATTTAAAAAAAAATGCGTTTGATAATTGTACAAAATTTCTATTTCTAGGAACAACAAGGTGGCGAGAATTCTTTTTTTAAAATTTTTCATCTTTTTTTTCATCTTTTTTTAATTTTTTTACAATTTTTAATTTACCCCCATTTTTATTTTTTAAAAATTATTTAATTTTTTTGCATTTTTCGTATATTTTTTAATTTACCCCCATTTTTATTTTTTAAAAATTATTTAAATTTTTTGCATTTTTTATATATTTTTTAATTTCCCCCCCTTTAATTTTTTTTAACTTTTATTTTGTTAAATTTTAAAACTTATTTTTAAATTTAATTTTAAAAAATGTATTTAAAAAATTAGTTGTTAGTAAATTTTCAAATCTAATTATAATTTTTTTTAAAATTCAGAAGTTCACGTGGAAGCCTACGTGGATTTAATCTTTTTAAAAGAACTGAGACTTTGTTCTTTTTTGTGATTCTCAAAAGTGAATCTTTTTTTCAGAATCAATTTTTTTTTTTTGCTCCAAAACTGTTCTCGGGAACATAATCAAAATCATTTACGTTGCCAAATATGTTTCTGATCCTTTTTTGTTCTGGAGAATAGAATTAGAAAATCAGAATCACTGCCAAATAGACCCTTAAAGTTTCTCTTGAATTCTTCAAAATTGTTAAAGTACAAATTTAAATCATCTCACACCATGAGAGAAAACGAAATATTAATGAGATAACTCATATGGCTTCTCTCAATCAAAGTCATGAATCCCTAAGCTATAAAAAGATGAATTTGATCGAGAAATAGTAACAACGAGGAGAGAGATTATTGCAATAAGAATGTTGCTCTAAAAAGATGAATGGTTATTGCTTCAATGGGAATTAATATGGTAGGCAATAATAGGCCATTAATATGCTGACGAATCAATGAAATAAACTAGGACGGATTAAGGGAACAATTAATTAGGAACAAACATTATGTGACGTCCCGAAATTCCAAGGCTTATTATATGAATGATATTGGACTGTTGGAATTTAGTGACATTTGTCGGACGCAGGAATCGTTCAATCTGGAGGACGTCGATCGTCGATTGGAGCGTAGTTAATTGTAGTTCGATTAGATTAGTCGCGCCGTAATTAGTTCTCGCCGTATTCCTTCGCGCCCGAGCCAACCCTGAACTAAATATTCTGAACCAGTCCTAAATCGTCAGATTACCAAAATACCATCAGATATTATTCATATAAGCTAGAAACAATTAATACCGAATGACCGTGGGTCCCACCTCAATAAATGCTAGTCAAATCAACCTTTTTTACTATTGAGAAATTACCAAAATGCCCATTGACCTTGGAAATGACCATTTTGCCCTCAAAGGCAATTTTCTCTCTCTTCCCTCTCTCTCTCCTTTCTCACGCACGGCAGCCCCATTTTCTCCCTGCACTTCACGTTGCCATCATCTTCATCTTCACCATCTCATCTTCGTCGCCGGCGTGAGCCACCGCCGTCCACGGCTCGCGCCGTGCCGTCGCCGCTCGTGCCTTGCCGCGCCGACGCGTGCCGCACCCAACCGAGCCCTCTGCCGTCCTTGCCGCCGCTGTCCAAGCCTCGCCGTCGCTCGCCAAGCTTCACCGGAGCCACCGAGACCCCGCCGGACCTTGGCCGGAGCCCCGCCGAGCTTGCCGCCCCGTCCGCCGTGTCCGTTTGTTGTCGTTTGGCCGCTGTCCAGCTACCGTTCGTCGTCGTCCGGGTGTCGTTTTGGAAAATCGACACCATGGTTGCGTCTGGATCGACGAGACTAGTCTGTAGGGACCGCCGCCGCCCTTCGCCGGTTGCCGCCAGTTAATTAGTGAGTTAACCCCTAATCCCTGATTATGAAGTTAATTGCACTTAATAGGTTAATTAGTTAGTTACCGTGATTAATTAGTTAGTTACCGCAGTTAATAGATAGTTACCGTGGTTAGATAGTTAACTGTGGTTAGATTAAATAGTTACCATAGTTAAATTAAATAGTTACTGTGGTAGATTAATTAACTGCTGTGGTTAGTTGGATTAACCGTGGTTAAGTGGAGTAGTTACCATGGTTAATTGCCTGTTGTTTTGTGTCGATAATTTGTGGTGTCTGATCGTGGATCGGACTGAGTGTTGATTGCGCTTAAATGCTGAATGATCACACTAGTATCGATAGGCCATGTTAAATTATTCCTGGTATGCTCGTCTTAGGGGTCTTGAGGGGGCTATCGGATGCCGTCGCCGTAAACGTTGTGGGACGACGCCCGATTAATCGGGAAGAGTACTAGCAGCGAGGCTGTACTGTGGCGAAAGTGTGGTATCTCTTGGCCGTGATGACCGGAACACGTGTGTTGCATAGTGCATGAATATTGCTGAGTGTTCTGGTTGAGTGACTGATGGTTGTTTATTTATTGGCATGATATATTTGTTGTATGGCTCAAGGCGAGGTACGTTGCATGTGGTTGTTCTTCTGATGTTGGGATTAGTTCGCTAGAATGGTTAGGCTGTGAATCAACGTCCTAATCGGACTTAGGCGTTGACCCGCTGAGATTCATATCTCATGCGCTTGGCTGATCGCCTTTCAGGTTTTCGTGATGACCGTGCGCCATGTTAGGCCCGGGATGCGGGTGAAGCTGTGGAGGAGTTTTTGGAGGCCATGTTGTATATAGTCGGTAGTGTAGGAGTGGTGTATCGGCTATAGTGCGCCCCGACTCGACCCGATATCTTTTTGTGGGTCCAAGGGATCGGTCCAAGAAGGAATTGTGTAATATGTTATTTTTCCTGCGGACTAATCAGGATGTAAATAAAAGGTTGTTTGTTGTATCTTCTATTTGCCTATCCATGTTGTTTGTTGTCTGGGGTTGTATTCGCTTCCGCATGCGCTTAATTATAAGATAAAAAGAAATGGGTCAATGATCTGCCTGGGACATCATCCTTTGACCTGACGTTTGGAAAGGCTGGTCGCGCGCCCGAGGTTCGGGGTGTGACACATTATCAGTCAGCATTGATGAAGTCCATGAGCATTGTAATTCGAACAACAACAAAACTTGAGTTTAAGAAAAAGACTAGAAGTGCTGAGTTGGCAATAAATTTAGAGCTCGTAATTGCTTAAAAATGGTTAAACTCCCTTGAAAAGTTCCAGTGTCATTTGTATACAGATTACAATACATGTTTTTCTGCTATCTTGTTTCAACAATGGCGCGGCCTCTTCGTTTGCTGTTAAAAAATTGTCGTTTCGTACACGAGAACTTCCCCATGCAGTCTTGAATAACTTTCGGGCACTAAATTAGACCTACCTTCCTGGTTGGATCAGAAACAGGTCATTCATGTAAAAAGCAAGGCTTCACAAGGTAGTCGCACTTGATTTCACATAATCGCACCAAGCATGGATCAATAATGAGATCTCACACTTCTTGAAGCGTAAAATTTCAGTTCTTTTACCACTTGACCAATGCTCGGACCGCCCAGAACCGGACTGAATAGGCCCAGAACCAACGTTTCCCACGAGGATCGGTCTGGTTCTTCCAGATTGGAACCGGAACCGCTTTTACCACTTGACCAATGCTCGGACCGCCCAGAACCGGACTGAATAGGCCCAGAACCAGCGGTTCCCAGGGGGATCGGTCCGGTTCTTCCAGATTGGAACCGAAACCGCCTAGACCGAACCGATATGTGTGTGTATGAATATATATATATATATAGGTCTTGGACGAGGCCACCAGGGGAGGGAGGCGTTTCCATGGTGGACAGAGTAAGGGAACAACCGGAAAGACTTGGCGTGGGATCTTCCAGTGCGGGATTTATGTTCAGACGAACGAGATGACGCAACATCGTAGAACTGGGCGATCCACGAGCTTCAACTAGCAGCTGACCTCCTTGAGTGCTTACAGTAAGGGCAGCCGTGCCCCCGCCCTTCCACTTCTCTCTCCTCCATGGACAAGCAAAATGACCGGTTCCATGAACCCCACTCGGGAACCGGATCACATGGTTCCCGATTTTCATTTTGCGAAACCGATCTTTAGTGGGCAGTTCCCGGTTCCAGGATGGGAACCGCCCACCCCAACGGTAGTGTTATCGGTTTATCATAAGCTGCTTGGTTGTCATAAAGTGATACTGAGCAAAAGAGTGTAAAATTAGAGAACCATAGCTAAACCTGTAGTTTATACATTGGATGACAAGACAAGTGGGTTAGGTCTTCTGTTGAGATTGTCTCGTAACTCTTGTTTATGTTGAAACTTTTCAATTCTTTCACGTGAGAAATGTGATCAACACATGTCCCGCGCCTGGGTGCTCACGGCGTCACATCACAGGAAACATCCGACTTTCTGAAAAGACGCAGAACTGATTGTTCACATAAAATATCACCAGATGAATCGTGCCTCTCTCTCTCGGACATTCTAGAATCTGCTTCTAATGATAAACCAGACAGATATGGAGACAGAACAATGAGGGAACAACGCGAAGGCAAGACCTATAGATCTGGTCTCATCACGTGATGTTTGGAAGCAGCAGCTAGCTAACGTTACCGTTTCAACCTCCAGCGTCTCCTCACTCTCTCTCCTTGCATGGCGGCTACTCCTCCTTCTGGGATACCTGCTTCTTCCCTCTCTGCCAGCCCACTACTGAAGCGGGTGGGCACCCACAACGGCACCTTCCACTGTGACGAGGCCCTCGGCTGCTTCATGATTCGCCTCACCAACAAGTTCTCCAATGCCGAAATCGTCCGCACCAGAGACGCTCAGGACTTTCCCCTTTCTTGTTTCGGTTTTCGCCCCCCATTCGTCTTGTTGGGGTTTCTCAGAGAAAAACAAAGAAGAGAAATTAAATGACGAAAAAGACGTCTTTACTGACGGCGTGTGCATGAAAACACTTTTATAGTAAAATTTTTGTTTCAAAAATAGTATAAACTTTATGAACAATGTACAAACTGATAAAATAATCGTACTAAAATTATAACAGTACAATAACAGAGCTGGAAAAGAATGAAATTGTAATAACAGAACTGAAAAGGAATGGAATCGATACAAACAAATACCGAGGCCTATGTTTGACACAGTTTCCTTAAAACAGATTCGTCCCCTCTAGTATGTGGTTGAGGTTTCGTGAACGTCTGTCTCTCAGGATACAACGGTTGGCAGGGAAGAAGCAAGCACTGCACTTCAAAGCTTTAGGCGAACTTGAACAAACTGGAACTGAACACTATCGAAAAAACAATATGCAGAGAATAGAAAGAGAGGGAGAAGAGATTTTGGAGTGGGGGGCATTTTGGGAATAAAAAGCAATAATGACTGATTAAATAACAGAACTGAAAAGGAATGGAATCGATACAAACAAATACCGAGGCCTATGTTTGACACAGTTTCCTTAAAACAGATTCGTCCCCTCTAGTACGTGGTTGAGGTTTCGTGAACGTCTGTCTCTCAGGATACAACGGTGGCTGATTAAATAACAGAACTGAAGAGGAATGGAATCGATACAAACAAATACCGAGGCTTGTGTTTTGTTAGGATGCACGTGTGAGTGAGTTGTGTTAAAGAAATCCCACATCGGATAATCGAAGTGGTGTAGAGCAATTAATATATCCATGTTGGCCCATAACTCATTAGCTTAAGCTTTTGAGTGAAGGTGGGTTTACCTGGATATGTTAACGAGCTCGGACTTGGGCTTCCTCTTAGTGATCTCCCCGAGCGAAGGTATCGGACTTCTGTTGCGCGCTCCCAGCAAATGGTATCAGAGCTGATGGTTGGTGTCCCATGCGGTTACTGAGTGGGCCCAAAGGTAGATTTCATGGTTATGAAGTTGGGCTTTGATGGAGATTCAACTTGAGATAAGTTGATGCATCAGGATACCTGAATTAAGGAGGAGCGGACCTAACACTAAGCTCACACGTGAGGGGGAGATTGTTAGGATGCGGGCCCAAAGGTAGATTTCATGGTTATGAAGTTGAGCTTTGATGAAGATTCAACTTGAGATAAGTTGATGCATCAGGATACCCGAATTAAGGAAGAGCGAGGGGGAGATCACCAGGATACAACGGTTGAACATCTATCTCACAGGATACAACGGTTGGTAGCGAAGAAGCAAGCACTGCACTTCAAAGCTTTAGGTGAACTTGAACAAACTGGAACTGAACACTATCGGAAAAACAATATGCAGAGAATAGAAAGAGAGGGAGAAGATATTTTGGAGTAGGGGGCATTTCGGGAATAAAAAGCAATAATGGCTGATTAAATACAGAATTTAAGGCCATTAACCTGCATGCTGTTACAGTTTGAGATGGAAAAAATAAACCAGAAGGTAAAATTGGGCTTGTCGCGAGGCCCACTACTTTTCGGTCTTGCCTTCGTGCGCTTGCGCCCAAGTTTCAGCTCATTGGGCGTCGGATTCGCACCCCCCTGCGCCTTCGCCTGCACGCGAGGCATATTGTTTGTGCTATGATAGTTACCATTCCAAAGGAGTGTAACTGTATATAAAGCACTCTAAAGCCTTCTTTTCTTTTCAACGTGAGATTAGTGTTTTTTCACTTCCCACTTCCAACTCAAGGGTGTTCTTTGAGCATCAATTTCTAATTCATTCACCCATTAATTTATCCCATATTTCCAACAGAAGTATTGCCATGCGCGCCCTAGCAGGTGAAAGCGGCTATTCTTTTGGCTATTGTTTTTCGTGTATACAGTTAGCACTTGGTTTTGCGGATCACTTGGCCAGAAGAACTACTGCTTTTGTTTTTTGTTTTTTGTTTTAACATGGAACTAATTGAAGTGAAGAATACAGGTGCTGGAGGGCCTTGATGCTGTACTTGATGTTGGGGGCGTGTATGATCCGAGTAGAGACAGGTATGATCACCACCAGAACGGCTTTGAGGAGGTATTCGGGCTTGGGTTTTCCACCAAGCTCAGCAGTGCCGGTTTGGTTTACAAGGTATTGGTTTGACCTGAGTGTTTACCTCATTTTCATTAGGACAGCTTTTAGCTTCTACCTGGTTGTTTCAGTTTTGTCATTTTCGCGTCCATGGCGGTCTAGATTTTCTTTGTTGTTAACGTGGTTGGTAGCTTATTCTTCCCATGTTCAGCATTTTGGGAAGGAGATAATAGCTAAGGAGCTTCAGGTCGATGAAAATCACCCGGATGTGCATCGGCTGCATCTTGCTGTGTATAAAAGCTTCGTGGAGGTATGTGTTTTTGATGCAGCCTTGGGGTAGGCTACTCGAACAAAAGGATCGGGAGAGCAACTTGCACACGCGAACCAGAACGAATAGTAAATACAGTCAACTTTTCAGTTTTGAGAATAGAACAGAAAGGAGAAAGAAACTTCGATGGCTACTCTTCTAGGCCTCCAAGGAAGTTAATAGGACATCGATTCTTCTAGATCGATGACTGCAACTATTGAAGGATGCAGAATTTGAAAAGCTCCGACTCTTCAAGGACGGAGTGAAAACTCTTCTAGGTTTTTAGGGAAATGAACTCTTCAAGGCTCAGGATACTTGCATAAAGCAAATTTTCATTAATCAAAATTGTTCCTCGTCTATAGAAATTAGATGGCATTTTATAGCGAAAGAGAAACAAATGAAAACACTAAAGTCTAAGTTAGACTCTGTAGAATATTATAGAAACCATAAAACATTAAAGTTCTTAGAAACTAGAAGCTATTAAAAGCGAGATATTTCCCAACGTCTTCGTGACTGTCCCAAGGCGTATGCAAGCTTCCAATGCAAAGGGAATGACAAAGTCTTTATTACGGGGTGGACTTGCGGATGAGACTCTTGGTTACCGCATTTGTGTTCTTCGATATCGGTAAGACTTGTCGAGCCCGAATGCCCGAATGCGGGCTGATCTCCTCGGACGGGTGAGCTCGTCTTCGATGCGGGCTGCATCATCCTCCCCTTCTTTAAAAGAATTCGTCCTCGAATTCATGTCATCATCAGATGAATCACCCACATAAGGTGTTAAATGCCGAACGTTGAATACGTCATGTATCCTCACGTGAGAAGGAAGCTTTAATCGATACGCATTAGGATTGATGCGCTCAAGAACTTCGAGGGGACCAAGCTTTCGATCACTAAGCTTGTTATAGCTTCCGACGGGATGATGCTCCGGTGGCAGATAAGCCCAAACAAAATCTTCTGGCTCGAAGATAACTTCACGCCACCGCTTATCGATGTCCATTTTGTGGGACTCAGTTTTGCTCTCCATCCTTTGGCGCACATCGTCATGAATTGTTCTCATTTGAGAACCAATGTCGTCGACTTTACTACTCGATTTTTCAGTAAAAGGAATTGATGCAAGATCAAGAGTAGTGTTTGGTTATCGTCCATACACGATCATAAAAGGGCTATATCTAGTGGTACATTTCACAACACAATTATAGGCCAATTCGCCAGGTGACAACCGCGTCTCCTAAGAGCGGGGATTATCATCGATCAGAGTCCCTAATAGATTTCCCAATGTTCGATTGACGACTTCAGTTTGCCCATCCATTTGGAGATGAAACACAGTACCATATTGCAGTTTAGTACCGACATTCTTCCATAGTTGCCGCCAAAAATGACTAAGAAACTTAGTGTCCCGATCAGAAGTAATGGTCTTCGGAATGCCATGCAACTTATAAACTTCCTCGAAAAATAATTCGGCAATACGCAAAGCATCCGTAGTTTTGCGGCAAGGAATAAAATGTGCCATTTTTGAAAATCGATCAACAACAACAAAGATTGAATCCATACATCTGAGTGTGCGTGGTAGTCCAAGGACAAAGTCCATAGAGATATCTTCCCATGGTGCTTGCGGGATCTGCAAAGGCAAATAAAGGCTAGCATTAGTAGCTTGTCCTTTCCCAATTTGGCAACGTTGACACCTCATCACATGTCGATGTACATCGCGTTTCAAATGAGGCCAAAAGTATTTGGCTGAAACAAGTTGCACGGTCTTGTCATGCCCAAAATGTCCTTCGCGATGAACTTCATCGATCACCCTTTGCCAAAGAGAACAATCATGCACACATAAACGGTTCCCTTTGAAAAGAAAACCATTACATTCAGTGAAATCAACAAGTCTCTTTTCTTGTGCATTGGGAATGATTTTGGAAAAATAAGGATCTTCGCGATATAACTCCTAGAAAGAATCAAATCCAAGAATAGTAGATCGCATTGTATGGAGTAAGCTCTTCTTTCTACCAAGAGCATCAGCAACCTGATTATGAACTCCAGCCTTATGCTTAATGATGAAAGTGAACTCCTGGACGTATTCAGCCCATTTTGCACGCCGGGAATTAAGCTTTTGTTGCCCTGAAATATACTTGAGAGCTTCATGATCAGTGTACAAAATAAACTCTTGATGAATAAGATATTGTCTCCAATGTTCAAGTGTGCGAAACAGTGCATAGAACTCCAGATCATAGGTGTTGTAACGAAGTTTTGCACCATTCAGTTTTTTGCTAAAGAAGGCAATGGGTCGACCTCCTTGACTTAGAACTCCTATACCAGTACCTGATGCGTCGCAATGCACTTCAAAAACAAGATCAAAGTTAGGCAATGCAAGTACCGGAGCCATGCTCAATTTTTCTTTAAGCTGTTCAAAACTTTTCTGAGCCACACTCGTCCATTCAAAAACTCCTTTCTTCATGCAAGAAGTGAGTGGGGCCGCAATGGTGCTGAAATGCGCAATAAATCACCGATAGAAAGAAGCGAGACCGTGAAAGCTTCGCACTTCATGCACATTTGTTGGAGTCGGCCATTCTCGAATCACTTTGATCTTGGCATCATCCACCGAGATGCCCTTCTTTGAAATACGAAATCCCAAGAAAAGGATTTGTGATACCGTAAAGTAGCACTTGTCGGGGGCTGCATACATGCGCTCCAGCCTCAACACACGTAATACTTCTTGAAGATGCTGCAAGTGCTCGTCAGTAGACTTGCTAAAAATAAAAATATCATCAAAATAAACCACAACAAACTTTCTCAAAAAGGGCTTCAAAACCTTGGTCATGAACCTCATGAATGTCGATGGTGAATTCGACAATCCGAATGGCATGACTAGCCACTCATATAGCCCATCTTTCGTCTTGAATGCTGTCTTCCATTCAACTCCAGGTTTGATTCTGATTTGATAATATCCACTTTTCAAATCCAGCTTTGAGAAGATAATCGCACCAGAGAGTTGATCTAAGAGATCATCAAGGCGAGGAATAGGGAATCGGTACTTGATGGTGATTTTGTTGATCGCCCTACTATCAACACACATCCTCCAAGTACCATTTTTCTTAGGCACCAAGAGAGCTGGAACGGCACATGGACCGAGGCTCTCTCGTATAAAACCCTTATTCAAGAGCTCTATAACCTGTCGATGCAATTCCTCATGCTCAGTCGGACTCATTCGGTAATGAGCTAAATTCGATAGAGAGGCATCGGGCATCAAATCGATTTGATGCTAAATGTCTATCATAGGAGGGAGACCCGCTGATAAGTCTGCCGGGAAAACATCCCGGAACTCTTCCAAAAGCGGTTGAACTCGATGGGGTATGGAAGAAACAACTTCATTCTCCACACCTGTTTTGTGAAGTAAAACATACACAATACGAACCCCTTTCAAAGCACCTTTCACATCCTTTATCGTAAGCAACGTAGGGGATAAAGAATGTTCAACTACAGGAGTTTTTAGAGGCTCCTTACTAGGTGCTAATGTAATCCTCTTCCCTCCAAACTCAAAAGAATATGTATTACGATAACCGTCATGAGTAGTTCTCCTATCAAATTGCCATGGTCGCCCAAGAATAACATGACTAGCATCCATCGGTAGAACATCGCACCATATTTTGTCATAATAAACAGAACCAATGGACAGATTAACAAGGCATCGTTTGGAAATAGTTACCTCGGTGCCTTTCATCAACCACGACATTTTGTAAGGCTTCAGCTTGTTTGCCACTACTTCAGAAATTATATTCTCACAGCAACTAGAGTCAATAATTAATTGACCTACATTCCCCATAATTGTGCGGGTGGAATGAAAAATATTGGTGTGCAGCCACCTATCTTCGATATCATCTCGAGGAGTGAGGAAAATTTTTCTCACCATGAGAAGTTCGCCGGAATCAGCATGCACTATTTGTTCGTCAACCGCAGCTTCTTCGTCATCGTTCAACTCCTCTTCGAGCGGCTCCTCCGCATGCTCATCAGAATCATTATCTACCAAGAGGGCTTTACCGGCTGGTCGATTCTTGTTAACTCGACAATTACTAGCACAATGACCTAACTTCCCACAAGAATAGCAACGTATATCGGACGTAGTTGGTTGCTTCGAAATGTTGGGCTGAGTAGAAGACTTGCTAGCGGTTTACGTCGTAGCCTCAGCAACTTTGGTTGTGCCGGTGGTACTCCTGGCGGTTTGGCTCGACATGGTAGAGGACTGCTGCCTCCTAGAGCGAGAACGCTCCACTTTGCATGCCCGTTGGTGTGCATCTCCTAAGTCCCAAATGTCGAGGACTTCCAAGGCATCTTGGATGTGAAGGTGAAGACTGTTCAAGTACTTGTTCACAAGCACCTCCTCCGGATCCTGGATGTTGTTGCGAATCGCCAATTTGTTGAATTCGTTGGTGTACTGGTCCACCGTTCGCGTACCTTGTCTCAAATTTTGGTACCGTTGGTAGAGCTCCCTCTTGTATCCTTTAGGTAGAAAATATTTTCGGATCTTGTCCTCCATTTTTCTCCATGAAGTGATTGGTGCCTTGCCAGCGGCTTGTCGGGTTTGCTTCTCACGCCTCCACCAAGCGATGGCTTTGCCTCGGAATCGCATAGCGATGATCCCGGCTCGATGATCCTCCGGAACATTTCGATGCTCAAAAACTTCATTCACAAGTGTCAGCCAGTCAACAATTTCAACAGAAGAATGAGTACCTGGAAATTCCAGGACATCTTTTTTTACTTCCTTTTCCCACTCTGGTTCACGAACGTTTTGTGCGCGATGTCAAGCATTCCTCCAACCGCAAAAAGATTGAACACTCTTCGAAGATGAAGAGTCGCCACAGGAATCTTCAGTCTTGGAACGGGGTGGAGGATTGTTTGCCTCCGCCCTCAGACTCTGAACTTCCAGCATCAACTCGTCAATTTGTTGTTGCATGCGTTCCTGTAAATTGTCATGGAGCGCGTGCACTTCACCTAATGGGATGGTTCTGCCGCCACGACGTCTGGCTTGTCTTGGGGGCATTATTCTCTCCTCTAAAGCTCTGTTACCAAATAATGCAGCCTTGGGGTAGGCTACTCGAACAAAAGGATCGGGAGAGCAACTTGCACATGCGGACCAGAACGAACAGTAAATACAGTCAACTTTTCTGTTTTGAGAATAGAACAGAGAGCAGATAGAAACTTCGATGGCTACTCTTCTAGGCTTCCAAGGAAGTTAATATAACATCAATTCTTCTATATCGATGACTGCAACTCTTCAAGGATGCAGAATTTGAAAAGCTCCGACTCTTCAAGGGTGGAGTGAAAACTCTTCTAGGTTTTCAGGAAAATGAACTCTTCAAGGCTCGGGATAATTGCATAAAGCAAATTTTCATTAATCAAAATTGTTCCCCGTTTACAGAAATTAGATGGCATTTTATAGCGAAAGAGAAACAAATGAAAAGACTAAAATCAAAGCTAGACTTTGTAGAATATCATAGAAACCATAAAACATTAAAGTTCTTAGAAACTAGAAGCTATTAAAAGCGAGATATTTCCCAACGTCTTCGTGACTGTCCCAAGGCGTATGCAAGCTTCCAATGCAAAGGGAATGACAAAGTCTTTATTACAGGGTGGACTTGCGGATGAGACTCTTGGTTACCGCATTTGTGTTTTTCGATATCGATAAGACTTGTCGAGCGCAAATGCGGGCTTTTTAATAGATAAAGCTGGATTTTTTTATGTCTAATATGTTTGATTTCTGTCCATCTTCGTAGTGGAAGCTTCATTTGATGGAAGCTTCAATTGAACCTTCCATCAAATATGTTCTTTATCAGGTACCAATTTGAACCCTTTGGGCCAATTTGCTGATTTACTGTGTAGACATATTACCACTGTGTATAGTTTTTTTCTTGCTGTGTAGGAAATCAACATAAACTAAAATGGAGAATTTATTTATGCACATCCTTATGGAAAGATCTGTGTAAGACTAGAATGGCAGCTGATAAGGCGAGTACTACTTGAACATAACAGTGATGTTTCTGCACGTGCAGGCGGTTGCCGTGGCTCCCAACAGATTCGAAAGCCGGAAGGCTCTTCCGGCTCAGTGGCGTGGTCTGACGAATGATGAGCTCTCCGAAGAGTCGGGCATCCCCGGCTGTGTATTCTGCCACGCGAGTGGGTTCATCAGCGTGAATCATACTTACAAGGGCGCTCTTGCGATGGCCAGAGATGGTGTGCCGGTTTAAAGCTCCGACAAGAAAGAAGTTGGATCCAACTATTTCGCAAAGTAGCGCACTTGACACATCTGAAATCGAAGAAATGTCTTGCCGGTTTCTTTGAATTTTATCTCAGTATAGAACAATGAAATTTTGAACCATCAATGTTTCTCTTCCATGGAGGACTTTCTGTTATTTGTATTCCTAATCCCCAATCAATCCATTGCTATTCTTGAAGACTATGTAAAAAATATTTTTGACAGAGGCCACCTCACTCTTTAAGTGAAAACAGGGCAGCCTTCCACCACAACTCCTGCAGCAGTAGGGCATGTAGCCAGTGAACACCCATCCAAATCATTCCCCCACCAATCCAAATCAATGCTCTCAAGCCCCAAGCACAAGTAGAGTAGCACCCCCATGAATGCAAGCCCAGCATCCAGCGCCCCGGAGAGCACGTAGTTGTACTTCTTCCACAGCTCCGGCCGGTACCGGTACACCACGAACCCGGACAGGAACCCCGCGATGACCCACGTCGTGTAGTTCACGGCCGTCGCTGGCGGCATATACCCCGTTGCCCCGATCAGGACCGGCATGTTGATGAGCCTGATCCACTCTTGTTCTGGGAAGGCCTTGTGGGCCAGCCAGACAAGTAGGGGCGCAATCGCTCCTCCTAGGAAGAACCAATTGATGGCCCCGTAGGTGCCCAAGTTGCCGAAGATTCTCCGCGGCCCGATCAGGCCCCAGATCACTGACGCATCGTAGAAGACTGTGTCGCTTGGGCACGTCCAGGGGCTGCTCGAGGAGGTCGTCTCGCAGATGTCAGAGATCGTCTCCATGAGCCACCACGCCGTGCCCAGGTACACAAACCCAGCTATAAGAGTCCCCACTACCTAGTGAACAAAATTTGAAGTAATTATATTGGTGCAATGGAAAATTTTCCTAGAGTCCTAGCCATAAAGATGAAGGAGGCTGACATAATTACCTGAGCCATGAACATTGTTCTAGGAGGGATTTTCATGTAGTGGCCAAGCTTGAAGTCCTGCAGGAAGGTGATGGCTTGAGTCATGCTTATGTACCCATACACCTTGAAGCACATATTCGCGACTGGGTATCCCGGGTAAATATACCCGATTATGTACTCGGTGATGATATTCAACCCTGGAGTCTGTTGCAGAGGAAGAAAAACCCAAAAAAAGGAATCAGATAATTGACAATGTGCGAACCGCCTCTTTGTATTAGCGCCGCTGCATAAGAAGGGATTTTACCTGGTTCGTGATGGCGGTGATGATGCCGATGGGAAGAGTGAAGACGATGGCGATCGCACAAGCCAGCAAGACGCCCCACCAGGGTAGTTGAAGCTGAGTGTTGTAGTACTGGCAGGCAAAGATGGTGGCTGCAACGTTCGCCGCCAGGATGCACCAGAACCACCAGTCCGGGACTTGCCTGTACCGCCTCATCATTCTTGTGTGTATATCAGCTGTATTCTCTTGGAAACTTGCCTTACTCTGCTCCCAAATCTCCCTGCATATTTGATATTGATTTGAACTTTTGAAGTGAAAATTTTTTGGATGGCGTGAACAAACTGATCTCCATCGGCTAAGTAAATTTCCACTTCTGTATTACCTTCCGTGGAAGAGAAGAACGTGAACAATGGTGGCGGTGAGTGAAGCAAAGCCAACCCCATAGGTCATGGCGAAGAATGTGCTGAGGTAGAGAGGTCCTTCCTTCTCGTACGCGGCGAGATCGAGGTGGAAATTGGAGTCGATGATGCTCGAGATGTTGTACTCCTGGCCAGTAGAAGTGAACAGCTCGTCCGAGAATATCGGGAACGTCTTGGCCTTGTAGACATTGAGCCAGTAGCAGATCGGAGTCAGCACATACATCACGAAGACAAAGCCGGCCGCCACATTGGCAGTGGCAAACCACGGGCTGGCAAGCGGGCTCCCGAGGTAGGCAGAGATGGTGGACCAGTCCAACCCGACGGCCGCGATCCCGAGCCCGTAGAGGCCCGAGCCGAGCTGCTGGGCCAGGACGGACTTGGGGAAGATCCAGCAGATCCAGGATAGGGAGGTGAGCATCTCGAAGATGTAGCCGGGGAAGACATAGTACGCGAAGCTGCAGATGAAGGCGATCAGGAAGAACTGGGTCCGCGTCACGCCGCCCTTCGGCCGCTCCTCTTTCTCGTGAAGCGCCCTGCGATTTCACAGTAAATACATGAAGCATTGGACACAAGATACCAAAATTTGATCCAAAGTCTTTTAATGCACAAACCTGAAGAATATTAACATGCATATGTATATCACAAACTGATTATTGACCAGAAGATTTTCATTTTATACACCTAAGAACTGAAAAAATCATAACTTTGCCTCTAGATGAGGAGTGAATTTCAATAGGCAAAATTACATCGTACAAGTCCGTGAAAGATAACACTTCTACCCATTTCTTATTTTTTCTGTTTCAGTTCCGCACTGAATCTTCTTCCATATTCTTCCATAGGAAGAGATTAATTAGACTTATTCATTCATGTCGCTTGGTGAATTCAGAACTTGAGAAATGATATGGTACTAAAAAGGTGTCTATGGCAAAAGAAAACTCTCGTTCATGCATGATTAGACTCCTGATATCCCTTTTCTAATTATTGCGTGGTCCACTCTTTTAAGAATTTATAGCTCGTGTTATTCTCACAATCACACCCAAAGACTGTCTGGCTCCTGCCTAACCTTGGACTAATTGAGAAATGAAAGAAGCTGATATCTGAGAGTCAAATAACTGTACACCCCGACTAATCAAGTGGGTTAGGTTAGGCCTTCTCGTGAGATGATCTGATTTCATCTTTGGAATTTTCTTATTCTTCTCGTGGGAAAAGTTGAGAAATGTGATCCCACATTGTGGCTTGTGGGTACTCACACCTAACTGAAGACAACCTCGGAAAAGACACAAGCCTGAATTGTCCTCATACAATACAGTCAGTCATACGTACCAAAACCTACTGTGTACCAATCATTCAAATGAGCCACCCATCTCTCTCGGAGATTCCACACCAACCATTCCTATATCTCCTTAGATCCCCGGACAGATAGAGAACGATGCAAATGGCAAGACATATAAATCATGTCTCATCACATAATATTTTGGACTATGTTGATAGAATGCTTCAAAATATTTGTTAGACAATCAAATAGCCAAAAAAAAAAAATGCAGTTTTCGGTATAGTATTTTTTTTGGAAAAAAAGTGCCAAAAAATTCCTAAACCTACTGTATTAGTACCAGTTCAATCCATTCTCGGCCAATTCAGGCTGAAAATTGCTGACGTAGAGACCGGCCGTCTTGTATTGTATATAATCGAAATTTCTTAAAATCGAAACATTGTCGTGCACCCTTTCCTCCGCGTAACAAATGATGTACATATGTGTGTGATATACATATATGGTAAAGTTACTAAAATAAAATTGTACCTGAATAGGGAGACCTGAACAAGGTTGGCTGGCCACCACATAGCCGCAGGCTCCACCAAGTATTTTCTGAAGATACCGGCCCATCCGAACCCTAACACCTACCATTCCAACCCCATCTTCATACCATCAGTCATGTCCCCTCCCAAACATTATATATTCAATATGAAAAAAAAGCAATTTCCATTATTCTTGGAAACCATATAATAAAAAAGAATCAACATTTTCAAGTTGTTAAGACTATCAACCCACTATATTCCATCGACGAATACGGTTCCGCTTATTTCGCGAAAAATAAATAATTTGAAAAATGCTTTTCTAAAAAGTGAAAGTCTAAATTAAGTAATTAATAGAAACTGTTTTCATAATCGACAATAACTTATGTCTGAACATTTTCGTCAACGATTAATTTTTTTTTGTCTGTGCGTGTTTTGTAAGCGATGCAAGCGATCGTTTTTAGAAAAATATTTACCAAATTTCTGTACAAACCAATTGAAAATAACCCGACTCTTACGCAATCACATGATCAACCCACACGCCATATAGCCTAACCTAACCATGTTCACATGAAAATTTCTAAGAACAAAAATAATTTTGCGAGAATACCTTTTTTTATTATTTTATGGGTCGTAAAATAAAAGATTGGTGAAAGAAAAAGGAAAATAAAAGGGAATTCAAACCTGGGTCGTGATGACCACAATCAAGGACACAAAGAAGGTGATGTGCCTCTTGTAGAACACCTTCACCACCGTGACCACGTGGATGGCGTACACCGTGCCGGCGCCGGAGTTGGCGAAGATGGTGATGAGCACGTGCTCCTTCACGTTGAACGGGCCCGGGTTCAGCGTGAACTCCCACCGGGTCCCCTTGAGGAACACCCGGTCCGTGATCCTCGCCGCCATGAGCCGGCCGAGCGGCACCACGGCGATCTGCGCCGAGATGGCCGTGATCGTGAGCGGCTCGGTCCGGTACCAGAAGAACTGGTTGAGGAACGAGAGCAGCGCGCACGACAACGTCCCGAGGACCCACATCCGGAAGGTGAGCACGGGGAGGGACGGGTCATCGGTGGTGGGCACCGTCAGCGCCACCTGCGGGACCGGTGAGTTCTCCTCCGGCTCTTCGACGACCCGGTCCAGAGTCGGCGAGGACGGCGTGGCGGGGTCGATCGAGTCCCCATTCTTGGATACTGCAAAAGCAAGATTGCCGACTTCAAAGATTTTCAAGAAACAATGGGAAGAAGATTAATCACAAAGGAAGGAGCTTGAGAGAGAGAGATAAAGAAATGGGGATGAAGAGGACTCACGGAGAGAAGCTCTGATTTCTTCACCTGGTGATTCTTCCATTAATCTCTCTCTCTCTCTCTCTCTCTCTCTCTCTCTCTCTAAAGGTCAACTATACATTCCTCTGTTTTTTTAACCTCTGTTCTGGGCTGAATCAGTGTGATGAGATTCCAAGAAATGGGATTCTCCGGGTTAACTATGTAAAGCGGTATTAGAATTTCTGGGTGTAAATAGAAAATGGAAAGGAAGATGGGTAGAGAGAGAGAGAGAGAGAGAGAGAGAGAGAGAGAGAGTTGAGTTGTAGTTTTGATCGTTCTACTGTCTGTAAGTGGAAGATTCAGCAGAAGATAAGTTGTTGCAGAATCTGAACCACGTGCAGTTCGCTAACAGTTTGACTCTTTTTCAGTTATACTTCAGAGAGCTTTTACCCCCGCAAAAAGAATTTATAACGAGCAAAAAGAAGAAAGGACGATGAAGTAGCTTACCAAAAATTGAAAATGACGTTGAACAATCTTGATAGGTTCTTCATTTATTCTGTTTTTTTTCGTGTAATTTCATAGATGAGTCTTGTTATATCTAGTATATACACCGGCATTCCTTTTTTTTTTTTTGCGGGGTCATTGGGTTTGTGGATCTCTTAGAGCATAAGACTATCCGAGTAATCATAGCAGGATCTCCGTCTCATGACCGATGAGAAAAATTTTAAAAACAAGAGGCTTTTTAAGTGGCTTGTGGCCTCAAGGAGTTAGTCACTCAATTGGAACGAGGGTCGATCTTTTGAAATGCGGTTTAGTATCGAGCCGTGATCGAATCGATCGATGATCTTCACGAGATTGCTTCTTGTTAATGAAAGAGATCGCATGCCTCAAAATAGCAAACGTGCCCTTTGCGTTGATGTGACTAACAAACCCCTAACCCATCAGGGCTTCTCATCATCTCGCATGTCCAACCGATCATCACATGAACGGATAGTTTTATGGTCCAATTTGCCAGTGAGGGTAATCTCAAAAACCACCGAGTCTAATCACGTCTCTTAAAAGTGTAACCAAACTTTCGACCGTCAATTGCTCCTACTTCTTGAGGTCCAATCGACTCGATCTCTTGTGCATTTGAAAGCTTGTTACTTATAGTTTCATGTTGCTTTTTTGAATTGGGAGATCGGAAACGTTTCAAAAAAGTGGTAAGTAGCCATTTTAATTAGAGGTCAGATTTCGGCCAAGTTGAACATTTTGATGATGCAAATGCAGCAGTTGTGAATTTGTCAAAAAAAAAAAAAAACAAACAAAGACAGTTGTGAATTAAGTTTTACCAAGAGTCAGATAGATAGATGGGAGCCTTCAACTAACTTTGTCGTTCTCTTTACTGTCCAGTCCTTCAAAAAAGCAGAGTTGACCATTTTGCCGAAACCGAGGACCTCCAAGGTTTATCTGAAATGACCCTCGGTTCGAGAACCTTAATGGTTGTCGCAAAATTCATAAGACAATTTTTTTTTTTTTTTCAGGTTTCCTTGATTCACTAAATTTTATTCCTAACTTGTCGTTTATAAAAGAAAGGATTAATAACACGAAAAATTTCAAATCGATACACATATGATAAATTTATCTCAAATTATTTTTTGACAACCAAAAATTCCAAACTGATACATCTGTGACAAATTTAAAACCAAATTAATATATATATAACAAATTTACCCTCCGTTAGTTCGTCATTAAATTTTATCATCAAATTATTGAATTGGATGACACATGCCAGTTAACAAGTGTACCAATTTGAGGTTTTTACTCTCTGTTTGTCTCAGATATATCAGTTTGAGATTTTTCGTGATATTAAATTGATTTAACGGAAACTAAGAAGTGTGCCAGTTTAAGATTTTTGGTGGTCAAAAAAATTATTTTGGGGGGTAAATCTATCATATGTGTACCAGTTTGAGATTTTTGGTGGTAAAAAATATAATTTGAGATAAATTTGTCACATGTGTACCAGTTTGCGATTTTTTATGGTTAAAAAACAGTTCAAGATAAATTTATCACAGGTGTATCGATTTGAGATTTTTCGCGGTATTAATCCTAAAAGAAAAAGCAAGATACAAAGGAAAGAAGATACACATCGACAACCTTCGAAAATTTAACGAGGAACATTAAGCCCGGCTGATTCCGTCGTCATATTCCAAAAAAGTGAAGTGGCTAGCATTGGCACTCAATACGAGGTTAAAAATTAATGTGGACCTCACAAATTCGTAAGGACAAGAAATTTTATAACTTCATTAAATTCCAATTTTTTTTTTTTTTGAAGAATTTCAGGAAAGCCAAATTGCGACTTTTTTGACGTAGTGGATGAAGTATTATGAGGGTACATTTCTTTGAAAGGATAAAAAAAAAGAAAAAACCTTTGAAATTTAAAAACGTTGCCTTGAAATGATGGCACTTCCAAGAATTTGAGACAGAGCGAGTATTCCCTTTCGACATGGAAAAACAAGTAACGCAGTGCACGGGCATGGAAATGTCACACGATATACTTGATTAACTGCTAATTGGGAAAATATAAATACCGAAAACCTTTCACTCTATTATTGGCTAAAGGTGAGACGACCACTAATGTAGTTGCAGTTTTGAAAGGTCGAAAGCAGAAACCAAACGATTACGAGGGCATCATGTGATCATCGCTAGGTTCAAAAATATTTTGGCAAAAGAATATTATAAGTGTCAAAAATTTATGTACGGCGCTCATTTGAGTGCTAAAAATTTTCTTTTGGCTCACTTAAGTGTCAAATTTTTTGAAGAACGACCACTTAAGTGCTAACTCCAATCTGCTTGGCCGAAAATTCTACGTGGCATTTTTTTTTAATTAATAACTTAAGCCTACGTGGCTCGCCGGAGAATCCAGTCAGCAATAAAAAAGAGAGCTAAAAATAGGAAATAGAAAATAAAAAAATTAAGGTAAAAAACTAAAAAGAAAAAATTAACAAGAAAAAAAGAGGAAAAAGGGCTTGCGGCAGCGAGAGGGCTTCTTTTATTTTAATTTAAGCTAATTTAATTTTAAAAAAATCAAGTTGTTTTTAAGTTCAGAAGTCCATGTTGACTGAATTTTTTTTTTTTAAAATCGTTTTACCAACGTAATATTAAAAATTTAGTAATATTAAAAATTTAATAATAAATGCTACGTGATTAATTTGACCGGAATTTTGCCGATTTGGTATTAAAGTGAGCAAGCAAAAAAATTTGAAACTAAAGTAAATACTGTACACAAATTTGGCCGAATTCCATAAAAAAACCCTGAACTTTAGGTTTAGTGCCAAATCTACCCTAAAGTTCTTTTTGTCTCATAAAAAACCTTAAACTTTTACTCTAGTCCCAAATCTACCCTAATTAGTCTTGCGTTAAAAATCACCGTTAAGTCTTGTGACGTGGCAATCCCACGTCACCACAAAATCCACATCAGAAATTAATGTCGTTCCTTGCTCTGAATATAGGGAAGTTAGGGCTCGCGTTTCTTCTTCAATTGGAGAATGTGGTCGCTTCCTGTTTGCTCGAAGTAACGAAGCCAGACCAAAGCCAGCGGTCGCTCCCTCCATCGCTTCGCTGGACGCAACAAAGCCAGAGCTTCTCCGTCCCCATGAGAGTTAGGGCTTGTTGCATCTCTTTGATTTGCCAATCTGCTTCTGGTTCTACTTCATAATACTTGATTTTCTTTCGAAGTGCGAGGTCAATATTCCTGGTGTTATTTTTTTTGGTTGACGTTCATTCTTTTGCTTTCTTGCGAATTCAACCGTTGCTCTTTTGTGCTCGTGCTGGGCTTGGATATTTGTCGCACACATTACCGCTCGATTTTTTGTTAAAGAATTCTCCTTTCTTAAAGAGAAGCACTGGTTGTTGTTTTTTGATTGGTTGGATTTTTGGAGTACCACACAGCTCCGTTGTTCTTATGCTTGTGGTGCAAATTGCTAGTATTGTTGTTGTCACTTCTTGTCTCTCTTGCCCCATTGCTGTTTGTGTAAATACTGCACGGAAGTTGCTCATTGAGAATTTTTTGCGCATCAGTATCAATTATCTTTCTTTTTTCCTTTGTTTTTTTTAGTGTGAAGCAGTGGGAAGAGTTGCAGATATTATTAAATTTCCAGCATTTTTATGCCGTCAGGTTCTGCAATACAGATATTGTATATCTAATGCATCACATTTGATAATCACAAAGGCTTCTGAAGTCTGAAATCAAAGTTATTCTTCTCATATTACCAGACAGATCTCCTAGTTGCAGCAACTAAGACCGGGAATATTATTAACATTAAGAAAGGCCAATTTTGTGCTTCCTCTGTGAGTAAACTTCCTTTTTGTCTAGATTTTGAATCCTCCAGGAATATATTCTATTGATTTTCTTTAATTAGGTTGTTTGCTAGGAAGTTTAGGGAACCGGTGCATAGGTTTGAAGTGCTTATATGTACTTGATTGTTTGGTTGACTTGTCAAGTGCAATCCTACCTCACTTCATGGTGAACTCTGCCGAAAAGATTAGACTGGCTGGGAATCTGCACGTAATGGTTTGTGAAAGAGGAACTATGTTTGGTTATAGTAAGTGATTGCATTTATCTTGTATTTTTTAGTTTTTTCTATTCTTGTTACGTGTATTGATTCTGGTTAGAAACTTCATGTTTGGGGCTTGCTGTCATTATTTCCTTGGTCTCTGTTAGTTGGTATTGGTTGATTGTTGTGGTAGTCAATTATTCCCAAGATGTGAATTGTGTTGTTTACGGTTCGCTGCAATAGATGTGATGTGTGCGATATTGAACTTGCAGGTTGACCATCAGTTTGCTAGCAAGTTTTGCTCATCCAAAATTGGAGTGTTACTAGGTTAAATCAAAAGCAATGGTGAGTTAATTCAATTGTTAACTCTTTACGTTTGTAATTTTTTTCAGTTATCAATTTATGACTTTGTGTGCTTTTTAATAGAATGAAAGTAGCAGTGATCATAACTCGTTGGACTGGAGTGATAAAGAACCAAATATATCAGATGATGAAGAGTTAGCGACAAGGGAGACCATGAGAGAATTCGAAGAAGCAAGAACGGAAGAGGAGGAGGTTGGTCAAGATTTAGTTGTAGGTTCCACTGATGTTGATTTATACGAAGATGAGGCAGCTGATGAAGATACAGATTCTGATAATGAATCTCTAAGTGGACCTAATATTGATGATTTCGAAGAAACCAATGGCATATCGGGCCCAATGGTCAATAGGTATGATCTTACATGTGGCCATAACGAGGAAATGTTTAGTGTGGGCATGAGATTTGAATCTCATGAACAGTTCAAGAATGCTGTGAAAAGGTATGCTGTAATTAATGGATTCGACATTTTCTGGAAAAAGAGCGAATATAAAAGAATGGAAGCAAGGTGTGTAGAAGGATGTGATTGGAGGTTGTATGGCGGTTGGATTCAGAATGAGAAAACTTTTGTTATAAAGAGAGTTGGATTTCCCCATAACTACAATAGAATTCTAAAAAATAGGCAAGCCACTGCTACATGGCTTGCTCAAGAGTACAAGCCCAAGATTAGAGCCAGACTTACTTACTCAGTTGCAGAAATGCAGGCAGATGTAAGAGAAAGGTTTGCCCTGACACTTAATAAGAAAAAATGTTACAGAGCTATATGGAAAGCTCTTAGTGATATAAGGGGCCCTATAGATGAGCAATATGATATGTTGAGATCTTATTTGGCGGAGCTCAAGAGAGTTAGCAAGGAGGGAACATTTGACATAAGAGTCAACCTAGCAACCAAAGTATTTGAGAGATTTTACGTGGGTTTTAATGAGTTGAAAATGGGGTTTTTAGTAGGATGTAGGCATGTCATTGGCTTAGATGGGTGCTTTCTTAAGACAGGATTGAAGGGTATGTTGTTGTGCGCTGTAGGACGAGATGGAAACAATCAAATATTTCCAATAGTTTGGGCAGTTGCGGAAGTTGAGTATGAAGCATCTTGGACTTGGTTTCTCACCCTGTTATTCACTGACCTGAGCGTGGGCACAGGCGAGGGTTGGACTTTTATCAGTGATCAACAAAAGCTGATATCTCATCTTTTGTCTTTATTTGCTGTTAAACTACAATAGTTCAATTATTGATGTGATTTGTTTATTTTTTATCGGCTGATTTTTTGGTTGTAGGGACTAATGAATGCAGTTTCATGCCTATCTCCACAAGCAGAGCATTGAAATTGTGCAAGACATATATATGCTAATTGGAAAAAATTTCACAAAGGGGACGCGCTTAAGAATCTCTTCTGGAGAGCTGTGAGGTGTACATTTCAAGCTGAATTTGACCTAGCCATGGCAGATTTGAAGGAGGAGTGCCCTAAAGGTTATGAAGACTTTATGAGGCAAGGCCCTGAGCACTTCTGTAGGGCTTTCATCAAGACAGGTACCAAGTGTGATGCAGTTGATAATAATTTAAGTGAAACCTTTAACGGATACCTTTGCATACCTTTGCATACCTAGAGCAAAACCCATACTTGAGATGCTTGAAGGAATAAGAACTATGTTGATGGACAGGATGGCAGAAAGAAGTCAGTTAATGATGGATCGAATAGATCCAATTTGCCCAAGGATTAGAATGAAGTTGGAGAAGACTAAGCTGGAGAGCAGGTATTGTATTGCTAGAGCGGCAATGGGGAATAACTTTGAGGTTCAAGTATTTGAAAAGAGATTTGTGGTTGACTTGGCTGGGAAGACCTGTGCTTGTAGGGAATGGGATTTATCTGGAATACCATGTAAACATGCGATATGTTGCATTAGTTTCATGAAGTTCGATATCAATGATTACATTGATGACTGCTTCAAGAAAGATGCTTATGAGAGATGTTATCAATTTTCCCTCCCAGCCATGAATGGACAACAAATGTGGCCCAAAGTCAGTGGTGAGCCAATCAGACCCCCACCTTACAGAAGGAAAAGGGGGAGAGAGAAGAAAAATAGAATTAAGGACAAGGATGAGCGAAGTAGTGATGGTAAGAAATTGAAGAAAGTTGGAGTCCAAATGCAATGTTCAAATTGCCTTCAGTATGGGCATAACAAAAAAACATGCAAGAATGCTACAGCACCTAGGCCACCCAAAGTAAGCTTTATTTGACAATTTTGTAACTTTTTATAATAAATTTTTGAGGGATATCATAACCGTTAATGTTGGTGTTTTGTTTTTCACACGTAGGCAAAAAGAGGAAGACCAAAGAAAGATACTGGTGCGCAGGATAGTGCATAGGCTAGTAGACCATCTAATAGGGACTCTGCTATTGTCAGGAAGGAGAGAGCACATGTTAGTATTTTTTTAGCCTTGTTCTATGTTCATAACACTTGTGTATATTGTGATTAATATTTTATGCTCATTTTGTATCTTCAGGCTCGACAAGGATATGGACTTTTTATATCTGAAATTGGGAATTCATATTTAAGGGTATTATCTTTGTCTAATGTTTTATATGCATATCGAAAAGGAAAACAAATTCACACGTCAGATTTTTTTTTTCTCACTGCAGATTCCTGGTAGTGATAGAGTTACTGACATCGGCGGTCCATCCTTCTCCAACAGACAAGCAAGAGCGAGCCAATCTTCAATTGATATCTCAGAACCTTCATGTACTCAACAATCTGAAATCGGTGGTGGATTGTGAAATTGTGGACCAAGAAATGCTAGTGGATGTTCAGTGCCAGCTGTTAGATGAGGATTTTTGTTGCAGATTGAAAAGTGCTAGCTTTTGGTTTTTTTTTTTTTTAAAGGATTTGGTTGTGTACTATCTATTTGGCCTGGGGATTTGGTAATTTTGAGTTCAATTTCTATACTTAGATTTTAGGTTCAGCATTTTGTAATGATCTTATTGAAGGCGATAAGCAACTTTTTGCACCTTGTATTTTTGCTTTTCGATGGAAAACTAGTGATTTCTAGATGGGCAATATATTGTGAATATATACTCTATGTGATGTTTTTGCATTAGTCTCATGATGGTGTGGAATTTTGGAGAAGCTGTGTGAAAACCACTGCTAATGTAAGTTTCAAAAGACAAAAAAAAAAAAAGGAAAATTGTTGTGAGCTCTCCTTATTAGATTATCAATTTGCTGTTAAGAAAGAGGCTTATATGCACTACCTTTTAAAACATTTATCATATGATTCAGGTTAGCCGAGAAGGGAGGCTGTTGTCCATCTGGCAAATCAAATAATGTGGTGCAAAACATAGTTGTTTAACAGACATGCAACCTGCTTTTGACTTGTGTACTTTGTGTCTGGTCTTTCGATCTGTGCCTGTTGTGGTTCTGAAATTCGTTGAAGGTTATTGGTTGGATAATTGTGGTAAAGCTAACGATAAAAAAGAAGCTAATACAGTAACTTTTGTATTTGTATTTCAAGATCAGAGGATTACAACTCAAAGAGGTCTTTCACCAAGTCACAAACAAATAAATCGAGAAGAGAAAATGGGAGATGTTGAAAAACAGCTACAAGATGCTCTGCATCATCTAAAACACAACTTCATTTCAGTCGACCCCTACTAAAGGATGCCATGGATGTGAGAATGCTTTCTAAAAGCACCAACGTCAATAAAGGTTTTTCCGCATCCTTCACATCATAGCTACGTAAGTTGGCTGTGACTCTGGCTCGGGCACCTTTGCTTCTTTTCCTTCTCTTTCAAGACCTTCAATGTGTTCTCTTCAAGTGCTAATGCTCAGTTGAAAATTCATGAGCTTATTACTCCCATTCTTCAGTAAACCACATCAAGAAAAAATGGCTTCATGAGCTTCTTCAGTTCTGAGTAAAAATTATGCAGGACCCTGAAAAAATCATACATGGATTCCTGTTCTTATTAGCATCTGACAGGAGATAGCTTCTTGTTCTTCTGCTGGTCCCGTCTTTGTGTAGGGGCGTAATTTTTCATGTAGCACATTGACCAAATAAGTGACAACACTCGTTCACAAAGACAAATATAAGTTCAACTTGAAATTTTATAACATGAACTGTATTGTAATTTTTTAAATCTGATATGCCCATAACACATGTTACCGGTACACAACCCACACACATGACTTAAAGCTATTCAACTGCCCCAAAAGAAAGATCTCATGCCTGCTTATATGAGTCTGATATCAGACTTCAAAAGCCTTTGTGATTATCAAATGCTATGAATTAGATATACAATATCTGTATCGCAGAACCCGACGGCATAAAAATGTTGGAAATTGAATAATATCTATAACTCTTCCCACTGCTTCACACTAAAAAAAAAGAAAACAAAGGAAAAAAGAAAGATAATTGATACTGATGCGCAGAAAATTCTCAATGAGCAACTTCGGTGGAGTATTTACACAAACAACAATGCGGCCAGAGAGACAAGAAGAGACAACAGCAATACTAGCAATTTGCACCACAAGCATAAGAACAACGGAGCTGTGTGGTACTCCAAAAATCCAACCAAACAAAAAACAACAACCAGTGCTCCTCTTAAAGAAAGGAGAATTCTTTAACAAAATATCGAGCGGTATTGTGTGCGACAGATATCCAAGCCCAGCACGAGCACAAAAGAGCAACGGTTGAATTCGCAAGAAAGCAAAAGAATGAACGTCGACCAAAAAAAATAACACTAGGAATACTGACCTCGCACTTCGAAAGAAAAAAGTATCAGGAAGTAGAACCGGAAGCAGATTGGCAAATCAAAGACATGCAACAAGCCCTAACTCTCATGGGGACGGAGAAGCTCTGGCTTTGTTAGCGAAGCGATGGAGAGAGCGACCGCTGGCTTTGGTCTGGCTTTGATACTTCGAGCAAACAGGGAGCGACCACGTTCTCCAATTGAAGAAGAAACGCGAGCCCTAACTTCCCTATATTCAGAGCAAGGAACGACATTAATTTCCAACGTGAATTTTGTGGTGACGTGGGATTGCCACGTCACAAGACTTAACGGTGATTTTTAACAGAAGACTAACTAGGGTAGATTTTGGACTAGATAAAAGTTCAAGGTTTTTTATGAGACAAAAAAACTTTATGGTAGATTTGGAACTAAATCTAAAGTTCAGGATTTTTTATGGAATTCGGCCCACAAATTCTGACACTTCTAATGTCTTTTTACTGAAATATTTTAGAACTTTAAATCCGTTGCACTTGTGCGTATCGCGTACAAGAGAGACCGAGCTCGCACTCTCGAGAGAGATTGGCAGTGAAACAAAAAATATACAACCAAAGCATTTGAGAACGATTACCCTTCTTACCATTTCAATTGACTTTTGCATTCAAGAAATGGATCGATCCCATATATGGATAATTCTACGCTCGCTATATAATAACAGAAGCAAACTAGCAATCCCCAATGCAAATTAGGAGCAAAACCAAACATTATTTCAGTCAGACGCTAGCTGATCGATCGAACCAGAAATTTATCGAGAAACAGGAGCACACAATGTCGCCCAAAAAAGAAGATACCAGGAGCACATGAAAAAGGAAAAAGGAACATCTACGTGAGATCTATCAAATTGGTAAAGGAAAACGTGTGGATATAACATCTTCTACTGCAATTTCCTTATGGGACTGCGACTAATCACAAAGCATGATATCAGGTTCTCCTCACGAGATTAGCTCCACGAAAAGGCTGGCTTGAGGATACAATCCTGCTTCCTTCAATGACAATGAGAAGTTGTCCGAACCATAGGACACGCGAGGGAAGTTGGAGATTAAGGTGTAATTCCCCATTTCCAAGCAACCCAAAGAATCGACATAATCGTACAGGGATTGTACTGTAGCATCACTGTGAAATCTCCGCTCTTTGCGTTCTCCAGTAGGAAATCGCACCAACACCTAATCAATCAACACCCGATCACAGACATTCAGCAAGTAGAAGAAATTACCACTCCCCAAAAATGTCAAGTACTAAGAGGACATAAAGCCATTAAGATTGTATAATCCTGAGAATAACAATAGAGGAAGAAGACTTCGCAGGAAGCAAAAGAAACTTACTTGAGTTACATTTGGTCCTTTTTCAGGTTCAGCCCCAAGAGACAAGGCCTTCTCCTCCCGAAGTTTAGCTAGCGCGGCTGCTTTCTCAGCGGCTTCACGCTCTGCTCTTTCACGAGCCTCTTCTTCCTCTTTGCGCTTCCTTTCAGCTTCAGCAGCTTCTCTCTCTAAACGCTCTTGCTCCTCTCTCCTCTGCCGTTCCCTAGCCTGATAAGGAAAATAAAGGGCAAACAGGACATTGTTAGGGCAACCGGGAGTGCCAGCAGGCACCATAAGGACAACCATCAATCAAATAAATCCTTCTAGCAAGATAATAAGAATCACAGTCTCCTACTAACCATAACGAAATACCCGAAATAAACTGAAACTAATTCACCCACTAGTCTACCTGATCTGCTTCAAGAGCTGCTCTGTAAGCGGCATCTTGCTCCTCCCTCAACTGCATGTTAGTCCTTCTTTCTTCTGCTTCGAGTCTGGCTGAAATTAGAACGGGGCCACTTTCTTCCAGCACTCTCTGAAGTATCATAAGCATTTCTTCGGGTGATTTTGGGCCCTCAACCTGCAAGAGTAAATACATAAGCTTGATTTATGAGTAAAAGAACCACAAATCTGAATTAACGGAGAGGGACTTTGACATGAGGAAGCCTTAATCCTCCATCTTAAAAATATTTGATTGAAAACTCTCCATTCTTTTTCCCTAAAAATGAGAGCAGAGAGACTATTGATACAAGATGACAAATGCAGACATAAGCCATTAATTGTGTACACATATATGAAGGTGGGGAACATTCAAAACTCAATCGGGGATGAAATTTCCCTAGCTATCTGCAAGCAATACCAAGAGTTGATCTTCTGAGGAATTTAGAGTGTAACTGATAGATGATGAGGGAGGAAGAGGCAACCCCTCAGAAGGCAATAGTCTACAGTCTACAACACTACTTCTATAACAAATAGAAAGTCCACAGCATACTTACAGAATAGACAAAAACAAAATCATGGCAGACAAATTGACAAATTTCTGTGTTTCAAATGCAAAACTAGTTCCTCGTGACATGACTACCCATATGCTTTTAAGGAAACGACAAGGAAACTAATGCCAAAACAATAAAGTGAACAAGCCCGAGCAATATGTGCTTTTAGGTAGTTGGTACTAAAACTTCAAACGAAAGAGAGTCTCAACTGAAAACGCAAAAATCGGGAATTTCAATGCTTTTTGTACCGCTTCAGAATAATTTCATAAGCTCTCAAAGGACCATCAAGACTGTATTGGCTGGGCAATTATCTTGAGTTGAAGTATCCCACATAACTTGTCTATAGATTTTGTCTGGGCTTTACAGATATTTCCTCTACCAAATAGTTTAATATTTATTTGACCTTCTTCCATGATAACGTAGCCAGGTCTCAATTGTTCATGGGCCAATCAATGTCTTGCGTCACGTGTGGTTCTTATGTATCTTATTCTCGTGCTCCGTTCTTATGTTTCAAACATTTCGCGGAAAAAAGGGTCAATTCAGAAACTTAAGAACCTATATGACAATAATAAGTTCAACACATGCCCATTCATTTAGAGTTCTGGGGCCAAAAACTTGTCAGGCTATGTTTCCATGTTAACAAGTCATCACATAAATAACATCGACTCCAAAATTACCGTCAAAGGTCTCCGATAGTTTCTATGCCCCATTTACATGATGTATGAAACCAAATAGTAGAATTAAACCAGTTAAATCCGCAATTGGAAAAAGACCCTCCCCAAGTGCAGAATATTAGAACAAGCACACATCCAGAACACCACTATTGTAACATAATGGCACCAACCAACAACAGATTGAGATTGCTGCGTCCCACCATGAACAAGCTCTGACTCTAAAATCATACAAAAAGCCTTGACATTACAGTGAAAACATATAGAAAGAGAAGAATATCAGAACAAGCCAAGACCTATTTATGCAACCTTCGCATTGGCCAGGACAATGTCCTAAGATACTGAAGAATAGCAAAAGAGAAAGTTTCAAAGCATATGCCTTCGCAGACATTGTTTAACAATCCTTAAGCTATTACATGACTGCCATCAGCTATTCAAGCTCCTGCCCCCTAAACATCGAACCACCAAAGCATGGAACTTAAAAGAGAAGTAGCAATTGCAAGAATAAAGCTCAATAAGCACATGAATCGAAGCCTAGAAAGAAGTCGGAAGAGAAAATAAACAAGGAAAGCTTCGTAATTTAGATTGAGAAAGAACAAGCAAGATATCGACATCGTAGGAGCAGACATAATTACCAATCTCAACAATATATGGACAATACAAACAACTAAGAGCACTGGCCTGTATCTTGGTAAAAGTTACAGAGATGACGAAGTTCCTAAAAGCACTTCTGGTGGTTTTCTGCCACTTACAATGGACTATGACCAGAAATCAAGTATAAACCTCACTAACGCAAGATGTTATTTTGATAAAATTACACTCTGAGGGTAGTTTGAATTCCAACAGACAACACCTGATCTAACATTAACAATTCCAGTCATAACAAACAAGGATGCGAGTGAAATCAACTACCTACCTCCGATATGAATGGATCAAGACAGATTCTTTTTTCCCTCAAGACAAAACCTTAATCACCTAACCGATCCATGAAGTGCCAAACTGGCAGAGTAGCCCAACCTTTACATTCTATGTTTCCCCAGGGTGTCTTTTTCCATTGTGCTACCACCTAGGAGTCCATAAGTGATAGGATCATGTCTACACTCTTAAAACCTTGCAAAATCACTCAACAAAATAATATGCTCGAAATGCTTCTTCCGAGGGACAGTTTCTGCTTTCTCAAGAACGGAAAAGCTGGTTTTCAGAGCAAGCTTTAAGCCCCTTCACCATTTTCTGGTTGAAGGAAAAAGGCTTCACCAATCAACCAATGTTACCAACATGATAAAGAACTATCCATCCCACATGCCACTTAACCTATGTTCCTTTTTAACTTGCTCAAAACCTCCTATCCCCTCTTTTGTCAAATTTTGGAGGACAAGTCTGTTCTCCTTCAACAAGCCAAGCAATAAGCAAGTACTTTTAAGAATTTAAAACGGTACACAGATTATTCACTGCAACTGCTTCTACACCTTACTAAGGCAACTAAAACAACCTCTCATGATCAAACATATTTCACACTTGGATCACGATTACTATAAACAGCTTAACCCTTTTCTGTTCAAGACACTCTAAAAGAAGAAATCGCCCTGCACTTCTATATCAACAATTAAGAGCAAGATAGAAGTACCTGTTGAAGCAAAGCAATCCTCTGATTAGTGGCAGCCATAACCACAGCGCAAAAGGGGAACCGTGATGCTTTCAAACTATTACTCATCTTAAACCCTTCACTGGCCCTTATGCTCCCACCCCACGGAACGAAATTCTCATTCACGAAAGCCGCCAACGCCTCACTACACAACGTCTGCTCACAGAAAAGCGGTGTGTCCGGATGATCCGGTGAGTGCAAGTACACGAACAACAACTTGAAAGCGTTCCGCGACCGCTGCAGGGCATCCATAAAACCCTCGGACACGAAATTCGGCCTCAGCGCTGCCGTCCCATACTCCCTCTCGAAAGAAGCCACGAATTCCATAGCCTCAGCTGCCGCGGTGGACACTGAGACCAACCGCGACGAGGCCTCGCCGCCACTTCGTCCCGAGCCGGAACCCAACCCTACCATCCCGAGGGAATAAGACAGGACGCCACCCGCTATCCACATCCCGAGCCCAATCGCGCCGGAAACTAACCCTAAACCGCCAGAAATCACCGAAACCGGCAAGGTGATCAGCTTCCACGTCAGGCTAGGCCCTCCGGCGGTGGACGGCTGCTCGACCGCCAGCTGCTGAGAACCGGAGCTCGCGTCCGCAGCGGCGGAAGCCGAGGTGGTGGCGGAGGCGGCGGATGCGGAGAGGGGTTCGTCGGGGGGATTAGAGCCGGTGAAGGTGGAGATCGCGAGCTCGAGGTCCCAGCCATGGGCTTGGAGGATCTCCGTACACAAATCGGCATCCTCGAGGCCGGTGATCGCTTGGAAATACGCCACTTTATCGGATACATCGCCCATATTCCTCTCCCTATCGACGAAATGAGCGATTTGCAGGAGAAATGTCCGTTGGTTTCTCAAAATTGCAGAGAGATGGTAGACCGCTAGAGATGCGACATACAAACAACAAGCCGAGACCGCGCGCGAACTGCTTCTCCTTCTCCTCCTTATCCTTCTTCTTCGTCTTCTGCGACCGGGCTTAGGGTCTGAACGAACGAACGACTGGGAGTGTTCCTTTTGGGTTGTTGAACAGTCGAAGATTGATTTTTTTCACTTTTCTTCTGTTTGGGAGATGGTGGTGTGGTGTGGGATTGATTGCGCTTTCCGAGGTAATGAAAAACCGAAACTGCCCTCAAGGTCGGCGTGAAATAACGAAAGCGCCACCCAACTGGTTTTACGGAAGTTAATGCGAAACGGCAAGTACGGGACGTGGCCGCCAAGGCCATCCCCTACATCGCAACGAATCGTCTCGATGGCGGTTTTGCAATTCCAAAATGTCGAGATTGAATCTCATCAACGTACAAGTTTGGATCGAGTATCAAACTTATGGAAGGACATTGTTTACCTAAATTCGCTCGTTTTGCCTTTCCTTTCTAGCCAATCCGTATTGAACACGTCTAGCGGGTTAATCCCATCCGGGTCTCATCACGGCATGGTAAAACTTATATATGTATGTCATGTTAGACCATTCGCAGGGATGATGGATTGAAAAAGAGAGCTAGAACGTTGAGAAATAGCAAATACATAACTCTAATGACATACTTGCAAGGATGTAGTACTTCAATCCAGATGTAATCTTTTTGTGTAATTACACCAATTTCGGGGATGTGACACCACGCCGTGAGGGTCAGACATGAATTCGACTGCCGTCCAACTCGCAACGAGCTACGAATTGGTACGCAGGCGTGCCTGCAAGAATTCGTTTTCGCCCTTTGAGAAGATAATGCTCCTGTTTTTTGGGTTTTGCCCTTGGAGGAAGAGGTCTGGTTCTGGTGTTCCAATTAATGCTCTCCTTTTTTCAGTAAGCGTACTCAAGGTTATCTCCATGGCTATACAAAAAGAATCCACACGGGTTTGAAAATATTGATCAGATAAAGATCTCTCACCTGTAATTTATACTCCAGCAAATGGAAAACCAGAAGCCTATCGCGGTACCACCTGAAGCTGAAAGCAACAACAGTTTGCTTAATCAGTTTAACAAGAAGACTGGTTAGCTTTTTGGTGAATCAACACAGAGAGCTAGACAACTCCACTGCATTCTTCGCTCTTGATCCCAGAGACTTCCGCCTTGGTTTCGTCCTATGCATCCCAACCAACGGAAAGTAAGAAACCGTAATGACGCAAGATTTCTTTCCTGAGATCCCGACATGGACAGGATATGCACCTAACCAGCAGGTCGCACTGGAATGGCAGCTTCAAATAAAACTCCGCAACGTGAGAAAATGCCAACGCAAATGGTCAAAACTCTAAGCAAATAACACAGCGTTACTCGACCTCCTCGACCAAAGTCTTCCCCTGGATTATGTCTTCATCACCATTTTTTCCTGCCCTTTTGCCGTCTTCGTGAACGAGAGCTGCCTTTTTCTCGGCAGCTACAATTGTTGCCAAGGAAGGCCAAGCCTCCCCGGGCTGTTCATGGACCCAACACATGATGAAATAAACTTTCCTTTCTGCGAGCTTAAGCTTATTCTTGACTTCTGTCGTCCTTGATCTCTTCGGCTTCTCTAGCTTCATTTCCCTCTCTCCAGCCTGAACAAGCCTCTGAAGGTCGCTAAGAAGGCAGATTAAAGCAGGGGTCCCGAGAGAAAGGACGCTCACAACATCGTCAATAAGAGCCATCCCGAATTTTAAGCCACCCACATGTCGATAAGCTGGAGAACAAGTCTGCTCTAGGCAATAAGATAAAGCTTCAAGCATGGTTTCTGGCTGCCCACTTTGACCCAGGACAGAAGACACGCTCAGAATGACCATCGACGAACCCACCGCATCTGCCTGCCAATCTCCATTGTAGAGGCGAACCGTGAAACAGTAACTATATATGATGTCGACCAGGTGGACAGCTAGAAGTGGAGAGGGCGGTGTTGAGCTAAGCTTGCTAAGTGGCAGTAATGGAGTTTCAGGGCCAGGAGGAATATCACTCAGACAGGAACCACCAGTATCAGCTTCTGATAACCCTGATTCTTCTTTCCTAGCAAGCGGTTGAACAAGCTGAGTCCCGTCTTGGCTAAGACGTATTTTTCCAGCGGAAGGCTTTAACCACCATGGTTCCCATGGATCAATCATCCTGCTCAGTTCTCCAGATGCCACAGCTCTGTGAAACCGTTTCTTTCCTTCTGCAGATAGGTCATCCAAACTAATCTGTCCACCTGTGCATTGCCATAGCATCACAGCTTGCATCATCTCCCACAAAGTGCAAATGCAAGAGTATGTATAACATTACGAGTACCAGTACCAAATTTCATGATCAAATTTTTTAATTTCGCAGTACGATTCATAGCTTAAGGGGAGAAAAACCTGACTAATACAAAAGCATCATATCCAAAACGTTGTTTCCATTGAGGCAAAATAGTACCTGATGAAATCTTTTCTATAATCTCCTCGGAGAGACCCGAATCTTCACCTACCATCAAACAAAAAATCAGTTAAAATCTTTTGTATGCAAAAAGTAAAAGGCCAGAATAAATCTCTCATTCAGGACCCTAGACTGTCACCTTTTTCCTATCGTTATATAACACTGATACCAGAATCTAAATTTCCTTCCATAATTTACAGAATTAGAAAAGAAAGGGCATCGCCATTGGTCTTTTACTCTACTTTATGGCTCCGAATCTTCACCTGTATGCCACCCCAAGTCGGCTACATATTTCTTGTTTGCCATAGTCAAAAACATAGTTTAATGCAAAGAGTAACCAAGCACAATCACCAGTTTCAGTATATAAAGGATTGGTTATAGCTATTGATGAAACTAGGTAGAAATTAAATCTCTCAAAATTTGCATGTTTGGCACTTGACAAAAGCATACCGCACATCAAACAGCATACAAGCAGCTTCATGCTTACAATAAGCCATGTGTCTCAGGTCTCTACTATTTGATTTAATTGATACTTTCATAGTTTTTGTCTGAGTAATAACACATTATCACTCTAGAAAAGACATTACATGATAACCATGAGAGACTTGCAAATGGATGACAAAACTGAGTAATGGTTCAGCACTAAGCACCCACTTCCTTATGCTCGAGTTGGGAGGTCAGACAGATTTTGTTGAGGTTCACCAAAGACTTTACTGCAATCTGTTACTTTTGTAAGTTTCACAGGAACACAACCAGCAACCATCTCTTGTAGTCTTGAATCTTAATATGCGATTCATGTTGCCATAAGAGCACATCAATCATATTACGTATAAGAGGCAACTTAAAGTACTTGTGACTTCTTGTTGCAGTCATGAAACGAAAAAAAAATGTTCCAGATTGAAGGAAAAGTAGTAGCTCAGGAAAAAGGTCTCAGATAAACCTAATAGGCCACTTTCAATAGATATACATCTAGAAAGTGCAGCACTTCTCTCAGTACTCAGTAGCTTCTACATAATATCTACACTGCCCAGAAATTGGATTGTTTAGAACATGTAGATCAGTGATGATTACCGAGCATTCTCAATTAGACAATAGTAGCTCGGTACATACCGTCCTCATCCATACACGCTTCCTCCTCTTCTGAATGGAGCCTTTTAAGTATGTCCAACATCTTTCTCTTGGTCACATCGTCCGATTGCATGTGGCGCAGCTCCTCGACTACATTCTCCCGCATGAAAGATTCCGTGCATCTAACACTATGAGACTGCAACACAGAATAAGATGAAAAACCAATCATATGAGCTGGTAAGGCACCCAAGAGTGTTCTATCAGTTGATTAATTAGGATATTTCCAGCAAGAAACGGCTGGAAAGAAAAATTCATTCGAGAAACTGCACGAGTTTGATTGCTACATGGTTTGAAGTATTAATTATCGGCCTTACTATGTACCTTGTAGCATTGCAGGGAACAATACCGAGAGTTACATCGAGGGCAAGTATACTGCGAGAATTGTTTCTGGCACCTATCCATGAAATTCAAAGTGCAACGTTAAGAAGCCGCCGAGTTCAAACTCAACAGACCCACAAAAAAAAAACAAAAAAAAAAACCCATGAAAACTCCGGAACTGCAAATGAGCCCACTGGAAGAAAAGGGAACACTAGATTATTTCACTCAACAGTTATCCAATGAGTGAAACGAAGCACGCCGCCATCGATCCTAGCAACGAGCATCATGCGGCTGAACCGATGATGACTCCCATCAACAAATGAACGAAGTTAAGGCAGCAATAGGTGAATAGTGAAGGAAGGGACGTACACATGGCAGATTGTGCGGGAAGGAGGATCGAGAGGGGAAGGAGCAGGCAAATCGTCGGACGACCGAATCGTGTCGGCCATCGGAAGCCGATTGGTGACTGCGCTGGGGGTTGCTCTCTGCGATTGATTAATCACTTCACCATCTTCTTCGCGGGAAAAAGAGAGAACGCGGGTGTTTTTGAAGGCACCTTCCATTGATATGTCTTTGTCTTGATCCATCAACTTAAAACAAATTACACGACAATGTCAGGATTCTATGAAAACAAATTATACAACAATGTAGGACCAAGGAGCATTCTGTGTTATCCAAATTCCAATCATTTGTTTCTTCTTGTATGAATTATTCAGTAAGTTCGCCTACACGCCTCGAAAAAAAACTGGTGATGCAGACAATAAAGTCCTTATCTTACCATAAAATCCAAGGTCATCACCTCGGTAGTACTAGTAACTCTGTCTCAGACCCAACAGAGCAGGATTATCTTATTTGCTGGGGATTGACTTGCCAGAGCTTATATTAATCATCAAACTGAAATGGACAAAGAGCACCCACCTTCAAGAATCAAGAAGACAAGAATTCCAGATTTCAAGCGCTAGCAGATTAACATACCCAAAACCAAAAAAGAAAAAAACAGAACCTAATTAACGACACAGCAAAGACTACTCTCCTCGACATTGAAGAAGAGTGCAAAGAAAAGCAGAGGAAAAAGGGGTATACGAGTTGGAGGTCATAAGATTCAATTACGAGTTGGTGGCGAAGCAGAGGGAAAAAGGGTTTACCAAAAAAAGTACCAGAAAAATTCAACTTCGGACTCACCTCGCTCTGGATAGCTGCATCGGAGTCGGCGAGCTGCAAAAGAGAGGCGACAACGAGACGCGATGGTGGCGAGTGTGGCGGCAACGAGAGGCGAACCGACTGGCGACGATGGTGGCGGCTGGCGAGGGTTCCCGCGGCGGAGCTAAGGGTTGCTGGCGCTCTGGCTTGCTGCGTATAGAGAGAGAGAGACAGAGAGAGACGATTGGGAAACAGAGGAGGCGAGAGTCGCGAGACTGAGCTAGGATTTTTTTAACGGCAGCTAAAAACCGGTTCCAAAACTGATCGGGGCGGATCTTCGTTAGGAATCGGAAACGGATCGATTCTAACAGGAACCTATTTTCAGACCTGTCTGGTCCGGTTGCACATGCCTAGAAGGAAGCGCCGTTTTGTGCGTGCGTGGGCCGGGGGCCGGGTCGGGTCCTTCCTTTAACTTTTCCAATTTGTCCTTTTACTGATGGCCCCAAGAAATCAGAGAGGAAATTACTCTTTTACCCAACGCTCAAAACTTTAAGGATGGCTGTTTTGATTGCCTGCACTGAGCAGAATTTAGTTTAGTTGCTCCCGGTAAGCCACATGTGGATTCTGGGGATCATTTCTTCTGTGAGTGCTATTTCTCTTCTCAGATATGTAGAAAATGTCTTTTATTGTGTGCTGTTGACAAGGTTCCTGGCATGTGAAACTTAGAAATAACTTGGATGAAGCAACCTCCCAAAAGCGCCGGCTTTAAATCCTGAGTGTGTCGAGTTCGGCTTGAAATGGGGTGCGTTTACTCCATCTCTAGAGCTGGTAATGAATTGCAGCACAGCCGAATTGTTCCTTCTGTGGATTTAGTATTCAAAATGGTTGCTTTTGCTGTCAAAGTCAGTATTGAGGGACACAAGCCATTCAGGAACAAGATTCATTCAAAGCTTGGCTTCTGAGATATGTACTAATTGGCGGCATATTAAATTTGATTAGGAGTCCGCTGTACTCTGTCTTTCATTCCTGGGCAGGATTTCTTGTAATTTGGTGGAAGGTGATTGCTTTCGTTCTATAAAGCTTCAATTTGCTTGGATTATAGTGGGACTAGACATTTCATGAAGTTGATGTTGCAGTAAAATATCTTGACTTACCTATTGGAAAGAGAAAGGTTCCACTCTGGAGACATCTAACCAACAAGTACTGTTACATCTGGTGCCACATTATTAAAGACTAAGTACCCCTAACATGCTCAAACCAGGATGATGCACACCAATCATCAATTGGTTTGGAAACAAGAACAAACACTTCCTCACCTTGATCTGCTTTCAGGGTTTTTTTTTTTTTTTTGGGGGGGAAACCAAGGTGCTTTTTTCATCTCTCTTATTCACAGATCTTCTGGACCATTAATTCCCTCTGATAGATCATCTTGCTCGTGTGGTGTGAAGCAGCAAATCAAATTTTGCCCCACATAAAACTTTCATGCACATCCACCAACAGATTTTTTCATATGAGATCTGTTCTAATTCTGATTCAGAGACTCATTATGTGGAATATTTCACAGATTTACTGGTAGTCAATCTTGACCTTGTAAACATGTCAATGTTCTTGATCAGTGAGCACATAACCAAAATCAAAAGGTGTGAAAAGAGTTTATTTTCTTGTCATTCATACCCTCTCAAGGGCCTTCTCTGTTCCCTCCTCATTCTGTTTCTGCAGAGCGATTCTGCTCGTGGGCTGACCGTGTTTCAACTTCTCTTGGACTGCCGGCTTGAATTTGGCCAACTCCGCTAATCCTTCAACCTCATCCACAACTCCTTTGATTCTTCCGGCAATCTCGATGAGTAAAGATGCTAAAGTCACTAGCGGGACGATGTCCAACAGAGGCGTTGTAGCCGATGACGCGGCTGATCTTTCTGCTTTCTCACTCTCAGTGCCACTAACTTCAGGTGATGGTAATGGAAGAAGCAAATTAGGAAGATCTGCTAAGCAACTCTGGAGGTCTTTCACAGCGTCATCCATTTCTCCTACCACGAAATCTGTCGTCGACGACTTCCTCGTTGCCTTGATTGCTTTCGCTACTTCTTTTATGACATTGGAGGATTTGGAGCTCACTCTCAAGCACGTACTCGCGAGATGGCTCTTTATCGACTCCGGGGCCTGTTAAAATGCACGTTCCAATTTATCACCATTTACCAACTGAAGAATTCAGGTTGAAATTTGACAAGATTCATATGAATGGGACAGTGGCACAGTGGTTCTTAGTTTACCTGACTTTCCGAATAGATGCAACCATAGAGAGCCTCGACACAGTATGCACATCTGCGTATCGATGCCCCGACTTTGAGGTACTGTTTCCACGGGTGCTGGAAGTTGAAACGGCCATGCGCCGGCTCCCATCTAGCAAAGTTGGCCTATAAAAGAAGTAATTTGAAAAGGGAATTAGAAAAAAAAAAACCTAAAGGCAAACTTCCATAACTTCGAAACCATCATGCTACTGTTGGTTAGTTTGCATACCATAGTTTCTTCGATTGCTTTCGAATTTAACGCGCATTTGTAGCCTTGTAAGTTCTTGATAAGTTCATTCTTGCCGTCTTCGGTACTACCATCAAAGTATTCGATGGCACAACCTAGAAAAAGAAGAAAAAGAGTCGCGTCAAAGAGTTATCAGAAAGATGCAAGTTTGTTCACTAAGAACTAGTCGCAGTCATTTTCCATTCTGATGCTTACCCTCTAAAGAGCAGGAGAGCTTGTCCAAGTTCCGGAGGATCAGATTGTGCAGCTCGGTGCCGGCCCAAATCGGGCAAACGAGCATGCTTACGGCCATGCACAGGGAAGTCCCAACGACGATCGTGGATATCCTCTGGTGGGCCAAGGCGAACAGCTCATCCACCCGGTAACCTGATACCGAGACCAAGCTGAAGGTGAGGATGAATATCATGGCGCCGTAATCGAACCGCGCTTTCACCGTCGGAATGAACCTCGAGAAGGTGGCTGCAGAAGCTGGCCAAGATAAAAGCTCTAGTTAGTTATGAGCTTGGACGTCATATCTATCTAGGCATTAATATGCGACTGTTGCCCAGTTCATTTACCGAGTAGAAATAGGGAAGCGCCGATGATCAAGGGCTCGAACTTCTCTCCAGATCGGTCGGCCACCCAGTTGACGCCGATGCCAAGGAATCCAGCGAGAAAGGTCCCGCAGACTCTATTCAAACATTTGCATATTGTTGCACCTGCAGTTAAAGAGTTACAAACAGTTGCTACGAGATCAATACTCATGAACTGTATCAAATCATTAGCAAGAAAATCTCAGAGGATAACAAGTTTACTTACCAACAGTCTGCTCGAAAACTACCACGACGGTCATAACGGCCCACATGGCGTTCCCGCCGACACCTTCATACAAGGGCCTCATGTAGTAGAAGAGCGACACCACGCTGAGCGCCATCCCAACCTTGAGACAGTGAACCACTTTCCTCGGGTCGTCGACTCCCAAGTTCCACGCTTTCTCGAGGAATCTCCAAATTCGCGAGACGAACCGCGAGAACAGGCCGACTAGACAGTTCCAAGCCTTCATGACCGATCCTTCATGAGGAACCAATGTCCCTGATGTTCCATCCGCCATCTTTATTGTCCACTCTAGTCCACTGTTCATTTCCTTTGCCTGAGACATCCTCTCCCTCTCTCTCTCTCTCTCTCTCTCTCTCTCTCTCTCTCTCTCTCTCTCTTCTCTTTGGCTGGTGGATCTGATCTGAATGAAACAGAAATTGGATGTGGATCTGCCGAGCAATATTTGGCTGCACCGAGCTAGTACGGTCAGGGCTTGCTAACTATGGAGGGGTATATATAGAGCGAATATGATGACATACTGCTTTTACGTAGAAGTATTAAAAAAAAAATGAGAGATCAGTAACCTCCACGGCAACATCGACTTTTCATTTTCCTTCTCCTTTTCCTGTAATTATTTTCATTTCGAAACTATCAGGCTAGTGCTTGTTCCTTCGGGTTTGAGCTAATCCCTACTATTGAGTCCCTCCTCGTGTAAAGTAAGGGTGAGCATGATTTCAGAGTAAAACCTGAAATCTGAAATCGGACCGATGAGAAACTTGTCTAGTTTCAGGTTCCAAATGCAGGATAGATTCCAAGTTTCAAAAATTTGGAAATATGTTCCGACGGGTAGGTTTCAGGTTCTAGATAGGTGAAACTTGGAACCTGTAACAAGTTTTTTGTGTTTTTCTTGGTAATATATCTTCGTGCAATCCTGCGGTATTCCATGGAGTTCGATGATTAGTGTGTAATTTGGAACTATTAGCCTGAACTTCCATTTCCCGATCTTTATGAATGAGATTTTTACTTTTGTAATGACTCGAACCTTCACCTTCTTAAGAGTGGGTTAGCATTTAACGAGTTTGGAATATTGGATAGGTTTTGAGGGATTATTATCCGAACTCGATAATATTTTTAGAGACACTATGTGTTTAAATTGAGTCATATCGGGTCAAATATGTGCAAAATCAGGACAACCGGAGGCAGAAAGCGACACGTGTCGTACGACGGTGATCGCCGGCTACACGTGTCAGCACGTAGCGACAGAAGAGCCACGTGTCACCGCCACATGACACATGGCGGATGAAGTCAACATGTGGCAGACGCATGTCAACACGTGGTCGCCCGGACGCTGACTCGCCACCGTTTTCTTTTTCTAAAAATAGAACCTGACGTCAGTTCATTTCGTCATCGATCATCAGATCAAACCACCTCTTGACCCTTTACCCTCACTCTGCCGTCGTCCACGCCCTCTGCCACCGTTACGCCCTCGTTCTGCCGCCAGACGTCCCAAGATCGTCCGTCGTCGTCGTCGTTCCGTTCGTTGAGAAATCGAGGCGAGTGGATTTCTAACTCGTATAGTCTGTATAGATTGATTTTAGAATCATACGTCGTTAAGTGGCTTGAAATCATATCTGATCTGTACAGTTATGAAAACGATACAAGTCATTCATCTGCATTGAATATCTTGAATGTGTTACTGAAGCAAATGCCGACAAAGGTAAGAATGCATTGCATATGCACGTCATAGCATCTCATTGTGAGTTGAGAGTTAATCCCATTGTGCTGCTGCAGACGATGCCCCGTGGGAGCCGGTACGGAAATCGAGATGCCTTCGCCGAGCGGAGATGCCTCCGCCCTTTGGGCTTGAGATGCCTATGGAGTGAGATGCCGCGTGAGGTTTATCTGCGAGGATGGTCTCCTTGTGAGCCGGCGTTGAATATGAAACTGTGAGATGATGAGATCGAGAGACATCACATGCATATATCATCTCACACGTGCATCAAGGTTGTAAAATATCATGTTCGTCTTATGGTAATATTGGGCATCGACTCGTGAAATATTGATGCTATGTTCTGATTTCAATGCTTACAGTCTATTGTGTTAGACGTTCATTCGCGGAGCCTTGAGCTCACCCTCGTTGATTAACCATTTTTCAGATTAGCTTAGCTAGCCAGTGATGCCGGCGGCTAAGAATAGCCATGGATATTGGTGATGAAGAGGAAGCCCGCCGAGAGTGCCGATAGGCCAGGAGTAGTTATCGTATCTTGTGATTCTCCCAGAATATTTTGAGCTTTTGTAAAGAACTGGCTAAACGATATATGCATATACACATGAATTCAGTATTTTTGTGAGTCTGTCGTTTGTGATTGATGTGAATTTTCAGGTTAGTAAAACCTATTAAGGCCATACCTTTTTTAGGCGTGCCTGCCGTTTATTTGTATTCCATGCACTTGTTTTGTATGGCCTTCTATCTGTGTTTAATTAGTCTTTCGCATGCGCCATCGTATAATAAAAGATTAAAATAGAACGTGTGGTTAGTAAGCAGGTGGCGGACTGGGAAGCCACAACTTTGTTAATGCTTTATATTTTTGTTCGTGAATCTAAATATGAGTTGTGGTCAATGGATTGTAGCAGCAAGTAGTGGTCATTAAAGGTGATGATTCACTACAATCATTTATTTAAAAATACAGGTGAAACCTGGATAGACCCTGAAACAGATATGAAATCTGTGACAAGATAGGTTCCAGCTTCCAAAAAATGAGAAACCTATTCTGACCGGTAGATTCCAGGTTCCAAGTGGAATCTGAAACCACTCACCCCTAATGTTAAGGGGTGGCAAATCCGACCCGAGAACACAGCTTGAAAAAGACATCCATCTACTGAAATAAATCATAATCCTAGGTGACACGACACAGTTAACTCAACACTAACAAGTATTAACACGATTTTCAATGAATAAATACCTCACAATTACGTTGAAATATTTTGGTGATGATATAAAATGACACCAATTTGATGAGATAAAGCGAATTGTCACGAAACACGGATAGTTTAAGCGGTTTGTCCAAATTTCAAACTCTATGCAGAATGACCCTTAATAGTTTGTAACATAGGCATGCTAGTTCTATGTCATCTTAGTTTCCTATTAATCAATGTCATAGAATCCAATTTCTGTGCTTGAGACACGCATACCTTCGACATTACCTATCACATTCGTGACATTGACATTAGAACCTAATGGCCTATAACTTTGGCCACATACCTGATATTAGTTGATCTGGAGTTAAATGTTTTCTTTAATTCCTGCATTTTTGTTTGGTCGATTTAATTCCTTCATTGAGTAGTCCTTTTTTTTAAAAAAATCCCCAGGGCACTAGGGCATTATTTAATCCCTGTCTCAGTCTCTCTCCCCAAATCTTGACATGTATGGCCAGAATCAACCTCATATACTTATGTGGACCACATCAACTGTTAGGTCATGGCCATGAGTACTGCTTAAAGAGTACAAAGTATTATTTATGCTGATAACTTATCCTATACTTTGCATTTCTTGCCAACCCACTAACTGAGTCTTGATGATAATGTTAAGGAAAGTTCCAAAACATTTGTTTATGTTGCCCAAAAGGAAAATAAACAAAAAGGAGAAATCAATTCAAACAGTGGTTTTCTCTTTTTATTTCTAGTGCACCTTGCAGCTGATGAAATTCCTAATTTTATTTGGCAAATTAGGTCATGATTTGGACAGCCCAATACTACCATGTTTATAGAATTGAGCACTAGTGGAACAAATTCAATCCGATTGGCTTTTGCTGTTTTCACTTGAAACGAAGAAAAGGCCACTTATCTCCTTTTGATATTGGATGGTTCCACAAATGCACGGATTTTGTAAGGCAAACTCAACTTAGGTCATGATTTTGACTGGCCCGATAATCCCATATTTATAGAGCCGAGTATTGAGATGCACGTGTGAATTATGTTAAAAAAAAGTCTCACAGCGGAGAATTGATGTGGTGCGAAGCAGTTAATATATTTTACTCGGTCTATTAACTCATTGGCTAAAACTTTTAAGTGGAGGTGGATTCAATTTAATATGTTGACAAGCTTGAACTTGAGCTCTTTTCCTTAACAGTGAAGGTATCGGACTTTTACTATGCGCGCTCCCAACAAATGGTACCATAGCCGATAAATTCATTAGGGTGGCTCATTCCCAAGGCATAGCGGTGTTTGTTGAATATCTAGCTCAGACTTGGATCTCCAAGACGAAGTGATCTCTTGAACAAACACGGTTTTTGGGCAGCCTTCATGGTAGAAAGGTCTTGAGTTCAGGCTGGGACTCTCCCTTAACGATCTTCGCAAACGAAGGTCTCAGAGTTCTGCTGAGCGCGCTCCCAACATTGAGCACTGATTTTGAAAGGCAAACTCAACTATCAAAAAGTTTTTTTGTCTTCTATCTCCCACACAATTCTTCCTTTCTGTGCCTTTCTCTTTCCTGTTTTTTTTTTTTTTTTTTTGCAATGCAACGTGACCTCCATGTACGTAATGAAGCACTTGTCCTAACATTGGGCCCAAGCTGAAAATGTAATTGTAACCTTTTTATAACACTCCATCTCTGTGGCACTCGAGATTGTGTATATATAAAAGTACATAATGACATAACGCATCATTCTGTTGGCACCTACAAATTTTAAATTGGGTTCTTGCGAATCAAAGAAGAGAGAAAGATCTGGTTATAGTGCAAACAGAGAAAAAGGAAAGGAATACAAATTTAAAAAATGAAGCGCCAAAATTGAAACGACGTAAATATTCGGTACTTAGTGTTACGGCCACGGAAGGTAATCCATCACGACATGAAACAACTTACGGAATTTAGTACGAGTTGCGCACTAATTAGCAAATATATATGAAAGCTTTGTTTGATGTGAAATAGCTCCAGCTATGACTTTAACCTTGTCAAGAAGTCTTTACTACACCAGCAAACTTTTTTTCTAAGTCAATTTGGTGAACAAATCCTCCGGAAACGGACCTCATCTCGTGCGTCAGGCGCGAGTGAGTACGCAGTTTTTGCAAGAGAGAGAGAGAGAGAGAGGGAGTGGGAGAGATTCATATGATTCAACTATGTAATGAAACAAATACAGGGCATGAAGGCTAAGGAACCCGTTAGATGTTAGCCTATAACTAGCCAATTGATCAAAGGGTACTAACAGTTAACGCCACAAATCCTTAGGAGGCCGTGAAGAAAAAGGCGGCAAGGAAAGGAAAGCAAAAGCTAAAAACCAAACGGCCACACATCACACTAGCATATCTTACTCTGAGAAACCCGTTAAAATCTCCAAATGTCGTCTAGATCGCTCGATGGTCATGCTTCTCTGAAGCGAAATGATCTCTCACAGCGCCTTGATCGTTCTCACTATATATATGTCGATCTTCTGCTCGTCTTGCTTGTTCACAGGAGACGCGGGATGAACCGTGCTTCGACGTCCCTTTCTTAACTAATAGAGGGTATGTAAGATCGAGACATTCGAAAATATCTCCGGATGTGAAACGATCCTGGACATGGGAGTGTCCCGATCAGCTGATTGGAAGTGGCAAGAGCGACTCTTTGTAGTCGTTGCAGGAAAAGAATCGGCTATCCACGGCATCGGTAGGCTGTGTAGTTAAATTGATACTGTGGCTATTTGTTTCTTGGACAAGCTGAATAAGGGACCAAAACACATCCATCCTCGTCACGTGCCTATTCGCCTGTAAGATATTACAAAATCATCTCATGTCAAAAGCTTTCCAAAAAGTATGGTGGAATGGAAGAGGCATCTTTATTTGAGTTTTAGCCTGAAACTATACTTGACCGATCGTCCAGGACATACCTCAACAATGAAGCGGGACCATATCTTGCCCTCTCGAACTCCCATCTCTCCTTTCAATATATCGAGGCCAAAGCCCCGGATTATATCCGCTATCTCAAGGAATAATCCTCGATCGTCGCAAACCATCTGGAACAAAATATAATGACATGTTTAGATAATCAAGTTCAGCAGAAAGATAGGGGCATGCTCGGTCACTTCTTCATCCGTTACCTCTATAAGCATTTGTCCTGGCGGGCCAAGGTCTTCGACTACTATAGGACACACCATGGCTTGACTTCCAACTTCGTAGGCCCAAGTTGTGCCGCCTCTGCTGCCATCTCCTACATCCCTCCCATTTCTTTCATTTTTGATGACCAAATTGTTACCTTGGCCGATCAGCTGTACAAAATAAAGGGAAAAATCAGTGCTACAGAAGTCGATCAAGTAAGGCATCTGACTTTAGGTAGTAAATGGGTAATTGGTGACAAAAATGCACCTTTGTCTCATCAGCTCGCTTAAGCTTATCGGCATACTTCATCATGTTTTGCAAGAAGAGCATGTGTTTGATAGTGCGATCCAACAAAGCATCGATGCTACACTGGAACATATCCCCACCAAGAAGAACAACAGTGTTAGCAACAAAACAAATTTATTGTATTAATGACAAGCCGAAGCTCTCAGCTTATTTTTACGGATATAAAGTTCCCTAGTTAGTACCTTTGCCCCATTAGGGATGATCCCTCGCAACTCTTTGAGGCGGTCTTGGATCTGTTGACGGTCTTTCGGTCTTGGCCTTGTACTTTCACCGGGTCTAGCCCTTTTCCTGGGGGCTTTCATGGGCTCCTCTGTCCTCCTTGGTGAGACAGTCGCACCTCTTGTGTTGATGCTATAGCTATCATCAATCCATAAGCCGACCTGCGACTTAGGGAAAACCACCTCCCTGTGAACAATATCTCTTTCCTTGCATAAATAGTGTACGGGGTTCATAGAGGTCTTCATACTCCCAGAGCAAGAAAGATTCGACGACTGAAACTGTTTGAAATCATAGTACGGTTGCTCTACAGTTGTTCTTTGAGCAAAGGGAGGCGATTCCAGAAAACCTGACTTCGTCACTGAATTTTGGTTGCCTTCAAAGAACTCTTCTAATCCTAATTCGGAGAATAGACCTTTCCAGGGGCCACCATCTTCATAATAACCAGGCTCAAGTTTGCATCCGGCATTCGCTCCAAAATCGTCAAACACTTCTCTTTCAGCATCTTGAATATTGATTGTCTTCTCTTCCATCGTGAAGGCATTCGAAATGGAATTCCACGGAGAGCCAATTGCTTGATTGATCGGAAGTTGGGAAGTATAATCACCTCTATCTATGACAGATGAGATGGAGGAAAGAGCAGTGGAATGTGCAAGGCCCTTATCCAATGAGCTGGCCATTCCAAAGAGGCCATGCTCTGGCAAATCGGAAAACCATTCAGAAAGATCATCCACTAGACATGAATTAGAACAATCTTCAGTATGTTGAAAATACTCAGCAGATCTTTTCTGGCCAGATGATGCTCTTGGAAGTTCACTGCAAATCTTTTGCATGTATGGAGCAGATTGTTGGTTGTTCATAGAGTTCCCCGTGGTGTCATGCATTTTTTTCCTCTCTACCAGTCCTTTGTCACATGATGATGACGGTGTTGAGACAACGGAAGATGCACAGGAATTCTTCACTGAACTGCTAAAGGACATTAATGTGTTCTTTCTCGTACTTGTAGAGTACGCATGAGGAAAATTCTGTGGCAATGACGGCTCGAGCGAAGTTAAAGCAGAACCTCCGCCGCTCCATGAACTGGTGCAAGTTCCAGAAAATGCATTTTTCATGAGAGAGGTTGGTTGAAAATGCTGAGGCTCATGAGAAGCAATAGGCATGTCGGGATGCGTTACGGGTTTTTGCATTTGGTAGTTAAAATTGGAAACTCCCCCAAGCATAGAGACCAAGTCTCCAGAGTATTTGTCCCACGTATGTCCCAATAATGGGATCAGATCTTCTGCAGAGCGGGCATCTCGTGTCAGATCTGTGTGGCTTTCGCTGTTCACTGATATCAGATTCCTGCTGTAGGAGTTCCGAGAAAAGAGTAATGAAGCAAACAACCCATTCAGAACATCGCCATCGTTCAGAGATGAAGGATTGTTTTCCAAGTGAAGCCTGCCATTGATATTTCCTGTCTCTCGAAACAGTTTCTTTACTTTATCCAAGAATTCAGAACTCTCTGGAATCTGGAGAAGTAATAGTTGCAACTGATTAGAATAAGCGTCTATCAAGAAGGAAGTGAACTATATTTGACCGTGTGTTATCCCAGTTTATGTCTAAAGCGTGCATACGGGAACATCCATAATGAAGCAGCACATCAGCAAGCATAGACCATCACTTTGATTTTGTTGATTCAGACATGTGGTTCGTATATACATGTATTTCCCTTAAAAAGTCATGTAAATCTGGTAATCAGGAAGGCAATCAGAATCCATTTCTTTTTTAAGCGAAGCTCCTCCTTTTCTTGGAAGCAGATCTAGAAAATGGCATATGTATTATTGGTCTCTGCAGCATTGTATTCTAGACACGAGAGATTGGATTCTAGATGATCAAATTGTGATGAATTTAAACTCATGTAATAAGCATTCACAGACTTCAAGTAGTCTTTCAACTAACCTTTTTCATGGCTCCAACTTGTACGACTCCCAGTTGTTCCACGGGGATCACCCCGATAGTCTGCGAAATAAGCACAATAACTCAACAAACATAGCTCGTGCAATCGGACTAAAAATCAGTTCAAGGGAAGAACAAACATCTCAACATGATGCACCGAAGATTTAATTCACTATATACATGGTCATAAAAAGACCCACCTTAATTCCAGCTGAAAACTCGTGATGCATCTCAGACTCATCCTGAAGATAAGCAAGTTCACACTAATTAGAAGATATTACTGTCAGATTTAGCTCACGATTGACTAAGTAGGCAACACTAGTACAAAAGCGGGAAGAATAAGGATAGTTACCTGGAGACCAGTGTTATCAACACTACAGCATTGTTCTCCACGAACATCTTCGATTATCCATCGCTGCTTCCCCGTGAAAGCGGCTTGGCCAATAATTCTACATAAAAGAAGTGGACATGTGTAGGAAAAGATAAACAGATCGCCTAAAATTTGGAAAATGAGTTTGGAACTCGGAAAAAGCAAAGGAACGGAATAAACGGAACAAATTCGAAACAAATTATATAAAGGCATACCCCTCACCCAGCAGGTGCACCTGTTGGAGCACACTGTTCACCACCGTCTCCAATTGTTCATCAAAATAAGCATCTTCCACAGTCAACAACCTGGTAACATCCATTTCAAATTCCCAACTTTTGTGTTATGAAATGTCAAGTATAATCCAAATGCAACTAAAATCAGAAAATTAACCAAGTTCAAACTTCCCATTACTCTAACATAGGCCAGAAAAAGTCAATTCCTTTCTTTCCTTCCTCTTGTTATATATTTGATGTCGGTTACTTTTTTTTTTCTCTTTCTTCTTCTAATGCCCAGGGCGTTGCTGAATTTTACTCAAATTACAGGATAATCAGATCAGTTTCGCAAGATAATTCCCATCCCAAAAAGAATGCAAGGTGATGATGCTAAGAGCTGCAAAACCAATCCTAAGAGGAGAGGACTCAACCAAAGTCTTAAAACTTCCTCTTTTCAAGAAGTACTTGACACAGAGAAAAGTAATTAGCTTTAGAAGATCCCATGTCCCCTGCTATACCAAAAAATTTTAAAATTGAGAACTTGATTTTGTTTAAAAAGAAAGACGTTGACAAAGCCATCTGAACACTTGCTATCTCAAGGACGACTATAAAGAAGCTAAACTTTGAGCTGTCCTAAAGCAGACTCCGTTAAACTATTGCAAAGGGACAAAGTTTAGTCACTTAAAAACATTAGCATCAGATACAAACGCGAAATTTGCGCCAATAAATGCCTCAAAAGGAAGGCTAAAACAAAACAGCAGAAAAAAAGAACCTTTATGCAACAAACAAAGAGGCAGAACAGTAAAATTTCATCGGAAACTAGAAACGGACGCACACGAGAGACATGAATTAGGAGGAGGAGCTTACATGGGGTTTCTGTGATCGAAACGCCAGAAGACACCGTATGACCAGCCGTTGTCGCAGCACAGACTCTTGAGCTTCGTCTTCACCACCGAAACCATCCCTGCTTCGCTCACTCCAACGCCTCGTTGCTCTGTCACTCCGGCGCCATTCAACTTCAGAACCAGCCTTCCCTCGATCCGCAGAATCAGAAAATCTACCCACAAACCGAACGCGAAACAGGGTCAAAACCCAAGTGTCGCGTTTCTTGAGCTTTCGAAGCGGTTTCCCTGAAGCAAGCAAGCAACCTTCCCCGCAGCGAGCTCCCGAGAAAAGCAGCTCCTTTTCTTGAGAAGACGGAAGAAAAAAAAAACGTCTTTTGTTGTTCTCGTTGCAGAAATGGGAGTGCTCTGTTCTGAGAAGGAACAGGGAACTAAATTGAAAAAGAGGAGAGAGAGAGAGAGAGAGGATCAGAAGCAGGTTTGTGTATATATAGAAGCTGGGTTTGGTTCCTTCTTTTGTGATTTATTGCTTCTTTGATTCTTCTAAACGTGCATGTATGGTAAGTGGGGGATTTGGTTTGAGTCTTGCTGTTGTTTATGGACAAAAGATGAGATCCGATGTGGTAGGAGCTCGAGGGGAACAGAGGGGGACATCTTCCTCGCCATTAAATGAAGCCTCTCTCTCTCTGCGATGTGTTCCCGGAGACAACCGGTCCCATCTAGCCTCTTTTTGCTTTTGAAGTTTCCCGAAACGGGCCGTTTCCACCGGCTATAGCCGGTCGATCTGCTTCAATTTTCTAATCGTCATTATGCCGTAAGATGAGATAGGAGGAGCTAATGATCACTAGTGATATCACCGAGCTAATGTAATTACGAATTTACTTGCCCGATGAAGAGAGCCCATGACATTGTTAATTGCTCTTAAGAGATCTTGAACATTACCGAATGCAATCGATGCCGATATAATCGATTCACGGAGCTATTTTCGTGAACGGGTTTCGTGAAAACTATACGCGTTTCCGAACCGAGACAGAATATGTCTCGAAATTAGCGGGTTTTGGGCACTAGAGATGATCCAAGAGAAGGGTCGCTGTCCAAAAGAGCATTTGGTACCATCTCACACGTCCCTATCAAGGTCTCGGCCACCCAAGATTTTTTAAAATCGCCATTTGATCAGGCCATGATTTTATGACCAAGTTTTTGGGGAATCGATAGCTATGCCGGCCGAGCTCATGCATTGAGTCACTCTCTCAACTTGAGCCACCAACCCCACAATCAAAATCTTGACTACCACGCCTTAGTGGACGAGTAAGCATTAGCTTAGTAGACTCATTCATTCGCACATTCAGCTTTTATCACATTACCCCAAGTCTTCTTGAGCTTTCACTCATCTTTGATTAGAGCCCTTGAAGGCCAATTTTAATTTGAAGTGGGAAAATCGATTTGAAACACTACTTGCGAACAAAATGTCATCTTTTGGCTCTAGATGATAACAGCTAGACCTGTTAAGATGGGTCATAAATCCATATATAATGGTTCAACAAACAAAAAAAATCATATGTAATGACCTGAGTTGTTATATTTAATAAATTGATCATAAATAATTTTGAACGTAATATGAGTGTTTTTTTTTTGTCGAAACATAATATGAATGTTAAATGAGTCGTAAGTGGGTTTACAACAAGGCAACTCACCTCTATGACTCTCCCTCCATTCTCTCTCGCCCTCATTTGATCTCGCGCTCGCTCTCTCCACACTCTCATCTCAGTTTGCATATGAGTTTTCTTAGATTTGATTAAATATGGAAGTGTGTTAGGAATATGGGTCGAATCAGGCATGTGACACTAGATTTGCATTGCAATAAATGAGTCTACTTGAGCCGGACCATTTATGATCAGACCCAACACGACCCACCCGCTTGGCGGGTCTATTAGCGGGACAAGCTTCGAGATGACCAACCCTGATCAGATGCTGCAAAACTCTCGATGTAAATTTTCTTTAGGTAATAAGAGTACTGACATAAACCTAACTAACGTCTATGAAAAGGACATTTCGGCAATATAACTACTTGGATATGGGTTCTAACACGATTGACAGAAGCGTTTCTAAAAGCCATCTTGAATCCTATAAGATTTTTATTTGGAAAAGGCTACAAACATGTCCCGCATGAATACCAAACTCAGACTATCAATTTTTAAGGTTTTTAATGGTCGAGTGATCAATTGAACATAAGAGGTATTTGTCATCGCTACTTCTTATTCAATAAGTGCTACCATATGACATATGTACAGACCGGATGCGAAAACTCAACTTCACATAAGGGCGTCTTGTACATGTTCGCGATCAATTTCTAGGTATGTGACTTGTATATACCCCAAATTAAACGTGAGACGAATTTCATGCAATTCTAAAAACAAAAACAAAAACGACAAAAAATTGCATGAAGAGTAACACGATGGTTCGGACTAAATTAGGAATTAATAGCGAACGGGTTGATTAGGATTTCGATTATGCACCCGCCGGAGGAACTCCACCCGGCGGGGCGGCGACCTGAGTTTCGGGCAGAGAATATCCCGGGCGGTGGTGCGGGGGACTGCCTGTGCCTAGGGGGGTCCCAGTCTAAGGAAATTTGGCAACAAATTTTTTTTTAAAAAAAAGGAAAAATGGAACGAAAAATTTGGAAAAAAAAAAAAAGGAAATGAGAAAAGGGAGTAGTGGTAAAGTGGTCCCTACTCATTGCTGAATAGGGTTGTGGGGTTTGTAGGGATCAACTTCTGACACCCTCTTCAGGGAATTGCCTGCTCCTTTTTATTCCCCAAAAATACCTCCTCCAATATTATTATTATCATCATTAATATTCTGGACAAATTACATTCGCGACAGCGACCACTACTCCCGTACTAGTAACCCAGGTTTCATCATGAAATACCCCCAGTGCCCCCCCCCCCCCCCCCCCCCCCCAAAAAAAAAACCTAAATTCAATTCCTTGTCATTTAAGATTACTTATCTTGGAGTTGGTGCTCCTGCAGATGTAAAGGCAAAATTTCAAAGAATGGCCCGAACTCCTCTGAGTTTCTCAAATAAGAATCATAAGTAAAACTTATTTTAAATAAGGGCCTGAAGTGCCCTCATTTTCTCAAAGAAAGGTCTGAAGTAAACGTTATAAAATCTATAAAAAAAAAAAAGTGGCTTGATTTCAAGGACATTTTAGTCTTTTTCCTTATTTGATTTTTTTTCTCTTTTATTAGACTTTTCTTTTTTCTATTTTATTTTTTAAAAGAAAAACATCCACACACAGATAGAAGGGTGCCCCTCCCACCTGTGGCCGCCGGCCCACAACTGGTGGGGGGTCGGCGGGGACGGCAAAGGCCAACGGGGTCGCCGGCGACCCACCGACCAGAGGCGAGGGCTGTTGGCCCTCGCCAAAACAGGGAGAGAGTCGGGCCCTCTCCCGGATCTGGGCAGGGGTTGCTAGCCCCCGCCCTGACCAAGGGAGGGCCGGCGACCCCAGCCTGGTCAAGGTGAGGGCTGGCGACCCCCGCCCAACCTGGGTGGGGGTGGCTGGCCCTTGCCTAGATCCGGGAGAGGGCCCGTTTGGCGAGGGCCTCTAGCCCTCGCCTCTAATAGGGCGGGGTCGCCGCCAACCCCGCTGGCCTTCGCCGCCTCCGCCAACCTCCCACCAGCGGTGAGTCGGCAGCCATAGGCTGGAGGGCCGCCCCTCCAGCCTATGTGTGGCTATTTTTTTTTTTTGGATTTTAAAAAAACAGAAAAAGGAAATAATAGAGAATAAATAAATAAATAATCAAAATGAGAAATGACGAAAATGCCCTTTAGGCCAAGCCCTTTTTTGAAACTCTATGGCCACTTCAGGCTCTTATTTAAAATAAGATTTACTTGGGGCCTTTATTTGAAATTTTCTCATACGTAAATATTCATCGCAATTAAATTGCGAGAGTGGAATTAAACAAGTGGACTATAATAACCCTTTTCTTTTCTTTTTTTTATAGTTATTTAATAATATTTTTAGTTTTTTTTCCTTTCTTTTTTTTCTCTCCCTTTTCTTTTTTGCCAGTGGGGCCGGTCACCGGCCACAGGCCATGGCCAACAAGGGTCGGCCGACCCTCACCCAAGCAAGGTTGCCCTGTCTTAGGCGAGGGTCGGCCTCACTAGATTTGGTGAGGGGGGCCTCGTCGGTGCTAGGCGTGACCCGACAAAAGGAAAAGGGATACGAAAGAAAAAGAAAATAAGAAAAAAAAATTACTAAAAAGTTGTGGAAAAAAGTCTACGTCGGTGCCGGCCATGCCAGGTATGATGTTCGGCACCCACTTTAGCGATATCCGTCCTAAATTGGCCGAAATGGACTGAATCGTTACCAATATAAAAAGGTTTATAACTAAATTGGTACAAGGACACAAGTCTTTCACATTTGAATATATAATTTTCAAGGTGCAAATAATCTCTCTTAGCATTATGGGAGTGATATTCCATATTTAAAAAAATAAATATTCTCAACGACGTCGGATTGGGCAACCAGAATGGGGTTACTATAGTCCACCAAACCTGCGTCGGTTGACGCGGTCTTTGTCTTGAGGAAATCGAATCAAGAAGGTGCAGATGAGACGGACATTTTATAAACGGAATCCCCAACAATTAATTTTATTTAAAGGAGTCAACTTTTCTCTTAGTTGTGTAACTTATATCTTTGAAATTAATTATTGTACACCACTGCTTTATCTACGTGAAAAGCTGAGGATTATTGGCTATAGGCTGTCACACTTATCTAAATTTTACTGTGCCCCTCGTCATTTTGATTGATCACATCTTAATTAATTCAGGTTGTTCCTCCCACACACGAAATTGACACAAAATCATTAATTCCTTCTTTCTATAACCCAAGGGCATGGATGTGAAGACCCGGCTATTCGGAGACCCATCGAACATCTCGCAAACCTTGTGAACTGGTTAAGTCCGGAACATTTGACCCGTGCGGATAATCCCTTCGTAGAGCATCTTGCATGTAGTTGGTGAGATTCGAATGGATGACTTTCGATTCATGAGTTGGACATCCCCGAGCAAACAAATTTGGTCTCTAGGAATCCAAATTCATCAATTTGATTGCTAGAAGTAGCTAGATGCAGAATTCCAGCCTTGCTGTTTATGTAATGTCCACAAACGTCATCAATCCACACTAGAGAATAACAGAAGGTCTCTTTTTGAAGTCTTAACCATTCTGAATCCCTAAAAACTAATCATCCATCAAAAGTTAAGGAAAAATTATTTATAAAAGAAAATTATATGCAAAATTATAAAAATAAGACGAAAACAAATTAATTTTCACATATTTTTAAAGACGGTTGGTCTTGTCTAGAAAACTAAATCTAGACACCATGGTCGTTGATTAACATGCACGTACCCAGCTGATACATGCAAAATTACTACTCAAAAGAGAATTCTTTTACAAGGGGGAAAATTGTCCCAAAAGTCCTAAACCTATTGCACTTTGGCCAATTCAGTTTTAAGCCTTTTAATTTTTTCAATTGAGATCCAATCTTTTGACACTTTGTCAATTGAGTCTATCCGGTAGATTTTTACCGGAAATCATTGACTTAAACACCTGTGGTGCCACGTAGGACGGCCATCATCAACGTGCATGATTATTTTTTTTCTTCTTCTTTTCTTTTCCTTTTTTTCTATCAATTCTGACGAGTGTCAGCGATCGACCCTTGAGCGAGGGCCAGCGAGGGCTTCCCCCCTGCGACCAGCGATGGTCGGCCAGCATCCCTCGCCGAGCTCGGTAGAAAAAAAGGAAAAGAAAGAAAAAAATAAAAAAAAATTCTAAAGAAATATTAAAATTGTCCATGTCAGGGCTGACCGTGCCACGTAGGACGTTCGGTGTCCACGTCAATCACTTTAGGCTCAAATTGGTTGGGTGGATTCAATTGGCAAAGTGTCAAAAGGTTTAGAGCTCATTGGCAAAATTGAAAGTTTTAACACTGAATTGACCAAGGTACAATAGATTTACAGCTTTTTGGCCAATTTTCCCCTTTTACAGGCAGTGAAAAGACACGATGATAAACCTCGAATACTTTTCAGGGATTAAGACGACGTCGGGAGTCATCCGAAAAATGACATAATTAGAATTTTCCCGAGTGATTTTCCTTTTCCCCTTGATGGATCAAACTGTTTTCTCAAGTGCATAATCATAAACATAGCTGGATTACAACATCGCATATATGTGTGGAGACAGTTCTTGGCCACAGACGGGATCAATTAGGCCTTTCAGAAAGAGTCTGAAAGTCACCCAGATCGTGAAAGACATGAACAGAATTGACGCGTATCTTGTCTCAATCATCGGACTTGTCTTTTCACTTTGTCTCCTCAAATTTGATGAAACTTTAGCTCTTGTAGCCACAATAATTCATCAATCGCCAATCAAAGCCTACTAAACCGGCCTCTCATAGACCACACATATGTATATGCGCTACCGAAATTATCAAAGTTGACCTTGACTGATAGGGCGACCTATCCTAACATTCTCCGACGGTCGTCTCGAAAGCTTTTTCTTTTGGACCGACCTCTCACCGCCCATTTTTATAGACTGAATCACACTTCCATCCTTTCAGGCTAAGCAAGTGAAAAAGGCATATAAGACCCCCAAAATGGTTTGACACTTGTAACTCTACGCTTCTACCTTCAACAAAAGAAATTGTAAACTTCGCATGATAGACATAAACCCGAACAGGGCACGAGCGTAAAGATCTTACTACATAAGTACCCATGAAACAACTCCCATGAACCTAGTTATATCCAGGGGTCACGGATCGGACGTTTTGTGACCTGACTAACTGACGAGATAGCTCGGATGATCAACAAGACTTGAAGTATCTTGATTGTCATGAGTATTCTAGAAAACTTCTAGGGATGGTATGTGAATTGTATGCCCAAGATATTTCATGTACTTAATGAGATAGATGGTAGCCTTGTAATTAATAGGGTAAACCGTAGTTGGTAAGAGTGGATCTCGACCGTTCGATCAAGGAAAATCAACGGTAGTAATTGAGAGGCATCTTGTATAAATAGGGGAGCTCTCTCCCTCATTTGTATCACCCTTATAATCGAGCAATAGAAACATTCTCCCCCATAGCTTTTCTATCTAAACTCTTTCTCTCTATAGATCCGAGTGGGCTAGTGAGCGATGGATCCCTAGAGAATGCTTAGGTTAGGCGACTCATCGATCCCAAAGAAGCCTAAGTCGCTGCTCGGTCTCGATCCCAAGCATCAAACCGTGACACAGACATTTGATTGTGCAGATAACTTAGTTTTGAACAATTTGTACGTAATTAAAAGTAATCATACATATTATCACCGGATCCTATAAATAATGTAAATTAATCAAACATTCCTCTCCTTAGAAGTGAAACTTTTTGTTTACTTTCTCCAAGTCAATGCACATTCAGTCTTAATGATACACTTCTATACTCTCTCTCTAGGGTATCCAAGGTGTCCAAGATCTAGAAAAGGTTAGGGGACACCCATAATTCTCCATGAGAGAATGAAAGGAATGTTTTGCACATAGCATGAGAGAGGGAAAGAAAATGGGTCCCCAATATCGCAATCTCACTCTTAGTATGACAATCTTGACCTAAAACACATCTCACACTCACACAACCCCAATACCCTAACTTTCTCCCTTCCCCTCAATATTACCTCGTTTGTTTTTTTTGGATTCTTACATATTTTGTCCTCCATTCTGAATTAGTCACACACTACACCAATAACAACACCACTTAGCCAAGGACCACTTTCCTTTTCTTTTTGTTATTTTATGATTGGAGTTGGCCCCCAAAAAAAAAGCACATGATGTCTAGAGGAAAAGCATGATTGAGAAGACCCCCATCCTAGATTCTCTTCAACATCCTTTGTTCTCTTGTTCATTTGTTAGTTAACATCTTTGATGATGTCTGGTTTGCGAAACCATGAGAGTGAGACTCCCTCTTTTTCGAGCGGGTGGATGTGTCAGATAAAAGAGGAGAAAGAAAAGACCTTCCAAACACAAAGTGTTTGGTTTTTTTGGGTGACATGATTCCAAACTCAAAGCAGACTCCAACATTCTTGGCAAAAGAAACAAGAAATCACATTTAACACATCTTATCACATCAATTTCAATATGGGAGAAAAAAAAACAACACAAAAGCAACGTTTGATGGATCAAAATTGTTAACAACACGAGTGCATTCTATTGACACCAATAGTCGACCTACTTGTAAACAAATTATCCCACTTCGTCAAATTACAAAGTTTTAATCGGCTCCGCGTGGATGTAATCTCCCTCTTTGATAAGCACTTTCTAACACCCATGAAAGATAAATAAATGAGCAAAAGCAAGCAAAAAAACAAGGAATTGAGAGGAGAAAGAAAAGGTTTCTTTTCTCTTCGCAAAGGATGATGATCATTCTGTCTCTTGGAGATGACACACGCTTCATCATGAACGTAGAGAGAACGAAGTCAACGGCAACGAAAGTTAATATGCTTTCGCTTTTTTCAATCCTCTTCTTCTTTTTTTCCAACTGTGAGATTTAGCTTTGCTAGATCATGTCCTTCCCTTTTCTCCTTTTGCTATTGGCCTGCTCGAACAAATTTTATAAAAAATAGCTGAATAAACAAATCGAGGTGTTTGATTGGTGACAACACGAATCGAGTGAGAGGCCTTACTTGTGATGATTGACTTATATTTTTGTATGCTTTGAGCATATGATTGTTGGTTGTCTTGGATAATATTTCTCGGTGGAAACATGCTTTGTTTCAATTGAGATAGGTCTTGAAGGCCAATTAAGGGAAAGGGGACAAAAATTATAATTGCGGGTCAATTATTATGTTCATGTTCACTTTCAAACACAATGTCAAAAACAGCCTGATTTCTTGAAGGGAAAAAAAAATGAACACAAAAGGGGAAAAAGCAAAAGGTGTCAAAACATGATTCGGTTTCTATCTTCTTCTTTTTTTTTTTTGGGAAAATTACCAAAAAAGTCCTAAACATATTGCAATTGTGCCAATTCAATCTTAAACTTTTTTTTTTGTCAATTGAATCCTAAAAATTTTGCAATTGTACCAATTCAGTCAATCAATTTGGCCAATCAGCGCTAACATGGCAAATTTTTAATATTATTTATTATTTTTAAATATTTTAATAATTTGTGCCAGTCCAAACCCTAAAAAAGTAAAATAAAAAAACAGAAAAAATTATTAAAAATTAAAAAAATTATTAAAAATTTGCCACATCAGCACCGGCGACGCCAAGTCAGCGCTAGCCAGCTAAATGGACTGAATAGGCAGAATTGCAAAAGGTTTAAGACTCAGTTGTCAAAAAAAAAAAGTTTAGTATTGAATCGGCACAATTGCAATACGTTTAAGACTTTTTTGGTAATCCTCCCAAAAAAAAAAAATTGTTGGTTTTGACTTTTGATGAGGTGGACTTTAGTCTAATTTGTGCTGCTCAATAGATTGACATAAGTATTTTTCAGGAATTTTTTAAAAAAACTGGCATCTGATTTTTGGCGTTTTAGAGGGAGTGATCTAGAAACTTGGCCAACGCAATAATGTTAGCACCGAAATATATCGCATGATGGATCTACAACCCAGCAAAACTTTTTTGGGGCTCAATTCTCGAGATAGATTATAAACACCAGAAAAATTTCATTTTTCATTGCCTGCTTATCTTATAATCACAGCATGGACACCCTTAAATTCCATTATATGCACAGCCTGTGTAATGTTTGGTAATGCATGCCCGGAACGATTTCTTTATTCTAATCTTTTGATCATTCTTAAAGTGACTGATATTATGATGTCTTGAACTTGGTAAATTGAATTCCAATCATTTGCGACATTGGCAAGGTGAGAAACCCCATTTGCAAGTCCTTTTTTGGGTGATTTAATTACCAACACGAAGATTTGGAGAACATTAATTAGACATACATTAGGAAAATTGTTCAAAAAATCATAAACCCATTGCACTTTTGCCGATTTAAACCTAAACCTTTTCGCGTCTTGCCAATTGAGTTTATCGGGCCAATTTTGACAGGAAATTACTGAGGTAGACGTCGGCCGTCCTACGTGGCACGATCGGCGCCGACGTTCACAATTTTTAATGATTTTCGAAATTTTGTATTATTTTTTTCTTCTTTTATGTTTCCTTCTTTACTTTTTTCTTTTTTACATTTTATTTTTTCTTTGTGTAATTTTAGCATTCAATGTGTATTCCTGAAAAATCTCATTTTTCAATTATTCAACCATTTTATTTTACCAAGTTCAATGTTAGCCAGATTTTCCGCCGCACCTTGTCGATGGCCGACGGAGGGAAAAAGAAAAGAAGGACAGAAAAATGAAAAAAAAAGTAAAAAAGAATTTCAAAAAAATATAAAAATATTATCAAAATCATGTCACGTAGTACTGCCAGTGTCCACGTCAGCGATTTCTTGCCAAAATTGATTGGATTGACTCAATTAGCAAAATTAGAAGGTATGAGAATGGATTGGCAAAAATGCAATAGATATAAGACTTTTTGGACAATTTTCTTGAAATACATTAGATGCTCTTGTGTTCCACAGTGAAATCACTAGCTTGCGGAGCGCCAAGAATACAACTCTCGCGGTCGCATAGGAACTCCTAGGAATCACGAAAAGGAAACCAAAAGCAACCATGGAAACAACTCGAGACGCATAATCTCCTATTCGAATAACTCAATAACCTCTACATAATAACTAGCACGTGAAAATGTACCAAACTACATCCGGTCATTGCTCCTCTTCTTCCCAATGAAAGGACGAGCTACCCCAATCGAAACGCGACATGCGAACCGACGAAAATGCAATCGAATCCAAAGATATGATGAATCAACTTAAACGAGCAAGCCAAAAATAGAAAGTGAAGAGGACTGTTTACCATATGGAGAAGCATTCCAATTTGTTCGACGTCGGGTCCTTCGTTAATTATTTTTGATTGAAGTATGGGTGTTGGACTAAATTTGGGAAAAGATTTTCTTTTTTGTTTTGGTCGGGGGGGGAATCCGACTGCCCTTCGTCAGAAACTGAAAGCTGACAAGGCACTGAGAGCTGCCACCAGAGCTTTAGACTGCCCAGTAAAAGCGAAGCGCACACAGCCGATCTCACGGACCACATCGGTCTCATTTTTCCTTCGTTATGCTCCGTTTTTCTTATAAAAAAAAACAATTCAAATAAGTACATAAAATAGTCTCTCTCTTTTTCAAATAAGAGCCCAAAATTGACTTTATTTTAAATAAGTACCTGAAGTGCCTTATTTTTTTAAAAAAAGGGCTTGACCAAGAGCATTTTCGTCATTTTTTGTTAATTTTTTTGTCCCCACTTCCTTTTTTTCCTTTTTTTCGGCTGGCAAGGCGACCCTCGCCCAGGTGAGGCCGCCCTCGACGGCCGCGAGAGACGCCTCGCCAGCCAAAACAAAGGAAAAAATAGAAAAGGGAAAAAAAAAGAAATCAAAAAAGGAAATGACGACAATGCCATTGGTCAAGTCATTCTTTAAAATAAAGAGGGCACTTCAGGACGTTATTTAAAATAAGTTTCACTTCATGCCCTTATTTTAAATTTCCCCTTTTTTTTTACCCAATTGATGACAAATATTTTCTAAAAACCTTACTTTCCAAGAAAATTACTTCATTTTTCTTATGTTTGACAGTGCTTTGCATATAATACGAAAGTCATACTCCTACTATAATGTTTGCTAAAGGAAAACTATGAAATACACGTTTGAAAAAAGGTTTTGACGCCAACCCAATAATATCATGGAAAATGATTCCTGATTTTAAGAGAAAATTTTTCGTTAATCGTAAATGTGATAACTTTTTCGAGAAATAGATGGAGCTTAAAAGGCTCATTTTCCTAATATTGTTATCCTCTTTCAACAATATTTTTAAATAAGATTTTCGAATCTTCGCCTCAATTAATTAATTCAAGCGAATGCACGCTATAAAGACGCGAGTATTTATTTATTTTTATTTTTATTTTTGATGAAATGAGGACATTTAATATGTTAATTGAAAAATGATTAGCAGATTTTTTTTTCTCCAATTTTCTCTCACTATGACTATTCTCTCTTGCCTCTATATATATTAGTGTATTTGTCTATGCTTCAAATTTTGATAAACTATCGAAAAGGATGGAGAAAATAAAGAACTATAATTTTTTCCGAAGTTACACAACTCAAATGAGAAAACTACGTCAAATCTAAGAAATTGCAATATCCAAACTTATGATAAAAGCCTAGGGCAAGGCCGACCGTATCCCTTCCTGCCCCACTTGAAATGCGAATCGTGACCTTTGCTCGAAGAGCTATTGATTGTGGGTTTTATCCTCCATCCCCTCCGGGCAGGGGTGAGTGGTTCCAAGTACCTAAAACCTACCCTGCCATAGATTCTAGGGTCTACCCAGGTTTCATCTGTACAACTATCTCCAACATGCGTGGACCTGAAATGACTATGCATAGATCACCCCTATTTGTGTGGTTCGTTCTAGTGACAGCACTCCCACTTTTATTATCACTTCTGGTACTGGCAGGAGCAATTACCATGTTATTAACCGATCGAAATTACGATTGCAGTGAATTATCACCTCTAATGACCCCATTTGTTGCTATAACCCACTGACCATAACTCGTATTTAGACATATGAAGAATATGAAATATTAACAAAGTAAAATTCTCAATCACAGATATCGCCGAAAATGGAAGCTCAGACTAATAGTTCCAATCTACACACTCATCATCGGACGTCATGGAATACCTCATCATCGCGCGAAGACATAGAGCAAGAAAAACACAAAGAATCGTTCTAGGTTTCACGATGGAATCTGCCCGTTGGAACTAGTTATCCAATTTTTGGAACCTGAAACCCACCCTGCATGCCATGGAACCTGAAACCTGAAACCTACCTTGTTTCCACCAAATTCGGTTCTTCGGTTCCCGGTTCTATCCTGGAACCATACTCACCCCTACCCCGGGGTGCGTAAAAAATTGGCATCAATATTTATATGATTAATGTTAATTCCAATTCTTCTATCATATTCAACTTTACTTTTCCTGTCTATACTAACAATCAAAGATAAGTTACCAAAAATATTAATTGGGTATTAATCAAAAGGTAAGGAAGATATAATGACGTTCGATAATTTTTTGTTCTTGTTTTTGCAAATCGATTTTTAAATAAGGCAAAATGGAGCGACGGATAAGGTCCGTGTCCTTTTGCAAGGTGGAGAGAGGGCGTGGAAAATTGCTATGCACGATGCATGGAGCAAGAACCCGGGGGGGTGGGGTGGGATGATTCGACGTAGTTTATTAGGACATCGGGGAATTTCCAACTCGGGATTTCAAGACTACTCGTTCAAATCTCCCTCACCCACCGTGGGCAACTTGCTCTTGATTAAGGTCGCCTACACAGATACAACACCCGAGTCTAACCGCATCGCAGAATTTGCACGATTCTCCATAAATGTCATATAGAAATAGATGAATGAACGAACATCTTACGCGACAAAAGTCATGTCGTAGATAGAGACTCGTTCACGGGGCTTAAAGCCCCAATCTCTCCCCTTTTCCTTTTTCGGAAAGAAAAAAAAAAAGAATTCACTCGTTTACTTCTTCAAATTCATCACAAACGATTCCAATACTGACATCTACATATTCTTGATGATGTTGGGTGTTGGAAATTGACAAACAAGGAATATTAACAAGAGATGAAACCAAAAGTTAAAATGAAACACTTCTTCTTCTTCTTCTTCTTTGGCTTGGCCAACAGAATAAACCCTAGAGGCCCAAGGGAGAATTAGGAGGCCGTATGAAGAAACCACTTAATGATCCAATCAATCTTGTTCAATTTTTTGGGGGCACTCAAAGGTGGTCTCCTCCTGCAATCCCACCCTTTGGTCCAATCCCAGGTCCCCCACCTCCCAAAATGGCGGGCCCCACCTCGTAAACAGCCACAACAATAGTGGGCCCCACTCTCCCGACACTCACTCACTCTCTTTTTTTGCCCTCCCTTTTTTTTTTTCTACCCCAGCAAAAAAAAAAAAAAAAGGTTAAACAAAAGGAGAGTTTTATTTACTTTTTTGTTACCTCGGTGAAAACTTTGGCCCAGAGAATGTCTGCCGTCTCTGCTACAATTGTCTGGTGACTCTTGGACTGTACAGGTTGGGGGGGGAGGAGGGATTCCCAAAGCCAAGGACAGGATTCCACACACCCACTTTTTTGTTTCCGCCTATATTAATCCATTCAGAACAAGGTTTCATTCTATAATATGCATAAATAATCATGGGCTTTGCTTGGTTTTTACATTTGAGATGGCCAATGTGAGCAGACCATGGATTAGTCTTTTCCACAGTTTGACCATGATGATATGGATGGTCAGCCCCAATCCATTGACAACAAATTTGGAAAAGTTGGGCAAAGGTTGCACCTCAAATCAAGCATTGTTTTGCACTAGGGTTGCTTCTGAACTTCCATGTTTCAATGAGAAAATTCCTTGGATTCCAACATGAAGGGGGGGCTCTGATGTTCACTGGATCTACAACGGTAGATTTCCAAGCTGTGGTTTGTCCGACCCGTCTTTGGAGTATCGTTTGTCGAAGTATGACGATACCGGCGCGCGCGCGTGTGCATAATGTTATGAACCGATGGAAACGACGGATCGTTGAAGTGGTATATGCTAAAGCGTTCCTCTTTTTCTTTTACGTACCTAAAGTGGTGTCCTTTTTACATTGTACAGAGTGAAGACAAATTGCCATGATGCTTATGTAGCATGTACATGAGAAATGTTAGGTGTCTGAAATACATCTTGTTGAATTCTCTGTTCCTTGGAATTGGTTTTATCATGTTTGGATAGAATGTGCCGAACTATATTGACCGTGACGGCCATGGCGAGTTTTATTTCGGGAAGCACGACACCTTGTGTCTGCACTGGCTCGTGGATTAGGACGTTCGAGTCGTCCTGTTTTTCACGCCAGACCAGATTGGGGGATGCACATTGTGTGTCCAAAGTTGCCAATCACAATTGGTAGCAGCAGTAGTACCAAAATGGGCGAGTTCGATAATCGATTTGAAGGAGAAAGAGAGAATTCATAACGAATCTCGTAAAGATCAACTTCGTACTAGGCATGATCATGGACTTAGCGGCCCACTGGGCCTGCCCTCACCAATAAGCATTGAAGCATAATTTGGGTGGGCCTAGGTAGCAATCTTCATCGGCCCAGCTAGGCTTGCTTAATGATCAGGTCTATTCACCACCATTCCATGAACAATTGAGCAATTTCTTTTCTCCTCAAGTGTCCATATAGTTATAAAAAAAAAAAGTGTCGTATAGTTCACATATCAATCACCGACATATTCAGTGATGTGGGCACATGCTTGACACGCAGTCGCTCCCCTTTCACCACAGTAGAAGTCTATCAGGAGTCGCTCATTCTTCGATCGCTTGCGCCCAAACTAAATCGCTCTCTGCCAAGGGTACGATCCATTTTCGAACAACACACCGCTGGAGTTATACTCTTGTGTCACGGGCCGACAGATTTCCGTTGCGGAATTAGCCCGTGCGGTGCCTGGCAAGCCAAGTCAAGCCAGCCTTCTTCATATAGTTGTTCCATAGAACACTTAGACAAATAGCTTTTCCGTATTGGATCATACCACGCTAAGCTTAGCTCGGGCATCCATTACATCGAGTAAGACGAGTAGAACACTTTAGGCACCTCATCAGGAGAGCGGCATCAACTCCTGACCAGTTTGTACAGGAGAGACCAACCCCGCCTTCAGAGTCTCCTGACCAGTTTGTACAGGAGAGACCAACCCCGCCTTCAGAGTCCCTAAGGGTATATTCTATCTATCCTAGAACTCCTAATACAAACCCGTCCTGACGCTACTCACACGACCCAGTTGCATCTTCCCCCTCTACACCGCTCACTCACCGTGATGACACCATAAGCTCCACCCTCAAAGTTATGCGAGTACGGGAGAACTTGCCCACCTGGGACACGGAACAACCGGCCCATGTCACTTGTATGATCTAAAATGGCCTGACCTGTTCAATTCCACATGGTCCAAAAGTCCCGAAAGGGGTGGTAATTCGCTATAGCCACTTAAGATGGTTATCTTTCGGAGGCGGCTCAAACTTATGAATCAAAGTCACAAGTCTTCTCCCATTCGACGTGCGATTAACACTAGCTACTTGTGAGTCTAAATCCATACGGACACGATTGAATCATTGCAATTTAGCCCAGTATGCCCATTGGTTGAGCCCAAAAAATCATAGACCGCCCACGTCGATCGGGCAGGTCGCCTGTTGCTTAACTTTTGACAAAGCATAACTGGGGATATCACAATTTCGCGACACTGGAAACACAAACTCACACATGTGCACAGAGAGAGAGAGAAGTCCCTTCAGCTTAATTTGTAAGTTTCTTCTTTAGTCTTGATCAAGATTCGACAGAGCGACCCCTTCTCGATGATTGCTGGAGTCCGAGATCCATCCATTGCGACCCAACGAGTCGAACGAGTGCAAGACTCACTCTAGGCCCTACCTCCCGAATCGCATAGCCGTCTAGGACAAGCACCACGAGTACAAAAAAAAACACACACACACACACACAAAGGTACAGATGCATTACTTGTGCCCACCACAACATCCTATTCCCTACTTCCCACTAAAGACGTCCACTCATCATATTTTCATGCATAAATTCTTTGTGAAGAAAGGCACAATCTGCCTCACGAAACCCTACCCCATCCAGCCATATGATGCATGAAACAAATTCCCAACCACATGGGCCCAAACTTCACGTGAAACTGCACCATCACAAGATGACAATGTCCTTGCCCAAAAAAACCAAAAAATGAAAGAATCATATTGATTAAACCCTTATACACATCTCCAGAAGACCAGGCAAAATTCCCCATGCCGGTCGGCACTCATCGGCGGATTTCAGTTGAGGATACAAAAGCCACATTGCCACTTGGAATGGTGTGACAAAAGCACTATACAAACTACACTTTGGCATAATCTATTAGGGGCATACTTATACACTTGAGGCAAACCCCTTGAAATTGAGCATCATGTGTCATTCGTAAGGTAAAACTAAGAAAAGACCAACGACCAAACTCGTTGCCTTCATAATTTGAGTAAATCGGGATTTCAAGAACGTACAGGTAATCCGTAGTTGTGATATGCCCTGATCCGTCCGTCCCAGCCTGCAGTCACGATCACCAGGCCCCACATATGAGAAGAACTCAATACGCTGTGGCACGCGCTCTTCAGAAACTTGTATTCCAGTTTAGAAATTGCTTGAGAAGAGACCATAGTTGGACTAGAATCAGATAATTTCTCCTCTGGCCAAGTTGCAGATCCCTTTGGCAAGAGCTCCAGGAAGAATCCGCGGCTGAGAGAGAAACAGTCCGCGGAATACGGAGGCATTTTCTGGAAATATTCCTCCAGCCTATGATGATTCTCTCCGTTTTCCGCACAACTCGCTCTGCTCTCTTCACTTCGTGAAGGAGGTGCAAGTGCTTCAGGCACAGTTCTTATACCGCACCAGGGTAAAGCAACAGAGGCATTGCTGGACCAGAAACTCTCGCAAGACCTTATGTTCTTCACCCGGGATGAAGTCTTGTCCTGACTGGCATAGTTCCAGATGTAGACATTCGAATCTTCACTTGCTGAGATTACGTGTTTCCCGTCTGATGTGAAAGTCGCAATCATTGGTCCCCCCGAATTTCGAGGGCCTTAAAGCAAGAAGATAAAAGTGAGTTTACATTTGTAACTCGTAAAGTCGACTAACTGTCAAATAATCTATATAGACACTGCATATATCATCCAGAAAACTCACCCTTGAGTTTGCAGATTACATCCACACCACTTAATACTCGAATTACAGAATCAGCAGACCTGATCATCACTTTGTCAGGATCATTGGGAGGAAACTGATCACTAAAATTTCATTAGTTCCATATCTAAATCGGAGTAATGAGAACTTGAATGATAAGTGAAAGCGGAAAAGTTCACTACCTGAAAGCCAGTTATTCGCTTGCCAGGAGACTTCTTCTTACCATGTAAGCATACTTGTGCATCCATTTGCAAATGATTATCTGACAAACAGCAGGCAGAATTGAAATATGTTTTCTTCTTTGTTTGCAAAACCTTAATGATATGCTCCAACAGGTAATTTGCCTCATTCATGGTTCAGGTTCAAGAAGAGAACACCTTAAAATAAGTATAAGTCAAAGTGAAAGTGGAAGCTTGAACTCATAGCTAAAATCCTGTTATTGATGAACTGCCAAAAATCATTCATATATCAGACGCTTGAGTCATTGAACTTCTCATATACTTCCCACTACAAAAGGAAAACATTAAAGACTTGTACTGGGCAAAAGTTGTGACCATGCATACTCACACTAAAACAGATACAACCTCCAACTGCAACACGAAATCAAAGAAATTTTGGTTCCATGCCGGGTATATGTTCCAGACTATCTCCGACCAATTTTTTTTTCTCGCATCTTTCTCTAGTCCAGTTCCATTCCAAAATGCTATCAAAAACCAAAAATGAAATCTGCTAATGCTGCAGAAAAGCAAGCAAATCAAAATGGTGAAAATAAATCACCATCATTACAGCTAATAACAAAACATTGCTACACATTGGCAATTCATCTAATATCAACTGCCTTTATCGAAGAATTTCCGGATAGGAAAGTGATGAATACCTTCAATACTATAAATGCGGCAATTGCCTGTCATGGTACCCACAATGGCTCCCTGCAACGAATCAACCTAAATCCTGTTAGAAACAATTCAATATGAATGTTTTACCAAGAAAAGGCGCAAAAGGAAAACCCAACCTTTCCATCAGATTGATAACTCACTGCAGAGACAATCTCCCTAGTATCAATGTAGTCAACAACCTGACCACCAAACACATCCCAGATGCGTACTTTTCCATCTATAGACCCGCTGATGAAGAAATTCTCATTAACAGGGTTGAAACTTATACAAGTAACTGCAGGTAAAGAAAACATGTCAGCATCCTTAGCGACTCCTCAAAAGTGATAATAAAATCCTAGGACACATGCATAGAAGAAGCTCACCATAATCATTGTGAGAATATAATCTCAGGCATCTGTCACATCCCACCCTCCACAAACGGACGGTCTTATCAGTAGATGATGACAGCAAATACTAGACAAGTTAAAATCAGACAATTAAATCATAACCGAGGAATTCTACAAGACTTATGAAAGTTAAAGGTTTAATTGTAGCTTCAAAAATCTACTAACCCCTTCACTAGACCAGGTGAGGTCTAAGACCTCCCCATTATGTCCCTTGTACTCGTGCCAAGGCTTCTCTGTAATCTGGAAGACCTTTAAGGGTAAGATGACACACGATGAGTCTGATGATCTCCCAAATGATTTTCCTTTACCCATGTGCTCTTTATTCATATTGAGCGACGCTAACTGCGTGGATTCATTTAGAGCAAAATATAAACAGGAAGAGTCCACATTTGCAATATCGACCCTCTCTGATCTATCCTCCTCAGTCACCTTCCAAACTCGCACTACAGTGTCTTCACCAGCACTTGCCAAGTATTGCCCATCTATACTGAACTTCATCGTCGAAATTGACCCCTCATGTGCCAGAAATTCCTGTGCAGCATAAAGGGAAGACAATTCCTTGTACTTCTTCCCAGACGAATGTGCACGAATTCTCCGCATTTTCATCCCTGTCGTTAATTCAAGATCATCAGGGCTTGGCCATGCGTCTCCGTGTCTTCCACTAATGCATGCGGCAGTGCCAAATTTCTTCAACCAACCGACCCTCATTTTTTGTTTAGTTTCAACTAATTCCCTTTCATACTCTAATTTCCTATGCAATACCGGATGAACCAAAGGAGAAGATGCGACTATTCTCCTCAGTTCTTCAATGCTTCCAGACTTAACTGAAGCAGCTTCACTTAATCGCATGTCTCTTCGACTCTGGACGAATCCACCCGTCTTAAATTCCATTGAATCATCAGAATCTCTACTTCTACCCCCGAAACCGCTGACCAGCGAGCCACCACCCGATGATTCAACTACTTGATTCGACCGAGTGGATGCAGATGACTGAATCAGTGAAATCCGGTAATTTGAATCCAAAGATCTCTGAACCGCCCCACCATCTTCTGTTACTCTACATGTATCCACCTCAATTTCATTACAAGATGGTGGAAATATATCCTCCTTATCAACTGAATTCTCCTCTATTCTCAACCCTGTCGACATCAAGAACCGATTGCGGCGCGCCCTCGCGCTCTCGGGAAATTTAGTCCAAAACTCGAACCCTAAACTATCCAAAACGTTCTCATCAAACCTGGAACCTGAACTACAACAATCAGAGCAGTTTAAACTCCGATCTGAAACAGAGGATGTCTCCTCAAGGGCATCAAAGTACTGATCGTCGTCCTCTTCACTGTAATTCCCCATGGCCCTTCTTTGTTTTCAACCCATGAGAACCTGATCCACCAAAACAAGAAGAAAAAAAAGGGGAAATTAAGAAAATTTCCGCATCCCACTGAAGCTTAAATTCTCAATTGAACCGGAACCGACAAAAAAATGTACCCACAAAAATTAATCAGTAATCATGATAAAAGAGCTCGGTACACAGATCTTGACTGATTAGTTTACAGACAAGTACCTAAGCAACGAAAAAATTGGTCCTTCAACTACAGAAATGGATAGAAGCGCAACGAGCGAGAACATCACTCTAACTCACGGCCCACCAATAAAATAAAATAAAAATTCAAGAAGAAGAGGGAAACATGAAAATCCACAAAAGAAGGAAAAGTAATCCTTTTTTGCTCACCTGGAAATCAAAAATGGAAGTCGGGTCGAAACCCAGAAATCGACACAGCCATGGGGATTTCCACTTCTGAAATTCCACCTCTCCGTCTCTCTCTCTCTCTCCTCTACCGAAGTCCCGCATGAGGAAGCAAAGAATCCATTACACTGGATAAAAATGAAGATGAGATTCAAAAAAGAAAAAAGAAAAAAAGAAAGAGAGAGAGGATGAATTGGAAACGAGGCAAACAAAAAAGGCCTCGATATCAGCGTTAGTGCTCAAAGGGAAAGGAAAGTCCCAGAGGTCGGAGGTCGTTCTAGTTCGTCTTTTTGACGGAAGTCTCTATGTTCTTTGTTTACACTGTATTTTAGCCCCATTAGCCATTACTCTACGCGTTTTATCTTTTTAGGATAATTAGACGCCCTAAAACTTATCTCGAAAATATATTTAAATATTAAAATTTTCAAAAAATTACACTCAGGTTTATCGGATTGTATTATTGAGTCCTAAAACTTTCAAAAAGTACAATCAAGTCTTAAAACTTGTCAAATTAATGAAATCAAGTCATCTCGTTCATTGTACTTTTTGAAAGTTTTAGGACTCAATCGCACGACAAGTTTTATGACTTGATTGCACTTTTTAAAAAAATTTAGGGCTCGATTGCACTTTATGACAAGTTTTAGGACTTGATTGCACTTTTGAAAAGTTTTAAGACTCAATTGGACTTTCGTGACAAATTTTAGGGATTCCAACGCACTTATCCTTATTCTTTTTGGCTTTTCCTCGTGAGATTAACCTGCTTATAATTAGACTTCGGGAAATTTTCAAATAAGGGCTTAAAGTACCCTCATTTTCTCAAATAAGGGCATGGAGTGGACTTTATTCAAAATAAGAACATGAAGTGTCCTCATTATTTCAAAGAAGAGCCTGAACAAGGCATTCTTGTCATTTACTTTTTTGATTTCCTTTTCTGTTTCTTTTTTCTTTTTTCCCTCTTCCCTCCCTAGGCCACCAGCGGAGGTCACCGGACTCAGGCGAGGGCCACCCTCGCCAAATCTAGCAAGGGCCACCCTCGCCCGCCAAGCCTAGGCGAGGGCGAGGGTTGCCCTCGTCGGTGTTGGCCAAGGGTTAGCCCAAGGGAGGCTAGGCGTTGGGCGAGGGCGGCGACGGTCAGAAAAAAGAAAAGGAAAGGAAAACAGAAAAAGAAAAAAGGAAAAAAAATTTAAAAAGTAAAAAGGATGAAAATGCCCTTCGGTCAAGCCTTTTTTTGGTTGAAATAAGGATAGCGCTTCAGGCCCTTATTTGAAACAATGTCCACTTCATGCCCTTATTTGAGAAAATGACGGCACTTCAAGCCCTTATTTGGAATTTTCCCTTAGACTTCACTGATTCCATTGCTTGTTACTTAAATTTAATAATAGAATTTTCTACGGACTTTCGAACCATAATCGAAAATCAATAACTATTGGCGATAAACAAGCGAATATAAGTCGCTTATTTAATTCTTTGAAGTACTTAGGAGATTTTGACGAATACCCAAGAAGAAAATGTATTTGCTGCGATGGTACATGGTGGTAAATTTTCCATTTTATTGTCCTGTTAGAAAAAATGCTTTTGATTTCCTCCTCCTTCTTCTTTTCTTTTTAATTAAGAACAGGAATTTTCTTAGGAGATGGAAAAGCACAAAGGAGAGGGCAAAAATGATATTTTATGCAATTCTCAAAATAAGCTTCTACAATGAAAATGGAAAGATATCTTCTGCACTTTCGAAGGAAAGAGCTTCTAAAAAGAATAAGGAAATGCCATGCACTTAGATCCATTATATTACCACCCTTTTGTATTGTTAAATTAGTGTGAAGTACTAAAACTTGAGCAATTAGAGTGAATATGATACTTTAAGGCCCCCCCCTTCGATTAGACATCAGCCAAGCATTCGAGGATTTAGTCGGCACGCGAAGCGTGGTCTCGCCAATCAGAGTGAAGTCCAATCTACTGTAGAACTAAGAAGAAAAAAAATTGATTGTTCATCCCAATATCGACAATCTATCACCCCGAATTCAGCTAATTTTTTTTTTTATATTTCTAACTTTTAGGTTGTAATCTAACTTGGTAGTTTATTTTTATTGGTCGGCACCTAACTTGGTCGTTGAGACACTTAATTTTTTGAGACCACGTCAATTTCAACACTCAAAGGCGCCATTGATCAAAGTCTCTGCCGACGGCTGAGTCTTCAAAGGTTCCCCTTTTTTGAAAGTTGAAAGTTGAAATGTCAACTTCTCGTGCTTCGTGAGGAGGAAACCCAATCTCGTGCCTCCTTTCACGTAAATCTCACATTGTGTTGCAATCGAGTATACATTGGCATAGGAAGTCTCGATCAACTCCCGCATCCAAAATCCGAATGAATACGAATCATCCGAATTTCGAGCGAACGTGAATTTTGACGTGGCCCGAATCCGTGCGAAACCGCAAATCGAAACCCTCTGAGTTCGAGACCGTCCCGACCCGAAAATTGTCCGAGAACTCGAATACGCATGACATAATCGGAATTCAACCAGTACAAAAGATGGGAATATACGTCGATTGTATAGCTTTTAAATGGCACATCATATGACCCTAAAATAAAAAGGCCCACTTTGGTTATGCAGGTTGCTAGTCAAGCTGGCTAATGGGCACTTTTCTTTTTCTTATATGACTGCAAAAAATAAGAGATAGGTCTAGACAATATAACATATAGGGTTGGTAGGAGAGGGCCATCATCCTGGGTTCGATTAGACCTTGGGCTAAGTCATTTAGCCCAAAAACGACGAGCGCACTTGTCAAAAATAGAGGTCAAACATATGTCGGGTGTGACCAAATTCTCGCCCGACACATCCTAACGAACAGGCACCACACAACATATATCCATGTTTGTTGCCACGTTCGTGATGGCAAAATTCACCCACATGCTCTCAATTTTTGTCTCGGACAGTATATTTGCCAAATGAATGTACGCACCCTCGTCAAGTAATTCTTGTTATCTAGCTAATGTCACCAAAGTAACAATCGAGTCATTTAGCATGCGATGATGTTGTCGATATGTGAAATTCAATCGGAGAAATTGTCCAACCGATCGTAAACCCGTAGTACGGATGTCAATTCAGTCTTTAACTTTCTCAACTTTTCCAATCGAGTACTGAACTTTTACGCGCAATTCCAATGCAGTCTTTCAGCCCATTTCACCTGAAAAATGGCTAACGTGGCCACGTAGGCCGTGTTGATGTGTGGTTCATACTCCCCATCGACAGGAAAGCACGGGGGTTCGGGGAAGCAGCCCCAACAAGAGTTGCGGGGGGAGCCGCCCCCAAGCCTCTAGAGGTCTTTTATAGTTCGAGCATATATATTTTCATTAGTAGTTTAGGGTTGGGCCCATGAGTAGCTACTGTTATATATAGTCCTTTTTGCTTGTAATTGAAATATGTAATAGAGAGGTGCGATGTACTAATTATAGTGGAATCCTCTGCTGGACGTAACCCTAATTTAAGGGTGAACTAGGATAAAAATATCGTGTCTCGATTTCTCTTTCTTGCTTTTACGTTTTACTTCGTTGTGGTTGTGTGCCGAATCCTAACAGGTCGATAGGGGATGATTGAACGACAACATCAACGATTTCTAGTGAAAACTGATCGGAACGTGGAATTTCGCTAGAAAGTTTAAACAAAAATTGGTAAAATTGAAAAAATTTGAACTTTAAGTCATCGGAACATAATGACCGACTCTATTCAAACAAAAGCGGATTTGACTTTTATCAAAGGGGGAATAAAATGTGGTGGATGCGTAAGGACGTAGTTCTCAATGGAAATCAGGTAACAAGTTCTCCCAAAAGCCGACAATTCTACGAGGAAAATGTCCTCCAATTGAAATCATCAGCAAAGAAAGAAGACCAAAAAAACATAACAGACATCATATCATATCCCAACCACCAAGGAATTTATCAAATTGGAAAGATAGATCTTCCTAAGTACGTGATGCTGTGCACACACAAAAGGTAAAATTGTTTCTGAGCAATTATAGTCCAACGACCTTGATAAAGAACATGAAAATTTCAAATAAGAGCCCCAAGTGCTCTAATTTTCTCAAATAAGGATCTGAAGTGGTCATTGTTTCAAACAAGGGCTTGAAGTGCCCTCATTATCTTAAATAGGGGCCTGAAGTGGCCAGGGCTGTTTCAAATAAGGGTCTGACCTCGTCGCTTGGCCGACCGGCTAAATATTCTGTCCGATTAGGGATATTTTCGTCAAAAAATAACTTTGACCTAATTTTTTGTTAAATTAAATTAAAAATTTTAAAAAAAAAGTGAAAAAAAGAAAGAGGAAAACACAGGCGGGAGGGGGATGCCCTCCCGCTTGTGGTCGCCGCCGCAACGCTGGTAGGGCGGCGGTGATGGCAAGCGGGGTCGCTAGCCCTAGCCTCCACCCCACCGGCGTCAAGGCGGCCGCCACAGGCGGGAGGGGGCTGCCCTCCCGCCTGTGTTTCATTTTTTTTTTAAATTTTTGAAAAACAGAAAAACGAAAAATCAAATAATAAAATAATAAAAAAATCCAAATGACCAAAATGCCCCTACTAACCGATGAGTCAAATCCTTTTTTGAGACTGATAAGGTCACTTCAAGCCCTTATTTGAAATAAGGTCCACTTCAGGCCCTTATTTGAGACAATGAGAGCACTTTAGACCCTTAGTTGAAATAATGTAGATTTCAAGCCCTTATTTGAGAAAATAAAGGCACTTCGAGCCTTTTTTTTTGAAATTTTCTCTAAAGAACATGCCATACCGTGCTTTTCTTGCACTTTCCATTTCCTATTCTTGTATTGCCATAATAGAATAGCTAACTCTAGTTGCTGCATACACATGCTTGAAAAAGAAAAAGAAAATGTAACTCTCTTCAAGCTTTGCTTGTTTCGCGAAAGATTAATAATTTGAAAAAAAAAATTAAATGATCGCTTGTATTGCTTACAAAAAAAAATGAATAAACTAAGAATATTTCTATCTTCCACGAAAATGTTTAAGACATAAATTATTGTCGGTAATGAAGATATTTTCTATTGACTAATTACTTTAAGTGATACAAGCGATCAATTTTAGAAAAATATTTTCCAAGTCGTTCAATTTTCTCGAAACAAACGGAGTTAAATTATGAAAAATCAAATCAAGTCATTTATTGGCAGATATAATTAGGAAAAGCATTCCCTCGTCCAAGTAATCAAGTTTAATTACATTTCGGTGCGGAAATAACATGTCTTACACTAAGAAAAAAAAATAAGAAAATCTAAAAAGCAAGCATTATAACCTTTTGGAATCGACTCGGCAATTAAAAAACAAACATTTGTATGTGATTGCTTACGCCGGGGAAAATTGTCCAAAAAGTTTTAAACCTATTGTACGATGGCCAATCCAATTATAAACTTTCAACTGTGTCAATTTAGTTCTGACGATTTGCCAATTTAGTCATAAACCATTCAATTGTGCCAACTTTATCCTAAATCTTTTGCCAATTTAGTCTCAGACCTTTTGATAATTTGTCAATATAGTCCTTTCACACAATTACTCAAATAATAAGTTTAGAACTAAATTAACAAAATTCGATTTACTTCCATGACCGAGTTGAAGTGACTTTTTTATTATGAAACTTTGGGAACAAAAAAGAGGGAACATTATATAAAAACTCAACTTTGGTATATAGTCGCCTGATAGAAATTCAAGGAAAATAAAATCTCCACTTCCACGATGAAGCTAAACAAGGAGGAAATCTCCAAATTTCAAACCTTTCCCCCTCAATCTGGTTGTCAGTCTTCTCACTACATCTCCCGTATGCTTTCAGTTCAAAAGGCGAATATTCAAATGCTTGGCTTGACCCAAAAAGTCTTTTAATACACATGGCTAGGAAAATGGAAGTGGTAATGACAATGACTAATTATTTAATGGTGTTGTTTCCTCTTCGCGATATGAATGCTACCAACTGAAATAAGTAGACCACAGGAAGGAGAAATGGCAAGAAATTGCATCATCCTTTCCTACTAACTTCAAGAAATCGTACATCATTTCGATAGCCAGCCGATTGTCGACCCCGTTTGTTCGCACTAAGCACAAATTTATATGCGAATTTTTGTGCTAAAGCTTGTGTATTGTGAAAGTCTCGGGTTAAGAAAAAGTCAAGTGCAAGACTTAAATTAACCAAAGAGCTAAAAGGCAAAAATTTATCTAGCCAATACATTATAAAATGGATTATAAGTTAACAAATGATGAAAGTGCAATTTAATATTGGAAAATTTATGTGGTACATATTGATTACTTTTTATATTTTACTTGGGGTTACTAATATCTGTTAAATATGGTACAAGAATCGGTAGTTCTTCAAAGTTTCAAAGTCTCTAACAAGTAAAAATTGGCGTGCTCGAACTTTTTAGCGCTTTAAAAGAAGTATGGAAAGTAGAACTTTCAAACAATCATTTTTAGGAAATCATTTTTTTTTCAAATTATTTGTTTTTTGCAAAATCAAATGACATTGAAATAACTTTTGTCGTCACTTGTACCCTATGACATGAATGTTTAAGCCTACATGAGTTAAAAACTTGAGGGGTCAAAATTGGCTCCTACATATGAAAATAACTACACAAGCATTCTAGGGATTGTAATTGTTAACACCTTGGTTTAGAGGAAACATTGGGCATGTTGGATCTATTAACTACAACTATAGCTATGTTGTCATGAAATGCACCTCGACACCACGTGTGCGAAGTTGAACTATCAGTCGACCGTGCCTTGCAAAAAATCGAGAACCCTACGTTGATTGTGATACAATCTTATTGAGAAATTACACCAAACAACGTCGGCTTGTGTATGCTCGTGTTTGCTTCAAGGGGCATGCGTACGTATACATGTATCACGGGAAAATTGTCCAAAAAATCTTGAACCTCATTCCACGTTTGCCAATTCAGTCCTAAATCTTTTAATTTTGCTAACTGATTCATAAACATTTTTAAGTTTTGCCAATTGAGTCCAGCCAGTCAATTTGGTTTGAAGTCGCAGATGTGGACGATGGCCTTCCTACATGGTAGGACTAGACGGTTGGCGCTAATGTGAATAATTTTTTTATTAATTTTTGTTGTTGTCCTTCTTTACTTTTTTTTTTTCTATTTTTTCCCTTTTTCCCTCTATCGGGCCTTGTCGATGGCCGGCCGAGGGCAACCCTCGCCCTCGCCAACCCAGGCTCGGGCGCCCCTCGCCCAAGAACGATGACCTCTGTCAGCCATCAACGAGGCCCGGCGGTGGCCGTTGGAGGAAAAAAGAAAATATTAAAAGAAAAGAAAAAAAAGTAAAGAAGAAAAGAAGAAAAAAAAAAGAAAATTATAAATCCAAAAAAAATTAAAGTACTGTTGGAAATTATTCATGTCAGCGCCGCTGTATCACCTAGGACGGGTGGCGTCCATGTCAGTGATTTTCGACCTAAAATTGGCTGGATGGACTCAATTAGCAAAACGTGAAAATATCTAGTACTCAATTAGTAAAATTAAAATGTCTATGATAGAATTGGCAAAAATACAATAGATTTAAGACTCTTTAGACAATCTTTCCCCAATGTTTGACAACTCAAAAGTTCTTTTGACTAGCAAAAGGAGAACATAAGGCCAGAGTACCTTGTTTGTGCGCGTGTGTTTTTTTTTCTTTTCCCTGCTAATATGTGGTCTCAAAGGCGTGATTTGAGGACTATACTTTTGGAGGGGTGATATGATAAAAACCAAAAAGTGAATGGAACGCTGTCACTCGATTGCTTGTGATGCCGGGGCGTGGTCTGTACGTAAATCCTCACCGACCGGGGCTGCCCAACCACGGTGGATCCCCCCTTTTTTGGACCACCTTAGCCCTTTTGATCCTCCGATTGTCCAAGTTCCAACTAAAAAACCCATTAATCTAAGCACACCGCTTGCGTCAACTTCTTCTTTGTCCCCCCCATGGTGGAACGGAATGGAAACTCGCCGTGGTCGCTGCATGGTACATGGGCTTTTCCTTGGATACCCATGTGGTAAAAAACTTTTGAAACTTGTGGTCCAAAAAGCTTCTCAAACCTTTTAGGCGTTCCCTTCTCGGGAGAAATCATGGCCGAGACGTAATGAGGCCCACTAGGTTGGGCCTATCATGATAAAGTTCAAGGAAGGTGTGGTTTTCTCTGGAGGAACATCATTATGATGCTTCCCCCCATTTACGTGGTTTCCTCCTCTCTCTCTCTCTCTCTCTCTCTCTAATCTAGATGTGGGCAAAAAATTTGTTGTTTCTGTCGAATGTGGACTTGCCCGGAGATTAGGGATGAGTGATTTTAGGGCCGGTCCAGATTTTACTTGAATATTTGAAACTTACCCGTTGAAACCGATTCTCTAATTTTTGAAAGTTGGAACCTACCATTGCATATCCTGGAACTTAGAACCTACTCTGTCTACCCAGGTTCCATCTGTATTCTTAATTGAACGATTGCAGTGAATCATCACCTCTAATGATTACTATTTGCTGTTACAATCCAAGACCACAACTCATATTTAGATAGAAGAAGAATATGAAACATTCAGTCATGGATATCACCGAAAATGAAAATTCAAACTCAAACTAGTGGTTTCAGATTATACACCCATCATCGGACACCGTGGAATACCGTAAGATCACGTGATGACATGGAATAAGAAAAACAGAACGATTTTGGAACCTAAAACCTATTCGTTGGAACCGATTCCCCAATTTTTGGAACCTGAAACTTGATCGGTTCCCACCGTTCTGGTTCCCAGTTCTACCTTGGAATCATGCTCACCACTACTGGACATGAAAAAGCAATGTTACTCGGTCTGTGTTGCTAATACGTAATATCTATATGAAGAACAATTCTTCACAAATCAAGACTCTAAGAATAAGGTGCAAGATTTCACGAGGCGAAGAATGAATCAATGCCCCAGCTTGTGCGTGAGGTATGAGAAACAAAAGGAGGATCATTAGCTTCGCCTTTCTTCTACCCCAATGAGGATTAACTCAAGTATGATCCTAGGATTTTAGTCGATCCTTTTACATGTGCATGAACATGGAGGATGCGTTGGACGTACAACAAAAAGTTAAAGGATTGAGATCTCTTTAGGTTCCCAGTCAGAAGAACATATACGTGCGATGCCCGTGATGCCACCTCCGTTGTAGTTTGTTTTCATAGTTTGTATAGATGTGTTTTCTGGAATTCGAGAAGAATAACAACATCAAAAGCTATGGCCTTACGAAGATGAAATTGATCGCATAAATTCTAAAAATTTCTTCATGTTGAAAAGGAGAAAACCCCAATCTAATGTGTAGAATCAATCATTCTGATATGAAATTGAAAAAAAAAAAAAATCAAAGGAAAGACAATTTATTTACTTTACCCTCTAGTTTTCATCTGGGATAATGACAAAAATAGTCAATGAACTTTTGCACAATGTGCAATGTCGTCTCTGAACTTTGGCCCGATGTTCAATGTGGTTCATGAACTTTCAATTTGTTTAATGTGATCCATGAACTTATAGTACATGTTCAACTTAATCCCTGAACTATATGAAAACATGCATTATAGTCATTCTATTAATTCAAGTTCGGGAACAACATTGAAGATTTTCTTATAGTTCAGTTACTAAATTGAACATGTAACAAAAGTCCAGGGATCACGTCGAACAAATTAAAAGTTCATTAACCACACTGCACGTTGGGCTCTCGATCACTTGTTGCATTATTATCCTTCCAAATGTGCGGCCGGAGTCATTTCTCTCGTCAATCTTGATATGGAAGATGTCATTTTTGTTTATAGTGCGAGATTTGCTCATTGTATCCCTTATTGTTCCGGTGAAAAATCATGAACTAGAGCCAATACCACATTATGCAATTTGACTAATTTGTTGACTAGGCACCCCGTAATTTTTTGCCCTGTCTTGAACAATGTCACGTGCACTTTTCCGATCCCACCACCAACCACGAGTTTAAGCATGCTCCTATTTATCGCGAGCTGCCTGAAGTTACAAAGGATTTTGCTTTTTTTGCTTCTTTTCATGGACGCCTTACGCAATTTTTTTGGGAAAATTATCAAAAAAGTCAACGAGTTTAATGTCGCCTTACTATTTGAAATACGCCGTATTTGTTCCACGTTTGGGACGTTGAGCGACTTCGTTTTCTATGACGACCCTTTTCTTGCATTAAAAGAATAGTGCAGAGTTTGAGACAAAGTCGTATTAAGTATACCTTAAAAGTCGGAAATTGAACGTTGTAACACGTCTTCACGCATATCATTTGTGCTAGATGCCAGTTTCATATCAATCAAAGCAGGTTTACATTTTCTGGTCCAATAATGTCCTGATAAGCGGAAAATTACCAAAAAAATTCTAAACCTATTGCAATTGTGCCAATTCAATTCTAAACTTTTTGCAATTGTGCCAATTCAATCTATCCGGCGAATTTTGGCCGGCCGGCGACATAATATTTTAGTATATATATTTTTTATTTTTTAAAATTTTAAAATTTTAAAATTTCTTTCTTTCTTTTTTTCTTTTCTTCCCATTCCCTCTCCTACCTCCAGCGGGTCGCCGGACCTCGGCGACTAGCCAAAGGCGACGGCCGGTGAGGTTGAGCCTTGCCATGGCCAGGCGAGGCTCAACCTCGCCCAGATCTGGCGAGGTCGAGGCAACAATGGCGAGGTCAGGCCTCGCCAACCGTCTCCTTTGGCCGGTCGGTGAGGTCCGGCGACCGGCTGGAGGTGCAAGAGGGAAGGGGAAGAAAATAAAAAGAAAAGAAAAGGAAAGAAAAAGAAAAGAAAAGAAAAGAAAAATTTATATGGCCGGCTGGTCTACGTCCACGTCAATGTCGGCCATAGACTGAATTGACACAATTGTAAAAAATTTACGACTGAATCGGCAAAAAAAAGTTTAGGACTGAATTGGTACAATTGCAATAGGTTTAGGACTTTTTTGATAATTTTTCCCCGCTAAAGTGGTAATATATATATATATTACAATCAAGACTCTTTTCCTAGGAAAATATAAAGATTACAATAATAATTTTGCAAAGTGAAAATTATACTTATAATCAAAGCCAAGAAAGACTTCTTTTTTTCTTTCGTTGTGATGATTGATGATACTTTATGATGTAATCTTTATATTTTCCACGAAAATGCACACGTAAAGTATCACATGATTCATGCTGCATTACCCTAGCTATAGCGATAAACTAGCTCTCTTTTCAGCTTTATTTCATTTTTTTTATAATTATTTTGGGGAGCTCGTTAACTTAACACAGCCATTTTCTGGTTATGGCGATAGCAAAAGTACCATATATATATTTTGAAAAAAAAAATCAGATTATTATCGAAAAGATCCATGCAAATTAACTTTTTTACCCTAGTAAATTGACCATTAAATCTGACCAAAAAAAAATCGACCAGTAAATGTTTTATCCATTCAAGGAACGAAAGCGGTTACAGAAGTTCAAAATATCACATAAAAGACCACGTCCTCACATGTGAAGTACTTTTACGACGACCCAACAGACCATGCCAACATAATACACATCGACAGGGTATTATACAACCGGATATGCCATTAGTTAATCTCCGTTTATCTCGTGGCAAATCAATAATTTAAAGAATATTTTCCTAATCTCGATCGCTAACAACAAATAGGAAAATGATTCGACGGAATTAATTTTTGCCCACCCATGTCGGTTTCGGGTACATCCTACAGATACCCTTCCGTTGAAGGCCGTTCGAGCTTTTCCTGAGAATATGGCATGGGTTACTTCAGCGCCGTAGGGCTCGGTACTTGAACATTGGCTCGTGACATTTTCTCTACCCCTTCGTACCTTGAAAAAAAGCAAGGGCACCTTGCGTCCTTGACAAAATATTTATGGCTAAACTATTGGTACCAATAAAAACACTGGAAAAAGAAATATTTTTTCAAATTATCGATTCTCCGCCTAATAAATGGAACCTTAATTTAAGATTCTTCTCCACATGCCCACGCAAAATTTTAAAAAAAAAAACAAAACAAATTCTTGAGAATAAGCCTACATGGCAATTTCAATGTTACCGCGCCTTGAACCACTCGGCCATCTCTCTTACGTGATAATTATGTCTCAGCAATCGAATGAATTCAATATAAACTCGAAAATTTAGGCTCAAATAGGGAAAATAAGAAAAGAAAAAGAAAAAGGGAAAGAGAAGGTGGATTCCTCGATGAAATTGTCCGAACTTTGTTGCGGTGGCCCATGCTGCTCACTGAGTGGGGGGGTGATGTGGTCCCTTTGATCTTGGCGCCGACCTTACCTTAATCAAATCACGGTCCCACCACATCTTATGTTTTTTCAAACTCCTAATCCAACCTTTCGGAATTTCATTATTATTATTTTAATAATTGCACCTGCCGCCTTAATAAGCAAATTCTGGCCGATGCTTACAAAGACTAATAAGCACCAGGAGTCCGGGTTCGCTTTTGGTTCTTTCTTCGTGGACATCTACCTCCATCTGAGATTTCGTGGGTCCATCTTGATTTTCCTAATCTCCAATTGGGCGACCGTAAAACCTAGCCATCCCCTCCCCGTCCACATTTTGCGTCCACACGTGGTTTTGGAGCATAAGTTCGATTCTCCTGAGAATTTTGTGTAGAAAGCCTCGCTTTTATTGTGTGAACCGGGATTCCAGGAGCAGTGGCTCATACCCGTGTTGACTCCGCGAAAGGAAGATGGAGACATTAGCACCGCCCCGTGTTCTTTACTCAATACAACAACCTCAACGTAGGCGTGGGATTAAATCATTCAGCAATCTACCCTGTTTTTGGAACCTAAACGTGTACGTGGGTTTAAAACCGGTTTTCAATTTTTAGAACCTGGAATCTACCCTGTAAACCCTAGAATCGATCCTGCGGTTCTAGGGTCGGTTCCAGGATCTACCCGGGAATCGGCCAGCACAATCCCGATTTCAAAACTTTCAGAACCAAGAATCGGACCAAACCCATCGAGAATCGAGAACCGGATCTATTTCTAGGGTCGGTTCGGTCCGGTTTCGGGTTCCACTCGAGACCCATGCGCACCCTAGGACAATTTTGTAAATATATAATTTTCCAAATAAAAAAAACGGTGCACTTATAGGTCAAGTCTTGACAATTTGACACAATAACGAGTTTGAATCCTAAAATATTTAATCTCCGTGCATTTAATTCATGAAATTTGCAATTTCGTTATACTTGAGTCATTCCATTAACGGTGTCGTCGGTGTCATTGGTAAATTGTCAGGAATGTCGCCTGATTTTTTTTTTAAAATTATTTTGTAATCCTTCGTGGCCTCTAATAAAAAAAAGGACCAACGTTAATTTTTCCGTCATCCAAAACTTAATAAAGCTAACTAAAAGTTTAAAGTGTACAATCGCGACAAGTTTTATAATTTAAGTACACAAAATGAAAGTTCCAGTGTCACGACTCAATTGTATTACGACGACAAGAAATTAGAATTTTAATGTACGAAACGACAAATTTTAAGACGCATACGAAAGTACAAATGATCTGAGCACTGAAGTTTTTTAGGATGCTTGTGGTGACAAATTTTAGGACAACCAGCCGTTATTTTCCCTAAATTAAATCGAGCAAGAGTTCGACCAAAAAAAAAAAAAAAAACGAGCAAGAGGACAAAAGCGATGGGAGCAGCAGTTTCCTGCTGACGTGGTGCGCACAACGACATGCGGTCCATGTACGGGAGAGCTGATCCCGTGACATCATCCGCAGGGAGGGAGGGGGTAGGCCGAGCCGAGCCGAGCCGAGCCGGGTGGGGGCATTCCGGCGCGAAGATCAGATCAGACGGCGGAGATGATCAGATTCCTTACTTGGTCGGGTAGGAATTCACTGGGGGCACGCGGGTATGCTCCGGGCCCCACACAACCCCGCCATCCACCTCACCACCTCCACCGCCCATCTTCTTCCCATCCCATCGCGCCTTCTCTCTCTCTCTCTCTCTCTCTCCAACATTCTCTTGTTTTTATTTCCATTTTTAAATTTTTTTTCCGGGTTATTCGGCGAGTCTGTGCGAGCGTGCGTAGCGTGTGAACATGTGTAGGATAATATCGTGTGGGGTCAACATCAGCCGTTAGGGTGGGTGGGCCCCCACCACACGCAACGGCGTCCATTCGCTGCCGGAGTCAACACTTTCGATTGGTTGGTTGGTTCCTATCGGGAGCCTACTCGCGACTTTCTAGGAGTGGTGCTGGAGTGGGACTTTCTCTCTAACCCGAGCTATTCGGCTTTTGCACCGTTAGTCGTTGGATTGCAGGAAGAATAAATTTCAGCCGTCCATTGGGAGAAACGGCCTTTTTTTTTTTTTTTTTTGTTCAATTTTGTTCGTTGCAATAGAATGTACATTGCCACAACCACATTATGAGGACAGATTGATTCTCTAAGACAACGAAAGGGCCCGTCAATAGTAGGTTGCCTCCATTAGAAGCTTCGATCAGTGAATTATAGATTCCGATATCGTGCGCGATGGAGGTGGTTAACGGGAGGTCAGTCCTGCTCGGCTCGTCCAGGATCGAAAGGCAAACGGGTGGGTTTGGGCAATGATTTTCGCGTGAGAAATGCTGCACCCAACCAAACTCCGGTCCGGATTGGGCTGACCTGGCTCGAACCTTTCTAACTAAATATTAACGTAATGGGCACGCACAGGCAATATGATCTCTTGCCCATCGCGACCTACCCAATAATCAGCCTCGAATTATAAGTGATTTTAAGTAATAATCGCAATATGACGAGTAAATTGTGGTCCCTACCTTCATTTGTAGATTTTCAAAGCAATTATGGACATTTATGAATGTGATTCTAGCTCAGACGGAAGGATCTTAGGCTCTATTTGTTTAGCAAAAAAATAAATGATTGAATAATATTTTTCTAAAAATGATCGCTTATATCTCTTACAGAATGAATAAACGAAAAGATATTTTCATTGTCAACGACAATATTTGGACATAAATTATTGGCAATAATGCAAATATATTTATTGACTAATTATTTTAAGTGATACAAACTATCATTTTTAGAAAAACAAACAGAGTCATAAATTCCGATCTCCCCTTGTTTCCCCCTTTTCTCTCTCTCTCTCTCTCGGAGATTCTGCCCTTGCCATCCACCGCTCAAGACCCTACGGCCCGACTTCGAAACCACTACCATCCGCCTGCTATGGCCGCCATCACAGCCTCGACTTCAGATCCACCACCACCACCATAGGAATCGATGTTATTTGGGGTCTAGGGTCTTTGTTTTCGTAACGTGATAATTGATTGGGCATAGTTCAATCTGCATTCGCACCGGAAAAGTATCCTATGAATAAGTTCCATGCAAAGGGCAGCAGCCATTGATTGCTACAGGTATTGCTGTTAATTTGAACCCATACAGAGAACATGCGACCATGATGCAAAGGTAATGTTGTTGGAGGTACGATTCATTTGATCTTGTCTTTTATTTGATCCGTAGGGCCACGACGCCCTCGCCCAATGCCGGCGAGGGTCGCCGTCCCTTAGCCCAAAAAAAAAAACAATAGAGAAGGAAAAGAAAAAAAAAAAGAAAAAAAAAATACAAAAGCTCAAAATTAAAATTAAAATATTATTAAAAAATATCCTTATCGGTGCTGGCTGCGTCACGTAGGACGGCCGATGTGCACGTCAGCGATTTTCAGCCAAAATTGACTTGATGGACTGAATTTGTACAAATGCAAGAATGTTTAAGATTCAATTGAACAAAGAAATGCTCAGAATCGAATTGCCACAATTACAATAGATTTAATTTTTTTTTATAGTAAATTTTCTCTGTTAATGTGGCGGTGATCATGAGATGCTATCAAATTATAATTCGACGCAACTGGCAACTTTTGCTTTTCCAACATCCAGCTGCATGCTGAATGATGAAGAAATTCCAACCAGAACGGGAATGATGAGCAATGATGTAGTCAAGGCCACTAAACATTTTCCACGTGTCCAATTTACAAAATCGTAGAGTCAAAATTTCCAATTCCAACTTTATTAAACAACTAAGGATGTTGATTTTTTGGTAGTAAACATTATGTGAAGTTATAAACAACGAGGACGGTGCTATATCAACATGAAAGCAGCATACTTACGCAAAAGAGAAATGCTATATAGAATCCGTCGCTAATAATATACAATCAAAATTGGTTGGTAATAAATCGAGTCAACAACTCAGTCTACAAATTAGGGTTTGTGTTTGAGACAAGAGTCGCGAGACAACTGTTTAAAGAAGTGATTAAGCTGTCGATCTCCTCGGAGCCGATATAATTTAATCGTCGTGACGTGATTACAATAGTGCATTTAAACTCGCAAATAACATCGTTTGCCTAAAAGGCCGAATTGTAGATAAGCTCATAATACACGATTTCATTGATTAAGTTTCTCAATGCTCGTTTATGAATGCCGGTATCCGACAAACTTTTCTTTTGTCCTTTTTTTTTTTTTTTTGTTGTGGGGGGAGTGGGGTTGAAGACGCCATTGGTACTTCTTTTTGTTAGAGTATAAAATCATTAGCATCCACGGACTTAGACTAAGGCACGCCTTAGGGCTAAAACATAGAGACATATTTGCCGGTGCGACGGTAATTTCTTGTATTTATTTGACGAAAAATAAATGATTTGAAAAATATTTTCATTGTTCACAAAAATGTTTAGATACTAATAATTTCAAGCGATATAAGTGGTTATTTTTAGGAGAATATTTTTCCAAATCATTTCTTTTCCGCTAAACAAACAGACAGAGCGTTGAGCTGAAAGAGAGTGAAGGATACGACGATATGTTTTGATTAAAAGCAATTCCGTACGTTTCATGTTGTCCCGTAAATAGTTCCTGAGCATTAGGTGATCCGCCTAGGAACGTCTTTCGTGTCGAAAACAAGGAAAAAGCAAGGAAGAGAGGGTCAAAGTTTTTTGGGGCCACCTTCTTCATTTTGGATTAGCATCTTCTGAATTCAATGTGTATATATATATATATATAAGAGACACAGTCAATGAAAAGAAAATTGTTCATAGATAGATTTAAGATGGTGAGAAATAGATATATCGAAATACATACTTTTATCACGATCACCATTCCGTTCGTGGACAGAAGATTTTTGCATTAATAACACATGGCTATGTGCTTTGAAATTCCCCAAAATTTGTAGGATAGAGGTAGGTACAAATCTATGCCTTGAATTTATTATGTTGGGAAAAGGACAGATTGACTCATATAAGCGAAATGACTGAGATGTTCTCGCTACTATTTTTGCCCCTAACTTCTCTTTTTTGACTTCTTTGCCACCACCCATCTGCCACTACCACTGTCTCGGCTTATGTTCCTCTATCTCTCTCTCTCTCTCTCTCTCTCTCTCAACATGAGGTAGCAATCTCAAATTAGAGTTTGCCTGAGGTGGGGGAAAGGGTAGAGACACCAGAGAGAGAGAGAGAGAGATCATGGCAGCGGCGGTGGCGGGCGGCGATACTGAAGCGGCAAGCCATAAGGCATGGTAAGAGGAGTTTAATGCAGCATCAACATAAATGCTGCCGAATTATAGTCACTCAACCCTGAAGTTAGCATTTAGCAATGACGGCGACTCTGTGGACACGATTATAAGCAGTTTCCATTCCCCAGTTGAGGTTATTCGTGGCCTCTTCTGCATGCATTTAGCCTTTAATTCCATTCATTTCATTTTCGTTCCCTATAATGATGAAAAAAAAACGCAAAACTACTGGTTTTGATAGAGTCAAAACACAAGCATTTAATGCTTGAAACCATGAGTTTTGTCTTCACGAGACTCACTACATGTCAAATTAATCAAGCTAGGCAAGCGAGAACTATTCCGACATGTAAGGCCTATGTCTTGTCAATGTCGTCCAAGGATGATTTGTGTAGGTTTCTCTGCCAAACACGCGGTTAAACAAATTTGGGTCCTATGAATACTACGTTAGCTTCAGCATGTGTTAAGGCCTTTTCAAATTAGAAATTAAACATGAAGATGAGAAGAGAATTTGAGTTACCTTAGGATTGCGTTTGTTTCGGATAAAATCAACGATTCGAAAAAGGTTTTTGTAAGATATTTTCCTCGTTTTCTAAAATGTTTAGTCATTAATTATTGTCCATAATGAAAGATTTTTCATTGACTAATTATTCCAAGCGATACGAGCGATCGTTTTTAGAAAACATTTCCCAAATCATTCATTTTCTTCAAAACAAAAACGGAGTTCTTCATCACAAAGAGGGGATGTGATGCTAGTAGGATATGCATAACTATTATCGTAAAACAACCCACTATTTCAAAACTATACACACAACACCAAAATATATTATCATTCATTATTACTAAAGTCTTACTTTGAAACACCAAGGATAAGATTAACGATTTACTCTCAAATGCGGTGTTAAATTAGTAACCAACGTTTATTTTCGAAACATATAGCAATCATTTATAGTTATTTCACACGATTAGTCTCACATTATTACTAGAGATAACTTTTTTTGTCGTCGTTATAAGAATTGTCACGTTTAACATGATGCCCCAATTTTCGATTTCACTTGCTTATTGGGGATATAACACAATCATTCGTTTATACGTAGGACTATAGCATGGTGAGATTATGCATGACTATCAAAATTATTCTAAGAATTTTGTTAAGAAGAGCATTATTAAGAATTTTTAACTAGTGTTTTCGGACAGTGATTAGCGAATTATAAAATCTCCGAGACAAACATTCCCGGAAAATCTCTCTCTCTCTCTCTCTCTGTCTCTCTCTGTCTCTCTAAGAGAACAAAATAATACATTCATAGGACGTCCAGACACTCTCAAACATTCCTTTTCCTGCTTTCATAACCAGCTTCAACTAAAGCACATCATCTCTCTCTCTCTCTCTCTCTCTCTCTCTCTCTCTCTCTAAAAGCCAACTTATATCTTTGGCCATCCCTTTTAATCAAGAGCTTCCATCCATGGACACCGCTCAGTGGCCACAGGTAAGATAGATCCATCCATCTTCTCTTCTCTCGCTCGATCTGCATCATCTCCTTCCCCCCCTCTCTCTCTCTCTGTCTCTCTCTCTTTGCTTTTCCTTGTTGATGATATTTGGCTGCTAATAAAGGGTAAAGTGATGCTGTTCTTTGAAGATGAAAGACGATGACTTCTTTTCTTTTCCTCCTCTCTCAGCTCATATCATAGCTAAGTGCACAGTCTTCGCTCTCTTTTGGATTCAGTCATACCTGTTATTGATAGTGTTTTCCACTTTCCCTTCTCCTTTTCAATTATAGTCACCGAGAAAAAAAAGGAGAAGAGAGAGAGAGACACACACACAGACAGAGGCGCTGCATCTTTATTTTCTGGGCTGATGCCAACTTTGAAAAAGTGAAAAGTGGGCTGTTTTTGCTTTGTTTCTTGGTCTCGTTTTGTTTGTTTGTGTTCACCTTCTTCCTGTTTTCTTTCTCAGATTTTCAGGGTTGATCTTCCCTTGTGTTTTGATCTTCATCTGCTCATGCTGCTTCGGTTTCTTGATGTCTCTTTCCATTTTTTTTCATTTTTGGGCCTTTTTTCTTTAGGAGATTGTGGTGAAACCGATAGAAGAAATAGTCACAAGCACATGCACAGCAACAACCACCCCAAGGCCATCATCATCATCATCTTCGGCTTTGGAGAGGAAGCCAAGGCCACAAAAGGAACAAGCCCTGAACTGCCCAAGATGCAACTCCACCAACACCAAGTTCTGCTACTACAACAACTACAGCCTCACCCAGCCCAGATACTTCTGCAAGACCTGCAGGAGGTACTGGACTGACGGTGGGTCTCTCAGGAACATCCCCGTGGGCGGCGGCTCAAGGAAGAACAAGAGATCATCATCCTCAGCATCTTCTTCTTCCTCGTCTTTCAATTCTTCATCCAAGAAGCTGCCTGATCTGATCACCACACCTGCATCAAACCCTAACAACAAAGTGCCACTCCATGAAGGCCAAGATCTGAACCTGGCCTTCCCAAACCCTCACCATCACGACTTCAAGTCCATCTCTGAGCTGGTCCAAGTGCCAAGCCTCGAGGCCTGCAAGAACCACCAAATCTCTGCCAACTGTAGCTCTGCTGGTGCTCCTGCGGCACCACCGCGGCAGCTCTCAGCTCTGGAGCTGCTCTCAGGGATTACGTCGAGAGGTAGTTTGAATTCGTTCATGTCCATGCCACTCCCCGATCCAGGCTCCGTCTATGCGCCCGGGCTGTTTGCGCTGCCGGACTTCAAGCCGACCCTCAATTTCTCTCTCGATGGCTTTGGGAGTGGGGCTTACAGGAGCCTCCCAAGTGTGCAAGAGGGTGGCGCTAATGGAGGGAGGCTCTTGTTCCCCTTTGAAGATTTGAAGCCAGTCTCAAGCACAAGCGATGTTGAGCAGAATAGAGGAGAGCAAGGAGACTCCAATGGATACTGGAGTGGGATGTTGGGTGGGGGATCGTGGTAAAGAATTAGTTTCAGACTAATGAAACAGAAAAAAAGAAAAAGAAAAAGAAAAAGACGAAGAATAAATAATGGGTTCCTACTTGTTCTTCTTTGGGTGTTAATTTACTTAGTATCATCAGTTTCTCTCTGCTGGTGGTGGTGGGTACATTTTTATTATGACTTGTTGATTTTTCTTGGAAACTAACAGATCATAGGTTTTATTAAGGGGGTTCCTTTCTCTCCATCCATCTCTATTCATTATTAGCCCTCTTCATCATCTTCTTTGCCTTTGTGAAGACTGCTGGAGTTAATTGAAGCTTTCCTTTAGTGTGTAGGGTTCTGCTTCAAGATCAAAAAGCTTCCCCTGTGCATGTATGACTGTATTGAAAGTGAGGGATAGGGATTTTCAAAAAAGGTGAGTTGAGTAAAGCCCACTTTTTTAGGGCATTTGAATGAGTGAGGGCATGAATTTTGCTCATCACCTCATCCCCACAAGAGAGAGAGAGTAGGAAGTAACCCAAGTTTTATGTATGTTTGATGTTTGGCTTTGGGTTAAATTCAGACATGTTTTGCTGTAATTGCACAATTAGTTCAATGAATTATATAGTTCCTAATATCTCTACTGAGCACTATATTCCATCATCTGATCCTATGTAGATGTTTCTATCTTCTTTTCCTTTTCTTTGAGCTTGTTTTGATTGCATCTAACTAATCGGAAGAGTGATGTTAAGGATACAAAAACTGGTTTACACTGCTGCATTTAGATTAATGAACCATATTCGATCACCTAATAGGAGTCCACAGAATCATATGGTAATTAGATTTTTTTAGCGTCTGCAGTTCTGGTCTTGGGATATCTTCTCTCCTCCTCCATTCATTGGGTACAATTTGAGTAGATCTAAAGGTCTGTCCACCGGTGGTCCTTCCACATGGATTCCAGAAGTAGCAGCTAAAGAATAAGCAAGAACCATATGATGAAAATCGTTTCTTTTTAAGATTCTGACAAATTATCGAGTGATTTCAGGTTAACCAAACGAACCTGGTCCTGTCGAATGTGGAGAACATGTCAACTCTGTCAAAGGCAGTTTCATTTGTACTATGAATGACCCAACTCATAGCTTTGACGCCTATACGATCCATTTTTCCCTCCTAAAAGATATATTAACGGTTAAGAACTAGCGGCTGTTCTTAGAGCCCTTAGCATGTGGCAGTTAATCTGAATTACAAAGAAAAAAAAATAGAGAATTTTGGATGATTACTCTTGCTTGCAACACGTGAAAATTATTGTCACGCTTCAGCTGGATTTTTTTTTTTTTCAAATCATTCATTTTTCGTGAAACAAACGGAGCCTAAGTGGAAAAGTGTGCAAACTGGATCGATCTCGCTTCCGAAGTACATTACAAAATGCACATAGTATTTATCCAGAACAGCTTGTGTAGGAAGTTTCTTACGCATGTCGATATGAATACTATATTAACCGATTGCTTTTACTTTCCTTATTAGGGTTTTGTTAACAAACGCCTCAGACGCGCTTGTTAAACACCCAAAGAACAAAAGCTTGAGGTTCGGCAAACGACCCGTCTCTCTCGTTTCATGTGTAACCAGTGCATCGAAAATCGAAACGTTTTCATATCGAGCACGATCGACCGACGAGTGCTCTCGAGATCCCGTGTTATCTCGTCGCGTACGACAGCAATAAAAGGGAGTTATGAATCGGAGCAAAGTGGGAGCTGTGTCAAGAAATGGCCATCAAACCTGCCTCGACCAAAAGTTTCAACAACCCGAATTCTATTCCCGGACATCGTTTGAAAGACTCTCTCCTTCATGTTGCCTCGAATGATCATGTCATATGCTTCAAGCATCGCCACGACTATTTCTCCTTTTTTTTTTTAATTTTTTTTTTCCTTCATATGGTTTATTTTTAATTGTCTTTATTTAACATAAGATTAGGGAGAAAGAGGAAGATAATCTGACCCGCCCGGCTTTTTCTCAGGAGTCTTCGAGGGGACCCACAAAAACATTCTCTTAGGCAAGTGTGCAGAGGAGGGAATTATGCTTTCCACTAAGTGGATCCGTCTAGATCTGGATGCTCCATTTTCCTCTTATTATTAATATTAAATGAAATTAATTATAATAATAATTATTAGATTAATGGGGTTTTAGTTTCTGTTCTTTGCTGTAAGCCACTTCAGTTTGCGATGAAGGGATATGATGCCCCCTGCTCCCCCTAATTACGGTCGTCTTTGTGGACAACGTGTGCATTTTCTTAAGTTTATTAGAAACATCTATTTCACTTGCTAACTGGTCTCGAGAGGATGGCGTAAGGGTTAAGACTTACTCCCGCGTGATTCGAAGAAACAACGGATTTTGAGTGGGATGATGCGGCTCAAAGTTCCATTCTTTGAGGATTTTGATTCATGCGACGTTGATACAGCGCGCTGAATGTTTTGATCTGGTACTTCTTTTTCGACGCACGATCTGGTGGTCACCGATCGAGTCGACACGGAGGTGAAAACAAAGTAGATTTGGATTGCTGTAAGTGAAATCCAATGACTCTCTCTCAATCCTTACATTTACCAACAGAAGTTACATGACGCCATATGCAATCTGGTTTGCTTCTAAATGATGTTCATTCAGAAACAGATTAACAATTGAGGTTATATGATATTACCCACCTCTATATATACATGTAAAAAGCCTTAAATTGCATCTTTTTCTCTAATTTGCAATGCACATCTGCATTACTCTCAACAACTTATCCGACAAAAGTGAAGAAAAAGAAGAAAAAAACAAAGAGATGTATACATAAACTCAAGTCCAATGTAGTTAATAACAAAAAAAAAAAAAAGAGGATTTTTATCATATCCACGTATTCATATGATAGAGGACATCAACAGTTACTATAAATGAAAAGTGCATACGTGTAATTGTTTGAACTATGCCTACAAGACTTTATAATTCTCTCTCTCTCTCTCTCTCCCAGCAGCTTTCAATGAAGAGAGCCGACCAAGGACTTGATCTGACCCATCTTTGGCGTATGATTCTTTCCTGAGGCTTAAGATTCGCAGAATACCCCTGAAGTTTTGCTGTAAAAGCTTGCTATTTTGGGAAGGTTTTATCCTGAAAGGGAACGAGGGACCAGGTGAACTTTACTTTGATTAATCTTGCTGTTGGTTGTGATCCTTTGACAGTAATTAAACGTTCAATGTCAGCTTGAACCACCTAATAATAATCCCTTTTGGCAATAAGCAGTGATCCGTCAAAGAGCTTTTCCAAGATTTCTCCACAAAGCAGTTGAAAAAAAACAAAACTTATTTCCACAGGTGAAAGTGACCCTGTTATTGATGACGAGTATATTTTGCAGACTAGCTTGATCTTTTCCTCATGCAGAACTATGACATGAGCTAGAACAGAAGAAGACGATACAAAGCCACCGGGAGTGAAATCCGGTGATCTAGTCTGACAGAGCCGAGGCAACAACGATGTCGAAAGGTCTGATAAAAGAGTCATCAAACAAAGCCTTAATTAGCTCCAGAGTCCGTCGATGCACATTAAAGTCTAGAAACAGTCAGGCCGAAAAAATAAAAAAGAGTCAGCATAGTTCCTTATCCATGCATAAACCACCTTAGCATCAAAACTGAATGCAGTAGCCTCGTTTACAAAGATGAGTGGAAAACTTAGTGCTAACCACGAAACGGAAAATTGCAGGGACCCTTCATACCGATGGAGCTGTGCTCGAAACGATTCCAGGCAACAACACATTAAGGAACAGAGAATGGAAAGAATCAAAGAAATTTAGCTCGTAAAATTGCAGGAAAGGCAGGTTTACAATGAGCAAGTGCACAAGGTTTATTTTCTTCAGTAATAAGCATCTTATTGCTGGGAAAAGAAAATCAAATTCAACTGTGTCTGTGATACAATACAAGTAGCTGCGTCTTACCGGACGATCAATATTGTCTCATTGAAAGGGGTGCAAAAGAAGTGCGGTACAACCGATGTGTCAGGACACCTTGCTAAATGTTTTACTTCCTTGAGACGTTGGCTTGTAATGGAGCAACCACAACTTAATGGTACACTCCCTGCAGTTATTAGATTAAAACTAGCTGAATACTCCCACAAGAAACTTAATCTAAGGCACCAGGAATATATACTTCGTTAGCTAGTTCTCCTGATTGCAACTTTGGCAAGATCAAGCAATTCGCAAGATTACGCACAGCCACTTTCTGTTGTTATCCTATTCATCTCGTGGATTGGAACTTCATTATGAAAGTGCTCTTCGTGGAGGTGAGAAACACCCGTGAAAAAAGGGGAGAACCAACTCCATTAGAGCTAGACGCACCCACTCGATCTTCAAGCTCAATCTACTCGATTAGAACTGGTCAAAACAGCGCCATAACAGATCACAAGCTGATAGGGGCATTATCAACCTCGTCCACTGCCTCTGTCAACCGCCTCTTTGCAGATTTCGTCCTATAAGACCATACTTCGAAGGCCTCGGTTAAGTCGGGATACTTCGCCTGCTCGGCTTTCATCCAATCTGCCAGGATATCAGCTTGATCATTAGATGGCAGTGCTAATACGAACGAGACGATGGCACCTTCGATGCTCTGGCACAAGTCTTCATCCATTTTATAAGGAAAACTGGCCTCCTCATCACTCTTTGAATCTAGAAGAGGTTTCATTTTTCTTATATAAGGGAGCCACAGTTTAAGTATCTGCACCCGAAAATCAGCTGGAAGGATCACGTTTCCATACCCGACTGCTTCCAAGACTTTCCCACACACTTCTATGAGCTTTAGCTTCAATCCCCACATGACAGACTTGAGCTTCTGGTCTTCAACGATTCCCAAAATGTTTTCAGAGGTTTCTGCCCACGTTGAGACAAAATCCTTCATTAGTTCCATTTTTGGCAGTATGTTACTCATCCAATCAAGATCGCTTAAACCCTGCAATATATTGGCCTCTGCTGTCTTGGAAGCAAGATCCGACTCGTTAAGCAAGGAGGACAACTTGCTTTCAAACGAGGAGAACATAAAAGAAAGGCCCTTTTTAACAGCAGATTTCACTTCATCATCAACAGTGATTAATGGCATGTCCTCATCTTCCCGTAGCATGAATTCTATTTGCTCTTGGGCTGAACTTTTGAGCTCCTCTCCGAATGGGGGACAGGGTCCAGCAGTGGATGTGGCAAAACGAAATGCAGAAACAAAAACACTTTTAGCAACAGTAAAGTCAACTGGCTGAATCCTGGCTAATATGGGCAGGGCGACTGGACCAAGCTTTGACGCAGCTTCCATTATCTCTTCTTCTTCCTTGTCGTCCCAAGGAATGGCCTCCAGGTACTGGACGCAGCTGTGAGTGATCTCTTCACAGTGAAATGCAATTGCTACCTGAAGTATACCGAGAGCAGATTTCACAGAGCCATAGAAGCCCAAATGCGACTCGTAAGGTAAATAAAGCAACTCCAGAAGTTTGACATGGTGATCATACTCTAGCTTCGAACAGTTAATTTCAATGCAAGTCGTGGAATCTGGAGAAGAGAGTTTTTCTGCAAAGAACTTGCTCTTCTCTGTCAATATGGAGGAATGGCAGTAGAAAAATTCAGGTCTTCCTTCATTATTCAAGAGGCGTAATCTGACGTCACTGTTGACTCGCTCACCAAGTCTGCAGGGCTCATGTTCTCTGGTAGCCTCCATACATCAAAGTGCTAACAAACAGGTTCATGATTCGTGAAGTCGAAACCATAAACTATCCTCCAACATTACAATGAGTTAACGGTCTAATGAGATAAATCAATCTGCAGAAGTTTCAGTAAAGTTCAGGGTGAGAGAACTTCTATAACAGTATAGGAAGGGAGGAAATAACCAGAAATCTATCTACATCTAATCAATTTCCGAGGTTCTACAAGACCAGGAACTTTAAAACATCATGTCATAAAGCAAATTATAGAGCTGAATAAGCCCTGTATGGCTCGGCAATAGCAAGCTCCTAGAGTTCTTGAGTCATTCACGATCCATGAAAAAAAAAGGTTGGTCAGATGATTTAATTAGTAATTTGAATAGCTATAACAGACGGAGCTTCTTAAGCTATGTTGATCAAATACTCTCAGGTCAGCTAAGATCAACCCCAGTACCACAGCACCCACTACCTCTCCTAAGGGCATTGCTGTAAATTTCTTCACGTCCAAGCAACATATGAATCTTGGCCAGCCGGAAATATGTTTACTCATTAACCTGGCGATAATTCTAAAGGTCCGATGACTTCCTCAAGAACTAAAAAGTTCGATAAAAAGTATCACATCATGACCTAAGAGACAACCAGGGCATTTCAGAGTTTCCCAAGATCAGACACGGATGACCTAAGAGACAACCAGGGCATTTCAGAGTTTCACAAGATCAGACACGGATGACCTAAGAGACAAGCAGGGCATTTCAGAGTTTCACAAGATCAGACACGGATGACCTAAGAGACAAGCAGGGCATTTCAGAGTTTCATTGATCAGACACAGAGTTTGAAAGCAAGCGACATGACGGACTAAATTATTCTTCTCACCAGTCACCGCGTTGCCGGCTCATTGATTTCCAGGGATAAAGACAATAAGTACCTGAACATTTATCCGTTTAACAACCTAAACTTTTTCTCTTTTGTACAATCAAGTACCTTAACTTTTTCAAATTTGACTTGATCTAAAGTATCCCTAAATAAATCCCATGTCATGTGATTTTACTAACCTCTCACTTACTAACTCTCACGCTTACTAAGCAAAAGTTAAACCCAATTGTTGGCGTGGCTCGCTTACTCAGCAAAAACTATGTCAATCTGTATCTAGGTATTCGGTGACGAGAGAGAGCATTGAGTCGTCCAATATGTCTAATTGAGGTGGCTATCATTTCAAGCGGCTATTCATCGGCGTTAATGTCCAATTTGGCATTTTTCCGTCCGCCGCGATTTCGACGAACTCAATCCACACCAGAGGGCATTGACACGATACTCAGGAAAAGCTCAAAAAAAAAAAAAATTCTTTCTTTCAAGCGAAAACTTAAACAGCAACACCAAAAGACATACTTGCCATAACAAGTGAGCTGCTACCATCAAAAGGGTATCTCTATTTCCTCGAATGAATTAACTTCATCAAATGGGAAATAGCGGAGATTAAACATCTTACTCAAACAGGGCGGCCTTGAAAACTTCATCGCTCCTTCCTCTTGGAGGAATCAAGGTCGGTGGTTAGCTCACTGAAACTTCACTTGAGAGTTGAGCTGAGGCGCCTGGCTCGTGCTCTCTCGTCGGATCTTGCAGAGACCCAATTTGGGAGTAATGGAAGCGGAAACGACTCTGTTCGGTAAAGATAAGGATTGGAGGAATACCAGAAGTGGAACTGAACAGGAGCCTTCTCCAGGACAAACGCAGGTGGTGGAAATTAGGGCCTTCTGCTCTCAAAATGACGAAAGTCTAATAATAAACATCTATGATACAGAGCAGGCAAAACCAAACGTAAAAACTTGATTAAAATAATTTTCATAAAGATAAATTTCACGACTTTACCCTAATGAACTCCCGACAAAGGCGCACGTGACTGGAATGAGGGCTTAGCGACTCACTTTTACCAAAATGCCCTTATGAAAAGGCTCAAAAGGTGCTCATCGTACTTTGTTAGCTGGCATTAATTTTCATTGACAAAATTGTCATATATTTCATCGATTAGAAATTATTTTTTTTCACCTTGCATCGAAAAGGAAATTCATTTTACGTGAGCTTAAGCAACAAAACTGCATTGGAGAATAAAAAGCTCTTCATCTTGACAAATTCATATGATATATTCCATCTTATGTAACACCAACACTCTTTGAGAAGCCACGTCGAGTCGAATATCCTAACTTAATTGAAATATATATATATATATATATGCACTTCTCCCACACAGGCCGACAAGTTCAGACCGAGCATAAGGCCTGCTCTTACAAGACAGGATGCGATCATTCCCTGGGGACAAATCGTGCACTCACGGCTCGGTCCAAAGGGGACCGTCCCAACAGAAAGTGGGCTCTCCCACTTGGGTCACAAGCCCTTGTAAACAAGCTCGGCAATACTCCACCTTTGTGCAGTAAAGCGTTGCTGGGGTACACCCATTCTTCGACGTGGGATTGGATTTTCAGCAGATATCTTCTTTCTTATCCACGACTAGTGGTGACCACAGGCCTGTTTGGGCTCGGAACCGACTTGGGTCAAACCCGGAACCGACCCGTTGACCGGGCCGGCCAGTTCTGAATAGGAACCGGCCCGGCCCATACGGGCCGGTTACGGGTTATAATTTTTTTTGAACTGGCCAGGAACTAGCGGTTCCGGACCAATTCCAAACCGGCTTATAGCCGTTCGGGCGGGCTGTCAAATTTTGACCGTTGCCTTGCAACGGCCAATTCTTTTTTTTTTTTATATTAAATAAATCTATCTTAAGTTCCTAACTATTATAAATAGCCCTTTTCATATGTTATTTTTTCTCACAAATTCTCACAAATTCTCTCAATCCGCTCAATTATGTGACTCTATCAATTTTCTAAATCCCCTTTCCGCTCAATTCTCTCAAAAAATGGCAAGTGGAAGCAGAGATAGTGGTAGAGGAAAAAGCCCGATGGAGGAATCCGATTATCCTCATCCTCACGATCCTCGTGATTTTGCATATTGGGGAGACGATGTTGATGATATCAACATTATTCCCAATGTCGAGCACGTCCCAACGTAAGAAAGTCTGCATCCTCCTCCTACCAGTATCGAAGAAATGTCAACAACAAAGGAGCTGGAACGGGAGGGTATATCCGACATATGGGAATGCTTCACGAAGGAACATTTAGGCGGAAACAAGTATCATGCAAAATGTAAATATTGTGGGACAACATACAAATTTACAGCTGGAGGCGGCTATGGAACATTTAAACGGCATCTGAGGTCGAAACATCCGATGCAAGCGGGGATCGACACTAGCCAACAATAAATTTCCGGGTACACCAATTCTAACGCTTCTCCTTTATTTCGTTACAATGAAAAAGTTTATAAAGAAGAATTAGCTAGATTTGCTACCGTTGAACGTTTATCGTTTAATTTTGGTGAAAAAGTTGATTTTAATCATTTTATACAAACTGCATATACTCCACAAGCAAAACCTGTTTTGAGAAATACGCTTAAATGCCAACTTTTTGATATTTATAAAAGAGAAAAAAAAGATTTGAATTTTTTTTTATGAATTTCAATGGAAGTGTGCATATAGGTAGCGACATTTGGAGTGATCCTTGGCAAACTCATTCTTATATGGGTATTACATGTCATTGGATAGGAGATGATTGGAGCATTCAAAAAGAGTTATTGCATTTCGAATTTTTGATGATAGGCATACGTCAATTAATATTTATAAAATAATTAAGCAAGTTTTAGAAGAATATTTTTTGGTTAATAAAATTTTTTCAGTTGATTTTGATAATGCCGCGGCAAATACCGCTTCCATTCCCGAGTTAGAAAAGATTTGTAAACACGCTTTTAGTGGATAATTTTTTCACATTAGATGTGTTTGCCATGTTTTAAATTTATGTGCACAAGATGATTTACAAACTCTTGATGTTTTTCTAAACCCAATAAAGACAGCAATTCAATTTTTATGGAGACATCCCCAAATTATGAAAGAATGGGGCAAATTTTGTAAAGCAAATAGAAGAAGACCAAAAAGATTTCCAAGAGATGTTCAAACTCATTGGAATTCTACGTACGAGTTGCTTAATCAATCTTTTGCATATAAAGATTTATTATGTACGATTATTTCGAATAATATTTCTCAAATTAATTTATTCCCATAAGAGTGGGATATTTGTAAAAAAAAAATTAGATCTTTTAAAAGTTTTTAATGATGCAACTTATATTTTATCCGGTGTTTATTATCTTACTACGCATTCATTTTTAATAGAGTGTGTTAATATTGCTGGTATTTTTTTGAAGAAAATGAAAAAGATAATCAATTAAGTCCGATTATTATGGCAATGCGAACGAAATGACTGTATTATTATACCGAAATTCCTCTTATTTATTTGGTTGCTTGTGTTTTTGATCCACGTACCAAATTAGATGTTTTAGGTGATGATTTGAATACGTATTATGACTGTTTACATTTGATTAAAATTGTAGACATTAGAGTTATACAAACAGTAGTTAAAAACGCAATAGTAGAAATGTATAATGAATTTTCTAATAGATATAATGTAGGTGATAGTGGATTTTCCCAACCTAGTGACGTACAAAGTGGGGACCTAGGTAGAATTAGTAGCGGGTAGAAAATGCTGATGAATAGGCAAAAAAGATAAAAGGGAGCAATAGGAAATATTTCCGAAATAGAGACCTATTTAACCTTTTTTTTTTTGTTTAGTGAATCCGAAGGTGGCACAGATTTCAAAATTCTAGAGTGGTGGAAGAGGCATTCAACCCAATTCTCAATTCTCGCTCCCATCACAAGACAGGTTTTAGCAACCCCTTGTTCAGCAGTTGCGGTTGAATAAACATTTAGCGCTGGAGGCAACATTTTGGACGATCGACATTCAAGATTAGCTTCGGAATCAGTGGAGGCTCAAGCTTGTGTCGATGATTGGACAAAGGCTCAACATCGACAACAAGAGGTGGATCGCAGCAATGAAGCCAAATTCTTCGATGATGGAGATACCACCACCATGGGTATCGGTACCGGAACCGGCGAAACGGGTAACGACGATTGACGATGAGGTAAGTATGAGATAATCAAAGGTAAAAGAATTATAATGGATTTTGATTCTTCTATCCCCAAGAAGATACGTAGGCGCTTAATGATAATTCATTAAGTTCAAGCTCATTCATCCTCCTTTCCCCCCAAATTTGATTACAATTTGTATTTGATAATTTATTATTTCATAATTTCATAATTTTTTTTATTTCATAATTAATTATTTAAAGATTAAATTTGAAAATCGGAACCGGAATAGGAACCGGAACCGGGCCTTGAACCGACCCGGAACCGCCGGTTCAAAACCGAAACCGAAACCGGAACCGCCCCTTAAGGTTCCGATTCCGGTTCATCTATGGCCACGAACCGAAACCGTCGGTTCATGAACTGGAACCGGCCGGTTCTGAACCGTGGCCACCTCTATCCACGACGAAGAAATCGGACATATAAGCCCACACCTTCCCCGGTATTTACTCTTGTTTGCCCTGGTCGCCGTCCCCTTCTCCGCTCTCTTCTTCGCCATTTCTCAACTTTTTGCTCTTTTCGGTCCTTGCCGTCTACGTGCTCGTCCCACATTGCGCTTCTCGAAGATTATAAAGTGTCAACCTATAGAAGATTTTCATTTCTCGAGATCAGAAGTCAGAATTCAAGACGCTTCACTTTCTTCTTCCTTCAATCCTTCTTCATTCAGCCGCCGTACCAGCGAAGCTCTGAAAGCATCTGGACTGCTTCTGTCTTCAGGTGCTCTCTCTCGGTGAAACTGAAATTATATACTGCCGGACACAGCAATTCAATCCTGTTCTTGAGGCATCTTTTCGACGATGCTTGCAATTATCCTCGTATTGTCTTGTTGTGCTAGTGATGGAAACTGCCCCACATATAGTTGGCAGGCTCTTGAAATCCCATCGTAAGAGGTTCGCAGCCTTGACTGTGTCTACTCTGCTTTACGAGAGTATTGATTGAATTAGGGGCTAGTCCTGCTGCTTCTGGACATAGTTTTGCAGCGGATTCTGTACATAGCATTGCGTAGGCTTACTTTTTTCGGGCTATATTATTGTGCAATTTGTTCATTGGAGTAAGTTCAGACAGTGAAATTGGGCAATCTGTACATACGATCCATTTGGAAACTCATCTGATGTTAAAGCCGGTGACGTTTCATTCGGTGTCATGCTATTTTGAATATCGGGGAGCAGTTATTAATAAGTTGAGTTTCTCAACATGATAATTGGTTCATCTGCCGCCGTTAATGACAATTCGCTGGCACTCAGTCATTGAGATTTGTTCTAGGTTCATAACTTGCAATGTACTTTCCTTGCAATTTCTTTAGTTTGTAGAAGAAATGTGCTGATTTGAGGCTCCCCCAGTTTGGAATGGAGGATAACTGGAGACGCTAGAGCAGGATTTACAGTGGAAATAACTTTGAATACCTTCACATTGTCTCTGCTCTTTTCTGAAAATGCCAAACAAGAAGTGCTCTTGCAAAATTATTTTGAGAATTTCAAAACTATTCTTTGATAGTTATGGATGTTCCAACGGTAGTTTGAGCAAACAGTTGTTGCGAAGACGATTTAACAAAAAAGACTTTTTGACTATTGTTGAATGAGATAGTACTTCTAAGATATCATCATCTTCGTGGACAACTTGGGAGGATGTGGAGATGGAAGGCATATTTTCGTATATTAAGTAGATATGGCAGTTGAGAACTGGGCGATTTAGAAGGTACAAAGGAAGAAGTTGAGCAGTGAGAGTGAAGTTGCAGGTTGATAGTTTCTTTTTGCATATGATTCAGGCAGAGTTATGCCTAAAGTGTAGACAATCACGTTAATTACCCAGAAGGATGGGAATTGATAGAACCCACGCTTCGAGAATTGCAAACTAAGATCAGGGAAGGTTAATATTTCTTTATTTTATTTAGCTGTTTTTGCATTACACGACGTGTGGAAGCTGAGGAATTTGTTCTATCGTTGGCTCGTAACCAGGGTGACGAAGAGCTATAAATCTTCCTTGAAAAAGAAGGTTTGATCCTAGGCTTTTGAATTGTTGGAGTTGGTTGATGATTTTATATCATGGCAGAGAATGCTTATATGTCATCTGTGGCTCAAGTTACTTGATACAAAATGATTGTCATTATTTGTTTCTTCGTTGTGTGTATAACCGTCGTCTCTTAGAAGATTGACTTTGTTAGGCTGAAATGCGTGAATTGTGAACAGCTGAAAACGATCCTCATGATGGTAAGCGCAAATGTGAGGCACTGTGGCCCATTTTCAAGATTGCTCACCAGAAAAGCCCATATGTATCCGATTTCTATCACTGCAGGAAAGAAATCTCGAAAGAATTGTGTGAGTTCTGCTTGGAGCAGGGTTATGCTGACAAAAACCTAATTACCAAGTGGAAGAAGGTTGGTTTTGATCCCCATTTAGTCTTGGTGGTGTTTGCCGCTCTTGTTAGTTTCGTTCAGTTAGGATCTGTACAGTTGTTAGCTGAAAACATGTTTATCAGATTCTGTCCATTCTTGGTACGTATCTCACCCATTTGATTCGATTTCAGGTCTACACGACATGTATATATAAGGTGGAACATTGATATCCTGAAGTGCAAGCGAATTTACTATACATATCTATCGATTCAACTGATTCGTAACTTGACAGACCAAAAAAAGAAAAAAAAAACTGATTTATAGATTCTTATATATTTACCTATCAAATAATGTTGTTTTTGTCATACTTTATCCTCACGCTGTAATTTGATGGTTATAGAATAATTAGAAGTAAATTTATACTGTATAATACATTTATAAACAAGACAAGATATCAAGATTTATGATTTATATCTATATTTCATTCTCGTCTTAATGAAACAATGAAACATTATATCTTCCCATATATAAAAGTGGTAACAATAACAAGTGACTGAAGTTGAGAGTTCGTTTTCATATCTAACTGAATCTTACTCAAAATTTTGTGTTCTGTGATATTTCTTACTGAACATGCATATCTCTCTGAAGAAAGTATCATTTGAAGGTAGTTTGCTGAATATGACGATTCGATTCGATTCGATTCTCGTTTCACAATTTTTGCACAATACATATCCTGATTTAACAATTATGCTTGAAGTTATTTACTCTTGTTAAGTTATATGCTAGATATGCACTGTGGACACACTTCCTGCTAGCTGTAAGTTTTTTGCGAAAAACAGTTGTTCAACAAGGTGTTAGAGCATTGTAGCCAAAAATTAAAAAAACAAGTTGTTGGAGCTTTAGGTCAAGGATTTGAATTATGGCACCCCCTCTTGTTGTCAGTCTGGTTGTCTAAACCTTAGCGTGCAAGCATGATGCCGGGTTCTTATTTCTGATGGTTTCCAAATTAAAGACTGCTTAGGCTCATCTGACAACCAATGCTAAAGCAGCTAATTTGTCAGTTTCGAGCTTGTCATGCCCGGTTGGGGATTAGTCCTGTTCTTTTTCATTTTCTAAGGCGAAGTGATTAATGCTGCTTAAAAATTCTCTACACTTGGGGTCCATGGTCAAGGAAGCATTTTGGACTGAGCGAGTTATTTTATGTCTCGGCCGTTGGCTTTTAAACAGAAAGTGGTGTGATCTTCTTTCTTAGGAATGTGTATGTTGTTGAGTATTTCTAGTCCACTAAAGGGTATGGTATGATGTACATTGCGTACTTTTTTGTTTACATTGCAGCCGGGTTATGAGCGGCTCTGCTGCCCACGCTGCATCCAGCCTCGTGACCAACAATTGTGCTACAACATGCTTGCGTCGAGTGCCCAAGCACTTGAGGGAGCAGAAGGCGATAGAGTGCGTTCACTGCGGTTGCAGGGGTTGCGTGAGCGGAGATCGGTCGATCACATACTAACGCAGGCAGCATACATGGCAGGTCTGCTGTTCTTTTTGTAAACTTAATTTGCAGCGCTTAGTTGGGTGGAGCTGACCATACATCATTTGGCTTCCGAGAGCTTAGACTTTGGAATGAATGGAGTTCCAAGTGGTTAGCATAGTCAGAAAAACAGTCTCTGAGACACAATCACTGTTGACTGATCTTTCGCATTGCCTTGTGGTCACTGCGTCTTCCGGCTCGCACAGACCGGATTGTGCTTGGAGTTCACCACCGGCGCAACCTGAAGTGTGCCGTGATGTCGGGCTCTTGGACTCTGGCGACGTGGGTTAAGTTCTTTCTTCTTTTTTGTTTTCTGTCTTTGTCAGGGTTAAAGTTCTTCAAATGCACTTATTAACACTTTGCTAGGATTGGCTTGAATGGACTGGACCATCGTATATCTTCAGCACCTAAAATTAATCTAGGCATGTAGAAAGCAACCAAAAGAAGTAAAAAGCCAAAACGGCAGGGCAAACTTAGATACGACATTCAGCTAAACACACACTCAAATTCCCAAATTTCTACCAGATGAGCTTGCGTCCTTTCCGTGACTGCGGACTCCACTCCACGTAATTTCCGAATCCATGAAACATCAAAGTTCACCGAAATAAAGTTCAAGTGAAATTTCTCCTGATAAATCTATATGTACGTGGTTCGTATTTTATGACGTAAAAAAAGAAAGAAAGCAAAAGCTCTCCTCCAAAGTCATTGGGCCACGTGCCCGATTGAACGAAGAATGGACAAAGGCGGCCATGGGACTTTTTAGTGATTCCATCTTCGATCGTTTGTTTCTTTTGACGTACAGAAAATCCATCATAAGTTTAGTAAATGCCGAAATCTGTATGATTCCCTTTTGATATCATACATATTAGAAAAGACCCAACAGGACATTCGAGTGATTGGTTGTTCAAACCTAAATCTACTTAGGTTAGAGTAATATGTAATTCTTGTCGAGACCTAATTTACAGAATGAATCAGAAGGTGACCATGGGTCTGGTAACGGGCTGGTCGGTCGGTCGGTTGTTGCTCGCCGTGTCCTAAAGGCCAAATTGCGCGGAGTGGAGTTAAGCTCATGCCGGGCAAAAATAGAACTAGGCTTGATTGCAAGCTAAGCAAGAATGACTACTTTTCAAGTGCCATGGTTCTCTTCCAACGGCCAAGGGACGATTGCTCCTACCAAATCTCTCTTTCTCGCCAATGCACGTGCTTAATCTATTTATCAAACAACACGCCAGGAACGAAATCTTGTATTTACTTGTTAAATATGTGTGCTCATAAAAGCAATACCTTTCAAATGAAGCTATCTGGGTACAGCCAATGATCGGATGAAACGTATCTTTCCTTTACATCAAATTATGCACTCATCGGTCCATTTTTCTCGAGCGGGGGAATCATGAATGTTAGGGCACGTGATTCGTGCTTCATATAATGGCAAACTACCTAATTGTTGAAGCTGGCGGACATCATTGATAGTGATCGGTGGTATGATTCAGAGAAACATTGCAATCGCGTGCGCTCGTTGAATAGGGACACATCGTATCAATTCTCCTTTCCTTAGAGAAACCACACTCTATTACTATTTTCACGTTGCAATCGTTAATGACTGGATTCGTGCCTTGCGTCATCACTTCACTGGCAATTCCATAGGTCATCTGATGGCTTGCTAGATTCAGAATTCGATTCAAATTCATCTCTAGCATGCCACAAGATCACTTTGGAATTGTCCTCCTTGAGCACAGAAGAGCGGCATCCACTCTCGATCAGTTTGCGCACATACTAAATCCATATCGGTGTTTTTCCTTAGTTTTAGAACCATATATACATATGTCACGAACCAAATTCTCCCGTACCCTTTGAGTTGAAGAGTAGAGTTTTGTGGCGTCAGGGTGAAGAGTGACTGATGCAGAGTGGAGGGTACGACTGGTTTGTGAGAGTGATGTTGGGGTATTTGTGCTAGGAGTCAAGGAGTGGAATGGATACCATTTTAGATTATCTCTGAAGACGGGATTGGCCTCCGGTGCACATACTGGTCGGGAGTCGATACCGCTTTCCTAACCAGGCAAGGTAATGACAAGTCGAAATCAGTTGTTGTACTGAAGCGTTCCGCATGTCTCACTCGAGAGATTGGATGCCCAAGCTAGACTGGGTGTGGTACGATTCAGTGCGAGGATGCGATTCTCCATATTGTTCTTAGGAACAATCTTTAGAAGGAAGGGTAGCCTAGTGTTCTCGGCTCACAAAGCACCGCACGAGCTATTTCACGACCAAGAAACTGTCGGTGTGTGACCCACATGTACATGTTGTAGTGCAAAGTTGTGAGGAGAGAAGAGAATCTCTCTCTCTCTCTCACTCTCTTTCTTGATTTAAAATTATCTTCTTGATAACTTTTAGGTAAAACCATGCCGATTACCAAATAACAAAATGCCAAATGGGCAAAAGAGGGTAGGTACTTCAACTCATTTATCACACGCATCGGGGGTCGTGACGTTGCTTGTGCTGAAATCAACCCAACGCCGTACGTCGTCGCTTTCTGTTTAGAATGATCGGGCTCGGGTTCCACAACGCACGATCGATGCAAGGGGAAGGGTAGATGATCATGATTGAGAACGTTAGCTGAGCTCGAGCCGCACCACCATGATCATGCAGGGATTGCAATTATTTAGATGGGAAAAGACGACGCAATCATGGCAAGATCGTCGACCTATGACAGCCTTCCGAGGTTTCTTCTACGACTCGAGTGGCGGTGTAACAATTGGTATTTAATCCTCATCCATGGCATCTATCTTTCCAGTTTTTTGAAGCTCGATACGTCTCTTGAGAACAACGCCCAGTGCGCAACAGATCAAATTCCACCCATTCACATCTAGAACATCTTCTTGCAAGCGTGACTTTGGGAAAGGACGACTCACTGATCGATATATGGGAGAGAGAGAGAGAGCTATGAGCAAAATTACCAAAAAAATATAAAAATTATAAGCATATTGTATGGATGCAAATTCAATTCTAAACTTTTTAATTAATCAATTTAGTCCTAAATCTTTTGACGATTTGTCAATATAGTTCTCCCGATAAATTTTGGCCGGCAATCGCTCATGTGGACACCGGCCATTGGATAATTTTTTAGATTTTCTTTTAAAAAAATTTTGAACTTTTTTTTTTTTTTCACTTTTTTCCTTTTTTCCTTTCCTTTTTCTTATTTTTCTATTCCCTCTGCCAGTCGCTGTGGCCTCGACGATGACCCGGACGCTCTCACCGGCTATAGCCCTCACCAAATCTAGGCAAGGGGTGGCGGGCGACTTCCACCGACCATCTCCCAAGGCTAGATGAGGGAAATGGCGGGAAAAAGAAAAAGAAAAGCAAAAGGAAAGGAAAAAAAAGGTAAAATTCCCAAAACAAAACAAAAAGTATAAAAATCGTTCAAGTCAGTGCCGTTGCTGACTGAACTACCGCGTTAGTGATTTCCTGTCAAAATTAGTCGGAATAACTAAATTGACAAAATATCAAAAAATTTGTGATTAAATTGGTCAAATTAAAATAGTTCAGAACTGGCTCATCACTTTTAAGGTCTGAAACTTTATGGTCTGCTTATTTTCTAAATGTTTCTAATTACTTACAAGTAATTTTTATGGATTTTGTTAATGGTAATGATGCAGCGTTGACTTTGTCCAAAAAATCTTGCATGGTAATCTGTAACAAATGGGTAGCACTTAAATGGATCCCTTGAGTCGCGCTAGTCTATCACATACCGGATGCTTTTGTCATGCGTACAATTATTGTTTCGACACGGAGTTTTTGCGACAAAATAATTCATGACATGAAGCTGGATTGGTCCCAACCTATTTATAATAAGCTAGTACAGAGAGAGAGAGAGAGAGAGAGAGAACAAGAGAGTCGTGAAAGTAAAAAAAGTCCTAGATTGGATAGTTAGAGCTGAAAGAAGCAATTGATGCTTCGTGTACAGTTGGCCCGTAACGCGACGGTTTGAGTTTTTGAATGAATGTGAGATCAACTAGATATGTCAGTGAACTCAAGAGCTCCCTCTAAAACCGAGATAATTGTCCAAAAGTCATAAACATGTTATACAACGGCCAATTCAGTCCGAAACCATTCAATTGTACCAATTGAGTCCTAAACCTTTTCCCGATTTGCCAATTTAGTCCTAAGCATTTCATCTTGCCACTCTAGTCCTAAACCTTTTAAACATTTGTCAAGTTAGTCCTAAACCTATTATTTGGATAATTGGCAGAAATAATTATATTGGCAAATTGTCGAAAGGTTTATGACTAAATTAGCAAACTGTCAAAATGTTTAGGACTAAATCGGAATAATTGAAAGGTTTATAACTGAATCGGCAAATCATCAAAAGGTTTAGGACTCAATTGGCACAATTAAAAGGTTTAGGACTGAATCAGCCATTGTACAATAGATTTATGACTTTTTGGACAATTTTCTCCTTTAAAATCTCTCAAATATTTTAATTTTTCCAGAACTTCTTCCATATTATTGGGTATAAAAAGGGAAGACAAGGTTCACACTCACCTAATGCACTTCTCTCTCTCTCTCTCTAACACACACAGAGTCTCTCCATATATATATATATATATATATATATATATATATATATATATATATATATATATATATATGTATATACATATATATATATATATATACATATGTATATACATATATATATACATATATATATATATGTAATAAGCTTTCACAGAGAATTAGAAGATCAGGAGAGAGAGAGAGAGAGAGAGAGAGAGAGAGAGAGAGAGAGAGAGAATGGGAAGAGCTCCATGTTGCTCAAAGGTGGGTTTGCACAGAGGCCCCTGGTCTGATAAGGAAGACAGGCTGCTCATTCGATATATTCAAGCTCATGGAGAAGGCCATTGGAAATCCATGCCTAAAAGAGCAGGTATTTTCTTTAGAAAATGTGGTTTTTATTAAGATTTTGCATGACAGAATTTGCAAATTGAGAAACCGAGTGACAACTTACCTGCCAAACTGTCGCGCCAATTTTGTTTTCCGCAAACAAGAATTTTTTTTTTTTTTTTGGGCAAGCTCTAACTAACAATAAGAACATTAGAAACCGCAAAACAGTTGGGAAAGGTTATGCTATTGCCCGGCAGCCAGAGGATGTAATTTCTGATAAGATATGATGACAAGATTGGAAACAAGATGCGAAAATTAGTGAATTTGAGGTGAGACTAAACCGTGTTCAAGAAAATTTCCTGCCAGCCCGCGAGACACGATTACTAATTGCGTCGCGTTGGTATCGACCCGCCAAAGACGCAATTAACCCGAATAAAAACGAGTTAGTGTTGACTCGACATTATAGGACCCGTTTATACACGATTAGCTAAAACCCCTAAAAACACACCTTGGAAATATCCTTTTGGCAAACCATCTAGGGTATGCTCAATTTGGACAATAGGGGTCATGCATCATTGATCACATTTTCAAACAGTTCATTTCTCTAAAATGGTTATTGAAAGGCAAGGCTGAAGATATTTTGCTTTTCCAAAGCAGCGCCATGGATGTTACTGAGTGACCTTGATTAATTCCTTGGGAAACATTATTCCGGTGACGAAATGATTGATTTTGCCGATGGAAAAACTTTCATAATGTCGCTAATGCACTACTTTTAGGGAATCTTTTCATGCAAAAGCCTTCCCCATCTCTTAAAGAGTGCCATGTGTAGTAAATTTTTTTAAAGATAGATATGTGAATTTTTTTAGTAGAATTTTAGTACCCTTTGGCCGTAGCATCTCTTTTACCTTACTTTCTTTTTTGGCCTCGTGAAGGGTTGCTTAGATGTGGGAAGAGTTGCAGGCTAAGATGGATGAACTATCTCCGGCCCGACATCAAGCGCGGGAACATAACCCCGGACGAGGAAGACCTCATCGTCCGCCTCCATGCCCTGCTCGGCAACCGCTGGTCCCTCATAGCTGGGAGATTGCCGGGCCGGACCGACAACGAGATAAAGAACTACTGGAATTCCCACCTCAGCAAAAGGGTGAAGGATAATAATCACCAAAGGAACTCTACTAATAGAGGCATTAAGGGGCCCAAAAAGAGGAAGGTCGTCACGGCTAATAAGGTCAGGGCGTTCACCATTAAGCAGAAGCAAGAGACGAACAATGGAAATGGCGAGACGAAAATCACAAAGATCAAAGTGCATCAGCCAAAGCCTACTAGGGTTTCAGCTGTTGCGAGGAACAACTGTTGTAATAGTCTTCTGAGCAGGTCATGTGTCGACAACAGTAATAATAACATTCCTGAAGAAGGCCATACAGCTCCAAGCGAACAGCTTCTGCAACAACTCCCTCCATTGGTTTTACAAGAAGATCGTGTCAATGTCGGCGAAGAGTGCTACTGTTATGATCATCATCAAGAAACGACAAGTTCATGCGAAATGTTGATACCGACCAAGGAAGAGAACAACAGCATGTTGCAGGAGATGTTCGAGGAATACCAGGAGCTCCTGATAGCCGAGGATCGCGTGCAGATGGAGACTTTTGTCAATTCCTTGTTGATTTGACTGGTAAAAAACTGTCGTTATTGTTGTGATTACTGAAAAGACAGTGCGAAGCAGTTGGCTTCTGCACGTTCCGCAACGAATTTTCACGTGCCTACCTTCCACTCTTTCGTCCCCGTTTGAGAAAGCTTTTTGCGGGAAGTGGCAACAACAAGGCCAAAGCGAAGAACAAAACAAGGAACCACAAGAACTGTTCCTGGTCGTCTGAAATTGATTAATTTGAAGCAGCTGATGATGTTTTCAGTACCAAAAGTAATCTACGCACGCTTAAGACAAAACTATGGAACGAAAGAATCGACGGATGAAAAATCAAAGACGGTCAACATCATTATAACTATGCATATACCGCCCGACACTTCAAAAGAGGAAACGACTTCTTTCTCTGGTCGTTTTCTTCTCTCTTTTTCCTTCTTTTTGGTTTCCAACAAAGGAGAGAAGGAAAAAAAAAAAAACTTTTACAAGTTCTACTACGATTGTTCACTCAACTTAACATGGCATTTAGAGTGAAAAATCTCCAATTTCTCGCTCTTTCTCTTAACTCGTTCGTAAAATTATCGTTCTTCGTACATCATGAATTTGAACTATTCTTTTCTCCATATGCAATTGTATCGAACTAATTTCGCACTATTTTCTTATAACCTGATATTCTGCAAATTCCTTTTGGAAAGTCACAACGTGCAAGAATTTTCAGGACAGGTACGATCATTTCAATCTTGAACACTGAAAACTTGAAACTTATTTTTGTTCAATCCGATCTTTCAAGTGGTAGAACTTTGTAGAGATTTTTTTTTTTTGCCAAGTAGAAATAATCAATTCCATGATCATTTCATGCTTTCTTTGGATCTCATTCTCGTCTCCTTGAGCTCTCTCGAAGCGATTGGTTGCTTTGTCACTTTGTCGGATGTAGCATGTGGGATCAGTTGGTCCAGTCGCAAGAAGTAATCCAAGACCACGAGGAACCTAAAAACGAAAATCAAAGCAATAAATGGAACATGGTACACATTCATACGCTAAAGAGCGTGAAAAAGTAAAGACTTCAATCTACCATGACTAGAGAGATTAATCCAAGTAGTATTAGCCCTAAATTGTCCTTGTTAGGCTTGCCCGCGCTCAAAATATACTAAATGTTCTGCAAAAGAATCTGATTAGGGTTGGGCAGGCCAGGTCAAATAAGGAAGTCGCTCGCCTAGGCCGGTACATTTTGTTCTTTGAGGAAACCGTGACTAGGGGCGCTAGTGGGCTGTTGGGAAAATTCCAAATAAGGGCCTGAAGTGCCATCATTTTCTCAAATAAGGGTCTAAAGTGGACTTTATTTCAAAGAAGAGCCTGAATTGTCCTCATTATTTCAAAGACGAGTCTGAATAAGAGTATTTTCGTCATTTTATATTTTCTGAATTTTTTCTTTTGTCCTTCCTTTTCACCGGTGGCCAGTCTCAAGCGATAGCCGTCCACCGGTGAGGGCTGGGCGAGTGACCTTTTAAGGCTGAGAAGATAGGTTTTCTTGTCGTAAAAACAAATACAGACCTGTCCTCAACGACCACCACCTGAATATTTCTTTGAGAGAGTGGCCCAAGTGGACTGAGCGAAATAACTACAACCTAAATTGTCCTTTTTAGGCTTGCCCGCGCTCAAAATATACTAGATGTTCTGCAAAAGAATTTGATTAGGTTGGGCAGGCCATGTCAAATAAGGAAGTCGCTCGCCTAGGCCGGTACATTTTGTTCTTTGAGGAAACCGTGCCTAAAAGAGCAGGTATTTTCTTTAGAAAATGTGGTTTTTATTAAGATTTTGCATGACAGAATTTGCAAATTGAGAAACAGAGCGACAACTTACCTGCCAAACTGTCGCGCCAATTTTGTTTTCTGCAAACAAGATTCTTTTTTTTTTTTTGGCCAAGCTCTAACTAACAATAAGAACATTAAAAACCGCAAAACAGTTGGGAAAGGTTATGCTATTGCCCGGGCAGCCAGAGGATGTAATTTCTGATAAGATATGATGACAAGATTGGAAACAAGATGCGAAAATTAGCGAGTTTGAGGTGAGACTAACCGTGTTCAAGAAAATTTCTTGCCAACCCGCGAGACACGATTACTAATCGCGTCGCGTTGGTATCGACCCGCCAAAGACGCAATTAACCCGAATAAAAACGAGTTAATGTTGACTTGACCTTATATGACCCGTTGAGACACGATTAGCTAAAAGACTATTATTTCCTTGTTATTCGCTATTAAGACTCCAAATTGTTAATATTTTATTAATAGGATCATATTATTTATTTTGATTTGAAAAAAATTATTGACGGATTAGCGCTAGCGGTAGAAGCTAGTCGCCAGAAAGGTGGCGAGTCAATTTCATTCCATGATAGGTCATGCAGACGTAGACCCATCAACCCGTTATTCAGTCGTGCTATATGAGTTGTGCTGTGTCAACCCGTTATATTTTTGGGACGCGTTTGTATCACATAAGTCGACACGATTACGTAATCATTTCATATTCGAATTGACCTGTTTTGTAAAATGCTCTGAAAACAACACGATGCGAACTCTGTCCACGAACACGAATTCCCATCTCTCCTAAGTCAAGAGAGTTTGTTGACAAAAAATAAAAACCATCTAGAGTTTGTTCGACTTGGAAAATAGGGGTCATGCATCATTGATCACATTTTCAAACAGTTCATTTTCTCTAAAATGGTTATTGTCATGCCCCGACTCTCGGGCACGCGACAACCCCGCCAAACGCCTCAGGTCATAAAAGTTAACGTCCCAAGCACGCTAACGACCTACCAAAATATGCTACGCATGCGGAAACGATCTACTCCCCATGCAATCATAAAACAACAGGGATAGAAAAGCAGGAAGTCACATCAATCAACGTCAGCAATCTCAATAAAAGATTTCATTCAATAATAGATATTCATTAACCCTAAGGAAGCTACAGAAACTACAAGCCTATCTTCAAGGCTGCTTCTTAAGACCAACAAAAGGGTATCGGGTCAGGACATGATTAACTTCATATCTACTCCAAAAGAGGGGCTATAACACCCTCGTCCTCACCTTCACCTTGGACCTGAAAAAGGGTTAATCACGACGGGGCGAGAAATAAATCTCAGTGAGCTAACGCCTAAGCCTGGCTAGGGCGTTGACTCGCTCAGGCGACCTATACACACAACAAATCGCAATAGTATAACATCAATTACATGCAAGTTTACCACGCCTTGGATTACACATATACAAGACTCGACTTGACAAGACAGTCAATCAACCAAGGCAAACAACCAGAATACCATAACAGCTTGCAAGCACAATGCAACACGCGTGTTCCTGTTATTAATGGCCACTCGGCCCCGCACACTAGACAGTTGGTGCGCAGCACACTAGATAATTGGTGCGCAGCACACTAGACAGTTGGTGCTCAGCACACTAGACAGTTGGTGCTCTTCCGGCATGACCGGGTTTCGTCCCTTACTTCCGGCAACGGCAACCGATAGACCGTGTGTTTCCGATCGACACTGCACAGAACTACCAGGAATCCCTGTAGGGGTTTCGGTCCATCACAAGCTGCGACCGGCATCCGACCAGCCTAGCGACACAGACTGTCACGCATCCGATAAGTCGTGTAATTCCGATCGACACGGCACGAACATATCAGGTATTCCATCATATGACCAAACAAGCACACTAGACAACCAGCCAATTTATATCTTTGCATTTAGTCCAATGCACCCACACAAGGAATCGTGCTCAAAACTTGGCCCAAGGCCATTTTTATGCTTAAATATGCAATTAAACTCCACACGTGGTCATGTGATGTACGAATTATCCACCAGACTTTGCATCTAAATACGGGTGATCAATCCTCATGCAGTCAACCACAAACCAATCAGAGCATTCAACAGTCAAGCATTGATCACCACATCAAACAGTCGACAACAATAATAACAACGCACTCGATTATCTGAACTAGTCACCGACGGTTACTCCGCCTACCAACCAACCAGTCAAACAATTTATCGTTCACTCGGCTCTGGCTCATCGCTCGCTCGCGATCGAACAATTGCAGTCAATCAAACAATCCAGTCTAATCATCCATTAGCCACAGACAACCTAGCTAATCAGTCTAATTTATTTAATCGCGGTCATTTAACCTAAACCCGATCTCTAACTAAACCGACCATAATTAATCTACGTGAATGCTTAATTAGACTAATTAAACTAAATCCGAACGCAATTAGCGACCTAACCGAGAGTTAGGGGCTAACTCACAACTAATGGCCCGGCGACGGTGACGGTGACGGTGGTGGCGAGCTTTGGCGGTACTATGCACGGGCTGAGGTCGGCGGTACGGGGCGAACGGCGGCACGGCTGAGGGGCGGCGAACGACGGCGACAACGGTTGCTCGGGCGGCGGCTCGCGACTGACCTCGGGCGGAGCGACGGCGAGGGGCTGGATGAGGGGCGACGGGGTTCGCGGAGGCCGGCTAGGGGAGGAGGGCACTGTGTAAGGGTCACCGGGGGGGGGGGGGGTTTCGCTCAGCCAGCACGACGAGGGACGGCGGGCTAGTGGCTCTCGGGTCGACGGGCGGAGGGTCGACCTGTGGTGGCGACGGAATGGAGGAGCGACGAGCGGCAGAATAGAGGAGAGGAGGCTCGAGTGGGGTCGCGGTCGAGAGAGGTGGGGGTCGCAGGTCGGGGCTGGGGCTCGGGTACGGCAGGGTCGCGGGGCTGGCGAGCGATGGCGGAGAGCTCCACTGAGCTGGGGTAGACGGTGACGGCTGGACGGAGGAGGTGGTGGCTGGCGGTCGGCGTGAGCAGAGGGAAGGAGGAGAGGAAGGGGGCGGTCGCGGGGTCCTCGGCTCCCGGGGCTCGCAGGCTGAGCTCGGCGACGCGACGCGACGGAAGGAGGGGACGACCGGTAACGGTGTGGCTGCAGACGGCCGGCGGAACGGCGGCGACGGAGGTGGTGGCTGTAGGCGCGGGTGAGGACGAGGAGAGGAAGGGTGGCGCCGGGCGTGAGGTGAGGAGAGGGGGTGTGCGCAGAGGTGGGGGAGGCAGAGGAGAGAGGAGAGAGAAGAAGATTGACTGATGGGAGGGGGAGGCAGGTGATGCGGCAGCTAAGAGAGAGAGAGAGAGAGAGATGTGACAAGGGGAGGGGCCCACGGGATTTGAATTATTTTGACTTGTAGTGCACAAAGGGTTTCAGGCACGAAAAGGGGGGGTCTCGAGCGCGAAAGGTTAACCAAATCTCTTCCTAGAACAAAATAAATAGCGTCCAATAATTGTCCCTTAGACCACAAAAATCCAATTTCATTTATTTTATAGACCTTAAAATTTCGGGACGTCACAGTTATTGAGTGGCAAGCCTGCATATATTTTGTGTTTCCAAAGCAGTGCCATGGATGTTATTGAGTGACCTTGATTAATTCCTTTGGAAACATTAGTTTGGAGGCGAAATGATTTTACCGATGTAAAAACTTTCACAATATCTCTAATGCGCTACTTTTAGGGAATCTTTTCATGCAAAAGCCTTCCCCATTACCTTACTTTCTTTTTTGGCCTCGTGAAGGATTGCTTAGATGTGGGAAGAGTTGCAGGCTAAGATGGATGAACTATCTCCAGCCCGACATCAAGCGCGGGAACGTAACCCCAGACGAGGAAGACCTCATTGTCCGCCTCCACGCGCTGCTCGGTAACCGCTGGTCCCTCATAGCTGGGAGATTGCCGGGCTGGACCGACAACGAGATAAAGAACTACTGGAATTCCCACCTCAGCAAGAGAGTGGATGATAATAATCACCAAAGGAACTCTAATAATAGAGGCATTAAGGGGCCCAAAAAGAGGAAGGTTGTTACCGCTAATATGGTCAGGGCATTCACCATTAAGCAGAAGCAAGAGACGAACAATGGAAATGGGGAGAAGAAAATCACAAGGATCAAAGTGCATCATGTAAGCTACGATTTTAATCCTTATGCAGCAACCCAAGAATAACACGTATAAATATGCGAATCACAGTTTTATAAAGTAGAAGAATTGACGCTCCTTGTTTTGGATCCATCGTTCTTGATGGGGAATAGCGATGAACTGATGCTCAAGATCTTCTCCTCTAGAACCCCTTATGCACTGGCTTCAATTAGACGGCCCCTCACGTATCGCTTTCTGATGACTCTTTATGCGAGATTATGTGGACATTAGGATTTAGAGGAGGGACTTGAGCTCTATTTATAGAGTCTTTAACCTTTCCCCTCATTATGGATAAGGTTTGACTTGGCCCACACTATCCAGTCCCATATTAGACTAATTAGGAAATTGTATATCTTTTCTTTATTAGACCAATTAATAATTGCTATAATAATTAATAAAGCCCACATATAATATATTCTTACACATCAGCCAAAGCCTACTAGGATTTCAGGTGTTGCGAGGAACAACAGTTGTCATAGTCTTCTGAGTGGGTCATGTGTCGACAACAGTAATAATAACATTCCTGAAGAAGGCCAAACAGCTCCAAGCGAACAGCTTTCGCAACAACTCCCTCCATTGGTTTTACAAGAAGATCGTGTCAATGTCGGCGAAGAGTGCTATTGTTATGATCATCATCTAGAAACGACAAGTTCACGCGAAATGTTGATACCGACCAAGGAAGAGAACAACAGCATGTTGCAGGAGATGTTCGAGGAATACCAGGAGCTCTTGATAGCCAGAGAAAATATTGCATACAGACTTGGTAGAGCTGACGTGGTCCAGCTCACCATTCATTGAGTGACACGTGGTGATTGGGCCCCACTTGTCAATTTTTTTTCAAACGGTGCGGGCGAAAGCTCTCTGATAGAAAAGACAAGAGGAAGATCCTTTCTCTCTCCTATCTCGACCCTCTCTCTCTTTCTCTCTCTCTCCTACCTCGCCAGATTTCTCCACAACGCCTTCTCCCTCCCAAATCGATGACGCCCTAGCAAGTCCGATGAACGCCTCCACCTCCGCCGTCGCCGTCGCCGTCGCTTCATCCCTCCTACGACGCTCTGCTCTCTCTCTTCCTCTCGACTCAAGTGATGGCTCTACTCTCTCTCTCTCTCTCTCTCTCTCTCTCTCTACTCGCGACTGAGCTCTACTCTCTCTAGTCCGACAAAACACATCGCCGCCTCCACCTCGGCCTTCGTCAAATCACCGCTAATCTCTCCTTCTCCATCTCCGTCCCTCCCGACTCGTGACCCGAGAAGCCCTAGCTTTGCTCTCCCTCCCCTTGTCTCACGTTTCCCACCAAATTGACTCACGACCTAGCAGAGAGAGCTCTTGTCCTACGAACGCTGAACGACCGGCGCCAAATCGCGGCTCATCTCTCCTTCTCCATCCCTCGCCCTCACCCTCGCCCTGGCCGTCCATGTACCCCCTCCCCCTCTGGTAAATTCCTCAAGTCTATGGAAGCTTAGGTTTTTGTTTTCGGTAATTTTTATTGTTATGCTTTAATTATGTCAGAGAAATGTTGGCTTGCGGATTAAGTCTCTATGCATCTTATAGGTTTCCATTACTAACAGTGGGATGCAAAAGCCGTGTTAGCTCGTTCCTCGACTGAAGATGGTGAGAGTTTTGTAAAGACCATTTTGCTGACTAGGGAGCACAAAGCCATTTACCCTCTAGAGCATGCTCACATCCGAAAGGTAAGGATGTATGTGAAACTTTCTTTTTGGGTAAACAGTTTCGAGCACCATTTTTAGTTGACTTTCAATTTACGAAATTGGGGTATCTTGTTTTTGATGTTAGATCTGAAATAACTCGTGTGTGTTGTGACATATTGGTCATCGGCACAGTGTTCCAAGCCTTATTAGATCTGAAATAACGCATATTCTTATATGCTGCCTTTGTTTGTTGGAGAGCTTCCTTCTTTATTAGCTAGTGCCTAGAATCTGATATTTACATGCCATGAATGTCTATAAAAACATACTCCCAAATTTCTTCCGGCGCTATGACTTTTATTGGTGAAGATGTTCAGTTGTGTGGGTACGTGTATTTTTTGTTTGAATTGGGATCATTTTTAGTTGTTTGTGCTGCTAATTGAGTTAATAATCTTCATGATTTAGGGTATTGCTTGATAGATGTATGTTTCTGCCAGAGCTATCATGGACCGTATGGTCGTTGTAATAGGTTGCAATTTTTCTTATTTGAAGTGAAAGCAAGTGCTTGGAGCTGCCTGTGTTATACCTAATTGGTTGGGACTTTAGGCTGGCAATACAATCAATATGCTCTGCATCGTTCCTACCCAGGCGATTGAGATTGGAACATTTGAGTGTGTCAAACGAGCAATGACATCTGCACAAGAACAGTGGAAGCAGAATGAGGGTCCCAAGGTGCAATTAGGTCTGTTCTTAATTCTTATGGTCTTATGATGCCATATGAGCTTTTCAAAACTGATATTGTTCTACTTCTCTTGTAGGATCGGTTGACTATAAGTCCAATCATTAGGGAGGGGGGTCTGATAAGGCTGTACAGAGGGTAAGGCGCAAATTGTTTGAAAGTTATGCCCTCCTCAGGTATCACCTGGATGTTCTACGAAACTTGGGAAGATATTTTTGTTGTCGGTAGTCATCCCATGGAACGGCTTGAGAGCAAGTCCTGTGTAACGGCACGATAACAATTACGGCCATATTTTTGTTGATCTGGTGGACGCTCCTTTTTGACAATTTTACTGATGTAATGTGGGTCATTTCTTTTGCCCATTGATTAATTTGTTCCAGCAAATTTTTATTGGAAAAAATGGTTTCGTTCTCCAATTCTTCTTTTGCATGATTTTCTTGCAATCCATAGATCTTTGGCGATGCTTTCTGATTGATTTCATACTTATCCAAAGAAGGAATATGTGTTCGGTGGTGGGTGCCGTGTTTGTTTGTTGATCATGTCACCTACGTTTTATTGTCACCTTAAATTTTAATTAAGAACCTCAGTTTCTCTAATCATAACTTTTTGTCCATAATAATTTGTTCACACAAAAAAAATTAGAAGTGCTGAGAAATCATGGATTAGAAGATGACCGGGCAAACGCAAGGAAAAGATATGGTCATGAAAGCCAAGGTGACGTACTGCCAATTAATTACAACAATTGCAATGGTAAGCTGTCAATGTACCATTTCCTATGTTTTTCTTTTTTTGATGGGGTTAACTTGGACTTGGTAAACAGTCGGGTATGATTTATTTCAAGAAGAGATATTGATTTTTCTAACTGAACAAATTATCTTTAGAGATCAACAGTCACATTAGTTAGCTATGCAAAACAGGAAACGGCTCAAAGTAAAGATTTAAGAAAGGCATGGCAAGATATTAACATGCTTTTTATTGAACATGTTCCTCATCGCTACACATGAAAGGTCAACCTATTGGGACATTGCCTCTCTCCCTCAATTCCCCAGAACTCCGTCAAAATTTCAAGTAATAGCCACCGGTGCACTTGCATTGACCGACCATACTCCACAAACATAAATCTTAAACAGCTGCTGCATTGCCCATTAAAAAAAAAAAAAGCAAGTCTTTTCGAGTATTTCTATCTCTACACCAAGTCTAATCACCTAAACAACCTCCGCTATGACATTCAACAAGGAAAAAGAATAGGAGAGGGATCCCCATGCAACTTCCCATCAGACAAATCCAGTTTCTTTATCTTTCTTTCACACCAGAACAATTGACCCTTGATGACCCTCTCCATCTTAAGAACCATGGAACCTATTTGTGCGTCTATGAGGGCAAACAGCAGCTGAACGCCATCATCTGTTTGAGGCCATGATTTCTTATTCCACCCTTTCCTCTTCTGGCGCAGTTCCTTCAATTTCACAGCTTTTGGCACAGTTGAGTGTATTGGCAATGAAGTGCCTCCCATGTTAAGCAAGTTAGAGCTACATAAGCTGTCTCAAGATCATCATAAGGACTACCCTCTCACTGTTGCAGCTTCTCCATTTCTTCATCAGGCTCTTCAATCTTCTTCAAAGAAAGGCAGCGAAGGGCAGAAGTAAGTTTCTTAGGTGAAGGTCTGGGTGATCGGTGTCAAGGGAACCTGCGAAGCTGCAAAATAATACAATACAGACCATATAATTGTTACCAAACTTGCAAAATCCACTTCGACAATAGCTCCCCCCACAAGATGATCAAGCTAGACAAACAAAAGGCACACATAAAAACTGACCAAATAACCAAGAAACATCATAATAAAGGTCATTTTAAGCTTCTGGAATTGACGCTGCAACCCGTTTCATTGATGCAGACTTGATGAGATGGTTATAGCTCCCTTTCTCCTTAAAAATTTGGGAAAAGTGATGTTTGCAGTACAAGATGCCCTCTTGAGCTGCATAGCTTGATGGAGTTATAGGGCAACCTCCATGAGAGCACTTGAAACATGATTTGTGATAGGTCTCGCTGTCCACAGTTACCTGCAATTTTGCGTTCATAAACATGGAGTTAGCCACGTCATTTCTTTACGGCATATAAGTAAAAAAAAAAATTGAAGCATAGGAATAGCTAAATCATCTAGAAAGATGTTATAATGCAACTTCAAAGCACCCACAATTATTCTACAAGAAGCAATGATACACTTATTTGAAATCAATTGCAAGAAAGCACTTGCTAAGCAAAATTTTGACAATTGTCAATGAGCAGTTTTTGCTCGGGCTGCCCGACAACTCTAACATGAGTTTCCCCTTGTAAGCAATTATCATGGATGCTTCAGAGTTCTAGAAGAAGGGAAAACAGAAAATGGGAATTCTGACTGCATAAAGCAAAAGAAGTCACGAAGCCTGTACATGTTAAAAACCTTCAGACAAAGGTAGAGGCATGTCCATTCAAGAACAAGATAGATAAAAACTGTGCAACAATGCATGCAAATTACCAACAATGCGAAAAATAGGATTCTATGTGAAATTACTCTTATAGAGAGCATTACTATCAAACTGGCAGCCTCATGATCCATAACCCATATCAAGACTCTTTGCACATTTACCTTGTGTACCAGAAAACATACTAGTGCCTCGAGAAAAGCCTTATGTGTGAGTACCCGAGTCTTCACCTGCTTAAGATAATAGCAGGTTAGTAATTATCGGGCATAGATTATTATCAGTTGGATAAGTTTAGAGAATTATTATTAGCCCGATAATATTTTTAAGGGACACTATATATTTAATTAGATCCCATCGGGTCAATTATGTGCGAAATTGGGACAACCGGGGACAGGATGGTTGCACGTGGACACGTGGGAGCCACGTGTCAACACATGGCAGCATGCAAGGCCACGTGTCAACATGTGGCAAGAGATAGGGCCACGTGTCACACGGCAAGAGATAGAGCCATGTGTCACGGGGTGGCACCACCGGTGCCACGTGCCATGAGCATGTGACACGTATCACACATGCGTGACACGTGTGACACTTGTCACACATGCATGCTTCGAGCTCTGACTCACCCCAAGCTGCTGGTCTTCAGCTGCTTCCCCTATATAAAGTTCTAACGTCAGTTCATTTCGTCATTCGTTCGTCAAAACAGAATTTCCTCTTCCTTTTCTCTCTATATTCGACCGGCCATAGCTCTGTCCTAGCCGAACCTCTATCTCACCGTTGTCGAGATTGATTTGAAGGTCAAGGTGCTGTCCAGGTAGAATAACATGCCTGAGCTAAGAAGAAAGGCGAATTCGAGCTCGTTCTGGCATCGTTTCTACATTATCTTCTCGAGTAATCAAGGCAAGTGGATTTCTAGTCTTGATTACTAGATTATCTATGGTTTTGCTATTGTGAGCATTGTTTTCCGTTCTGTTTTGGCTATAATGATTTAGGATTGGATGATTATGAGGTTTTGAGATTCTATCCTTCATATACCTTGAATTCTAGTTGGATTCTGAGATCCTACCATTCGTTGGATTCTGATTGAATTCTATCTTTTATTGGATTCTGATGAGATTCTATCCTTGTATACGTTGGATTCTGTCTTGGTGACTCTGTTTACAATCTTGTGATTCTATAGCTGGTTTAGTCGTTCGGCGTAGGGATCTCCTTGCGGGGCTTTGACCCCTGTTGATTAACCCTTTTTGAGATAAGCAAGCTACCAAGGAGAAAGCCAGTATGATACTTTGGTTAAGGAGTTCGAGAGATCTAGCTATCGATGGAGGCCGTGGATGAAGATTCTAGTTATCGGAGTAGATTACCGTCTGTTGTAAATCCTCCCAGAGTCTTTGAACTTTTGTAAAGAACTGGTTAAGGATATTATAAAACTGGATGTTTTGTGTTCTGGGTGTTTTGTTGTTAACGCGTGTTATCTAGTTAGTGAAACCCTATAAAGGCCATACCCTCCGTATAGGCGTGCCTACCGTTGGTTGTTTGATGTTTTGACATGCACTTGTGCCATATATCCGACCCTAAATGATTTTCTAGTTAAGCTTCCGCATGCGCCATTATAACTCTGAAAGATTAAAGAAGAGAGCGTGGTAAGTGTAAGCCTTGTGGTGAGGTAGCATACTGGGGCGCTACATTATGAATTGCCCTTCGGCTCATCAAATCGTTCACTGCGTCACCAAGAGATAACAAGGACTAACAACTATCAGACTCAACTGCTAAAATCAAGGAAGATGGACACACGACAATTTCTAAAATGCTTGGTATTTTCATAACATCTCTCCAAGAATTGTACTTACCATTTATATTATCACAAGAAGATTATCCAAAAGAGTAAAAGTCACACAATATACATGAGAAACAAGTACAGCCAGTAAAATAAATCTCAATAGGTTATATTTTACCTTCTTTCACTGGTAAACAAAGTGCAACCTAAGTTATGGCTATACAAACATTTCTTAAAGCAAGTGTCGCGACCTAAAAATCGAGTTTTCCAATCTTAGGTTAACCAAATTAATTAATTAGATTAATTAACTTAGCTCGAACTCTCCCAAGTTCTACCAACTCGTGACTTATGGTTCAAATGATTATCTTGAAAAATATTTTTTAATTTTTCGGAGCCGCCACTAATCGATTTTTGGTAGGTTGATTAGACACCTAAATAAAGTATAGGGAGAAATACTTTATTCCTACGAACCAGAGATCAATGAGTTCGGGGACTTGGTTACATTAATTTTTCAATTAATGCCCTTTCAGTACCAATTTCATAAAAAAATTTCCATTTGGAAATTTTGATGAATTCTCACCTGAAGTTCAAATGTGCAATTTTTAGGATTTTCTTTTTATGATTTTTTTGTATTTTTTAAATGATTTTCGAAATTAAAAATTAATGAAAGTGAGAGTGAATTGGTTCAAGATTAACTTATAATTATCGGATTTAATTTGCATTAATTCCCAAAAATTTTAAGAAAATCTTTTTACCCTATGTCTACATCTTTTTAAAGTTAAGATGGATTCAAAAAGATTTTATTCTTTAAAAGCAATCCATTAGATAAGATTTCTAGAAAATCCTATCTTTCTAAAAGTGATGAGACGTGGTTTTTAAGAAACCATATCTTGCTTTTTTTTTTTTAATTTTCTGAGATTTTGTGCATTGCAACTTAAAGATGAATCGCCAAAGATTTTTTCTTGAATTTTCGATTTTTTGTTGTTGTGATTTTCAATTTTTATGGATGAAATTTAAAATTCAAGTTGCAAAGATTAAAAGATAATTACCCATATTTCTTTCGAATTAAGTTTCTATCTAAAGCCTGATAGATCAACCCTAAAATTCGAAATACCCGCTATGGAAATAATTCTATCTAAAGCCTGATAGATCGACTTATTTCCATGTATGCGGTTGCGGATTAGGAAATTTCCTAATCGATTACATTTTGAAATATTTTGGATATCTTCAGGAAGTTTTCAAATTATCACAAGATTACCCAAAATCTCCAAAACATTCCCTTTATGAAGTAATCTTTCCAATCTAAAGACAAGATATATTGCAAGATATATTCCGGTTTTTTCGATTTCCAAAATTAACATGCAATCTTCTAATTCAACCGATTGAATATCTCAATTATCCTAAATTATGCAACCAAATCCTCAAGATATGCAATACTCTTGAACTGGCAAGTAATATATCACAAGATGCCTTTCCCTTTTAGAAAATTGATTTCAAACATGCAATCTCCAAATTAGGCAGCTGAATATTACATGCTCTAAATCAAGTCATCGGAATATGCAATCGAATCCATGAACCAAGCAAGATATGTAACACAATATCCGAAATATCTAGATTAGGAAACGTACCTAGTTAGCAAGATTAGGTTTCCTTTTCGAACTTGCCCGAAAACTTGATGATCAAGGCTTGGGCTTTGGACCGGCTCGGGTGGGAACTCGCATGAACGGCTCGAGCGGCGGTTCGCGATGGTGACGGTTCGGTACGGGTTGCCACTAGTATGACAAATCGGCTATCTCTCTCTCACGTACTGGGGCGCCTGATCGTGGATGAAGATGCTCGGCAATTCTCGTTTGGACTAAGCATAAAAGGGACCAAACAAGTTCCCCAGGAGTAACCTGCAACGAAAATCCCACTAATACAAAATTTGACACCAATCGGACTTCGTGAAGAATGGGTGATCTGCCGAGAAAATAAAAGCCAGTAATTTCTTTGAAAGTCTTGGTCTGCCTCTCTCTCGACCGCTGTGTCCTTTAGTGGATTTGTCCAGTACTCGCCAAATTGCAGGCAATTTTGTGGACTGAATAAGGGTCGCCATAGACGCTGGAATTCCGCACAACGATGAGGACGTGATAATGAGGAGGCCACTAACAGTCAGACTTGAGGTAAAGCTTCAGAACCTGCAAGTCAACTCCATGGGCGTGCGACAGAAAACTTCACCCTCTCTCTCTCTCTCTCTCTCTCTCTCTCTCTCTCTCTCTCTCTCTCTCTCTCTCTCTATTCTTTGTTTCTAGCCGTGAATTTTTCTCAATGAATTGCCCCCCTGCAACCTTTGGTATAGGGTCTATTTGTAGGGAAAACTCATAGGCTTGAGGCTCAAGAATGTGATATTCTGTTTCCTCTTTGGTCACAGATTTCTTTGAAAAGAATATTGCCTTTCATTTTCTGTTCACACCTATGGACGCGTGAAGATCTCTTTGAAGTCCTTCCCTTCTTATTTTAATATATTCTCCTTTGCTGACCAAATTTCCTTTTCATGTTTCTATATTGTCTTCTCTTGCACGAAGATATGAAACGAAATCAGATGATATTCGTGTCTTTTTTCCTTTTTTTTCTTTTTTTTTTTAATTTTTTATTTCTTCCCTTCCCCACAACTAAGAGAGTCGGTCGCCTCAAATATCAAAGAATTGCGCCTATTTCTCGTGTGCAGGCCTTCCAAAATATTTTCTAATTAACTCCTGAATTAAGCTGATGTAACTTTCGAGTATGGGCTTGGTCGAATTTATATTGCCATGAGCTTATCATAATTAAGCTCAGAACTATTCACTCGAGTTCTTCCACTGCCAGTCAGATAAAATGCAATGTATGATTGACATGAATGATGAATTATTTTTTTTGGGTAGGAATTAAAATTTAACTCCAGATTTTTATGCAAAATAAATGATTAAGAAAAAAAATCAAAATTTAGGTATCAACAGCAAGATGGTCCGTTCGAATATTGTTCACTCCCATGAAGACAAGCTTATAATATGGTTCTTTGTACAGCACAAGAATTAGACAAAATTACAACTCTTTGCTGAAACTATCAGGATCGCCAATAGAACACTACAAGAGAATTGATATAGAAATAAATTGGAGCTGAACAAGTTTCTAGCATCAACATCATACCTATTTCTTGCAGGATGCTCAAGATGCTGAAAAGAGTTTGATGACCCCTGTACAAAGAATAACAAATTTCTTTACATTTTACTAAACAACATGCCAAGATAATTATGTCTCAAATAATCCGTTATCAACATTACAGCTAGTGCTGAATTGTGATTCCACGAGAGAAAATGTAAGTTGTACCTAACTCAAAATGGTTTCATGAGATCTATTATGGTACTCCAACATCTAATCCAGAAGAAACCATCGATAATAAACACTACAGTAGCAACAAAAAGATGAAATAACTGGGATCCAAAATGATTTCAAAATAAGTCCCTGACTAGTGAACGGGGAAAAACCACTCATAATCCCTAGTGGCATGATATATGGTGATTGCATCTACATAAAATAAATGACCCTATTAGCATAATGTAACTAAATTATCCCAATGATTGTAACTTTTGAGAATGATGTTCTCTGTAGTTGTAGATAGGCACACTCCATTATAACTATATTAATACACCAAACTATGAAATACCTGACTAGGGAATGGGCAAAATCCATTCATATTCCCCGGTGACATGATGTATGGTAGATGCTGCATCTATATAAAAAATGACCAAAATAAGTAAAACGTAATTATAAATGGAGGACTAAGAGTGACAAACCTGATTATGAAAATTTAGATACACTATAGGACCACCAATGTTGTTGGGATAAAAGGCACTTCGAAACAGATTTGAATTACTCGAATAATCTGGGAAATGAGTTTCGTCATGTGGTGCTTGGATAACTAACTCTACATTACAAAGTAATAAATATGTTAATTGAAATCATGTAACATAGCATAAGCAAAAAATTTAACTAATTATATTAACTAGAATAGTATGTCACTCACCTCGACTTTCTATTCGCGTTGAGTGTGTCCCTTTCTTAGATGTTTTCTTCTTTTTCTCACTTGAGCTTTTAAGCCTTCCATAACCCATTCCCTTTCCTTTCCTTCGAAAGGGGTCCAATACGGACATCTTGCACACAGAAGCCTCATTATCATCATCATCATCACTAGCCTCATTATTAACAACCACACTTGATTTATATGATAAAATTTCAGCCTTTGTTTTTTCCATGTTCTCCGTCAATATTTTCATAGTATTTGCGTCTTCAGCTCCCAAACTCATCAGTTCCAAAGATTGTTGCATTAACATGGAAAATTGATTAAATTTAGATGCACTTGGTGACATTTGATGAGATTCATCATCCACAATCCCTTGTTTGGTACCCTTAGTCCATCTTTTCAAAATATAGGAAGATGAAATACCCGTAATCGAGATATTCCCACCCAACACTTTCAAGGTATGGCGAAACAACCACCCTTTTGATTCGAATAATTTTCATTCACAAGAAACTGACAAGTCTGTAGGGTTAAATCTGATAACATGTTCACATTGAATCCCCAAACACCTGAGAGTATACAAATAAACTGATCCATCGAACATAGTACCTGAAATAAATTCGGAGAGACTTTGCAAGAATTCTTATTGAACCTTTTAAAAATTGTACAAGTATACAATGAAGCAGCATGCATCAAGATCCCACTATTCGGAACCTGCAATTTGGGCTTCCCACGAGAACTGTAATCATCTTGACTTTCTATTTCTCTCATGTGTTTCACTTGTTCTTCACAGTGGTGGACAAATTCTACAAGGGTCAATGTCTTGGTCGACATACGTTGAAAGACATTATTGGTGTCCTTTGGCTTGATCTTATACCACATGAAAAAGTATCACGACCAAAAGCTAAACTCCATTTATGTCTAAGACCGTATAATCTCTTAAGCCAATTGTCATTTTCAGTACCCCACTCCTCTTCCATTTTCCTCAAAGTACATTCAAATTCGTCCTCCGATCTACATCTATACATAAGCGCTAAGAAATATTTATCCTTAAAATCCGACTTGTGGTAAAGATTTGGAATGTTTTCATTGGCATTTTTCATAATGTGCCAAGTGCATAAACGGTGTTGTGTATTCTGAAACACAATTCTAATGGCTTTTGCCATGGCTTGGTCTTGATCGGTGAACATTATTTTCGGAGCCTTATTTCCCATAAACTTCAAAAACGCTTCAAATAACTAAATAAATGATTCTGCAGTCTCATCCAACAAAAATGCACAATCGAATGGAGAATTCTTCCAATGGTGATTAACTCCAACAAAAGGTGCACATATCATGTTATATTTGTTGGTACGATACGTGGTATCAAACCCCAGCACATCACCGAAACAATCGTAATCAAATCTGGACAAGCTATCTCTCCAAAATAAATTTGTTAATGTACCATCTTGATCTACTTGTACAGCATAAGAAAACATTGGGTTTTGCGTTTGTATGCAATGAAAATTATTTAGAAGGCTTTGACAATCTCTCCCACTTATAGCATTGGATCTTTTCGTCTATATCATATTATGATATCACGCAAGATAAAACCCAAGTTTTTGCTTCCTCCAGCTCTATTTGCTAAAACCTTATATGCCGTAGTCCCCCCAACGCCAGCTGTAATCATGTCGACTAAAGCACCTTTGCAAGAATCAGATGTCATTCTCCCACATCTAATCAAATGCTTTTGATCATCTGGAACAAATGCATGATTATGGTCAGAAACATACTCCATGACTTCATACACACCAGTGTCAACCTTAAATTTGATACGAGCAAAACAACCACATTTAACTTCATATCTCTCAAATTTCTTTTCTTGATCAGATGAGCCGACAGAATATCCCTCACAATTACACACAAAAGTACGTCGGGTAATTTCTCCTTTCCTATTTCTAGATAGATTTTCCTTCCTTACTCCAAATCCTTTGCCGATTGCATAGGCTACATACTTATGATATGCTTCAACTTCATTTGAAAAAATCATCCCTATTGCAAACTCAAACTCTTTTTCCATATCACGCATTACATGTGCAAGATGGGAAGTTTCATGCTGCAACTAAAAAAAACAAAAAGTAATTAATGTAGTGAGGAATTACTATAGTTACTATTTCACATCACATAGTATGAGTGAGGAATTACCTCTGATTCAGCCATCCGATATCTTTGAAGCAGAGAAACGAAAATAATCTCGACAAAATTGGCTTTGCAATACGTTCTGATTAAACCCCTACAATATAAGCAATTTTTTTTTTTTTCAGATTTAAGCAAGTCCTCTAGGTGCAAGCAGAGACAATATACTAACAAAAGATATATTGTGAAACAAACTAAGTAGCACAACTCAGTTGCACAAACAAAAATCAAGAAAATGAGAAACTATGCATATAATTTTGATTAAAAACCATAATCTATCTGTTTTTCCTGCCTAAGCAAGATTTACAATGAAAAATCAATCCAGTTGGCACACTAACTGATCCCTCCCTAACCCCCTACTGAAGACAAAACAATGACTACAGTAACGTACCTCTAACAACTACCAAGGAAATCATCTAATTTGAGGCAAAAGAAGGGATTAAAAGTTTAGCTACGAGAGTTGATAAGCTATTCGCAGCATAACTGAAATGGGCAATGCACACGGACGTCGCTCCATCATCACACGAAATCACAAGAACTATACGAGTAACCAAAGCCTCAACCTTTTTACAACCAAATTGTTATCCCTAATCATTTTCCAAATCAATAGAGATAGTATCAGCACTCAAACCCTGCCCGCGAACGTCGGCACACATTACACGGTCGCGCCTCATAAACCAATTAAATAAGACTGAAACTACAGAACTGAGGATAACAACTTTTAGATGTCTGGATCCCAACCGGGGGGGGGGGGGGGTCGCGGAGTGAGTCGTGTCCGAGCTCGACCCGGAACGAGCGGTGGCGCCCGCGCGAACTGCTCCGGAGCCGCAATGCCTCCTTCGGGACGAAAATGCCGGGACCCGGGGCGAAGGGTTCGAGCCTCGCCCGTCGACGGCGGAGGCGGAGGCGTTCGTTGGACCTGCTAGGGCGTCGTCGATTTGGGAGGGAGAAGGCGTCGTGAAGAAATCTGGCGAGATAGGAGAGAGAAAGGATATTCCTCTTGTCTTTTTTATCAGAGAGCTTTCGCCCGCGCGTTTGAAAAAAATTTGACAAGTGAGGCCTAATCACCACGTGTCACTCAATGAATGATGAGCTGGTCCACGTCACATGCAATATTTTCTGCTGATAGCCGAGGATCCCGTGCAGATGGAGACTTTTGTCAATTCCTTGTTGATTTGACTGGTAGAAAACTGTCGTTATTGTTGTGATTACTGAAAAGACAGTGCGAAGCAGTTGGCTTCTGCACGTTCCGCAACGAATTTTCACGTGCCTACCTTCCAATGTTTCGTCCCCGTTTGAGAAAGCTTTTTGCGGAAAGTGGCAACAACAAGGCCAAAGCGAAGAACAGAACAAGGAACCACAAGAACTGTTCCTGGTCTTCTGAAATTGATTAATTTGAAGCAGCTGATGATGTTTTCAGTACCAAAAGTAATCTACGCACGCTTAAGACAAAACTATGGAAGGAAAGAATCGACGGATGAAAAATCAAAGAAGGTCAACATCATTATAACTATGCATATACCGCCCGACACTTCAAAAGAGGAAACGACTTCTTTCTCTGGTCGTTTTCTTCTCTCTTTTTACTTCTTTTTGGTTTCCAACAAAGGAGAGAAGGAAAAAAAAAAAAAAAACTTTTACCAGTTCTACTACGATTGTTCACTCAACTTAACATGGCATTTAGAGTGAAAAATCTCCAATTTCTCGCTCTTTCTCTTAACTCGTTCGTAAAATTATTGTTCTTCATAGATCATGAATTTCAACTATTCTTTTCTCCATATGCAATTGTATTGAACTAATTTCGTGCTATGTTCGTATAGCCGGGTAGTTTGCAAATTCCTCGCTGTTGTCGCTGCCATTACCTTTTGGAAAGTCACAACTTGCAAGCATTTTCAGAGTAGGTACGATCATTTGAATCTTGAACACTGAAAACTTGAAACTTATTTTTCAGTTCAATCTGATCTTTCAAGTGGTCGAACTTTGTAGAGATTTTTTTTTTCCCAAGTAGAAATAATCAATTCCATGATCATTTCATGCTTTCTTTGGATCTCATTCTCGTCTCCTTGAGCTCTCTCGAAGCCATTGGTTGCTTTGTGACTTTGAGGAATGTAGCATGTGGGATCAGTTGGTCCAGTCGCAAGAAGTAATCCAAGACCAAGAGGAACCTGAAACCGAAAATCAAAGCAATAAATGGAACATGGTACACATTCATACGCTAAAGAGCGTGAAAAAGTAAAGACTTCAAAAGGAATCTACCATGACTAGAGAGATTAATCCAGGTAGTATTAGCCCTAAATTGTCCTTGTTAGGCTTGCCCGCGCTCAAAATATACTAAATGTTCTGCAAAAGAATTTGATTAGGGTTGGGCAGGCCAGGTCAAATAAGGAAGTTGCTCGCCTAGGCCGGTACATTTTGTTCTTTGAGGAAACCTTGACTAGGGGCGCTAGTGGGCTGTCGGGAAAATTCTAAATAAGGGCATGAAGTGCCATCATTTTCTCAAATAAGGGCATAAAGTGGACCTTATTTCAAAGAAGAGCCTAAATAGCCCTCATTGTTTCAAAGACGAGTCTGAACAAGAGTATTTTTGTCATTTTACATTTTCTGAATTTTTTTCCTTTTTTGCCTTTCCTTTTTCATTCCTTTTCACCGGTGGCCAATCTTAAGCGATGGCTGGCCACCGGCGAGGGCTGGGCGAGGCTGCCCTTGACCGTCGAGGGTTGGCCTAGTCTCTGGCGGGCGAGGGTCGCCTCGCCCACGTGAGGTTGCCCGAGGTTGTCGCGACCTTCACTAGGGTGAGGCCGTCTCAAGCCTCGTCCAGGCTAGGGCCGACCACACCCGGGCGAGGCCGGCCCTCGCTAGATCTAGCCTAGGGTCGCCTTGCTTGCAGCCGGCGAGCTCTCGCTATCCCTCACTAGCGGATGATGAGCCCTCGCCGACCCCAACAAAGAAAAATAAAAGCAATAGCAAAAATGAAAAGAAAAAAATGCCCCTAGTTAGGCCATTCTTTGAAACAATGAGGGCAGTCCAGGCCCTTATTTGAGAAAATGAAGGCATTTTTTGCCCTTATTTGGAATTTTTCCTAGGCTGTCAGTGTGTGGATAAGCCTTATATGGGCCTCACAGCAGCTGGGAGAGGATTTGTGAAAAGTTATAATCCAGTAAAGATCTGCCAAAACCCTGAGTTTGGCCTAATGGTTGAGGAACTAGTTTACGTGAATAAACTATGTGCACATTGCAGGCTCAGTTCTTCACATCACTTGGCGCAAATAATTCGACACGTTTTGGTCACTTTCATCTCAACTGACATAACTAAGCTAGCTCAAGTCTTACGAAGGAATTTATGACCTTTTAAGGCTGAGAAGACTATTTTTGTATCAATAATTTGAAAGAGATAGGACTATTGGTTTCTTTTCAAAGTTACTGATATCTAAGAATTATCATTTCCTAAGTAATTTGTTTTACGGTAATGTTATCATCCGTGACAAGCATATCATCTATCATCTTTCAAGCTTAGCCATCATTTTACATTTGTAATTCGTCCTATCGGAAGCACCAACTCTATTTCATGCGAACATACATACATCTGTTTGGATTTATGGTAAAGCTGTAAGAAAATCGAAGTTGCTATAAATGAGAAATTCTCACGCGATGTATGTTCATAATCACGCGGAGAAAAAGAAGGCTGAATATGTCCATCACATGCGATTTATTGGATGTTGTTTCCATAGAACAAAAGATTGAGAATCCACATCTTAAAACATGAGAGATTAGAATATGCATACATAATTTAGTCCACCCGTCCTTAAATTCTACCGATGGTAACAAATCATTTAGTTTCCATGAAACAATCGGAGCCTTAGCATACTTCTTTTTTGTTCGGAATTCAGCATGCTTCCTTTATTATCTAAATAATACAAGCCTGTTTTTCTTTTTGGGAAAAGATACGAGAGGTCTAATGAGGTAAAAAAAAAATAAAAGCCTACCATTATATAATTAACTGCGACTAGAGAGCGTACTTTGTTGGAAATCAACTTGAAATCGATTTCCGGGTGCACTCTAAATTTGCATCAATTTAAGGAGAAACCAAGCATCTAGATGAATTTGGCCAATCTTGTGATTTGGCTAGAAATTATCAATCGCGATGTCATCACATTTCATGCCCTTTGAATCTCTATCCGAGGGGGCAGAGCCATGGATTTTCTTGGAGTCTTCAGTCGCCTCCATTATTCAGTATTCACCACCACTTCCGATAAGCTCATCTCCTTGAGCTTTCTGGCAGCCATTTGTTGCTTTGTGGACTTGTAGTATGTGGCATACAGGATCAGTTGGGCCAGCCCGAACAGTGACCCGAGCCCATTAGGAGCCTGAAACCCCAAGAGTGAGAAAATCAAATCAATGAAAATCATATGGTAAAATGAGTATGAAAAGATTCCTCGTATGTTAATCAGATGATATAGTCATTTTTTTTTCTTTTATTTCAGGCTCTTAATTGATCTTGACCTATCTTAATGAACCTAGCCGCGAGAACGAACGACTATAGAAACGAAGCGAGCTCATGCGAGCACCGCGTAGTTTTTGTTCTTGATAGATAGACGGTAATCGGTTCACCAAACCGTTCCTCTTCAAAACCGGCTTGGAACTTAATCGACCCGGCCGGGCTCCGGCCAATTTTCAGGTCGTGTCAGATCCGCCCTTCACACTTAATTCTTGAAGAGACGGTTTGTTGTGTGGTTACGACATGTATTTGTTACAAGATTGGTGGCATTTGAAATGACATACGGTGCGCCAAATACAGTTCCTCAAAAGTATATTACATGTACTAACATTCATGTGGAAGATGATATGAGTCATTTTATGATATCCAATCCTCTTGGGAAGAGAGAGAGAGAGAGAGAAATTACAGCAATGAAGACATCAAAGCGGATGAGGGCGTAAGCAGTCCAGCAAAGGCCGTTGGCAAAAGAAGCGAGGGACAGGAAGAAGGGCATATACTCCACGCTCTTCGTCGTTGTCACCAATTTCTGCATCCAAACACTCGACATTCATCCCTGGAGTTGAGCTGGATACCTCGTTCAAGAATGAGACAGGTGATCAATCGTGGTGGAAGCTTACCATGACGGACAACGGCGAGGCGTACATCATGACGTTAAACACCATGCACACGATCCCGACAACCATGGACCTCCGCTCGTGGGAGTGGACCGAGGTCAGGACCAGGGCCGCGAGGGCCGAGATGAAGACGAGCTCGAAGAGCACCGCCGCCGCCACCCAGAGCCTCTTCTGCCGGTCGGAGTGGAAGAGGAAGAGGAGTATGTAGACGAGCTCGATGAGGATCCCCGCACCGTTGATGGTGACGACGAGGGTGCTGTGGGGGTGGACCATGGGGAGGCCGTACAGAACCCACACCATGCAGTTGATGAGAGTGGCCAGGTACGGCGCCGGCGAGTACTGCTCCACCGAGCCCTTCTTCCATATCCGGATGAACGTTGGCCTGTGTCAAATACACTTGCATGATCTACAAACTTGATTTACGAGATGGTTAAAACAAAACAAAAAAAAATCACGAATCTACAATGGAGAAGAAAAGAGGTAGTCAAGCTTTGGGAGGCTGTAGATGCCAAGACATTCCACTCCCCTCCCAAAATGTATGTGGACTAGTGTTTATAAGAATTACATCGTACGTATGTAACTCCCATCAAATGACAAAAGAAGGGGCATGTTATGTCGGGTTTGATATATACCCTCTGGTCGGAAAATAATATATCTTCAGATAGTGGACTAGAATTCGAAAAAGAAAACGAGAACATAAAGAAAGGAGAGAGTTGTTTAACAATAACAAGAAATAATTTCCTAATCTTGAGGGACAATCCACAGGTTATAGGGACATGCTCAGAATCCCTGCGGCATAAGTTTCATTAATCATTCTACGATTACGAGAAAAACCCTAGAGCCTTAGGCAATTTGGGTTAACTTCACTTTGACTTCCCTCTTTCTTCAAAAAGTCAAAGCAAAACCAGTTTTACACCGCCCCAAAATCCGAAGACAGAGAATCACAGTGATGGACACAGTTCTCACGTCGGCGATAGAAACAAGAAGAGCGCGATCGCATTTCCTGAAAAAGAGAAAAAAAGAAGGGAAAGAAAAAGCATGAGAAACCACATCAAGTATGCTTTCTTCGATTCCATGAGAACGTAAGAGGCTAGATCTGAACACATTCCGCGAGGATGAAGGACTGGAACTCACCCAAGACGCCGACTGCTGTACGGGCAGCATCTGCAGAAACCATGGCTGCTGAATAACGATGAACCGAACTGAACTCCAAGAAAGCACCAAACCAGAGAGAGAGGCTAAGCTCGAGCTGAAGCCCAGATCAGAGAGGGTGATCGCCTTCTTCTTCGGGTGTTCTTATGCGAAGTCCATGATGAGAGAGTCATAAATATTAAGCAAAGGGGAGAGGGAGAGGGTGTTCGGTTCGTGTCTATCTCAAGATCAGGTGTGAAGTCTCTCCCTCAACATGCATCAGAAAGGCAGGTTGGTCACTTGCATGACATGTGCTTGGCTCTTCGACGCTTTTATACTACACATGGAGGAGAGTGGCCTTCAATGTCTCTCTTTCGGCTCGGCACTGCCTTCAAGGTTATCACAGCCTTGCGAGGATTTTTCACCTTAGTTGCCCTAAAAGAGTAACTTATGACTTATCAACCGGCGCTCTCAAAACATCCATTAAACTTATATGATGAAAAAAAAAAGGTCGATATTTAGAATATGTAATTACATGTACGACGGTAATAGTCGTACATTCAAAATGACAAATATTTTATTATTTTGTTTCTCAACAAATGGCCCAAAATACGGATCGATTTTGGGCCTTTCCTGCGCAGCTTAAGTGGAAATATATTTTGGCCATTCAATACAGGAGATTGAGTTGCATGAAGTATATAGTAAGTCATTCGGTCTATTGATGGAGATGCATCGAGAGCATAGATATTAGATATCATATCAAATAATGTCTATGCTAAGTGGGGTATTTCATCGGCCGAGATTTAGCTATTTAGGTGGCTTTTTGCTCGTGAGTTCCTGAGCATTTTGGCGGCTCATTTTACTCCATGTCGTTATAAGAACCAGACATGGTCAACCAATCATGTTATATATGAGATTTTGTGAAACTACTGCCGACTTTTCTAAAAACTTAAGCTGTTAGATGAATGTGTGATTCAATACTTAAATATTCTAACACTCCCCCTTGTGTGGACGCTAGATTTTGGCTTAAGCCAATGGCGTAAAATATGTATTTAGGGAGGCAAATAGTGGTCTGGAAAGATTTGAACTCAATATCTCTTGTCTTAATATCATGTGAGAAGCCCAACCCACAAATTTAAGCTGATAAATAAAGGGAGACTACATGAATATGAAGAGCATATGAAACATGTCGTCAAGCGATGAGACAATATTTCAACACCCCTCCTCATGTGCAAGATGGATTAGGAGTGACGTGTGGAATTTGATTCATGGCGTGGACGCACATACATGAAAGGAATCGAATTGACTCTAATACAAGTGAGATTTTGTGAAACCACTGCTAATTAACTGTTAGATGAAGATATAGTTTAATATTCGAATATGCTAACGTTATAGTAGAAAGTGTCCACTTGCAATAGCAGTGATCATTCGGTGGTGAGCCTGAGACATGATTTGAAATATTTGATATTGAGCCACAAAAAAAAAAAAAAAGACGTGTTTATTTTCTATAATTGTCATATGAAATCATTTTCTATAACCAAGAGATTCGTCTACTATTATTACGCATATCATGTCGTGAAAAATGAGGCACTTGATTGATTTGTTGAGACCACATTAACTCTATCGTCATTTAATATTATCGTTGCATCATATATTTTCTCTATTTAAACAACTTCGATAGTTCGAATAAATAAAGGTGGAGTTTCCTCTGGAATTTTACAAAAACAATGGTTGAAATTTTACGTGTACTTTTGCGTTCTCTAGTTTCCAAACATACACTCTGCGCATTGTCATTTCGAAACTTATACTTTCATGCTAAGATTTGAAAAGAAATAAACATTGTACCTTTAAGTTTCTATAGCTTTGTGACCTTTTTATACTAAATTTCAAGGCATAAAGTGTATATTTCGAAAGAAAAAAAAAATACGGTGGTAAAAATTGTGATTTTTCTTTATTTAAAGGGTGCAAAAATACTGGTAAACTAAATAACACATGTCGTGCCGCTGGCTCACTTTCATGGGCAAGATATATTGACAGTTGAGGATTAGGAATTTTGCTACCATAGAACCATTACAGTTGCGGTCGCCAATTTAGCTCATTTCCATACTTGAGGCTGTTGGGCGGCCCTTGATCCTTCTGACCTAGAACTTGCTTTCTACACATATGTTCCTCTACGCCTAGGACACTAGAATATCGTACAATGAACGAAGCAAGGATGACTTTTGTAACTGTCCCGTTTCAATATTATTGGATATGGGACACAATTCTTGTAAAACAAAAAACAAAAAACAAAAGGATTAGCAAATATACATTTCTAGGCATGTTTCTTGCACCTGTTTCGGCATGCTTCACATGATGTCCTGTAAAGTGTGATGTATATAGCGCTCAAATTTTTGAAGTAGTGACGAAAATGTTCTTTGCAGTTAATTAGGTATAAATTAGCTGGATTAATGCATGTTAAGATTGTGATTGTTGCCAAAAAGCAAGAGAACAAAGAGAAAAAAAAACGAAGGGGAAAAGAAAAGTTTCGGTTGAATGTCGGTTGGATAGTACTGGCTACAAGGTTGATGGTGCCGGTTTCCATTTCCTTCTTTAGGAAAATGTGCTTTTTGACCTAAAAAAGAATTGGGAAAAAGAGCTATTTTATTTCATTAAAGAGAATATCTATATGATTTTCGGTATATTGCTTACCAAAATAATTATTTCGTTGTTTGGTTGGTCCTTGGTATGATAGGGAGAAACTTCAATTATTGATGGGGTAGTCCCACCTAATATAGAGTGATTCTATGTTTGTTGTCTGCTATATTTTGCAGACTAATCGAGTTTGTCGATGATTTAAAACCTAGATTTCGGATGACCAATTAAAGGCCTACAAGTTGCAAAAACAAGCTAGTTTAGCTAAGAAATTCTTTTGCGATTGCCTTCAAAGTCATTTTTTATATGATACTCTCATTTCCCAGGATGCGAGAGAAACTCGATTATTGTTATGCAATTCAATCGTATTTGAGTGGGAATATTGCGATTAACCATACCATCATCTCTCCCATCTACAAGCTTAAATTTGTAACTAAAGACCTAAATTCATATATACATACGAACCTCAGAGTCGACGCAGTAGGTTGTGGTATTGGGAGACTTCTAGCTCAGAAACTGTAAGTCGTCCGTCCGAATTTCATCAATTACGTGTAAACTGCTCTGAGTCCGGGCCATTAGTACATGCCAAAAGTTTAGACTTAATCGGTTAATGAGATTTGCAAGGTGTTTCATAGGCCTCTGGATAGCCGGGTTTTCATGTCCCCGGAAAGTAGATCATACAAATGTAACATAACTATGGACCTAACCTAACCAAGGTCTACTTACACTAGCTAGAGATGGACCTAACCTAATGAAGGCCTACCAATTCCTCTAATACATAGTATTATTGCCAACAGCCATGGAATTTAGGGTAGAAATCTTTCCTGAAAAACTTAAACAACCTAAAAAGTTGGGAATTTTCCATTGAGGGAAACAAAAAGCTTTTGGACTCTAGAAAAGCATGAGAGAATTGATCGTCAGAAAATAGAATTCCGTGAAACAGGGGAACTTCTTTGGAGACTATAATATAATTGCTCACTATTGTTTCTTCCCCAAAAATCTCTATTTCCTTGTCAATTATCATTCTCTTACCAGATTTGGGTTTCTCACAAAATATCACGACGCATTGTCCACAAGTTATGCACCAATTCAGCAAGGAGACCCGACACGACACATCGTTCGGTGGTGGAAGAGCCGAGTACGCGCATCAAAGAGAGGGAGAAATCACATGTAAAGAAAAACGACATTTGATTCCTTGTCAACTTGAACTGATGTATGAATTTGGACAGCTCCGGTTTCTGACATAAATTTTTGTGGTACATATCTTGTGAATTCGTCTTATGACAACTTTAAATCTTACAGAACGTGATGGCCATTTACAAAAACGAAATCTTAAGAAAATGGGTGAACTAACATGGTATTAGATCATGAGGCGCTCGGCCGGGTCGAGCCAGGAAGGTGGCTGACCTGTGCTACGGAAATCTTTCTCGGCACGAAACAAAATGATATTAGAGCACGTGTTAGGAGTTCGAATTGTTATATATTTCTTGATTTTTTCCCCGATCCTCTCCTCATATTTTCTGTTACGTTTCCATTTTGTCTTTTACATGAATGGTTTGCCGTATTGTAAGCTCATTTCTTAAAAAGCGTAAGCTCCTTCGAAAATCTTACGACTTAACGACATTTACATCGTTCAAGTTCAAGAGATCCATTTCATTCTCGTAAAAGAAACCTCATTCGAAAAGATTTCGAATCCGTTTATGCCGACATTTTGCTATATTTGTAGTACGAAAACAAAAACATTTGTGTGTGAAAAGCATTTCGAAAATGACTCTATATTTCGATATTTATACGTCCGATCACCTAAAATAGATTTGCAGTGTGAACTATAATTTGCAGAAACATAGACATGCTTGTATATTTATTTGAGTAGTGATACTTCTCTTGGTGACATCCATATGTTGAGGTATTGTCTCACATCGCTAGACAATGGGTCCAAAGCACTCTCTATGTTCATATGGTCTCCCTATAATTATCAGTTTAATCTTTTGTGTTGGACTTTTTAACAGCAATCTATAAATAGCGCATTGACTGTAATTTCGTTTTTCAAATCTTACGGCGAATATGTATAGATTTTCATATTAAACACCTGAAACTGTTACGGTATAAGAACTTTTTCACATCGATGCATCTACCATTCCTTAGTGATACTTTGAAAATGTCTCAGTACTTTCAAGAAGTCCCAAAAAAAAAAACGTGTCCTTATCGCCTCGGTGTGTGCTCATCACTAAATCTGGTTATCAGCCGTCGAACGTTTACGATGGCGGCTTTGTTCTCGAGGGATAAGAACGTGCTTCCAGCAGCAGACTGTGCTTTGTCATGTGCTTTGTTTCGCGGTTATTTGAGATTTATTAGAATCGAAAGTAATTTATATACCTCTTGATTATTCTGATAGACGAAAAGCATCTTTTTTTTTTGGAAAGAAAAAACTTATCGCCCGATCACGACGTCAAATCAAGAAGTGATGGAATGACTGTTGCTTTATTCCTCAGGAATCTGGGCGCGTCATTGCGACCGACACGAAGGACAAAGATGGAGGTGGGAATTTGCACGAGATGGTGTCTGCTGAAATCGACATTCCCCTGGCCCTTTGGCACCGGCCGAGGGCGAAGTGGGATTTGTCTGCACGTTCTCTCGTTTGGCCTTTTGCCATTTCGATTGCTGCTTTCTAAAAACTCGTCGTCTCCTTGTTCCTCCTCCTTTCTCTCCCGTCTTGGGAAGTTTTCTGCCCAGAGCTTGACGTGTTCAACTTTGTTTACAGGTAAAAAAGCTGTGATTATTCTTGTAATTTTCTGATTTGATACCGCTGAAAGAGAAAGTAACGTGGGAATAGGAGGGGGGAAAAAAAGATTAGTATCACGAAAAACTCTAAATTAGTTGACGTGAGAAATTTACCATAAATTAATTTTTTCACCACAAAAAACTCTCAAACTGATACGTCTGTGACAAATTTACCTCAAGCTAATTTTTTAATCACCAAAAATCCTAAACTGGTACATTTGTGACAAACTTATCCTCCGTTAATTTTCGTTAAATTGGGTTAATACCATAAAAAACCTCAAATTGATACACATGTGACAAATGGAGGATAAAAATCCCAAACTGGCACACCTGTGACAAACGGACGGTAAAAACCTCAAATTGGTGCACTTGTCAACTGCCACGTATCTTCCAATTTAACAATTTGATGGTAAAAATTAACGAAACTAACAAAGAGTAAATTAATCACAGATGTATCTGTTTGGGGTTTTTGGTGATATTAAAAAAAAAAAAAAGCCTCAAAAAAGGAGGAGGAGGGATAAGGAGCAACGCAACTTGGAAAAGCAATAATGGATTCTCCGGGCAAGATGTTTATTGGAGGTTCATGTTGGGTTGATCGATGATTTACTTTGTATACAGGATGATAATGGTGTTGAAATTATATCGTTGTTGTGATAGTTTGAGTATGGTATTTGAATTTCGTGAGTATGTAGTAGTACCATGACAACAATTTGTTAATTAGCTTCCATCATTAACGATCAACATTACTCACTCCACCAAACGAGTCGTGGGTCAATAAGTTGCACTAAAAGATGACTCACCGTCGCGTGCAATATAAGCTAATTTTGGAATTTAAGACGGCATTCGATGTTTGTACCTCCGCCACCCTCGCGGGCCACAGCGAGGGCGTCACGGCCCTCGCTCTCCCTTGTTATGGCCAACGAGGGCCGCTATCTACGTCAGCGTCGGCCGTCCTACAGTCAGTCGTGTCAGGTAGAACGGTCCATGTCAGTGATTTCATGCCAAAATTGGTCAGATAGGCTCAATTGGCAAAAGGTGAAAAGGTTTAGAATTCAATTGACAAAATTAAAAGATCTATGGCTGAATTGGCAAAAGTACAATAGGTTTGGGACTTTTCAGACAATTTTTCCTCTTAAAACTTGTCACGAAAGTGCACCTAAAACTTTCAAAAATGCAATCAAGTCTTAAACCTTATTAAATTGGTGCAATCAAGTCCTTCCGTTAGTTCCGTCCAATTTGGCTTATAAAAAATGCCAACATGAATTTATATTATTACTTTCTCTCTCTTACGTGGCACTGACGTGACTGAAACATGATGTATAAGTCTAAAATTAGGTCATTTTAATCCAAATCTGATTTTTTAATCCAACTTTTTTCAAATCAATTTTTTCAAAAGTTTAAACTGAAAAAGAAAGAAAAAGAGAGAGAGAGAGAGAGAGAGAGAGAGAGAGAGAGAGAGAGAGAGAGAGGCGAGGGCATATATGGTTAAAATTATCTACTTTCACAATGTGCTTATGATGTAGCACTCGGTGGACTGTCAGCTAGTATGTATCATCTTACGATAATAGAGTATGGTGTAGATCAATTGGAAGAGGAAAGCATAAAAGTAGTTTCCCCTAAGAGCAATCCTCAATCTCATCTGTTTTCCGGATTTGGAAAAGTGTGAATTTCAAGAACGGTAGTCTTATGATATGTTCGGAATCTGTTATGATACTCATCCACGACTTAAATATATCTTAATGCCTGAAAGTTGGTTTGTCCTTACTTAAGGATTGTATTCTGCAGCCCTCGCTGCCACCTCCCCACCATCCGCAGAAGGGTCGGCAATGGTAGGACGATGGCCGGCGGGGGTCACTAAAGTAGTCAACGCACCTATCGGAATAACAACCCATCATAGAAGTTTTTAACAAATAAATTTTCTCACACTTAAGGATATGATGAGCCACATTAAATTTCCAGCCACATCATTTTATTTCCACTCAATAATTACAGATCCTTAACTAGAAAATTTATAACGTTGCGAGAACAAGATCGTGAAGGTTTTGATCAAACAATTAGCCAAAAATGAAAAGCGAACTTAAAATGGTAGATGTTGCAGAAAATTGTTAGATTGTAGTTCATATGATGTTGTGGGATCTATAAAGTTATATAGGTAACTGAATCGTTCTTTAAAATAGTTAGTGTAAATGTAATTCCTTTCAAATCACAAGATCGTTACCTTAGAAAATTTTGTAAATGTAATCTCACGTCTGTCTGGCAACCCTAAATCTAAAACTCATTGGAGTCCTGTTAGGCTGGGCACTGGACGAAAACTCTATGGAAACCAACCCGCTTTCATGCCTGTGTCGTTAGGTCATATCGACAATTAGACGACTGGACCTGCCCTCTTTTGGCTTATAGGCCATGCAACCTTCGCTTGGATAACGCAAAGGTTGGCATGACCTCGCAAGTGAAGGCTAGGGCAACATGGCCGTTGCCTAGCATGTTAAGAGCACATGCGGCCTCGCCCGACGTGACAAGGGTCGCGACACTCTTGTTGCGGTCGGGCACAGCGGCCACAAGCCCTCGCCTAGCTTGCGTAGCGGCCCCGTAGATCCTCGATCATAGACCGCCGGGGTGGGCCGGCTTTGGACTCAAGATGACTGATAAAGCATCAGATCCTCGATCAGCGTAACATGAATTTGGATAATGTTCAGGCGAAGCTCAGATGACCAGTAGGTGAGATAATAATGAGATCGACAGAGGAGGTTTGGTTCATTTGTGTTTGTGCATTATTGACACTGGGAAATCATGGGCCACTTGCTATTTACTCGACCCCACGAAGTCAGAAACCTGTTCAGAAACTTTTAAAGCATTCTCGAACTGAACAAAAAATCTCTTCGACAAAAAACAATAATCAAAGAAAGCGAAATCATGTTTCTTAAACTTTTCTTTAAGAAAGTAAGATGTACTTATTTTGTGAAAAATCACATTTTTTTTTATAATTAATCTTCCGTATCTCTAACAAAAGTGAATAAACACAGTATATTTTTATCATGAACGAGAATATCTAGACAGGATTTGCTGTTAATATTAAAAATGACCTTAATGACAATTATAATCAGGACCTATGCCAGATTTTGTAATGAGTGAGGCAACTTGATGGACGAGATGATACATTGACTACACATGCACAGGCGTTCACTGTTTAGGTGCCACATGAAGTCCCATATCAATGGAAGAGGAGCATTCAAAGTGAGGCAGAGCTCGGAAACAATCTTGTATCGATTCACAGCATGGAACGGATCATTTCACTTGGCTGAAGCAAGAATAGAGTGGCACTTTTCACTCTTGAGGATACTGCATTCTTGAATCCCAACAGTGCCTTCTCTTGCCAAGGGACACTAACATCAACTACATTTTGCAGTTCGACTTCAGCCGAATCATCAGATACCAAAAAGAGGAAGGAGACAAGTTATGATAAGCAAAATCAAAACAAATGGAAAGAAAATGTAATCGGGAGAAGCGAGCAAAGAGCACATCGAAATGTACACAACCGACTGACCATTCCCCTTCTCGGTCGAAAGATCCCAAGATCACAACACACATCAGTGCCAATAAACAATTAAAGAAGAAAGCAAATGAAAGATTTGAAGCCAACGAAAACATGGAAACTTGCCCGGCAACAACACTAACTCTATACATGATCTTCTATGTTACAGGATGTGCGTGTCGGAAATCGTGGATGGATGCGGATAATTAGTAGTGCCTGCTTAGATTCTAAAGCCCAAGCCAGGCCACCTCTTAGTACCTTCTTTCTTCGTCCTCTTCGAGTTGGGGTCGATGAGGTTCTCTAGAGATTTGGCTTTTCTATTGCGAGACCTTCCAGCTTCTTTAAGCAGTTCAGCTAATCTACCCTGCTCATCTTCAAAATCAGGATTAGCTATGCCAAGTTTTTCCTCTCTCAGTTTGAGCACATACTCCAAGATTTCAATTGCATCCTCAACTCTGTGAATGGGGTAACAAAGTCAGTATAATATCAGAATAGTCACACTTAAAGCTTGCTAGCAGTTTATACTGGAATTCACTAGGGGTGTGCATGGTCCGGGCCGGTCTAGTCCCGGTATGGAACCGGGGACTGGACCGATAGTCCCGGTCCCCAAATTTTCGGGACCGGGGACCGGACTGGGACCGGACCGGCCCGGGACCGGCGGTCCGGTCCCATTGGGACCGCTAACACTAGTTCTTCAAAAAAAATTAAAAGTAAGACAGACATGGTAAATGCCATTGACTACCTAAACCTTATGTCTATTGAAGAGTTTGAGTATTCTGATGAAAATGAATATGAGTTATCTTCAGAAGAAGAAATGTAGACTCATCGACGATCGAATTAAAGTCAATCTTGAAGTGATCAGACTCTCCAACGCTTGGAAAGTCGATCAAAGTTTCGGACAACGAAACGGAGGTTTTGATCATGTCAGAAGCCTTACGGATCAAGAGATCCTTATATATATAATATTATTTTTTTGGCGGTCCGGTCCGGTACCATCCACCATGGAACCGGGGACTGGACCGCCCCCCTCAAGGACCGGACCAACCTGCCCGGTCCGGGTCGGTCTTGGTCCGGTCCAGTCCGGTTTGCACACCCCTAGAATTCACGATCTGTGTGAACAACCACGGTTCAACTCAAATTGGTCCACAAAAGAAGCAAGACTGTTACGTAAAGGAGCCTCAGTAAAGAGTATGCACATAATTGAAAAACAAGTAATACTAATGCAGCGAAAAGTTGAACTTTGGCTTGTAACCCAATTTACTGCAAGTATGCTAAAGATTAATCAATACGAGATAGTTTCATTTTAAATCTTCTCTTGGGAACATGATATGGAGATAGAGAAAAGAGAAAAGTAGCACATAGCATACAAAGCTGTGACTCTAAATAAAACACTGAATATATCTAATAACCGTCAAAAAGATAGCCAATTCCCCAATAACTCGAGATAGAATTATAGACCACACACCTCAGAATTGATTTCAACAGAGTTAATTTAAACTCAAGGTCAACGGACCTCATGAAAATATGGCATTATGCCACATGTATTGCGGTTGGCAATCCCCCGACTTGCCCATTCAACAGACTTAAGCAGTCAAAATTGACACGCGAGCGCTCAAAGAGAGAGAGCAATTCACAGTTTCCGAAAGAAAAAGTACCTTCCCATTGCATCATATGTTGCGGCAAGATTGCTATACACTCCAAGTGTATCCTGATGACAAGGGCCACACTCTTGTTCAAGAATACTCCTTGCTTCTTCAAACAATTCAGCAGCCTCGTCAATCTTGAACAACTGCACACAAGCTAATCCCATCTGGTTCAGTACAACCCCAAAGAAGGCCGACTTCCTCTCTCCACTGGCCCTAAGTTTAGTCACTGCATTTTCAAAGGAGCTTCGTGCTTCTTCATACCTCCCAATCATGTAAAACATCACTCCCATCCTTGCTTCTATTCCTGCAATACTGCTCTGCTGTCCCGGCTTGTCCTCCAACAATTTCATAGCCTTCTGCAAGAGCTTAAGCGCCTCCTCAGGCTCATCCACAGACTCATAAATTGCTGAAATTTCAGTCAACCCACAAGCAATTTCCTCTGCTGTAGTTCCCGGCAAGGGTTTGGAATAAATTCGAAGGGCATTTTCGCAATAAGATTTAGACTCGCGCAATTTTCCTGTCCGATGGTACAGATCTGCTAGACGAACATAAACAGAGGCAACTGAAGGGTGGTTGTCGCCTTTTGATGATTTGAAGACAGTAAGGGCCTTCTGGTAAGAAAACACTGCCTCGTCAAAACGACAAAGTGAAAGGTAAATGTTGCCGATGCTAACATCGATTGCAGCAACCTCATTGTCCTGTCCATTTGCAATCATTGCCATGCTGGCAAGGACAAGGTGCTCGAGAGCGGACTCAAAGTCTCCCTTCGCCTCGCATATTAGAGCCATGAGCCGGCGATCAGCCGCTTCTTCAAGAGATGCTGGTTCACTATGCGCCCGATGGATTTCAAGAGTTCTCTTGGACAACTCTTCTGCTTTATCAAACTGCATTGCTTGGACATGGGCCTCAGCTAAGTACCTGCAGTTTATGAGTGCTGAGACATTTGAAATGTGTCCAAAATTATGAAAAACAACAAAGCAAAATTTACAGGACAGTGACCATATCTACGCACTCCAACTTAATCTTGGGCAGTCAGAATATTCCAGAAAGTTTGACCAAAGAAAGAAAACAGAATGTTCAGCAAAAGTTTCAATTCATTGATCCATGAAGAGAAAATCTCCTCAGAAGCCAATCTATTTGGTAATGTTCATGAGATCAAGCAAAGAACACAAAGTAATACTTCAACTGAAAATTGTTCTGCTATTTTCAGCAAAAGACCAGTTAAAGAGTGACCGCCAAAATCTTTTAGGAGTCATTTCAACTCGTAAGGAATGGCATGGAAAACAATGCAAGAAAACATCATTAGTTGTCTGCTACAAACAGTTACTCTCGAGCCACATGGAAGACTGGAAATGGTGAACAGATACAGAGCTCAGGTCAAAAATTAACTACTCCCGAGATATAGCCAAGTAAAGATCTCTGGAGAAGATAATTCTCCCAAAATTGAAGTTGGAAGTAGAAGGCAATGAAGGTTACCATATCTAATCAACGACATTTGCCAGAAGACCGTAGTTTTCTCTTCACCAGAGTTCATTTACACATCAGAACGAGAGCACCTAATATACTTTGAAGTTCAGGACAGCTAAAAATCAACTATCATAGTTACTCCGGCAGTCACCTCGATGCTCGTACTAAGTTTCCCCAATTACTAACGGAAACTAAAAGACTTCGACAAAACCACATTATGAGCATCAAACCTAGGGTGTCATGTACATCCATGATCAGCACTCCACGGATCCAATTCACACAACCCAAAGGCAGCATTTTTCGGCTAAAGTCAGAACCCAGTTCGCATCATGCTTCAGTCAAAATATTCCCAAGGTTGCTAATTACAACTCCCTAGTAAGCTACGCGCATCAAACTAAGGGAAGCAAGAACCTTCCAAAATCCACAGATACCCCGCCCGTCGCATCCAAATACTAAAATCTGAGAAAGACGGACAAAAAGAAAACAAAAAATCTAGCAATCAAAACCACCGTGACACACCTGCAAGTCTCGCCCACTCTCGGATCTGTCTCCCCCAGTGCCTCGATCTGTATCTTCAGCCCTTGCTCATAGCACCCAATGGACCGATCAACCAGGCCCAGCATCGAGAACGTGTCCCCTAGCTGCATATACCCGGAGAAAGAGGCGAGCGCGTGATCGGGACCGCGCCCCGGCTCGGGAACCTGGATCGCGCGCTCCAGCGCCGGGACGGCCTCCTCGAACCGGCCCAAGCTGCAGTAGATCGCCGCCAGCACGTGCAGGCTCATAGCCAGGTCGAGGCTGGGCTCGCCGTCGGCGGCGCACCGCTCGAACGACTTGGACGCCCGGATCGCGTAGTCGAGGGCCTTGGCGGGGCCGTCGCCGGAGGCGATGGTGTCGCGCGCGAGCTTGAGGAGGAAGGGCCCGAGATCCGGGTTGTCGAGCGACGAATCGGGCAGGGCGGGGTTGGGGACGGAGCTCGGCGACTCCGGCGGGGGCTTTCGCGGCGAGAACTTGGAGCGGGAAGGGGAAGGGGAGGGGGGCTTCTTGGGGAGAGGGGAGGCGGGCTTGGGAGGGGTCGGCTCGGATCTCGGGGTCTGGTCGGGGAGGGAGATGCGCGGGGGCGGCGCATCGGGCGGGGTTTTGACGGAGACGAGGCCGGGCATGGCGGCGGTGGGGGGATTCGTTGTTCTTGATCGTGGAATTTGAGGTAATGCAGAAACTGATGCTAGAGATAGAGAGAGAGAGAGAGGATTAATTCAAGAAGTAGAAATAGGACTGGCCACCATTCTCAACCACTGTCGATCAGCTCTTTGCTTTGCTGCGTAAACCGAGCGAGAGATAGAGAGAGAGACTGCGGATCGATCCAGATCGGTTGGAGCTTTCGCTCCTTCTTCTTCGTCGTCGTCGTCCGTGAGAGTGTGCACAGTACGGTGAGGGGGTAAAATGGTAAATTGTGTATTGACTTTTGTTGGCCTAGGGAGAGAGAGGGGAGGCATCTTTTTGTTTGGTAGGTCCGACTCCGGTTGCTTGCTGGTGGTTGGTTACTTCTCTCTCTTTTTCTTTTCTTTTCTCTTCTCTTTAATTTATTTATTTGCTTTGTTTTGTTCGTGTTTCTTTATTCAGATCCATTTTCATTTTAAAGAAAATTCAAAATAAGGAACCAAAGTGCCTTTATTTTCTCATATAATAACTTAAAGTAAACCTTATTTTAAATAAAGACCTGAAGTGCTCAGATTATTTCAAGAAAGGATCTAGCCGAAGGGCATTTTTGTCGTTTTTCGTCTTCTTTTCTTTTCTTTTTTCTTTTCCTTTTTTCTTTTTTCTCCCCTCCTCTCCCATGCCATCACCGGCCTCAGGCTGCCCTCGCCTGAGCGGAGTCGAGCTACCCGATGGCTTGGGGTGGGGTGGGGTGGGGATAAAAAAGAAAAAGACAAAAAAAAATACCAAAAAAGTAAAGGATAAAAATTTCTTTCGACTATGCCTTTTTTAAAAATAATTTGAGCATTTAAGGTTCTTATTTAAAACGAAATTTACCTTATATTCTTATTTGATAAAATGACGGCACTTCGAGGTTTTTTTGAAATTTTTTCTTTATTTTATGTCTATTCGGGTGTTTATTTATCTTTATTTGCAGAGCAAGTCCCTCGTGAATCGTGATCGATCATAGTCATCTCTTTGCGACCGTTACCGTTATATCTCTTTTGCCCACCTCAGAATCGGTGCCAATACTTTCTCAGGCCTTTCGCTTTTTTACCCTTTCATACTACAAGTTTTGGCACCTGTCCGAATCCCCGAATCGATGTCCCATGGGTTTTGAAAATAACAAATGTAATAATTCTAACAATAAGCATATCATTTTTATTTTTCAAATATTGAAATCCGAAAACATCTGTTTGCGCCAAAACCAATCCCGCCTCAATTGACTCCGTTGCATTAGCACATGATGTTCGATTGACCGTCGCGAGATCGGAGTCCTGCATCTCCAGTGAATTGGTTAGATTCCGACACCTCATCGTAGGCACGATAAGATTACGACATCGAAGAGCTTAGCTTGTTAGGGCGCGCATGATAACAGTTCTATTTCTCTATTTTTCTATTTTTTTGTTCCGGGGAACAGGTTTGGAATATAAATCCATTTGGTAACACAATTTTATTTTTCTATTCCCGGGACAAATTTTTAACCCAAAAATAGATTTGGAAGAGAAATCAAAATTAGAAAAAAGTTACTTTTTTGTTTCTGGAACAAAAAATAGAAATAAGTTCGGGCCATCCAAAATTTAGGGCGGCACTCGTTAGGCTTCTTCTTCTTCTAAAGTGCGACGTAGAAGCATTTTCTCTCTGCCCTTTCTCAGTCAATTCAACCCAACACTGAGCTCGATGATTTGATTCGCCGATCGCACTCGCAAAGCCTCTCGAGTTTGGATCGGAAGCTTCGTCCGGCGTCTCGAGCACGCGGACCGTGCTCTCGCAAAGGAAGACGGAGGAGCTCCGCGAGTGAGGGATTCGGAAAGGGAATCGCGAGACGTTGCGGTGAGGCGGAGGAATTGAGGAGCAAAGGAGAAGAATCTCCAATACTCAGGTTTGCCTTTGCAAAATTGTAATATTTTTTATGTTAATTCACTGATTCGCCTTCAATTTTCGTGCGATGCTTTTTAGGTCTTGTTCTGAGTCGAATACGACGAAAGCGAATTTTTGTCGGTTTTCTTGGCTGTAGTTGTTTGTCTGTGCAAAGTTGAATTTGAGGTGACAATTGACGAGTCGTTTTTGTTGGCATTGATACGCGTTTCTGTCTTGTTGTGGCGTGAACTGATAGGACTTTCACTCTATATATTGATATTGCCTTCTGGGTTTGTTTTCTCTGCCTGGAGTTTGGGAACTTTCTAGTGTTCCATGGATACATGATTGGTTTGAATTTGATACCTGCCTGATTCCTCACTTAGCAAAAGCTAATTTGCTGCCTGACTCTCACAAAGGGCTGAAGGTAATCATAATTGTGTGAAGGGACGTAGGAATTAGTACAGGACTTGCGAATTTGTTATTATTAATTTTTGTAGAGTCGCATAAGGCATTTGGGCACTATATTCAGGTTAATATTGAACGATTTTCTTTAATCTAATCTTTGAAGTTCACAATTCTCCAGCATATATTTTGTCTTTTCTTTGTCAACGTGACTTCAGGATGATTTGGTAAAAGACATTAGTATCTGGTGGAAACAAAAAAGAGAGAAATATATTTTGCAGCTGACTAAAAGTTTCAGCTTTTCGTGTACTCCGCATGTGCTGGATATGTTGTATCCGTGACCTGTCCCTAGAAACAAGTTTATGCTTGTACACGGTAGAAAATTGTGTACCTTGTGTGAAGTTTAGGCCACATTGACACTGCTTGTACATGAGTCAGTCGTGCAATTCGTGCCGTTCGTCTTGTTTCTCGTCCTACGATGTGCGTGCATGTATTAATCTGTGAGCTCCTGAGTTGGATATATGCGGTAAAAATATACCTACTTAGAGCATATTGTTTCGCATGTTTCTCTTGTAATTTGCTAGAGCTAATATAAATTAGCTTTTGATATAGTTTGGTGATACTATATGTATTTAACTCTATGACTTATGTATTTTAGATACTGTGGTTTGTTTTCTTTATGATGCAACTATGATGACGCTGTCGCTATTGTTGATTGTTATTGGATTCCTTACTTATCTGTTATGTTCATGTTCTTCTTTTGCGTGATGGCATAGGTAATATGGAGGGGGGTGAAAGTAGTGTCTATAATGGTCAAGTAGCATACCACCAATGGATTATCATGGGCAATATAGGAGGGCACGGCGATACGATAATATATGAGTTATTTTCTTTGTGATTGTATTATTTTCAACTCGAATTCGTTGCGATTGTAATCCGTTTCTTCCATTTAGTTTTGTATTTATATTTAAGGAGAACATAACGTGGAAATAAAATTTTGGAACTAGAAATTTTATTTTGTATTGTTATCAAACAAATTTCTATTCCAAGAAATAGAAATTTTATGCTGTTATCAGACGAATTTCTATTCCAGAAACAAAAATTTTGTGTCGTTATCAAACACGTATCTCGACTCAGAAACTCATCTAGGGAATAGAAATAGAAAATCTATTTCTGGCCAGAAATAAGGTCAGGGAAGAGAACTTTGTCATGCGCGCCCTTAGAATCTAGGAATTTGCAGTGACGAAACCCTAAATAACAAATGTAATAATACTAACAATAAGCACATCATTTTTATTTTTCAAATACTCAAATCCGAAAAAATCTGTTTGCGCCAAAACCAATCTCGCCTTAATCGTGTCCGTTGCATTAGCACATGATGTTTCGATTGACCGTCGCAAGATCGGAGTCCTGCATCTCCGGTGAATTGGTTAGATTCCGACACCTCATCGTAGGCATGACAAGATTATGACATCGAAGAGCTTAGCTTCTTAGAAATCTAGGAATTTGCAATGACGAAACCCCTGCGGCTTTAATTTTTCCCCTCTCTCGATTTCCGAAAAATCATTCAGGGTTTATATTGTAAACTATTTTCTTAATATTCTATCGGTGTAGTTGTAGATGCATCCTAATAATTGTTTGGCAATGAAAGGATACATCTTGGCTTCTTGTGATAACTTAAAGACATAGCATTACTATCAAGAAATTGAATAAGACTCTACTTTTCATAATTCATCCGATGATTGGCTCGTGACCGTCTCGCATTGCGAATGCAGTCAAGTAATCCACAACGGGTTCTTTATGTAGAAGTGAACTAGCCAAATGACCCAAAAACTAATTAATTCGAAACGTTTCTCTAAACCTGGATTATTTTATTTTAAGCAAAAAAGAAAAAAGAAAAAAGAAAAAAGAAAAAAGAGCAATGGAATGATGAAACCATCATGGTCAATCGAGCATTAGGTGCAAGTGGCATCCAAAAAGGGACCCCCACCAAAATGGTTGGAACGGGCTGGACCCTGGACGTGCTAAAGGAGACATCGAAGCATTCTAGAGCATTAAGGGATGTGCAGCCATTTGATTAAAGAAAGGTTAGGCGATAATCATGCGATATTATTGCGTGCCTTGATCTTCACGTCATGATTTATCCCTTCGATCTAAATTCAAGAGCTTAGGTTAGCTACCCCCCCTAAATCCACACGTATGCACCCATCAGCCCCGCCATTAATTACAATAATTAAAAGTCGCGAATAGGCGGATTTGGTGGACTGTCTATACGATAATTAAGAGCTCGAATAAGCCGAAAAATAAGATGGGACTCCAAATGTATCAAATGTTCCTTCTCAATCATATTATTAACGTTACTGCATTGCTAGTGAAAGGGATAACGACACAAGTAGTCCCTGAACTTTGACCCAATGTGAAATATAGTCCATGAACTTTTAATTTGACCAATATGGTCCCTGAACTTTAACCCAATGTGCAATGTGGTCCCTGAACTTTTAATTTGATCAATATAGCCCCTAAATTTTTGGAACATGTTCAACTTAGTCCCTGGACTATATGAAGATGTTCAATGTAGTCCTTCCATTGATTCAAGTTCAAGGTCTAAGTTGAACATGTTCCAAAAGTTCATGGACCATATTAGTCAAATTAAAATTTCATGGACCACATTGCACATTGGGTTAAAGTTCAGGGATCATATCGGTCAAATTAAAAGTTCAAGGATTACATTGCACATTGGGTTAAAGTTCAGGGACCATTTGTTTCATTTTGCCCTAGTGAAATGGTGTCGTCTATTTGTGAATGGTTATAGTTTCCTCCATTCTCGGTGTCTTCGATCACATCTACTATCGGTGGACTGAGGATCGTGGATATCTACCACATGCAAACTTTGCAAAGGATAGATGCAGGTGATGTCCATCTTTGTAGCCCACTAACCGGAAGAGTCGTCGAAGGAAAATTCCCTCGGAAGGAAACACCGTGTCGTTTAATAAATATTTATATTCTAGATAACTTGATATCCGTTAGACTTGACCATGGATCTGACGGCCCACGAACCTACCACAAGGGCCCAATGACTTTATGGGTGGGCTTGAGCAAGGGAAATTAGTGAGAAAGTCCGGACTGACCCAAAAGACTTTCATAGGCTTAGGCAAAAAGTTTAGGCCCAAATCGATCTCATCAAATGACGACTTCTAATATGGAGTGCGACAAATGATTTAGTTGTTCTAATCCAAGTACAACACATCTATTAATCCTATTATGTTTTTGAAACCCGAGCACGGGCAAACGAGTCATAAATGGATAACACATTAACATACAAAATTTGAATATGTCTGAAAGTGTCATTGACAAATGCGAAATGTTTAATGTTAAGTCAAGAAAGACAAGTAACTATTCATGTACAAACGGATCGACTATAGAAATTTTCATACTCATAAAAAAAAGGAGTCGTTCCTAGATCTGCAATTAAGCAGATATCATCTGAAATTTACAAAATCTATGATATATCAATCGAATATTTATCAAGGTACAAAAAAAAAAGGTTAACGTGCCCAACACACACTAGGGTTTGATAAAGAGAACGGACGACATGACCAAAAAAAGGCCGGTCCAAAGCTACATGAAGCCCAAAGGAACACCCATTTTCTTTGTCCTTCTGGCCCATCACCGTAAGTCCTTTTGATGGTCAACAGCCGTGCATGTTCATTTTGACCTTAATTCAGACAAACTCTCACCATCAAAGAATTAACTAGACCTATCAAAATGGATCATAAACCTATTATTTCACCCATATTTGATGAGCCGTATTTATGTTTAAGTAAACGGGCCATAAATGGGTTTAAAATGGTAAAGCCTTAAATAAGGAAAATTGTCCAAAAAAGTCATAAACCTATTGTACTTTTGCCAATTTAATTTAAACCTTTTAATTTTTCCAATTCAGTCATAATTTTTTTTTAAAGTTTTTTCAATTAAGTCCATCCGATCAATTTTGGCAAGAAATTGCCGTCATGGACTTCGACCGTCCTACGTGGCACAACCGGCGTTGACGTGGACAATCTTTAATAATATTCTAATATATTTTTATATTTTTATTTTATTTTCTTTTCTTCTTCACTTTTTCTTCACTGTGTTAGCGAGGGCCGGTAGCAGGCGAGACAGCCTTGCCCACATCTGGATAAGGCTTCCTCGCCCGCCGCTGGCGGCCGGTAAGGGCCCGACGACCCTCGCTCATGGCCAGCTGAATTGCAAAATTAAAAGGTTTAGGAGTGAATTGGTAAAAGTGCAATAGGTTTATGACTTTTTGGATAATTTTTCTGCCCTAAAAAATATGAGTGTTAAATGGATTCATAACTTATTTAGACTCAACCAACCTCTATGACTCTCTCTCGCCCTTACTCGATCTCGGGCTCGCTCACTTTGTGCTCTCACCTCAGTTTAAGTGTTAGTTTTCATAGATTTGGTTAAATATAAAAGTGTTTTAGGGGTATGGATTGGATCGATACGAGTCACTAAATTTGTATTGCATGTAATGAATTAAATGAGTCAATTTGGGTCCGTCCAATTTTGTCCCCATCCAAACCTAATCCACCTGTTTGACAGGTCTAAAATTACCATTTGTGCTAGATTAGAATTTCATCGATATTACAGTCTAGTTCAACCTGTATTTAGTGCATAGTATCTCATGGAGCTGTCATACCTAGCACCGTAGGTACAATCCGCACAGCCAACCCCTCCTTAGGCGCGACTATGAGACCCGTTCCTCGCCACCGGACATTCGAAGGAAGTCCCGACTACCCAATTCACTAATCATGTACGATCGAGATTAACAAGGCGGTCGGTCTGGCCCCATCGGCAAGCGGGGTAGAACAAGCATGTCTGTCAGGTACAATATTCCCGGTATTAAATACTCATACGGTCACTATTACGTGAAAAGGAGAAGAAACGGGTCCACGGTAACTTTTGCCATATACTTTCTTAGGAAACTAAATGGCCCACCAAAAATTTCTCCATTATGCATGATTCAATCTTAGAAATAAATATCCTTGCATCATAAAGTTAAGCAGGTTTAATGGGGAAAATTACCAAAAAAGTCTTAAACCTATTGCAATTGTGCCGATTCAGTCATAAACCTTTTTTTGTGTCAATTCAGTCCTTTCGGCCAACTTTGACCGACCAGCGCTGACGTGGACACTGACCGGCAATAATGTGGACGTCGGTGCTGACGTGGACGATTTTTAATAATATTTCATTATTTTTTAAATTTATTTTTTTTACTTTTCATTTTTTACTTTTTCCTTTTGTTTTCTACTCCTCTTTCCTCTGGCTGGTCACCGATCCGGCAAGCAGCCGGAACCGGCGAGGGCGAGGTCGGCCTCGCCACCATCGCTGGGTGACCTCGCCAGATTTGGGCGAGGCCGACCTCACCATGGTTGCGCGAGCTCAGGTTCGAACAGCCATGGCGGCCGAGCTCGAGCAGCCATGCCGGCGAGCTCGCCCAGCAACGGTGGTGAGGCTTGGCCTGGGCAAGGCCGACCTCGCCCTCGCCGGCTCTGGTCAGTCGCCGAATCGGCGACCGGCTAGAGGAAAGTGGAGAAGAAAACAAAAAGAAAAAGGAAAAAAAATAGATTAAAAAATATTAAAATATTATTAACAATCGTCCACATCAGCGCCGGCGTCCACATCATCGCTGGTCAGCATCCAAGTCAGCGTCAGCCGGCCAAAGTTGCTCGGAAGGACTGAATTGGCACAAATACAAAAGGTTTAGGATTGAATTTGCACAAAAAAAAGTTTAGGACTGAATTGACACAATTGCAATAGGTTTAAAACTTTTTTGGTAATTTTTCCAAATGTGTAATCAATTTAATAATGACGACAAGCTTTATATACTTCTTTTGCAGGACAAATAAAAAAAAAAATAGATTCATTTTCATGTGATTTCCAAGAACTAGAGATGGTGGTGGTTGTGGGTCATTTCTGGCCCAAGCTCAATGCGTGTCTATCCAATAATTAAGAGCTCAAACGAGTCGAAAATAAGATGAAACTCCGAGTGTATCAAATGTTACTTCTTAATCGTATTATTAGTGAACGGTTGTAGTTTCCTCCATTCTTGGTTTCTTCTCTGATCGGTGGACTGAGAACCGTGGATATCTACCGCATGCAAACTTTACAAAGTACAGATGAAGGTGATGTCCATCTTTGTAACCCACTAAGTAGAAGAGTTATCGAAGGAAAAATTCCTCTGGAGGAAACACACATCCTTTCAATATTGATACTTTACATAACCTGATACCCGTTAGATTTGATCATGGATCTGGCGGTCCACAAACCTGCCATAAGGGCCCGATGACTTTTATGGGTTGGGATTGTGCAAGGGCAATCAGTAATAAAGTCTGGACTGACCTGAAAATTTTCATAGGCTTAAGCAAAAATTTAGGCCCAAATCGATTTCATCCAATGACAACCTCCGGAGAAAATTACCAAAAAAGTACTAAATCTATTGCAATTATGCCATTTTAGTCCTAAACCTTTTGCAATTGTGTCAATTCAGTCCATTCGGCGAATTTTGGCCTGTCGACGCTGACGTGGACGCCGGCCAGCCGGTGACCTAATATTTTAATAATATTTATGAATTTTTTATTTTTTTTTCTTCCCATTCCCTTCAGCTTCCCCTTCCCCTTCCTCGTTCTACCTCCAGCCGAGCCTCGCCGAGGTCCGGCAAACACATAATCGTGCGTGATGTGGATCGGCGCGGCGGCCCTTGACTCGTAGACCCACGGCGAAGGAGCGACGGCGGCTGCGGTGAGGAGGTGAGGGGGCGGAGGCAATGGAGGTGCGTGGGGTCTAGTTCAGCTGGTTCGGTTGCGATGGAGGTGCATGGGGTCTAGTTCAGCTAGTTCGATTCTTCTTCTTCTTCAGTGAGCTGGTGAAGTTGAAGCCGAAGAATAGGGACGAGGTTAGTGAACTGGTGAAGTTGAAGCGGAAGAACAAGGAAGGCGAAGGTGAAGGAAAAAAATTAAAAAAAATTAAAATAGTAGGTCACCGGTCGGTCGGCGTCCACGTCAGCATCGGCGGGCCAAAATTCGCCGGATGGACTGAATTGGTACAATTTCAAAAGGTTTAGGACTGAATCGGCAAAAAAAAGGTTTAAGACTAAATTAGCACAATTGTAATAGGTTTAAGACTTTTTTGGTAATTTTCCCACAACTTCTGATATGGGGGGGGAGGGGTGACAAATGATTTATTCGTTCTAATCCAAATACAATACATCTATTAATCCTATTATGTTTTTTGAAACCCAAGCACCAGCAAACGGGTCATAAAGGGATAACACATTAACATACAAAATTTGAATGTGTTTGAACGTGTTATTAACAAATGTGAAATGTTTAATCAAGTCACGAAAGACAAGTAACTATCCATGTATAAACGGATGGAATAGAGAAATTTCCATATACATTGAAAAAGGAGTCGATCCTAGATCTATAATTAAGCAGATGTCGGGTGCGTTTGAGAACCATTTTCCCAAGGGACTTTGGGTGTCCAAAGCCCCTTGGGCCAAATTTTTGGTGTTTGGCAAATTTTTTGAAAACATCTTTTGCTCAAAGTGAGCTTTCACAAGGGTGAAAGCCCAAAGCAGCTTTAGCTTCAAAGCTGCCTTGAGCTTTCAGCATTCTCGGCAAGCAACAGTGCCAAGGATTAGTGATTTTTTTGAATTTCCAATATTACCCTCACTCAGTCTTCATAATTCCACATTTGCCCTCACTGTCTTCATATTCTTCCTTACCTCTTTGGCTGCGTTACTGCTCCCTTCGCCTTCAGCTCCCTTGGACCGCCGCCGCAAGTTCCGCCGAGGAGGTTGCTGCCGAACGCCACCGCCGCATCGAGCCCCCTCTCCACGCCCTCCGCTGCGACAACTACCCCCTCCTCCACACGATCCCAACGCGCCCCGCCTCCCTAGATCTGGGCTTGCGAGGTCGACCCTCGCACGGCCATGGCAGGGCTCGACTTCACCGTCGCCGCCTCGCCGGCCGCGCCTCTGGCCAGTTGCCGGACCGGCTGGAGGTAGGGGAGGGGTTGGGGAAGGTAAAAAAAAAGAAAAAAAAAATTATAAAAAAAAATCATAAAAAAATATTAAAATATTCTACTAAATGCATTTGCGAATTTATGTTTACCAAACAGTATTTTTCCAAACTTTCTTTCCAAGACACTTTTTAATTACAGTTTACCAAACAGCTTTTGCATTTCACCAAAGTTCCTTCATACTAAAGGCATTTGCATTTTGTCAAAGGCTTCCTCCAAAAGCCTTTCCAAACGCGGCCGTCGTCTGAAATTTACTAATCTTTGATGTATTAATCGACTATTTAACAGGGGAAAAGAAAAGGTTAACGTGCCCAACACTCACTAGGGTTTGATAAAAGAACGGACTACCTGACCAAAAAAGGCCAGTCCAGAACTACATCTTAAGATGAAGCCCAAAGGATCCCCCGTTTTCTTTTTCCCTTCTGGCCCATCATCGACTGTAAGCCCTTTTGATGGTCATCAGCCATGCATGTTCCGATTGACCTGAATTCAGACAAGCTCTCACCATCTAAGAATTAACCTTTGTGCTAGGTTAGAATTTCATCAACATTACAGTTTGGTTCAACCTGTATTTAGTGCTTAGTATCTCATGAAGCTGTCATACCTAGCACCGTATGGACAATCCCGCACAGCCAACCCTCCTTACGCGTGACTATGAGACCCCGTTCCCCGCCACCGCATATTTGCATGACCGCGCAATTACCCAATTCACGAACCATGTAAATCCGAGATTAACAAGGTCGTCGGTCTGGCCCCATCGGCAAGCGGGGTAGAACACGCATGTATGTTATGTACAATATTCCGGAATTAAGGAAAAATTATCAAAAAAGTCCTAAACCTTTTGCAATTGTGTCAATTCAGTCCTAAACCTTTTTTTTTTTGCCAATTCAATCCTAAACATATTTTCATTTGTGCCAATTCAGTCCGCGCCAACATTTGGTGCTGCCAACGATGACGTGGTAATTTTTAATAATATATTAAAAAAATTGGAGTTATTTTTTTTTTATTTTTTTTTCTTTTATTTCCTTTCTTCCCTTCTTCCTCTGCATTTGCCGGCCTCAAGCCTCTCGCCGGAATCTGGTGAGGGCCGACCTTGCCTCGTAGGGGTGAGTTGCCCGAGGCTGACGAGGTCACCTCGTCATTGTCTGGCGAGGATTGTCCTCGCCGGATCAGCATTGCCAGCTTTGGCCTCTGGTGTGACGATATCTCTACTAGAGCTGAAGATGAAAGGACGTGGGGTTGCTGTTAGAATATATATTATGTGGGATTTATTAATTATTATTGCAATTATTAATTGGTCTAATAAAGAAAGAGATATTCAATTTCCTAATTAGTCTAATATGGAACTGGATAGTGTGGGCTGAATCAAATCTTATCCATAATGAGGGGATAGGTTAAAGACTCTATAAATAGAGCTCAAGTCCCTCTTGTAAACCCTAATGTCCACGTAACCTCACAAAAGGAGTCGTCAGAAAGCGATACGTGAGGGGCCGTCTCATTGAAGCTAGTGTCTAAAGGAGGGTTTTACAAGAGAAGCTCTTGAGCAACGGATCGTCGCTATTCCGCATCAAGAACGATGGATCCGAAACAAGGTGCGTAAATTCCTCTACTCCGTTATTGTGATTCGTGTATCTAATCATGGTGATCTTAGGGCGCTGTTAAAGTTTATAATCGCAGCTAACATGTGGTATTAGAGCCGCTATGATTTAGGTCACGAATTAACGGTTTTGGCTAATTTTCGTGTTAAATTATGTCTCGGAACTGGACCACGATTTCGACCCAGTGAAAGATTTTGACTTGTTCAGGATTTCGATTTGCATCTTTCAATCTACGCAAATCTGGATGTTTAGTTTTTATTTGTTTGAATTCATGGTTTTCTTTACTGTACGCAAACAAGGAGGAACTACTCTGCCACTAAGGACAAAAAAAAAGAAAAGAAAAGAAAAAGGGGGCATACAATATAATATATTTATTTGTGAGGCAGAAAAGAAGTTTTTTTTGTCAGAAGAAAGAAAAGAAGGATTTTATCTCCTTGTTATTCAAAGAAGCTGCACAGTAGAGTACGAGACTCTGTTGGTCTATAGATTAGACTCCAATTTGCACAAATCAGACTTCCTCTCTGACTCATCGTTGAATTTCCTTCAAAAGAAAACAAGTTCTGTTGTTGTTTCGCCAAAAATTGGCAGCCACGCCCAAGAGAGAATCCCCACACATGCTAGACCTGGGCTCGCACGTGCAGGCTGACATCACATGACGTCACTTCAGTCAGGGTAGACCCGACTCGACCTGACCTGTGACCCCGACCCGAATCGGTTGATTGTTGACTCGGGCCTTCCAATAGAACCGATCGTTGACCGGTCCGACTGGATCGTATGACCTAGTTCACCGATTCGGTCAAGGGATAGCGGTTGGATCGAAAAAATCGGTCAAATCGGTTTTCAGGACTGGCTGAGGATCGAACACATCCTTCGCATGTGTCAGCGCGTGAGGGGGCGTGACAGTTTCGATTGGCGAGTTCCAAGTACCGGTGTACTCGTATCATTATGCTCTCCCATGTGGTATATATTTATTTATTTTACATGTTGAATGCTTTTATGTACGAAAAGTACCTATGGAACCCCAAATACGTATATTGCTGGGAGTATTTTTGTATTTCTCGTATGTGCTTCTCTATGATTTGTGAAATACATGTACAAGCTCACATGTAAGCACCACATACAGATATGTGGAGCATAATTTATCAATTACATGTATATGGTTTAGCATGTATTGTTGAGTGCATTAATGTAAATTAGCACGGCATGTAACTTTTGTGGATGATTGCCCCTAATCTTAAGTCTGAAATTACATGCATACGGTAAATGTGAAATATAAGGTTTATATCTCAGTTTTAATCAATTCAATTGGGTTGTGACCGCCAAAGTGGCACACTTGATTGGATTTAATAAATAAAGGCTTATAAAGTATTGGGATGTCTCCTGTTTAATACGTGGACATACTCCCAAAGGAGGTAATTGCGTGTTGTTACATGGAGGGATACATGTACAGCATATGGTTGAGAATTGTCTAATCTAAGTATTTTCATACACCCAAAGGTGGTGATTTAACGAAGATTAAAATAAATTCTCATGGCCACTGTAATGTAGAGAGTATGCAACTGCATATCATGTTTTCTGCCCAAAGGTGATTATATGATGATGCATGTAACTCTCAAGGTAAATTTCACATTATGCAAATTATAAACATTGATTATTATTTTTTTCAGTCACCTTTTCTGTGAACGGCAATTCCATAGCTATTGAGATTCTTACTAGTTCTAATTTTAAGAAGTGGAGAGAGGATTTTTTGTTTGGTATAGAACTAGCAGATGTTCATGTTGCTCTTAATGAGGATAAACTGACAACTCTCACTGAGGCTAGTACAGAAGCCCAGAAAGCACACTTTGCTGCTTGGGAAAAGAGCAATAGGATTTGCTTACTGTCTATGAAGCGATCCATGAAGGAACATCTTAGAAGTGATTTCCCAGCTGACATCACTGCTAGGCAGATGATAGAGGCCTTGATAGCAAGAAATCGCGACTCTCCTAATGCTGAAATTGGGACACATTTATCAGGGTTGTTCAGCTTGAAGTATGATGGTTCTGTTGGTGTTAGGGATTATGTCCTAAGGATGGTGGATCTGCAAGCAAAACTCAAGGCGCTTGATGTTAATATTCCTGATGCTTGTATTGTGCATCTTGCACTTAACTCTCTTCCACTTGAATTTGGTATTATTCAAATACAGTATAATACCGCTGATCAAACATGGTCAATCAATGACTTGATTGCAAAGGTGGTGTCAGAGGAGATAAAGCTGAAGAAAGGTAAAGCGCACATTATTATGTATGCTGCTTCAAGTTTCGGTGTTAAGAAGAGTAAAGTGCACAAAAATCATACTCATAAAGGAACTCATTCATCCGCTGGTCCTTCTGACAAATTGGGTCCAAAGAAATCGACCTTTAAAAAGGACGATAATAATGGTAAGGATGGTCTCTGTTTCTTCCGCAAAAAGAGAGAACACGTAAAGAAAGACTACATTAAATATAAAAATTGGTTATCTAATCGTGATCCTAAAGGTAATGATTCTTTGGCATTGATTTGTGAATCTAATCTATCAGTAGCCTCATCTTATTCGTGGTGGCTAGATAGAGGTGCAACTAATCATGTTGCGTTTACCATGCAGGGATTCATAAATCGGAGGAAGCCAAATAAGGAAGAATCAAAGCTCACCGTAGGAAACAACAATAAAGTTGACGTCGAGTTCGTGGGAGATGTTATTTTAATTTTAGATTCTGGTTTTAATTTGATGTTGAGGAATACATTTTATGTACCTTCTTTTAGACGGAATTTAATTTCCGTTTCAAGTTTGGACATGTGTGGTTTCTCTTTTGAGATTTCAAACAATGCAATTTCTATTTCTTTTAATTCAAATAAAGTTGGGTAATGCACTATATCCAATGGATTGTACAGATTATGTTTATCTCCCAATGAAATATACGTCACTTATACAGCTAAAAAAGTTATTTCCAAAAGACCTCTATCTAAGGAACAGTCTTACGCAATATGGCATAAGCGTCTGGGTCATATCTCTAAGGAAAGAGTAGAAAGACTGATAAAGGCAGACATTCTACCCACTCTTAAAAGTGACCTAGACACATGCGTAGACTGCTGTAGAGGTAAGATGACTAAAATAAAGAAAAAAACTGCAGTCCGTAGTTCTCACTTGTTAGAGATCACTCATACAAATATAAGTGGACCCTATACAGCAACGTTGTGTAGAAATTTTTATTTCATCACATTTATTGATGATTATTCCCGTTATGGTTATCTGTACTTGATTAAGGAAAAGTCTAAATCTTTTGACAAGTTCAAGTTTTTCGGGCTGAAGTCGAGAAACAGCTGGGAAAAATCATAAAAATTGTCAGATCTGACCGCGGTGGTGAGTATTATGGTCGACATGGAGATGTTGGACAGCTCAAAGGGCCATTCGCCAAATACTTAGAGGATTCTAGGATTGTGGCTCAGTTTACTATGCCCAGTAGTCTTGAACAGAACGGTGTAGCTGAAAGGCGTAATCACACCCTTATGGATATGGTGAGGAGTATGATTAGCAGAGCTAATTTACCTGAATTTTTGTGGGGTGAAGCTTTGAAAATGACGTTTTATATTTTAAATCGTGTTCCTACGAAATTTGCGCCACTTACTCCTTTTGAATTATGGACTGGACGTAAACCTAGCTTAAGTCATCTGAAGGTTTAGGGATGCCCTGCAGAAGTAAGATTGTATAATCCAACTTTGAGTAAGTTGGACTCCAGAACCACTCGGTATTATTTCGTGTCTTATCCAGATAATTCGAAGGGATATTGATGTTATAATCCCATTGGAGTAACAAGAAATGTGGAATCACAGACAGCAAAGTTTCTAAAGCTAGATGTGGCCGAAAAGGGTGATTGCTCATAGACTATTGAGGATAACAGTACAGTGGGTACTTCTATGTCATTTTCTCTACCTATACAGACAATTGTGGAGATCCCGACACCACAAACTGAGCCTGTTGAGGTTCAGGAACCTGTTATTGAAGCAGTTCCTAATGAAGTTCTTCAAGCCTCTCAAGAACAGAATGAGGTTGAAAATGCTCCTTTAAGGAGATCTGTTAGGCAGAGACGATCAGCTATACCACTAGACTATATAGTCTATCTAGGAGAGCGGGATTATGATATCAGTTGTGTTGTTGATTCAATAACTTATGCAGAAGCTGTTTCTTGTTCTCAGTCTGATTTATGGTTAGATGCGATGAAAGATGAGATGCAGTCTATGAAACATAATGATGTTTGGGAGCTAGTTGAATTGCTTGAAGGTTATAAGCCCATCGGCTGTAAATGGGTATACAAGACTAAGAGGGACTCCAAAGGAAAGATTGAGAAATTTAAAGCTAGACTGGTAGTCAAGGGATTCACTCAGAGAAAAGGAGTAGACTATGAGGTAACTTTTTCTCCAGTCTCTTCTAAAGACTCTTTTAGAGTAATAATGGCTTTAGTAGCTCATTTTGATATGGAGTTTCATCAGATGGATGTTAAAACTGCTTTTCTGAATGGAGACCTGGATGAAGAAGTTTATATGGTACATCCCAAAGGTTTTGCAGCAGATGATACATGTAATATGGTTTGTAGATTGAAAAAGTCTATCTATGGTTTGAAACAAGCTTCTAGATAGTGGTACTTAAAATTTCATAGTGTTGTTACTTCTTTTGGGTTTATTGAGAACAAATTGGATCAATATATGTATAGCAAGGTGAGTGGGAGGAAATTTATTTTTCTTGTTCTTTATGTTGACGACATCTTACTTACTAGTAGTGATATTGAATTACTGTATGAGACAAAGCGAATGTTGTCACAGAACTTTGATATGAAGGACCTTGGTGATGAGTCTTTTGTCCTTGGCATTGGGATCCATAGGGATCGGTCTCGCCGCATTTTAGGCTTATCTCAGAGGGCATATATTGATCGTATTTTGGAAAGATTCTATATGCAACAATGTAAATCAGGAATTACTCCTGTCTGCAAAGGTGATAAATTGAGTCTTTCACAATGTCCTCATGCAGATATTGAGAAAGCACAGATGAAGAATGTACCTTATGCTAGTGCACTTAGTAGCATCATGCATGCTCAAGTTTATACTAGGCCGGACATTGCTTTTGCAATAGGACTTCTAGGCATATATCAGTCAAATCCAGGACACAATCACTAGGTTGCTGCCAAGAAGGTTTTGAGGTACTTAAAAAGGACTAGGGACTATATGCTGATTTATAGATATGTTCAAAATCTGCAGCTAGTAAGGTATTCAGATTCAGACTATGCTGGTTGTCAGGATGACCAGAAGTCAACAACATGGTACATCTTTATGCTGGCAGGTGGTGCAATATCATGGAAAAGTGAGAAACAGAAAACAATATCATCCTTTACCATGCAAGGGGATTTATAGCATGCTTTTCGGCTACTACTCAGGCTATTTGGCTCCAGAATCTCATTAGGGAGTTGACCATATTTGATTTTGTTGATAGGCCCATACAGTTATATTGTGACAATAACTCTGCAGTGTTGTTCATTAACAATAACAGAGGTCTCAAGGGGTCTAAGCATATGGAGGTCAAGTTTTTTACCATAAAGGAATCCGTACATAATGGTGACGTTGCAGTAGAGCATATTCCTACAGATGATATGATTACTGATCCACTGACTAAAGGTCTACGCCATTGTGTATTTGAACGACATGTCATTAACATGGTCTTAGAAGCATCGTGGGATGCTATTGTTTAGTGGGAGCTCTTTAATTTTGCTCTAATATAGTTTACATCTGTATTATGTTACTTTTAGTAACAGTTTTGATATGTATTGACTCTTTTATATTCAATAAAGTGTTTATGAATGTGATATTTTTATGTTGAATACATATCTATCGAAAAATCTCAAGTTTTGTGTAAACCTTGAGCGATGGCTGGGACATTTATTTTTAGCCATATACATATGTCTTGTTACACATAAAGTATAGTTAACTATAAAGTAAGCCATATATGGGTTCGTTGGAACCATAAGGATATTCTCTTGTAACATATCAGGTTTTGTGACACTTAAAGTAAGAGAATTGTGACTGACAAGGACGATAATACATAAAGTTTTCTCTGTTATTTGAGGTGTTATCCGTTTGCCACACTACCATATTAAATCCATATCAGTAAAGTTAAGAGCACTTATGACCATGGATGGCTCTGTGTCTTTTGATGCAATTACTGGCATGATTTAGTGTTTTGAAACTTTTTGGGATCGGATTGACTATTAAGGATTATCTCTAGACCAATATAAAAATACGCATTTACAGTGCAATTTTAATTAATATAGCCCAAGTGGGAGAATGTTAGAATATATATTATGTGGGCTTTATTAATTATTATTGTAATTATTAATTGGTCTAATAAAGAAAGAGATATTCAGTTTCCTAATTAGTCTAATATGAAACTAGATAGTGTGGGCCGAGTCAAATCTTATCCATAATGAGGGAATAGGTTAAAGACTCTATAAATAGAGCTCAAGTCCATCTTATAAACCTAATGTCCACATAATCTCACAAAAGAAGTCGTCAGAAAGTGATACGTGAGGGGCCGTCTCATTGAAGCTAGTGTCGAAAGGAGGGTTTTACAAGAGAAGCTCTTGAGCAACGGATCGTCGCTATTCCGCATCAAGAACGATGGATCCGAAACAAGGTGCGTAAATTCCTCTACTCCGTTATTGTGATTCGTGTATCTAATCATGGTGATCTTAGGGCGCTGCTAAAGTTTATAATTGTAGCTAACAGTTGCAAGTAAAGGCGGCATTTTTACAAATACTTGAGGTGCATCTAGGATGGCTGAGCAAAAAATTGCAAGATCAAAGCTGCAAAAAGAAAAGGCTGCGGATTTGGCGAGGGCAAGCCTCGCTTAAGACCAGTGAGGTCGACGTCGCTAGACAATGGTGAGGTGACCTCGCCCTTGCAAGGTGAGCCTCACTCGACTGGCGAGGTCGGCCCTTGCTAGATTCCTGTGAGGGCGAGCCTCGCTAGCTCTCACTTGTGGCCGGTCGCTGGCTCTCTCCTGTGGCCGGTTGCTGGCCATCAGCGAAGCCGACAATTGTAGAGAAAGAAGGGAAGAAAATAAAAAAAATAAAAAATATATCAATTTTAAAAATTGCCACGTCGGTGCCAGCTAGTCAAAGTTGGTCCGATGGACTAAATTAACATAAATGCAAAAAGATTTAGGACAGAATTGACATAATTGCAATAAATTTATAACTTTTTTGGGCAATTCTTCTCACGAATTGAATACTCATACTATCACTATTGCACGAAAAGGCGAAGAAACGGGTCCACCGTAACTTTTGCCATAGACTTTCTTAGGAAGCTAAATGGCCCACCAAAAATTTCTCGACCATGCATGATTCGATCTTAGTGATAATCCTCCTTGCATCATAAAGTTAAGCAGGTTTAATGTGTAATCAATTTGAAGTTGGGTGCAGGGGTGTAATAATGACGACAAGCTTTAGATACTTCTTTTGCTGGGCAGATAATAAAAGAAAATAGAGATACCTTTTCATGTGATTTCCAAGATCTAAAGGTGGTGGCTGTGGGTCATCTCTGGCCCGAATTCAATGCGTTTCTCCCTTCTCGCTGGCTTGCTTTCAGAGCAATCAACGATATAAAATGTGGTCTTTGAGATTCATTCCTCCGTTCAGGAAACAATTATATCTTCGCTTCCCCATCACATAATTCATCTCCTGTCCTTGATGCAGATGAGAATTTTACTTCGAGGTCATCATTCTCTTGAGAGCTGTCATCAACTTTTCAAAGACTTGTCTAAGTCTGTTCTGGATTTCTTTTTTGAGATTGTTTTTTATTTTATTTTTGGCAGTACTTCTTGATTTCGGCAACTAGGGTTTGCAGTTTGGTCGAAACTGGAGGATGAGATGCGAGCTACTTAGGAGACGACCAATGACTTTCCCATATCAATTCGATGAGCAAGTGTCTTCTCGGAATATCCCGATAAGTTTGGTGCAAAGAGAGTTCAAAAGAGATTAATTTGAATGAGAATGGATGGTTGGCTCGTTAAAAAGAGGCATAAGAAGTTCGAGAAAGATAAAAACAAGGGAAAATCGCCGAAAGAATTTCAGACAAAATGTATGATGGACACTATGTATTGAAAATGTGGAAAAGAATTAGATCCCACTCATGAAATCCTCACACTAGCGACTTAGATTCACACGGACCAGATGTTCCTAGGTCTCCATCCGTGCGCGTGTACGATGCGATGGATGGGAAGTCTTGTGTCCCAACTCCTCCCGCACTCATCTAACCTTTGTGACTGGAAGCTTGCTAGTGTCGTCATGGTGAGTGAGCGATGCAAAAGGGAAGACACAATTGATTCGTGGGAGTGGCGTCAAAGCGGTTTGTGCTAGGAGTTCTAAGATAGAAAGCCACATCTCTAGGGAGCTCTGAAGGCGAGATTGACCTCATGTGTACAAACTGATCGAGAGCTAATGCCGCTCTCCTGATGAGGCCATGGCAGACCGAAACCAATTGTGGTGCCCAAAGTGTTTTGCTCGTCTTGCTCAATGGATTGAATGCCCGAGCTTAGCTGGGCGTAGTACGGCCTAATGCGAGAACGCTATTTGCCGTATTGTTCTTAGGAGCAACATGAGAAGGAAGGCTAGCCTGGCATGTTCCCGGATCGCCAGGTGCCACACGGGCTAATTCCGCAGCTGAAATCTATTGGCCCATGACAACTTGGTATCAGTGCAGGAGTCCCTCCCATAAGTGAGCGAGTTGGAAGAAAACTTGTGGTCCACTCGGTTTTACGAGGGCGGAGAGTGAATCGCCGGGGCGGCCATGCTCGGACAAAGAGCGGCTCTTGACCAGCTTCTAGGATGACAATGGTGGCGCAGGGCTTGTGGTCCACCTGGTCCATGAGGGCAGAGAGTGCATCGCCGGAGTGGCCACACTTGGTCGAAGTGCGGCTCTCGACCAGCTCTTGGGATGCCAATGGTGGCAAGGCAAGAAACCAATTCCTCACTAAAATGGGATAATGTTCTTGGATCAATTTGGCGAATCTCAAGATGGGTCTGCTACTACGTTTTCAAAAAGAGGAGAACCTCCATTGGTCAGCTGGGAGTAGGAAGTGCTTAGTAGGCGAAAAAGAGTGCTGCCAAAAGGCATAGTTGGCCAAAAGTGCCACACTTGTCAAGGACACAAGTGACCGAAGTAGCACGAACGGACTTCGCTCGAAAGAAGCTACCAATGTAAATGAGTTATTCTGTTGGGCGAGCGCCTGCTATCCATGTGAGACCCCATAACGGTGTTGATGGTATAGTAGCGGAGGGAAACGACAGAACAACTCGTAATGGGGACGTTGCGGAATTGAGTTGGGGAGAAAATCACGGACCGGATGTTTCCGAGCCTCCATCTGTACACGTGTACGATGAGACGGACCGAAAGTCCCATGTCCCAACTCCTCCTCCACTCGTCTAACCTTTGTGTGTGGAAGCTTGCTGGTGTCGTCATGGTGAATGAGCGATGCAGAGGGGAAGATACAATTGGTTCGTGGGAGTGGCGTCAAAGCGGTTTGTGCTAAGAGTTCTAGGATAGAAAGACTACATCTCTAGGAAACTTTGAAGGCGGGATTGACCTCCCGTGTACAAACTAGTTGGGAGCTAATGCCGCTCTTCTGATGAGGCCATGGTAGGTCGAAACTAGTTATGGTGCCTAAAGTGTTCTGCTCGTCTCGCTCGTTGGACTGGATGCTCGAGCTTAGATACGCGTGGTACGACATGATAAAAGGACGCTATTCGCCGTACTGTTCTTGGGAGCAACGTGAGAAGAAAGGCTGGCTTGGCATGTTTCCGGATCGCCAGGTGCTGCACGGATTGATTCTGCTGCTGAAATATGCCGTCCCATGACATTTGTCTATTTGGGACATCCCTCAAAGAGAAAGTCCCTTGCGGAACTCAGCCGGACAACCTGAATGCTGGCAGCTTTCTTCTTTTAAGATTCACACAGTTTGTTTCTCAGGACTTATGTACTTTTATTGTTGCACTGCTCAAATCATTACATCCATCTTGCATTGAGAAAAAACGCGGTCGATCATTTCCTGAGTGAATGTGCGACGCACTTGTTTATGGGAAATGCATATCATTTTCTCTGACTGATATGCACGTAGATTACTTCGATAACAATCAGTATGATGAAGATTTATTTCCCTTTTTTTCTGTCTTCTTTGGTCAAAAATGGTGCTTCGCAATACAACCATGGAACCATCACAAGGTAATGTAAATATAACAACACAATATATATCCACCAAATACATAAATACCTCAATGCACAAGCTTAACTTTATCAATCCATTTTCCCAACACCATTTTCAGCACCAAAGCCTAGTCTTTTTCTCTGGCATGCAACTCTCTCTCTCTCTCTCACACATCACCATGACTCGTTAAACAGTCAATGCATTGGTGCTTATATAAGACAACACACATAAAGATAGATAGATTAGATTTTTGGTGGGTTTTTGTTCAAGGGTTGTTGCCTCTTCCACCACCTTTGCGTGGATCATGAGCAGGATTAGCTCCTGGAGGTTCATAGTCCAGCAGTGCTTCCAGTCCAATGAGCTTCCTCACCTTCACCGCAACATTGCCCTGTGACAACATTTCCATGCGAATTAACCAGGTGTAATTTGAAAGGTGAAGGATCGCATAAGATAAGGAAAAGATCCAACTTTTTCTTCCCTAGGTTCACGTTCCTTCAAGTCATTCATGTTTCCAAGCAAATCAGACAGTCATGTTACTCTCGCCACATGTATTTCAGTCTTTCCATTGGTGAGAACCCAGCAATTCCTTTTCGTCTACTACCAAAGGAAAATGAAACAAAAGGGTCTTCTTTGTGTGCGAAAGCACGCCATATCGCGACCTTGAAGGTGCACCAAATGTGAAAGAAAGGATTTTGTACCGACCCAAATACTAAGTAATCTTCGCATGCATGTGGCCGTTTCTTACCTCGCCGCTTGGAGATCTCAGCGACTTCGCACCGTCAATGCCTTCGGTATTGCCTACGAGAACAGAAAAAGGCGAGTTCTATGTCAACATTATTGAGAATCCACATAAGTTGTGAGATAATGAGTTTCTAATTAATTGCAGGGCCTTCTTTCTCACCCAGACATGCATGGAAAAAGATGAGGAGGATGATAAGGGAGGACTTGAAAGGAAGAGACATTTGCTGATAAAACTTTTTTTTCTTCTCTCTTTTCTCTTCTTGCTGTTTGATTCTGGGGTAGTGTTTGAATGTGAGAGCTTAGCCCTTTTATGCTTAGTGGGAGGGGGGGTTGAGAATGGAGCCAAAATAGCCTTGCCATGATGAAAATCACTCAAGAGCTTTGTGGACAAAAATGACAATACAAAATGCATTCCCATTATTCCCCACCTCAAAGGTCAACTGCACCAAAAGCTCTGGTTACATCACATAGTTTTTCTTTCCTTTCTGCCCTCCCTCTCTGGTTTTTTGTCTGGACGCGGGACAATGCAAAGGGGTTTGTGTGAACACTTGGTCTATAATTGACACACACTTTTTTGGGTGTCTTGAAATTATGTCTCTTTTTTAAATTGCCAAGCACTAAAAACATGGGCCATTCAACTTGTTAGGTACCATTCCATTGACTGCTCAGGGCAAAGGGAAAGTTTTGCAGAGTTCCAAAGTGAGATATCGTTTTGGTAAGCACTTGCAAGGGTTTGTCTCTCCCACAGAAATTCTGTTGGATCTCTTAGTGATATGCATTGGTTTGGCTCAGTCTGGTGATGTTCGACAAGTGTCGAACTGTGACAAAAATGTGCTATTGTAGATCAGTTAAAGTGAAAAGTTCCGATTGTGGGGAAATATGAGAATACCCACTTGCCCCAACTTCGTTGAGGAAATCAAATTCGTGCCCACAATTTCTTGACAAAGGAGTTAGTTGATTTCCCCTGTCAGTTTCCTGGAAAATGACCGAAAACAGAAGCTTGCCCTGGTTTCAAGTCATTTTTAGTCTCTAGTTCACGAACCTGCAAAAAGCGTATCCAACAGGGATTTCCAGATCCGGGACTTCAAGAGCCTCTTGAACAAGAATGAAACTGTACTAATTAAGAGAAAGCAAAAGAAATATCGACCTCCCTTTATGTTTCATCTGGTAAGAAGTTGGTGCATTTTTCCTCCAACCACCTTCTTCATAGCAGCATCTAAGTAGTAGATATATAGAAAACGAAGAAATAGTAACTTTAAAAGAACATCCATTTGTCTTCGTTGTTGTTGTTTTTTTCTCGTTGTTCATCGTATCATGCATCCAATAGCCGTCTTCTCCAATATAGCTAATGCCGACATCGAAAGCTGCCTTTGCCGGGAACCAACCAAGGCACTCACGGATGTCCTGTCTCCGAAAGCTATGGTCAAATTCTCTTTGTAATTTGGATCTCATAAAATATTCAGCCATCGAATGATGACCCCAAATAACTTAGTCAACCTTTTTACATCTGCAGAGTACATGTATTCATCACAGCCCCAAGATTAACAATTGATTCTGCTTCATATGGTGGGCACTGTTCGTCATGCATGCTTACTTCATCCCTTCTTTTTCCTTCCTTCCATTCATTCTTGATGAGTCTACTTGTGTTCTTGGCCTGATTGTATGGTTATTTTCAGGTGATTCCCGATCACTCGCCATCTTCGAGGCCATGATGCTTCGAATATTCTTTAAGAGTTACAAGGTGGTAGGCGCACTGGTCAGTAGTCGGTTCTATAATACCAAGAGCACTTTCTCTAGAATTGACTCATCGGCTTCTCAGCAAGACCCAGGAAGTCATCTTTTAGTCTGCATTAACTTGAAAATTGTCGATGCCACCATTTCGATGTCGTTTTCTCCATTGACAGAGATCTTTCATAGGCAACACCACCATTTGTGGTGTCAAAGCCTAGGTTATCGACAGTCAAAAGTTTCCAACATAAAAGGTTTTGGACATAAGCACAAGCATGGATATTTATGGAACATCATGGGAGGATCATGTAGTAAGTTTTGAGTAGATCTAAACTGTTCAAATAGACCAAATGCAGGCTGTAAGTATAATCCCTTACTTAAGGTTTCCAACCTTACTTGTGGTATCAGAGTTCTGCATACAAAAGGTTTTATTTTCTAGTAATTGCAGGTGTCACATGATGATATACAATGCATTTATGCTGTTCAAGGCCAGAGCGAATCCAGAATTTGCACAAACCCCTTAAACCAATGGAGTCCGATAAGGCTAACGGTCAAAACACAATAGAACTCGGAACATATTAATTTCTGCAATCTTTTGTCATGTGTGAGAGCCTTGGAGCTTCAAAACGGTTGTTCATTCTTGTACAGTAACTTGGGCAAAAGGAAAAATCTTCATACTATGAGAAACCGATGAACTCTAGCATATCAGTATGCTAATCTCTTGACATCACTCCTCGACAATACAAACCCGGTCTCTCTTCAGAACAAACCGAAGAGGGAAACCCTCCTCTTAAAAAACCTGCAAGTACTGGGCTTCAGTTCTAGGCACCTTCTTCCATGTTCCCCACTACAACTCTAAAGTCCCTATTGGTATAATCTATTTAGGAAAGTGCTAACATAGTGACCTTCTAGTTTAAGAAGTAAAACGGCCCACAAGTTTGGTTAGAAGAGCAAGACGAGAGAGATCTATTTGTGAGTTGTTAAACCAGAGGAAATTGTAGATAACAGGAACGGGGAGCATAATCATTACCGGTTCCTGCCGACGGGTACATCAACCTTAAAAATCTTAACTTTAGCATCGAACATCATAACAGATGAACTATGATTGATCGTAGTGCATGTTGAAGTTTGTTTGGAAAAACAAACATAAATGCCTTTCGTTGTGTGAGAGAGTACAATTTAGTTTATATATTAGAATACTATTATAATATTTTGAAAAAAGAGAAGTGGGCAAGTGGGTTAGACCCCACCATACCCGCGTGTGATTGCGCGATTATTAGGCGCATTTAGCACTTCGCTTGCGCGGTCGTGAGTAATAATCGACACTAATCAACAATCATATTCTTATATTTTTTTTATTTTCGAAATTAAATTTAATAAAATTTAATTGTAATTTCCTTGCGAAACAGTGCGACTGTTCATTTAGGAATTGCGATTATTTTTAATATTAATTTCGAATTTTAATTGATTAATTTTGTCCAATAGTTGCAACTTTTCAGACTTGACGGTTTAGACATGAAGAATTGCATCCGTTCGAGTTAGCAGTTTTAGACCTTCGAAAAGTTGCAATCTTTCATACAAAAGACTGCTTTTTGGAAATTGAAAAGGTGTGATTGAATAAACTGTTTTGGACACGAAGAGTTGCATGAGAATTAACTACTTTTCGGACGCGAAAAGGTGTGTTCGTTTCTCATTATATATTCAAGTGTTCTGTTCATTTTTCAGAATCTCAACTTCCATTTTCGTTTTTCTCAGAAGATTCACAGCCATTGTTTCCAATTGTTTCCCTTGAGAGATCCCGGAGAAATATCAGAATTGCTATCTGCTATTCTCATCGAGACTTTGTTGTATCCTGGAGGATATTTGCCGAAACCATTAGCAACGTTGTGGGGCAAATAAATCCTTAAAGAGAGTGTTATCACGTCTCAATGTCTGATTCTGTTGTTCATTCCATTCAGTCATATTTTCCAATGGTGCAGTCAAAAAGTACCAGTCTCCTTATTGAAAGCAACAACTTTTATTGGAGTAAACAGAAGAAGCACTTCAAAGTAGGAGGAAGCGGGCAGGTCAGGGGTTGGAGGTGCCGCAACCACCAGGACCGGGTTTGCCTTTTCCTTGGTCGTGCCTCGGGTTTGGCCCTGGTTTGTCGTAGTCCGACACAGCTTCGAGCATTATCAACTCTCTCATGGTCTTCTGACTCATGACCTTCAATGCAGACATTTTGTGGATAGTCAAAAGGGAAGGGGAGGAACTTTTATGCAAGCTTGAACAAATCATTCTTGTTTATGATGGAGCATTACCAAGAGATGACTACTTAGCATGTATAATCCTAGTTACTCGCTTTGAAAGTGCCTTTCGTGAATGTAAAAATTGAAACATCCTCCATTTGTAAGTTTGACTTATTTATTGCCTTATCGACAATTCTATCTAGAGAGAGAACTCTGCAACGAATATTGAACTGATTTGAGCATCATGAGGAACTTAGAGAAAATCAACTGCATGATTAATAAATAAAGCTACAGGTGCATGCCCGCTGGGAAAATGAAAGATTCAACTAAGTACATTTAACATGAGTAGAAAGCTACCTTGCTCAGCGACTCTGCAGGATTCTCGCCTTCGCTGAAGCGCATAACAGCTGCTGCAGAATAATGAATTTGCAGCTCAAGCTTAGTTAGGACGTATAGTCTTTGCGATTCGAAAAAATGTGAAGAACTCTCTCGCCTGAGTAACTATTGACAAAGAGCATGAACAGGATGGCAATTGCCATCTTATTATAAGGATCCATGCAGTATTTTCGAGAACCAGAGTTATCCTGAGTTTAGATTTAGGAGGACTAAAGGGGTATATAAGGGCATGTAGGACGTTTACAGCACCAGTGCGACTTGGTTATGCCGTACGAAACTCGGTCGCATCGTAATAGTATGCAGGATTTTAGTGCACAAAGTCAACTACACAATTTTGCATAGCCGAATGTAAAGTTCTCTCAGAAGCTGGTTTTTTACTTTCAATATCGACTTCTACATCCTCAATTTTTCCTCTAGTAATTCCCTCCTGTTTCTAGAGAAAAGACTTTGAATGTTTTGGAAAGTTAAAAAAAAAGTGACAGCAACATTCACTATAACCTATAACGTCTTCGAAGCTTGTTATCTGCGTGGAGTTTAAGCTATTAGGTGGATGATAGAACATGCTTAATCACTTCATTTACTCGGTTCTTTTTCACTTCTCGCTATCGTTAAACTGAGAACACATGAATTCACTGCTCGAACATTTCGTTCCGATTAATCAAGAAGCTACACCCCAAAAAACTTTCTCTAATACATCCTTTACATAGAACTTTCGCTCCAAGATGAACATAAAGTTGCCACCCTATTCAGATGGTGGTCTCTGGAGTTCATGGATGTGCTTACAGAAACTAAAGAAGAAAGTTTCAAGTCTTGTCGTTCGCCAATAGCCAATCGTTGCCAAGGAAGGAGTACAGATTGTGAAATTGTACTGTCAATCAGAGAGGATAACGATGATGGAATTGGTCACTTTCCCGAATTTGCAGGATAGTGAGCTCTCTTCAACCACAGAAGGTGCCCACTATACATTAACACACAATATAAGGCTCTCTTTTTTCCAGTCAATCGAACATGACAGCCTACCAAATATGTCTGTGAGGATCATCCACCTAAATGTGCCCGAAGTAGAAGTCAGCACATCGAGTATTATCAATCGGCATAAAGGAGCTGTGTAGTCTTGTACCACCCCGGGATCAGCCAATCCGTCAGTGCCAATTCGCAGAGCACTAAAACGCTCTTTCTCCACTGTGAAAGGATGAAGCCTCATGCTGCTTGAATAGGTTGTCAATTAGTTACTAGCAAAAGTTTCAAGAGAGTTACTTTTTCCTTAGTGAGTGGCTAGGACTGATAGTTTGGCCTTTGGTGAACCGTAATTTACCTACATCTTGGTTCACCACAGGTCTTGATACAGGAACCGGCACGTCGGTTGTCATGAGAGCGGAACTCAAGGGTCGTCTTTTAAGCATTCGCTCTTCTAATATAAGAATGTACACATTTTCCTCGTCGTTCTTGTCGACATTACAAATGAAGCACTACAATGACCGATTGCGATCGAATAGTGTTATTATCATCCATTCGAGTAATCTTCTGCTTATTCCAAAAGCCTGCATCGGGACAACCCGAAACTCCGGGACAATCATCAGCCAAGACATTAAATTGGTTTGTGTCTGCTACACCAAAGAGAAAGCTATGACCAAAACTAAGTATCCATCGTCAACCAAGTTTTCCTCTGCAGTTTCTGGATACCGTGTTCTAAAGCACTACTGTTTTATGGAAGGACTCATCATGTGTGATCATGATGTAACACCAAGCGCGCCGCCATCTGCGAGATAAAGACCACTTGGGGCCTTGGGCGTAGGAGAAATTTGGGTCGAGTTCAACGTTGAAGTTATAATAAGGTCAGGGAGAACAGAATTGCACCTCAACTTGATGGGCAAAAGAACGAGAAAACCTAGGAGATAAAAAAGAAATCGTCAGGGACACGTACTCAACACAACAATGAACTCCCTAGACTCCAGTCTGATTGCTATCAACACAAAGACGACCGGACTGAGACAATGAGCACAACTTGCACGAACTCGAAAGGGACAACGGAGGCAGCAGGCAACATTCGAAAGACATTGGTTGGCTGATGAAATTGACATCAATGCTCAACTTCCGAAACACGAACGGAACGGCTTGAAGCATAAGGTTCGTGATTATGTTGATCATGAAGGAGATACTGGATATCAAAAGGGACATTTGGAACAATTGGGTTTTCCGCGTACCAGGACACTGGTGTACATGACTAACCATCCTTTACAGTGCAATATACCAAGATGGGACCACAATAACTCTCTTTTACTGACTGGGAAACAGGACAAGCAATTAAAAAAAAAAGTCAAACTTGAAAACAGAGTAGAACACAATATCTAAGTCAAATTTATGCCCGCAGCCAGATCTGGCTCTGTTTTTCCCAATTTCCGAATTGTCCACATCCCAACCAAATATTTTCAAAGCATCATGAAAGCATTGCCACTGATCTTCATTCATTGCATGCAATAGCCAGTGGGCAGTAGTCACATCTTCATAAAAGCCAGAAACGATTTACAAGCTTCGAGTAAGCCAAACAAACAAGGATGGCAACCATATCCACCACATCCATCCAGCAACTTTAATAAAGGACAAAGAAGCAGAATTTCCCGAATCCAGTATACATACTGAAATGACATATCTGTTGTCTCTGTGAATAGCCAATAAAGGGAGGCAATAACATCCTTTATGTGGCCATTACAGTATGATTTAGCAAAACAGATCAACTATCCACATCTAATCAAACTGAACCATAATGGCCAAGAAAATGGCAGCAAAAATGAGCTTGAAGCACAAGATCTTTGAATATTGACTCAAAAAACCCATTATATTGAACATTAAACTGATGAAATGTGAATGATGCATGCTATGAACGCCCTAAATTGTGTGGTTCTCAGCAATACCACACAAGGAGCAAGTATACAAAATGAGTACAGAGAGGCAAAGACCAAACTCTATGACAATCGTAACAATGCAATGCTTTGGATACCCAAGTTTGGTGTGGGGAGGGAAGAACACAGGACAAATGTAAGACGATCAGAAAATGCAGACTCGACTTGGGCCAAAATCGCCAACTCTGAAGTCATGCCTTCAGCACCATCCTCTCCATAACAAGAAACCACATCTGCCCACCATGAGAAATATATTCGCAGAACCAAATGCAGTCTCTTGGATGTCTTCCTCCCCAACCATTTAAACTGTTTTTTCCTCCTCGGTAAATGTCCATACTTATCTGCCAAGTTAGCAGATAGATACATGGGTCATCACCGCCATCTTCCTCCAACAGAAAGGAAAATAATAAAATTAATATCACTTAATTTGAAAGGAAAAGGCATCGGATTGCTGCTGACTTGACACAACGATGGCGAAAAAACCCATATCTTTGAACCCAAAAATGGTGATGACCTGACTCATGGAATGCAATGCCAGACCCAACTCAACACACCCAAATGCATGAAGGACTAAGGAATGCATGGACTATCAGTGGCCTCAAATAGAAATGGCTCGATTGATAGCCAACTTGGCCCATTCAGCAGATTCCTTAATCATATGATCATCTGAGGATAAGCATTCATTTAAAAAGTCTTTGCTTGATATGGCCTGCTGAATCAAGGGACCAGCATTGCTTCCCAGAGTATCTGCCAGATCTCCAAGGACCCCAATTGCTGTCTTGGTCACCACATCATCCCTGAGAAGAAAGAGACAAGTCAAAAACAAATGTAATGTCAAAATCTGGAGAGACGAGACAAGAACGAGTAACAGCACACTCACATTTCCTTTTCCATGTACAGACTATCCAAAAACTGAAGAATATGAGGAGCATAAGGCATCAATAGTTGGGTCTTTGGAGAGCCCTTAAATCCTTGAAAGATCCCTGAGTATGCCTCCAATATTCCATTTCTCAGGGAATTAGTATACTCAGTCATATCATCATCTGCACCAGACGTATGGGCTGACAATTCTGCGGCACTCTGCAGCATGGGCATAGCATATATCAAGTACTTCTCAAAGTTCTCCCCAATTGCCAAAGCAATGTCACCGAAGCATGAGAAGATGGGAGGCTTCACAGAACGATGCAGCTGATTGCTCGACAAGTCTTTCAGCAGTTGTGTCATTATCCCATCGCAATAAGGCAAGATTTTATCCTCCAGAGCCCTACATAAATCTCCTACAACACCAACTGTGATGGCACAAACCTGGTAATCCTCAAAATTCTGAAGACCCATTTCAAGATACCGATAAAATTCTGACATATATTTCTCAAAACCAGAGCCTGTAGCATACGCAAGTGCCCCGATGGCAAGCATGGCTTCCTCGTGAGCGGTGGCGCTTCTACAAGAAAATACTCTCAAAAAGAGCCCCATCATTTGATCAGCATACTGCAAAAAGACATACTTTGTTGCCTCAGATGACCCCAGTTTCTGTATAATGACCTGCAAGCAACCACAGAGAAGACCTTGCAACTCATTTTGCTTCTCCCTCTCATCAGTTGAAAGCTTATGGGCTTCAAGAGTCTGGTGAAGCTCCATCATAATGTGGGGAACTAGTTGCATCACCATTGGAGATGTATCATCTGTGGAACACCGTACAACTTCATTTAGAGTTTCGTAGGCTGCAGTGCGGAGGCGTGATTCTCCAGCGTCCTCTCTGCGAGTAACAGCATAAAGTGCCTGCAAAATATCCTGGAAAAAGGGAGTCAGTGGAGATGGTGAGGGTCCCATGTCCTCGTACCCCTGAGCCAAGAAATATAAAGCCCCACAAGCTTTTTCAGCAACATTGGGGACGTCTTTCATACTTTGCAAAAGAACTGTGACAATTTGTTGACAGTTTGCCGGAGTAATTATAGGAGTCTCAAGCATTGAGCCATGAAGAAACTCAAACATTCTACCAAGAGTCCATGCAGTGGTGTCCTTCACATGATTACTTGGGTCCTTCATCAAAGCACTCAGCATGAAGTTTAGGGCAACATTAACAAGAGGCACGAGCTTTTCTGGAGATGGACCCTCTAGAATAGAGCCAAAAGCATAAGTGGCAGCCTCCCTTTGTCTCCAGTCTGGTTTTGTAATATTCAACTCAATAAATGGCATAACAAGAGGAACAATGTCGTCTCCAACAGTCCGTGCAACCAAACCCAAGCATGTCCCTCCAGCCATTGCAATGTTCCAAGCTCCTTCGTCCTGATCTTGATCCTCCTCTTGCTTAAGAAGTGTTTCTAGTAACAGTGGAACAAGTACAGGGAGAGCCTGTTTAATAAAATAGTAGCAAGGAACTTCAGAATCCCCAGTAAAATCACCGCCATACTCTTCTAAGATATCAATCTCCTCATCGCAAATGGAACTCCAGAATTCAATGGCTTGAAGTGCAACAGGCTCCTCATCCTCCTTGACCGCTTTAGCAGTGATATTGAAAATGTCATGAATGTAAGGAGCCAATTTCTCATAGTATGTTGAAGAAATGGCTACCAAGCATTCAAAAGCAGCCTGTCTAATCTTAACTTCAGGAGAAAGAGTAGCTTCACAAACAACTCTCATAATGTAGTCGCGTTCCATATCATTGGAAAAATTTGCTTGAGCAAAACCCAGTGCATTATAGAGAGCCCGGGTAGCAGCAAGTCTGACATCATTGTTCGCCTCAGATGCATTCATACCCTGAACAACAGCTGTAAGTATCTGATTGACATTATCTTGTTCCACAGCTTCAGGGGACACTTCTTCACAAATATATCCAAGCGTTTCAAGTGTGGCCTGCTTGGTATGTGCTGGAAGCTGCTGAATATTTGATAACAGAGTACCAATCAGTTCTGGCCACTGTTTCTGTGGCAACTCTATACCTGCCACTTTCGCAATAACTTGTGAAGCAGTAGAGCGAGCATCGTGAGAAGGAGAGGAGAGTGTCTTTATCAAGCAGTTTTTAATTTGGCCCTTCGCTGAAGGGTCCAAAGCCAACCAGCGCTGTACAAGCTCATACTTCCTGTGCTGTTCTTTGGCATCCAAGGCGTTCTTAAGGATTAAACCAGCCAGTTTACGACTTTCAGCAGGCTTTTCTTCATTAGCCAACTCACCAGCCAGGGAAAGCAAGAAACTTGGAAGGTTTTGCTCCTGAAATTGTTTTAAGTTGTCCTCAGCATGCTTGCGCACAGCTCCATCAACTGATTGTGCGTTCAAGAGAATTTGCGTGACTTCCATCGCCATACTATCTGAGAGAGAAAAAAGGTAAAGTCAATTAGAGAGCGCAGTGAAATGGCCGGAGAAAATAACCAGGCACTGTCCTTTTCTAATCAAAGATGGGAGTAACTGAAAACCAAGTCAAATTGATTCAAGACCTAACACACTTAACGTGGAGAAGAACAAAAGAAGCACCAAAACAACTACAAAGATCATCCAAATGTTGGAACATTAATTACAAAAGGAAAGGGAAAACAGAGTTACAGCAAGTGAACTTCCCCACTACTGTACCAAACAGTCAACGCTACAAACAACATATCTTGAAATTGAAAGCATAGAACGAACCAGAAAAGTATGATCTGTGATGCAGCTGACTGAAATATAAACTACCCAGCCAAGGACATACCAGGAATTACCAAACCAGAAGCAAAAATATAAATGGGAATCAAGTAATATGCAGAGCCCCAAACTTGACTCGATCATCGATCTCCAGTCAAAAATCCCATAGCAGATCAACCCGAGAGTTTTCAATCCTCCCTACATGGTTTAACAATCAAAATATGCAATAAATTCAAATTTTCAGAGGAAAAAAAAAAAGGAAATCGCAGAATTAACGGCCGCTACTCAGAGGTCACTGTTAGCCGATGACACAGAAAGCAAGCAAAAGACACTTCGAAACAAAATCGCAAGCAAAAACCCACTTCAATCGATGCTGGAAACCAAGCACCACCAAACCGGTCTAACATTCTCGAAGATCACACACTCATCCGCGATCGTAATCCCAGATCGACGATTCGAACGCCCAAATCCATACCAGTTGTTACTGCGAAAACAAAGGGTAGAGTAAGAGCACTTACACCGAGTTGATGTGTGAACTCGGGGATGGAGAGTGAGTCAATCGATTCGGGAAGAGAGAAGCGGCGACTCTGAAACCCTAGCAGAGAGAGAGAGAGGGGAGAGGGAGAGAGAAGAAAGAGGGCACCAAAAAGCAGAGACGCCAATCTAAATGTTCGGATTTACAAAACTATCTGAGCTTCAATCGAGGTTTCGGTCTGGGACACGCGCGCCGCGGATACGGTGAGCGCGTGGTTAGATGATTAAGTTAAGCCGTGGTGGGAAGATCTTGAATGGTGCGACGCACACGCGCCTCGGAGAGCGTGAGATGGAACTTATCATTTCATGTTATAATCATGGTTGTATGACAGTTCATTTATTCTGTAATCGTAGTTGATTTTGATGGGGTTGCGAGTATATAGCCCACAAATTCCCTCTGCTTTGGAGGCAAAAATAAATAAAAAATAAAATAAATTCTTATCTTGCAATTTGTTTAATTAATCACTTTTTTTTCTAATTCTTTCCCTCTATTATTATTATTTTTTATAATATATTATTAATGTCGATACTAACGAACATTTTCATTTTTCCCTAGTTCCATTCCAATGAAAACATGGCATTCGAAATTGATGTTCTTTTTCGCCACAAAATCGAAATTTTTGGATAATTGAATCATACGAGGCTGCATTGATTATCAAAATATGAGTTAGAAAACAAAGTTGAGAGTGTCCAGATCAAGCCTAAATTGAGCTAGTCATCTCTACGGTTCTCCCGAAGCGAGGCGCTCCTCCAACGGTCTTTGATCTCTGGCGATCCTGCAGCTTCCCTTCTCGGTTCGCCCGGTACCCGGCGGCGTCGAGCAGCGACAGCAAGAGCACGGGGATGACCATCCATGAAAATTCAAGTTCACCGACATTCATAATCACGATCGCTCGACATCCGTACCGGCATCCTCATATACCTAGCACCCCCAATCCAATGGTCTCTCCCCTTGTCCATCGTCTGCAAACTTTTATCCCCGTTCTGAAAAAATCGGACAAGAATAGCAGAGCAAGAGGAGGGCGCAAGGAAGTAGGAACTGGAGAGACGACGCCGAGGAAGATGAGTCGCAAGCACACCGACCCTCCAAATTCATTCGTCGCCGTTGACAGGTAATATAGCTCGTGATTTCCACCTCCTGATTCCATAATCAATTGCTAGACCAAGTATGTGTCTGTCCAGACTTAGAACCTTCGACTTTTGGTCTCTGGCCCATGATTCGCCCTAAGGTCTTCACCCAGTATAGATGCTCTCGACTGAACTTAATTGCTGTTATCCAACATACAAGTCTGAGCAAATTCACCGTGTTCATTCACGACGCTCAATCTGTATGTCTGCTTAGCCCGGTCGCCACGCCCACGGTGCTTAAGACCTGCATCGTCCATCCGCTTCGTGTCGTTGTTCTGCCTTCGTTCAGACAACTTCTCCTTCGATTCCTAGATGTTCGGTGTTACTTCGATGAGGTATTTCGGAATCATAGTGTAAGGTTTATTTTTTGGCGTTTATTTCTTTTAGGTCTCATCAATCATAAGCATGTTAAAAAATAAGAAGGGAAAAGAAAACATAAAATTCATGTATCGTACTTTAGGATGGTAAGGTTAGATGGCATGTTTTATACAAAGGGTAACAAAATATATTTAGAAATACATCACCGGAAACTCGCTAATCCGTGGATAGATTGATACTCTTAACATTAGCGTTGCATATAGGTTGCAATTCAATTTAGAATTTTACGTTAGTTCATCGACGCATGTTGGATTATAATCCATATATAGTCATAACGTTGTTTTTTTTCAATGAGAAAATTTCAGAAAGGAATTAATTAGCATTGCGTTTAACAACTATGTTTAGGTCATGCAACACATTGCCTCGTTGTTTGGTGCATGGCATGATAGTATAGTTTCGCCTTTGCTTTGTGAGGGGAACCAATCCCATAACGTACGGAGCGGAATTACACGGAATTAACAAGCCCAGATACTTACTTGAGTCACTGATCGGGAAGTATATCACAGAACGGACATACCTCGAGTTTTCACAGATTAGATGTTACCTTTGCAGTCCATCGAGAGATCGTTCGTCCAATCACCCGTTTTACAATCGGGAGAGTTCGTCGTTGTTTTTTCTATCGTTTCTCTACGCCATTCTGTACGTTAAGAACGTAAGAGAAAACTGACAATCTGAGGAGAGAGGTTATGACGTCTGTTTCAAACGTGACTTTATCACGTTTGAAACCAATAACTGCCTTTGGCAGTTATCTAATATTGTGAAGGGTTGTAGTGCTCTACATGGGCGGACCACGGTATTCCCATACACCGTCATTTTCCAACATCTCCCACTCGCCCATGAAAGGCTATCCATAACTCTCATTTACCCACAAAGGGTCAACAACTCACACTTGCCCACGAAGGGTTAAACATAACTTTCTCTCTTTTCTGCAAAGTTCATATCAACAAATAATCCGTGCGACCAGCATACTACGAGAGCTCGTTGCCATACATCTGTTAGGAGTATACAACATCTCAAAATGGGCATATTAACTCAGAGTAGATCCAGTATGCAGTACCCTAGATCAATCAGTCACATTTACATCATATCTCTCTTGATCTCTTTAAGCATTTCATATGCATTGTATTCACAATCATGATTAAACTCAAATAATCATAATTGGTCGACCTGTGAATACAAAGATAGAATGTGACATCAAAACAAATTGATCTTCCTCTTCCCTTAAACCTCTCAATTTCAGTTCAACTCGCTTTTCTAGAAATGTGCCATTAGATCGAATCAATCTCATGACCATTGGCAACACTCTAAGATAGCGAACGCTGAATAGAAATCTTGAGAATAAGTAAGAGTCGTGAGGGGATAAATTTGAGGAACTTTTACCTTCAAGAGTCTCACACGGCTTGAAAGTTGAGATCAAAACTTCCGCCAACTCTTATTAGTCGTCTCATGCATACGTAGTATGAAATACGTATTACAGTATTCTCTCCTTTCCCATGGAGCGTATGTCTTATCACTTAATATCGTACAGATGATAGTTCAGACATACCCAATGTCTAACTTGAGTTCACAAATCTACTCTTTTGAAAGAATCCATCAGAACTCACATCTGGCATTAAGACAGATAAAGTGAAATATGTGGGCTATTTCACTTTCGGACATAATAAATAATATGTCCTCATCTTAACACTTTGTTAAGGCGACATCTATACTTTAAGCTCGAGCTCTCAATTATCACCTAGATAATGAGCTTAAAATTGTCTCATCTCTATTTATCACATAGTAAATAAATGTGATTACCCGTGTGAGCGGGCTAATCTCTTATCTGTCCGACATACCTTCTCAACATAATGCACTAAGCATTAATATGCATAAATATCGAACAAACTCAAGCATTAATAATAATGGAACATACCATTATCTGTGAACTTTGAGAAAAATAAATATCCAGTACTTCAACTTCTACGCAATCCTAGAAATTTCAATATATAGAATTAATCCCTTTGTCAACACATGAGCAAGGAAAAACATCTCTAGGAATTGACTTCGTTATAAGATCTGCTATCATTCTATGCGTAGATATGTACCGTACGTTCACATCTTTTCGTACAATCATGTCTTTCACAAAATCATACTTCGTGTCTATATGTTTCGTCTTGCAGTGGATCCTTAATGTAAGCTCTTGCTGCTTGGCTATCACAATTAACCAATAATTGAACCTACAGCATTCTTAGCAACACCTTATTGATCAAAACATCTCTTAAGACAAACACCCTCTCGAACTACTGCTAATAATGCCACAAATTCATCTTTGATTGTGGATAAGGCTATACACGTTTGCTTCTTACTACTCCATGATATGGCGCCATTGTTAAGTAAGAATGCAAATCTAGAGGTAGAATTTCTCTCATCTAAACCTCCTCCTCAGTCAACATCAGTATAGCCTTCAAGGCGCAGATCTCTACCTTGATTACTCAACGAATAATTAGCAGTACCATTCAGATACCTCAGGATTTTATTGACGGCAGTCCAAAGTGCTTGACCTGGATTGGATTGGTATCTATTCACCATTCCAACTACATAACAAATATCAGGTCTTGTACACACCATAGCATACATTAAGTTTCCAACAGCACTAGCATATGGAACACCTTCCATTCGTTCCTTTTCTTGTGAAGTCTCAAGACACATTCTACGGCTCAATCCTTCACTTCTTGCAATAGGAGTATCTTTGGGTTTACAGTCTTGCATACAAAATCATTCAAGAACTTTATCAATATAAGTCTCTTGTGAAAGAGATCACAATCTCTTTGAACAATATCTTGAAATCTGAACTCCAAGAATATATGCAGATTTACCCATATCTTTTATCTCAAAATTGGAACATAACCAATTATTGACTGTATCAAAAAACTCCATATATCTTTCGGCAATTAGTATATCATCAACATATAATGATAAGATCACAAATTGATCTTTAGATCTTTTGATATATACACAATGATCTTCATCAATCATTACAAAAACATATGCCACTATGACATTATGAAAAACGTATATACCATTGTCTCGAAGACTGCTTAAGGCCATATATCGATCTTAAAAGTTGACATACCTTTTGTTTTTGGCCTTCTGTAACAAACCCAGCGGTTTGTTTCATATAATTTTCTTCTTTTAATTCTCCATTGAGAATTGCAGTCTTTACATCCATTTGATGTAATTCAAGATCCATATTAGCCACTATTGCCAGAATAAGACGAATTGAAATAAATCTCACCATAGGAGAAAAAACTCTTCATAATCAATTCCTTCTTGTTGAATATACCCTTCACCACAAGGCGAGCCTTATATTTCTCAATCGAGCCATTAGCTTTATGCTTTATTTTGAGAACCCATTTGTTCCCAATGGCTTTGCATCCGTTTAGAAGATCAACTAATTCTCAAACTTGGTTTGATCTCATTGACTCCATCTCCTTTTCCATTGCTTGTATCCAATTTTATTTTATTTTATCGGGGCAAGTCGGAGCCTCATTTACATTCCTTGGCTCATTCTCTTCTTGTGAAGCGACCATGAAAGCTTTACCTTCAATGTCTAAACGTCGACAAATCGACGGAGAACGATTTTGCGACTTGTTCGCCAAATTTGAGATTATACATTGAGTACGTCAGTCTCTGGCCCATGATTCGCCCTAAGGTCTTCACCCAGTATAGATGCTCTCGACTGAACTTAATTGCTGTTATCCAACATACAAGTCTGAGCAAATTCACCGTGTTCATTCACGACGCTCAATCTGTATGTCTGCTTAGCCCGGTTGCCACGCCCACGGTGCTTAAGACCTGCATCGTCCATCCGCTTCGTGTCGTTGTTTTGCCTTCGTTCAGACAACTTCTCCTTCGATTCCGAGATGTTCGGTGTTACTTCGATGAGGTATTTCGGAATCATAGTGTAAGGTTTATTTTTTGGCGTTTATTTCTTTTAGGTCTCATCAATCATAAGCATGTTAAAAAATAATAAGGGAAAAGAAAACATAAAATTCATGTATCGTACTTTAGGATGGTAAGGTTAGATGGCATGTTTTATACAAAGGGTAACAAAATATATTTAGAAATACATCCCCGGAAACTCGCTAATCTGTGGATAGATTGATACTCTTAACATTAGCGTTGCATATAGGTTGCAATTCAATTTAGAATTTTATGTTAGTTCATCAACGCATGTTGGATTATAATCCATATATAGTCGTAACGTTTAAATTAAGTTGTGTTTTTTTTCAATGAGAAAATTTCAGAAAGGAATTAATTAGCATTGCGTTTAACAACTATGTTTAGGTCATGCAACACATTGCCTCGTTGTTTGGTGCATGGCATGGTAGTATAGTTTCGCCTTTGCTTTGAAAAACGCATACATGTTTCTAACAATTTATTCATTGCCTGTTATTGAGTGCTGAATTAATTGTTTGCGCACTCGAATGATCACTTGTCACATGTTAGTGGCTTAAAATTAAAATGGACCAATACTACTTGCATAATACTTTTGTTAATAAAGGGAAAAGGCACCGAAAGTGTTCAGCGTAACCAAGTTCTCAAATCGATTATATCTCTGGTTCGCAGAATAATTGATTTCTAATCGACTCATAATAGATTAGTGGCGATTTTTAATTGAACTAATTTGCATGTTGAATTGATGAAGTTAAAACCCAAACCGCGAGTCTTTGATTTAGTAATCCATTAGCTTTTCTTTTGGTGATCCACCTCGAGGAAGGTCGCGGCAGAAATTAGACGGAATTACCACATCGTGCCAATTACTAGGATGAACTCAAACAAAATTGAAACTTAGGAATAGAATTGGATATTAAGTAAATATATGATGACGAGATCGAAAATAATAAGCTCATAGATCAAACGTATCGTGTATTTGTCTTTGTGCTCTTTTGCTCGTGTAAGGAATAAAAATACCTATAGAATCAACTTATTTTGGAAATTTGATTTAAGTAATTGTAGGTGATAAAAGAAATCAAATTCCAATAATGTGAGAGATGACTGAAATTAGGTGATAATTATCTTGAAATCACATTGTGTTCATGGAACTTTTGAAAAGAACTTCGGACTTCAAACTTTTGTTTTTCCCTTTGGTTTTCAATGCATAATCTTAGGGGAAAATTTCAAATAAGGGTTTAAAGTGCCCTCATTTTTTTAAAATAAAGGTCTAAAGTAGACATTGTTTCAAATAAAGGCTTGAAATAGCATATCAGTCTAAAAAAAAGGCCTAACCTCGCCAGTCAAATGGCATTTTCATTCTTTACTTTTTTGAATTGTTTTTCTTTTTCTAAATTTTCTTTTCTTTTTTCTTTTTCCCTCTTCTCTCCGCGGCCATCGCCTGGCCTCGTCAAACGCCAGCAAGGGCAACCCTCACCCTAGCCGAATATGGTGAGGAACGACATCGCCGGATCTGGCGACCGTCGCCCTCGCCTGAGGCTGGCGACCTCGGTCGGCCATCGACGAGCCCTGGGATTGCCGAAGGATGGGAAGATGAAAAAAGAAAAGAAAAGAAAATTCAAAAAATTATATTTTTTTTTTGACTAAAATACTTCTTCTTCGGCGGTTGGAATAGTCAAATGCTCACCGGTCGGTCAAAAGTCCTTATTTGAGACGATTTGCCACTTCTGGTTCTTATTTGAAATAATGTCTACTTCAAGTTTTTTTTTTTTTTTGGGTCAAAATCTACTTCAAGCTTTTATTCGAGAAAAATGAAAGCACTTTAAGCCCTTATTTGAAATTTTCCATAACCTTGTTCCTTTACATGTAAGAAATATGGTATATGTCCTTACAACTCTTTCAATTTTTTTTAAAAAAATATTTCTATGAAATAATATACAATTTACGAAGTCAATCTAAATTGATTTTTACTTTTTATCGTCTATTTTATGAAACTCACACAGTACACACGATTGTAACTCGCACGATGCTTAAATATGACATGTAAATTCAAATACAATTTCGTTAATAATTCTCTGAAATTTGAATAATGAAGTAGATTCTGACGGGGAAGTATAAATAGTTTGGCCTGAATTTCCGTAGGGAAGAAAGAATTATCTCCGATATATATATATATATATATATATATATATATATATATATTTATTTATTTAAATCAAAACCCATTTTTGTCTCACTTTTTAAAATTTACAAATTCTCCTTCTCTCGTGCCCACTCATTTCATAAATAGCTACTGATTTTCTTTCTCTCTTCTCGCCCGTGAGCTCGATAGATTTAAAAAAAAAAACTAAAAACTCAATAGATTTTCGAACAACAAAAACAACTCTATAAATTACCATGAATTCTTACGACAAAAAAAAAAATATCATGAATTCTTGGGAAAATAAAAAGGCCCTTATTTGAGAAAATAAGTGCTTGAAGTGCCTTGATTTTTTTAAATAAGGGCATGAAGTTGATCTTGTTTCAAATACGACCTGAATTGCCCATTGTTTCAAAGAAGGGTTTCCTGAAGTGCCCATTGTTTCAAAGAAGGGCTTGAACAAGGGTATTTTCGTTTTTTTGTATTTTCTAATTTTTTCCTTTTCCTTTTTCTTTTTTTCTTTCTTTTTCTCTTCCTCCTCGCCGATGGCTGTCGGCTGGGCGGCCTCGCCTCGCCCTACCTAGGGCTGGCCTCGCGGCCGCCAATGAGGGCAGCCCGAAAGCCAGATTAGACGAGGGCTTGCCTTGCCCTGCCCAAGCGAGGACCGACCTTGCGGCTGCTGGTGAGGGCAGCCCTTGCCAGATCGGGTGAGGGAGGCCACCAGCGAAAATAAAGAGAAAAAAAAAGGAAAAAAAAAAGAAAAAAGAAAAAAATCAGAAAATACAAAAGTACGAAAATATCTTTGGTCAGACTCTTCATTAAAATAATAAAGGCACTCCGGACATTTATTTGGAATTTTCCTTGGATTCTTTTATTTCGCAATCACCTGTGTCATTGACAATTAATCATTTTCTATGCCTAATTACTTAATTACGTGCTAAGCGCCTGTGTTACCCCTATTATTTGATTTAGGGTATGAATGATATTTGTTAACAGCTCCGACCCGCCCGACCTTAAGGTACGGAATCGGTGGTTTTCCTCCACTGTTTTCTTCTCGCGCCGGAGCGCACGCTCGTCTAGGGTTTCGTCGCCGGAGAGAGTTTTTCTGGATCTCTACTTTGCGTCCTTCAATCCTCAAGAACGCCTCAATCGTTCTTCTTGTTCTTCCTCTTCCCTCTTTCGCTTTCTCTGGTCTCGCCCAATTACAGCCGGTTTACTCTCATCCGCCCCTCGCATCGCCACTAAACCCCAGCTCAAACAATGGCGGAGTCAGATCGGACTCTGGGGTATCTGACCCGACGGGACACGGAGGTGAAGCTCCCGCGTCCCACCAGGGTCAAGAACAAGACCCCGGCGCCAGTACAGATAACGGCCGAGCAGATTCTCCGGGAGGCCCGCGAGCGACAGGAGGCTGAAATCCGCCCCCCGAAGCAGAAGATCACAGATCACACCGAGCTTGGCGATTACCGCCTCCGGAAGCGCAAGGAGTTTGAGGACCTCATCCGCCGCGTCCGATGGAACGTCAGCGTGTGGGTGAAGTACGCCCAGTGGGAGGAGTCGCAGAAAGACTTCAACCGGGCGCGCTCCGTCTGGGAGCGTGCCCTCGAGGTCGATTACCGTAACCACACGCTGTGGTTGAAGTACGTGGAGATGGAGATGAAGAACAAGTTCATAAATCACGCCCGGAATGTGTGGGACCGTGCGGTCTCGCTGTTGCCTAGGGTCGATCAGCTGTGGTATAAATATATACACATGGAGGAGAAGTTGGGCAATGTAGCGGGCGCTAGGCAGATTTTCGAGAGGTGGATGGGTTGGATGCCCGACCAGCAAGGTTGGTTGTCTTATATTAAGTTTGAGTTTAGGTACAATGAGGTTGAGCGTGCGAGGGGGATTTACGAGAGGTTTGTGCAGTGCCACCCTAAGGTCAGTGCTTGGATTAAGTATGCGAAATTTGAAATGAAGAATGGTGAGGTTGCTAGAGCTAGGCATGTATATGAGAGAGCGGTGGAGAAATTCGCTGATGATGAGGAAGCAGAGATGTTGTTTGTGGCATTTGCAGAATTTGAGGAGCGCTGTAAGGAGACAGAGAGGGCGAGGTGCATATATAAGTTTGCGCTAGACCATATTCCAAAAGGAAGGGCAGAGGATTTGTATAGAAAGTTTGTAGCTTTTGAAAAGCAGTATGGAGATAGGGAAGGAATTGAGGATGCTATTGTGGGTAAGAGGAGATTTCAGTATGAGGACGAGGTCAGAAAGAATCCGTTGAATTATGATTCATGGTTTGATTACATTCGCTTGGAAGAAAGTGTGGGGAATAAAGAGAGGGTTAGGGAAGTTTATGAGCGTGCAATTGCCAATGTGCCACCTGCTGAGGAGAAGCGGTATTGGCAACGTTATATCTATTTGTGGTAGGTATATATTTGTCAAATTTGTATTCTCTTATGTACGTTTGAGATGAAATATGCCTCATGTTGTTTCTATTGGCGTTTCAGGATTAATTATGCATTGTATGAAGAGCTTGATGCTGAAGATATGGAGCGTACACGGGATGTATACAGGTATGTATGTCCTTGTGTTGTGGAAGTTGCATTTGTACCTTGTTGACAGGGATGGGATCTATCTCACATCTTCCCTGTTTGTGTTTTCAAAAGAATGAGGTTGGATAATTTGTTGGTTTTTACTAACTTTCCTATTTATGCTAAGGAATGACGGAGATAGCTTACGCTATAGATGATTGCTATATTTGTTTCTAAACTCATGAGCAAGGTAGTATATCTGATGTCTAGGGAGAGTTGATGCTACATAGGAGTTGTACTAGCTAAACTGACGACATGTGATTTTCTCTTGTCCGAAGCTTCATGACTCGCAAGTTGTATGAGACTGTAAAATGGAATCGGTGGCTTGTCTATCTGAGTAATTATTTATTTTATTTAAAAGAATGGGAAGCTTTTTGACCTTAGGTTTTTTTTTGGGTCCTTGATGGTTGGAGATTGTGTTTTTTCAAGGTTTTAGTGGTTTTGCTGCATGGTTGAAAGTTTTGGTGGCGGGATTATAGTTCGAGCAGATATTATCTTTGCAATATTTTAGTGGTACTTTGATGCGTTCTTGAGGATAGAGTTTATGTTTCTGTCATTTTTGGTTGACTCACTTCATTTTTCTTGTCAAATGTGTTCTGTTTGTCACACTTTCATGCTTTTTCTTTTTTACTATCAATTTAAGCTGTCAACTGTAAGTGAGACTGCTTGTCCTAGCTTATATATATTTTTTAATTTGTTAACTAGATCTGGCACACGCCCTAAGTGTGTGCAGGTGATTTTAGTCTTTGTCGCTTCGTTGCAATATAGATATTACAATATTTCTCAAATCAATTCACATGCATACAGATAAAAAGAAACCCATGTTTCTAATGCAACATATAGGAGTCGGAAGGTTTTTTATTGCAGAGACAGTTATAGCTGGACTTGGATGAACATGTGTTAGTGGAGGGTGAGTGTGACAGTTAATGCCTAATGGAGAGGGAGAGTGATGGATAGATGCATTTCCTCACGGACACACTCCTCAAATCGATTTGTGTTTCAGCCCAAACTCGATAGAATATGATTTATTTAAGGGTATTCTTGGAAGCAACTTAAAGTGACACAAAACCCACTTTTTGGCTTAAATAAACAGATATGATGTAAGTCCGTAGCATGGAAACCTTGATATGAGGGGTTGAATGCATGTAAACACAAGTACTCAATGTATCTTTGTTCCCTCTCTTTCCCACATTGAAGACTAGTCTAATTACTGATGGAGCTTTCTCATTCAATTTTGAATCCTTGCAGAGAGTGTCTCAAACTGATTCCTCACCAGAAATTCTCATTTGCCAAAATTTGGCTCTTAGCGGCTCAATTTGAGATTAGACAAATGAATCTTACGGGTGCAAGGCAAGTCCTAGGCAATGCAATTGGCAAAGCTCCTAAAGATAAGGTAATTGATTGGATAAAGTTTTCACCGAGAGAGAATAAGTCTCTAAGTCAGTTTCCTGTCATTCTTGTCCTTTAGTTTTTCCTCCCCTTTATTTTCTAAACAAGTTTCTTTGTTGTGCTTGGATATCAACAGATATTTAAAAAATACATTGAGATAGAGCTGCAACTCGGCAACATAGATCGATGCCGAAAACTATATGAGAAATACTTGGAGTGGTCTCCAGAGAACTGTTACGCTTGGAGCAAGTATGCTGAATTGGAGATATCCTTGGCGGAAACCAACAGGGCTAGAGCCATTTTTGAATTAGCAATTGCACAGCCTGCACTTGACATGCCTGAACTGTTATGGAAGGTAAAGGCCTGCCTTTTGTTTTACTTACCCAAAATATGTATGACTTAACGTCGAAAGGGAAAAATATTGTTATATCTTGAAAGAATCATGAAAGCATACAGCTTCAAATGCTATCTAATGTACATGTCCGTGTGCTGTTAAAATGTGAGGTGTTCAATGTTGGGCAAAAATCAAATTTCAAATGCAAAACTATATGTGAACAATTAAAGGACCATATTCATTCCAAGCCCACCCTAGTATGTTAATTCTTCGATATACAATTGAGTTAGCCTAGGGTTCTACTCTCAAACTTGTGACCTTTATGTCTTCTTACAATGGGTGCTTGCCAATGATCTTACCCGATGTGATCTTAATGCAGTTTACCGTTGTTGTCATTGTTTATCCGTTTTTGTTTTGGAGGCTTACAACTACTTAAACAGCATACGTCTCTATGTGAATCTGTAGGGTGGTGTTTGAGTCCTATCTTATCCACTTTTATTCTGATGTTCTCTGTATTAGCTGACTGCCAGCACAATAGTTTATTGGCACAATTTCTTATAAATAGAGCTTTTACATGGCCTGTCTTGCTATGATATTAAGTCCTATAGGGTTCTAAGGTTCCCACTTGTTTACTGCAGAGGCAATTATAATGACTCAAGAGTTTTATTTTTTAAGTTACCGTTGATGCGTGCTGTTTAATTGGGAGAATCTACGGTATTAATTGTAGTTGTCTTTTGATAACAGGCATACATTGATTTTGAGATTTCTGAGGGCGAATTTCAACGAACGAGAGAGCTATATGAGAGATTATTGGATCGGACTAAGCACCTGAAAGTGTGGATCAGCTATGCCAAGTCTGAGGCAACAGCTATGGATGCCCTTAATTCAGATTTGTCAGAAGATCAATTGCAATCACATTTGTTGGAACAAAAAAGGGAATGCATACAACATGCCAGAAGTGAGTGCTCAATTGAAATTTAACTGAGGTTTTTTCCCCTTTGTGGTTTGAGTGTTGAGATATTCTTATTTCCTCTTGGAAATGCATCAGGGATCTTTGAAAGAGCCATTAATTACTTCCGAACGTCAGCTCCCGAACTTAAAGAAGAAAGGGCAATGCTATTGGAGGAGTGGTTAAACATGGAGACCAGTTCTGGTGAACTTGGTGATGTTGGCATTGTCCAGCCTAAACTGCCAAAGAAGCTGAAGAAGAGGAGGCAGATTTTGGCTGAGGACGGTCCAGCTGGGTATGTAACTCACATCTATCGTCACTCATTTCTTCTCTTTGCTACATTCGATGCTTGTCAACGAAGATGTCCTTATATTGATTTTTAAGCATATCTCTCTCTAATTGGTTTTCAACTGTAGTCTGTTGGGCATCAACTTACTGACTTCCTGCCATAGTGCTGTCCTCTTTATTCATTTCGATTCATGCTTGTTGGTCTATCTGAGTGATTGTCCCCATAGTGAATACTAAATTTGGTAAATCTGATTATGCCCATTGATGATAGGTCCAGTGAGTTGTCTGTTGGGTTGTGCTCTTTCTGGTTTCAGATTTTCTTTTCTGTTGTAATGCAGTTCTTTGTGTTGATGTCTATGTTTTTCCTATTGCCGGGCCAATCACTGGTGTCTATGTTGATAGAAACTTGTTGAGCCAATGTTCTGCAAGCTGGGGTGTAATGTGTCTGATACAAGGCATACCTATTTTGTTGCTCTCTATTTGTAACCGTCCACTTCGATCTTGTCTAACATTCTTGAATTGCAGGTACGAGGAATACATAGACTACTTGTTCCCTGAAGAGACGCAGACCACAAATTTCAAAATCTTGGAAGCTGCTTACAAATGGAAGAAACAAAAGCTTTCTTCTGATGACGATTAATCGATCAAGTCCACGTACAATTGGAATTCGTCTACAAAAATGGGTACCTAATGCTCTTCAGACGGGTTGTTCTTCCAGGTGATGACCGTGGATTATTGTAAAAAATGGAACATCTGGGAACTGTATTCGTGTTCAATGTCGAAATTTTTTGATGAAATGTGAGCTTTCTACATCCTGCTGAAATGGGATTCACTTGGTGTTGGATCCAAAATCCGTCTTATGGATCTTTAGGATTAGTGTATAAGTCGAAATTTGTGTTATATCCACCTCATGTTCTCAAGATCCTAATAGTTATGGTCTCTGAGAAAAATGTTTATTGTATTTATCTTACCAGGTATGAAAATCTGCTTGGAAAGTTTTGGTGGCAGAATGGCAATCTCCTTTACCAATTTCTTCGAACCAGAAGGCAGGTTTCAAGATTTAGATTGAGACGCTTTCCAAAATTCTCCACTCCAATTAAAATAAGTGGTGCTTAAAAAGGTTTTCAACTGAGATAAGGTTAAGAAATATGAAAATCCATAAAGCTTATACAAATTGAATCAAGATGCAAATGAGCAAAACCAGCTTCAACATGTCCAAGGATGAAAGCAGACACAGCTCTTGGAAATCCTGCTAAACCCAGTGTGGTGTTGGTATGCATAATACATATATGTGATCATGGAATGGAGCCACATGGGGGGTCTATTAGTTGACTTTCACTACTAGTTTTTTTTTTTTTACCAAGTCTTGCACCTATAATTGAAATTTTATTTAGCGTTTATCGGAAGTTCTGAAAATATATGAATACCAATACGCTAATGTATAATTTTTTTTTTTTTCAAAAAGGCTATGATAAAGGATCAATTTCTTCCCGTCTTCATCAGAAACAGATGAACAGGACTCCCCCGAATCTTTACGTTCATGTAATTCCTTGTTGACCAAGTTCATAGTTAATCGGCTAAGTGAGTATGCAGAGAACTGGTCATCGTCCAGAACTATTTGGGATGTTATCTTCTTTAAATTACGAGCGACCCAATCATGACCAAGACGGCAAGACTCGAGTGACCCGTTGACCAAGTCTCGCGTTGACTTAAACGCCCACTCATGCGGAATTCCCAAAACGCCCTCCAATGGGTCTTCATCTGAGCTTTCTGTAATTTGACTTCAACGTTAATACAAGCAACTCGTATCACTTGAAGCCAAGCCAAAACCGATATGAAAAAAGAAGGAGAAAATGGTGGTGATATCACTTGGAGACCAGTCAACTCAAAAGGCGAAACGGTCCAATCAGAAGTGCAATCTCTTGGTAGATATGATTATGAATATTAACATTCTTCAAATCTATGCGAGTCATGGTTCGAAATTTCAAGTAGAACAATAGGCGTTAGCTAATTCACCCACAGTGTTCCACAAAATAAAAACATGTCATGGTTGACGTAGTCAAACTACCAACTCGATAGGTAAAAGAAGCAACCCTGCAAACTTCAAGTGGATTGTTGCTAAAATCGAGTAAAATTTACGGCAATTCTCATTGGGAAAGAGAACTACATATGTTGATATACGCATTATGATACACACGTTACGTGATGTTATGATATCATTGGTACAGACCCGATCCGTTTCTCATCGGTCGAGCTCCAAAAATTGGTACCCAAGTGACCCTGGTCCTGATGTCGTGTCGTGTTCCCGAGCAGAAAATCCGATCTTATTATCCTCATAGACTTAGAAGGATGCTTCCTCTCTTTTTTTTCGGTGGAAGTCAATCATCGTGATTGGATCTACACAAATCGTGCAAAGTCATGAACAGACGCCAGAGCGAAAGTACAGGTTGTCAAGAGAACCGAAGGACTATTATATACTGATAAGCGTCTGATCGAAAGGAAAAACAAGACTAATTTAGTGAATTATTCTTAGGCACGCCCAAGAGGATGCTATGTGCGAACTCAGGCCTTGACCCTGCAAAAATCCGGTCTCATCTCTCCAAGAAGCTATTGCGAACCATTTGGACCGATCGGTGGAACCATTAATCACGCGAGTCATCTCCCTAAAAGGTTATTATGAATTATGTGGATCGATATCGTTTGATTCGTTTCCATCATTAAACATGCGTCTCACTAGTGCCTTTGGAAGCACTTGTTAAAGTGAATTGAGCAAAACTTTGCATTTTTTAGTGCACTTACTTTTCTCTATGTATAATCTGTAGTCAATCTTTTTTGACCCCAAAAAAAAAAAAACTCTAGTCAATCTTTGAAAATAGAATTATCTCATGTTTGGCATGCTTAACATTCAAGGGCATTTGACCAAATTAAATTAATCTAGTTTGTTTTATAATAGAGTGATCGGATGACTCGTTTTGCATTAGAGGGTGAATTTGAATCTTATCATGACTAATTCTTTTCAAGACGAAGCAGAAACCCTGCCAAGAGAAGGAAATGGACACTTTCGTTAAAAGTTGATAGAAGATAGTGGATACCACCTTAAGTACCATATAGATGGCAAGACTTTGTGATATTACCAATAAGTAATAATGTTACTCGAGAGCTTTTTTTAGGGCTGGGTCCATTTATAAAGGCCGCGTTTGGTTGGATTTTGGGGAAACTCATTTGGAAAATGCAAATGATTTTGAGTTAAAGGAGTTTCCCAAAACACAAATTGTGCTTGTTAAGTTGTAATTTAATAATCCATCGTAAAGTATCTTTGGGTAAAATAGTGTTTGGAATGTTTTTTTTTTCAAAGGAATTTTTTTATTCTTTTATTAAAAAAAACTCAAACCCTTCGCTAGTCGGCGATCCAGATCTGGCACCGGCGGCCGTCGTCTGAGGTCACATGACCTTAGGTAGCCCTCAGGTGACCCTCGGCAAGGGTGCATCGGCTAGGGTTGGGTGACCCAGGCGAGGGCTGTCTGGGTCGCGCGACCGTGCTGGTCCATTGCCAACCCTTCGCCGGCCATCCTCACACAAAAAATACGAAAAGTTCAAATGAGGGCAAAAATCGAAAAACCCAAAAATTAGTAAGGGTAGTTTGGGAAGAATTTTTTTTTTCCCAAACACCCCGGGAAAAGAAAGCCCTTTCCAAACGAATCCAAAATGTCGAGTTCTTCAGCTGTATTTTCCAACACAATAACAATCCATTATATGTTCATTTGTGTATATATGGGAATACAACAAAAAAGGTAACCATTAGAGAAAGCAAAATGACACGGCTTAGGTTTGCAACTTTTTGCAATATTGCCAATCACACAGGTATCTCTAGCCTCTCGCTCTTCTTAATCCTAATAGAAAAGTACCTTAATTTCTCTTTCCGTTATGTAAAAACATCAAATTTTGTCAAAGAGTGGAATTTGCAAGACATGGTCATAGCCTATCCATATGTGACAAAGTTGACTAATTGGAGTTGCTGTGCCCAATTAGAGTCCAAAATCATGCTTGAGAGTATGGCTGGGCTAATTACTTTTGGTGCATTGGCATTGGCATGATTGGCTTCTTTCACGAAGAACTTGTTGACTGGCTTGGCTGATTGGTATTTGTCCATGAATTTCAAAATTTTGATTATTTCAAAATCGACAAGCTACTTTATCTCCTTTTTTTTATATTATTTATATGTCTAGATAGATTTTTATTTTTCACTTTTCATTCAATTACAGTTTGACTTTTGTCTTTGGTCGAAATACCGAATTTTGTTTTTCACGATATGCAAATGTTGATGCTTAGATTCACATATAATTTTTCACGATTTTCTGGAATATGAAGAGCATTTTAAATTCTGAAGAAGAAGTTTAAAAAATATATGTACTTTTTAGTTTCATATTAGTGTAAACAAGCAGGACTGAAGCACTAGGTAATCAAATAATCATGCTCTGATCTTCTAACTTGCGTTGCTTATTGGCCTTGAATAAGATTGTTTGTGTTTTTAAAGATGCCAGTGTTTTCATTTGTTAGTCATCTCCATTTGAACTTCTCTTCATATTTAGATTGTGTTCCTGGAACATGAATATGAAATGTTTACATAGATAGATTCTGATATCTCATGTCATTCTATCATATCACACGTCGTGATGGTCCTCGATTATTTCGGTGAGGGCCAATCATTTTTTATTATTTTAAATTAATAATAGATTTCTAAAATAAATCCTTTGACTAGTTAATAAATGTTTCCAAGGAACTAGTTAAGTTACAAAAACCTAATAAGTTGAAAGGGTTGAAGGCCTCAAAAATCTAAAAACAACACTTTTCGCCGTTGACTTGTTCGACTTCTTTCGCCTGTTGAAATTAGCAGTCGCAGCTGGATTCGCGGGTCATGATTAATCTCTTTGATCTCGGTCTTCTTGAGTTAATCTCACTCATTCACTCAGTACTTACCTCAGAAACTAATGATGGTCTTTGTCTTTCTCTGCTCGCAAGTGGGCAATCGAGAGCTCAGCTTCCAAGCTGGGACCCAGTAGAAGCGACAAAAGAGAAAGAAATGAAGCTCTTTTGGCGATTACCGTCGCGTAACAAGCACAGTAATTTGGCAGTGAAGCTAGCAGCCTCGATTCTCTTGGTGGGTCTCGCGATTACGCTTCTCTTCTCAAGATCCGAGGAGTTGTCGCCCAATGCAGCGAACCCAGTTGCCGAAAAGTCGGAGGTGACGAAGCCGACTGAATCTGATGACAACTCGCCTCAGTTCGACTCCACAAGCGCGGAAGATGGAAATGCTAGCGCAGGTAATGTTTCTTGCTGCATTCCGTTTGTATTCTTGGTCGGTCTGTATTGGGTAAAGGGAAGAATGTTGCTTAAACCATTATCAGTCTTGGAGATTTTAATTTGTTAACGATGCTTAGTGACAGTTTTTATGGGCTGTGAACTCTGTTCTTCCTTGGGTTGATCTCCATTTAGCTGCTTTGAACGGGAATCCTATTCTTGTCTCATGAAAAGTTCATTTTCTTTGACTGATTTGATGTTTTCCAATGCATGTCGCCATTTGTTTCAGATGAATGTGATCTTTTCTCTGGGGATTGGATTCCACATCGCTCTGGTCCGCTTTATACCAACCAGAGTTGCTCCTTGATCGTGACTCACCAGAACTGTATGGGGAATGCGAGGCCGGATAAAGGGTATTTGTACTGGAGGTGGAAACCGAGAAACTGCGAATTGCCACCATTCCATGGGCGAAGGTTTCTTGAGTTTATGAGGAACAAGGCATGGCGTTGATTGGCGATTCGATGACCCGTAACCATGTGCAGTCTTTGCTATGCATGCTTTCAACCGTAAGTTTTAGCATTCTTAATTCGAAAGTTAGATCTCAGTTTTGGTGCCTTCAGAGATTTCGAAGGAGAGTTGTTTTGATTCTCTGACATTCCTTTTCAGGTAATCAAATTTATTATCATCTCGACTTATTATGCTGGTTATGGGTTCCTGTTCTGAAAATGTCATCTAGAATTGTGGTGGTTGTACTTGATTATCAAGTATGATTTTTCAGAGATTTGTGGTCGTCTGGTCATTGTCTGTCCAGTTATAGGAGTTGCGCATCTTCATTATCTTATGAAAGCGTACTCTCTACTTTTCTCCCCCTCCTCCTCTCTCTAAGCAAAACCATTTATACTTTATCTAGCCTGGGAACTCCAGGATATTGTTTATATGCCTTGCGACTTTACCTCTTCCAACAACTGAAGCCATTCGACAAAACCTGTTAATAAGCGAAAGGTTGATGTGCCCGGTGCATCATTCAATCGTGGTATTGCTGATTCTTTAAACGGGACTCCAACTAGTGTAAATGGGTTGAACTTTTTGTCGGTACGATGATCTACATGCATTTTGGCTGTTTGATTATAGACAACTTATAGTTGATTCATGTGTCTGAGGATAGAAGCTGAATTGGCATATTGAGGCTTTAAAAATTTGATCACTTCCTTTTAATCTGGTAAGATATTTTCATCTTGGGATGACCTCTATTTTTTTTTTTTTTAAATGCGACTCCACATGATTGAAAATTTTAGTTGGTACCTGTTGTCCTCAGAGTGTGCCATAAGTAAATATTTTTTGAATAGATAGGGGAGTTGCACATTATCAGTATTACTCTTTGCTTTGGTTCTCAAGCCACTGCATAACGTTCATGATATGGTGCAGTAACACAAAAAAACAGAGATGGGCAAGCTTATTGAGTGTGTTGTCTGATCTGCTCTGAGTTTGTGCGAGAGTGTATGCACGAGAGAGGTTATCTGTCAAAATATATCATCTTGATATTGGGTGTGCCCGGTGAAAATTGACTGTTCTCTGACTTTTGTTCGCTGTTATGTTATGCTGTTTAAGTGGTGGTGTCCAATTTTGTGGTTTATTAAGCTCAGTGAGTACATTTTTCAGGTGGAACAACCAATACACGTCTACCATGACGAAGAAAACAGGTCGGGAAGATGGCACTTCCCGTCCTACAACTTTAACATCTCAGTCATCTGGGCTCCTTTCCTCGTAAAAGCTGCGATTTTTTAGGACTACAATGGCGTCTCCACATCGGCAGTTCAGCTTCATCTGGACAAGCTTGATACGAACTGGACTAGTTTGTATCCAAACTTGGATTACATGATACTATCAACCGGGAAATGGTTTCTCAAAACTGCAATATACTACGAGAATGGCAGAGTCGTGGGGTGCCATAACTGTAACAATGAAGACATACCCGAAATGGGATTTGAGTTTGCCTATAGAAAGACCCTGCATGGCGTGATGAACTTCATAGCAAAATCTAAGCACAAAGGTCTGATCTTTCTCCGCACATCCACACCAGATCATTTTGAGAACAGGGAGTGGGATAACGGTGGGACCTGCCCAAGAACGGCTCCCGTCAAAGAAGGTGAGATCCAGTTGAAGGTCCTGAGCCGGATTCTCCGTGACATCGAACTCAGCGAGTACGAGAAGGCATCAGCCATAGCTGCCAAAAACGGCGTGAATCTAAAGCTTCTCGACTTCACTAATCTCTTGCTGACAAGGCCCGATGGGCATCCGGGTCCTTACAGGGAGTTTTTTCCGTTTGCAAAGGATAAGAACGCCAAAGTCCAGAATGACTGCTTGCACTGGTGCTTGCCAGGGCCTATTGACGCTTGGAACGACGTGATAATGAAAATTGTGATGAATGCAAGTTGAATCAGAGAGGCGAAACCGGAGATTTAGTTGATAGGTGATTGGATAGGATGTAAATGGATGCAACAGGGCGATGCGCACTCTGCGGGACTTCACAGTCTATGGATGCACTGCAGTGGTTGTGAATATGTTCTAGTTCCTTGTTCAGCTCGCCAATTTTGCTCGGTTCTTGAGGGGAACCGGACTGGACCGGACCGGAAACCGCTCACCCCTAATGGTGACCCCCAAACCGCGAGAAATGGTCGATGGTAATAAGCTCTAGCAATTTAGGATTTGATTAAAAAGATGATGCCCGACAAGTATGTTGTTGTGTAGCAAAATCCTTGACTTACCTCGTCTAGACGTGTAATTTCGGAAAATAATCAAAAGAAGATAAGTTAGTATGAATTTGTTTTTGTCACGAGAGAAATGTAAGTTGGGCTTTTATCAAGCCCAATACACAGTGATCCATAGTCTATAACCAAAATCAAGTATGAACCTTGTTCATCGTCTATGGGTGGCTCAAGCCGCATTTTCACCACCATATTCCCCCCCCCCCCCCCCCCCCCCCCCCGACCTGATCCTCGAGCTCTCTCACTAACTTGATAAGTCGGTCCGTGGATCTATTCATTTTTCAAAGGCAACAACTTAAAGCGAGAAATATTGCTAAAAAATGGATTTCGAATCGGGACGGGTATGGGTCAAGCACGGATCGGGGAGCTAAATTTGTGTTGCATAGCAATTGGTCAATTTTAATCGGATCATTTTTGACTCGATCCACCTGTTTGACGGGCCTACCATAAGTAAAAAAAATTAACATGCCTAAAGTAAATTCATTAAGGCTTAACGAGTGTCTTAAAGTCAGTTTTTTAAGCATATCCTTTTGTTAATAAGCGCTTTTGAACTTTGGGACACTTGTTAAGAAATTGCACTATTCTCCTTTCATTAGACATTTAGTGTGAATATATTGCGTTTTGAAAATCGATTTCTTTTTGTGAAATTGTTTAATGAAATGTATTTAGTAACTGTCTTGGGACGACAATTAAGGCGTGCATGACAACAGTTCTATTTCTCTATTTTTATGTTTTAGGGAACATGTTTGGAACAGAAATCGGTTTGGTAAAACAATTTTATTTTTCTATTTTTGGGATAAATTTTGGTCCAAAAATAGGTTTGGAACAGAAATGAAAAATAGAAATTTTCTACTTTTCTGTTTCTGGAGCATAAACAAAAATAAGAATTTTTTTATTGCCTACTCCCTCTCTCTCGTGTCCTTGCTGCCAGTTGCCCATCGCCCGCTGCTAGTCGCCGATCCCCGGTCGTCGATCCTCAGTCGTCGTTCACCCGTCGGTCTTCGATCCCCGGCTGCCGTTCGCTGGCCGCTGGTGGCCAATCCCCAGTGGCCGTTCGCTCGTCGTTGGCCGTCCACCGATCGCCGGTCTCCAATCCTCGGCCGCCGTTCACCGGTCCCCGACTGCCCTTCGCCGCCGCCCGTCTCCGATCTCCGGCTGCCGTTTGCCGGCGGCCGATTGCCATCAGCCAGTCGTCGACCGCCGGCCATCGGTCGCCCAACCATAGAAATTTTATATTGTTATCAAACGAATTTATGTTCTAGGAACAGAAATTTTGTATCATTATCAAAACACGTGTCTCTACTAAGAAATTCGTTGAGGAAATAAAAATAAAAAAATATATTTCTACTTAGAAATATGGCCAAAAAAGAGAATGGTTATCATTCACGTCCATGGCGAGGAAATAACTCAACCTTGTCCGAAAAATTGATCTGTTCACAAACCTCGATTATCGGACATGGCTCCACCCAAAGAGCCGAGCGTCCCAAAAAAAAAAACCACGTCGTGTCGGTCGCCCGCTCTCATTCTGCTGCCTTAATTGTCTTCTTTAGCCTATTGGTTTAACAATGACAGCTGGATTCGCGGGGAATTATTAAGACCTGTGATCTTGGTCTTCTTGAGTTAATCTCACTCTTTCACTCTCTGGAGCCCACATAAAGGTTCTTACAAGTTACAAGAAACAAATAATGTTTTTCTCTCTCTGTTCGCAAGAGGGCAACCAAGAACTCAGACACAATTCTGGGAGCTAGTAAGAGCGACAAAAGAAAAGGAAATGAAGCTAAATTGGAGATTGCCGTCGCGTAACAAGCACAGTAATTTGGCGGTGAAGCTAGCGGTCTCGATTCTCTTGGTGGGTCTCGCGTTTAGGTTTCTCTTCTCAAGATCTGAGGAGTTGTCGCCCAATGTAGCGAACCCAGTTGCCGAAAAATCGGAGGTGACAAAGCCGACTGAATCTGATGGAGTCTCGCCTCAATTCGACTCAAAACGTGCAGAAGATGAAAATGCTAGCTCAGGTTGTGTTTCTTGCTGCTCTCGGTTTGTATTCTTTGTTGGTCTGCATCAGTTCTCTTTTCTTGTTGTGTAATTACTGAATAGTTGCTGAATTGGGACAAAGGAAGCAAGATATAACTTAGAAAGTTGCCTAAATTATTGTCGGATACTGGCAGTGGCTGCTTCAGTCGTGAATATTTTAATTTGTTAATGATGAAATGCTTAGAGACAGTTTTTGTGGGCAGTGAACTCTATTCTTCTTTTGGTTGATCTCCATTTAGCTTCTTTTGAAGGGGAATCCTGTTCATGTCTCATGAAAAGTTCACATTTTTGACTGATTTGGTGTTTGCCAATGGATGTCGACATTTGTTTCAGATGAATGTGATCTTTTCTCTGGGGATTGGATTCCACATCGGTTTAGTCCACTTTATACCAATCAGAGCTGCTCCTTTATTGAGACTCACCAAAACTGTATGGGGAATGGGAGGCCGGATAAAAGGTATTTGTACTGGAGGTGGAAACCGAGAAACTGCGAATTGCCACCATTCAATGGGCAGAGGTTTCTCGAGTTTATGAGGAACAAGGCATGGGCGTTGATTGGTGATTCGATTTCTCGTAACCATGTGCAGTCTTTGCTATGCATGCTTTCAACTGTAAGTTGTAGCATTCTTTACTCGAAAGTTAGATGTCAGGTTTGCTGCCTACAGAGATTTTGAAGGGGAGTTGTTTTGATTCTCTGATGTTCCTTTCCAGGGAATGAAGTTATTCATCATCTTGTTTGTATTATGCTTGTTTCTGGGATTAATGTTGTGCAAATGTCATCCAACATTGCGGTGGTTGTACTTGATTATCAAGTATGATTTTCATTGATTGGTGGTTGTCTGGTCAATGTCTGTCCAGTCATAGGAGTTGTCCAACTTCAGTATTTTATGCAAGTGTATATTCTGTTTTTCTTGCCTTCCACCTCTCTAAGCAAAACCATTTATACTATATGTAGCCTGGAACTCCAGGATATTGCCCTTAACAAAAAAAAAAAAAAAAAAAAAAACTCCAGGATATTTCTTTTCTGGATTGTGACTTTGTAACTCTTCTGACAACTGAAGCTAGATAAAGCCTGTTAATAAGCAATAGGCATTGGGGTTGATGTGCCCACTGCATCATCCAATCGCGGTGTTACCGATTCTTTTAAATGGGACTCCTACTAGTGTAAACGGGTCGAACTTTATTAGCATGATGATATACCAAGATCCTTTAGGACCGACTTTGCTACATCTTGCCTGTGCATGTGAGGATGATTGTGCCTATGAACAAAAGGTTGACGGAAAAGAGAGTGTAGTGTAGATTTTTGTCTCTTTTTTTGAGGATGTCATCTACTGACGAGAAAACAGAATGTCCTTGATCATCTATAGACATTCTAGGCTTTTGCTTAAAGAAAAATTATAGTTGATTTATGTGTCTGAGGATGGAAGCTGAATTGGCATATTGAGACTTTAGAAATTTGATCACTTCCTTTTGTTTTTATTCAAAATTAATCTGTTAGGATGTTTTCATCTTGGAATGACCTCTCAGTTTCTTTGAAATGCGACTACATACAATTGGATGTTATGGTTGGACGGGCAGGCGGATGAGCAAAGGGTAGTACCTGTTTGTCCTCAGAATGTGCCGTAAGTAGATGTTTTCTGAGTAGATCAGGCAGTTGCAGATTACAGTATCATTCTTTTCTTGGAATGATACTGGTAGGATGTTTTCATCTTGGAATGACCTCGCAGTTTCTTTGAAATGCGACTGCATACAATTGAATGTTATGGCTGGACGGGCGGGCGGAATGGATGAGCAAAGGGTAGTACCTGTTTGTCCTCAGAATGTGCCGTAAGTAGATGTTTTCTGAGTAGATCAGGCAGTTGCAGATTACAGTATCGTTCTTTACTTGTCCTTGATTCTCGGTCCATAACTGCGTAATGTGCATGATGTGGTGTGGTAACACACAAAAACAGAGATGGGCAAGCTTATTGAGTGTGTTGTCATGGTGCGCGGGAGAGAGAGAGAGAGGTTATCTTTTGAGATATTTCATCGTGATATTGGGTGTGTATCAGTGAAAATTCACTGTTCTCTGACTTTTGTTCACCATTATGTTATGCTTCTTGAAATTTGTGGACCAATTTTGTTGTTTTTTAAGCTCAGCGAATAAATTTTTCAGGTAGAACAACCAATACACGTCTACCATGACGAAGACTACAAATCGAGAAGATGGCACTTCCCCTCCTACAACTTCAACATCTCAGTCATCTGGACTCCTTTCCTTGTAAAAGCGGCGATTTTCGAGGACTACAATGGTGTTTCCACATCGGAAGTTAAGCTTCATCTGGACAAGCTTGATACGAACTGGACTAGCTTGTATCCAAACTTGGATTACATGATAATATCAACCGGGAAATGGTTTCTCAAAACTGCGATATACTATGAGAATGGTCGAGCTGTGGGCTGCCATAACTGTAACAAAGAAGACATACCCGAGGTTGGATTCGAGTTTGCCTACAGGAAGACCCTGCATAACGTGATGAACTTCATAGCAAAATCTAAGCACAAAGGTCTGATATTTTTTCGCACATCCACACCAGATCATTTTGAGAATGGGGAGTGGCATAACGGCGGGACCTGCCGAAGAACAGCTCCTGTCAAAGAAGGTGAGATGGAGTTGAAGGACGTAAACCGAATTCTCCGTGACATCGAACTCAACGAGTACGAGAAGGCATCAGCCATAGCTGCCAAAAATGGCGTGAATCTAAAGCTTCTCGACTTCACTAATCTCTTGCTGACAAGGCCCGATGGGCATCCGGGTCCTTACAGGGAGTTTTATCCGTTTGCAAAGGATAAGAACGCCAAAGTCCAGAACGACTGCTTGCACTGGTGCTTGCCAGGGCCTATTGACACTTGGAACGACTTGATAATGGAAATTGCGGTGAATGCAAGTTGAACCAGAGCAGCAAAGCCCAAGATCTAATTGATAGAATGGTGAGCTTGTAAATGCATGCAACAGGGTGATGCACACTCCTCGGCAGGAGTTCGCAGTCTGTGGATGTATTGCAATAGTTTTGAATATGCTCTAGTTCCTTCAGCTCTCCCATTATGGTGAGGTTATTACATAGACCATATGGCCAGTCAAAGAATTAATCTGTTTGATGGTACAAAGAGAGCATCTTCTCGGAATCCAACAGAAATGATGTTGTATCGGCAAAAGGAATGGCATGGAGTTGTATTGCACCGTGCGGGTTATGCGATTGCAGTACTTGATTCTGAGTTTCACTAGACTCGATTGTTTCAACTTAGATACTGACCATGGAATACTGTCAATGTCCTGTGGTGTTGATCTCGTGATGATCTGATCTTTTGAACCGTACATTTCTTAGAAATCCAAAAGGGTGTTCTTCTATCTTGGCCGTCAGCTGTGTCTTTCCTGTCTGCACGCCGGAGGGACCGCGCAAGAACAAACAAAAACGAGCAGAGTTGGTCGGGCTCGAGGTGATGTACACCGGAGCCGACGATCCGCACCTGAAGCCCTTTTGAGATATTATAGGATGGACCTTAATTAGGTCTACCCGAGCTATCAAAGAAGGTCCATTCAAAAGGTGAAATGGAGCCTTTTTCCTTTATTCTCTGTCAAAGAAGCAGACAGAGACGACGCAACTCAAGAAGTTGCGTAGCGTGATAAAAGTGAAGGGAATCAGTTCGTTGGAGGATAAGATAACGACGTTCTACCTCTAGGATGCCCCCTCCCCGCCATCGCTAGTTGATCTTGATTATATCCTGTGATCAACAAGGAAGGAAATGGGTTCCATTCTGGATTCCACCCAAATGCTTCCTCCTTTTCAGAATTCTCCTGTTTGTAAAAAGGGGGACAACATTTGAGGGGAAACAGCGACTTGCTTCCACGTCCCCTCCTCGGATATCTTCCTAGGATAAGTACGAAAAAAAAAAAAAAAATCTCAAACCTATAACATTGATACCAATTCAATCATAAACATTTAGTTGATACCAATCAATCCATTCTGGCTAAAGTCGCTGACACGAATGTCATCCGTCTTACATGACATGATCGATGCTGACGTAAACAGATTATGTATTTTTTTAACAATTTTTTTTTAGGTTTTTTCTTTTTTATTTTTTCTTTTTAGTTTTCTTTTTTTCGATGTGGCCGCCTAGAGTCATGGCCCTTGTCGCCGATAGCGGGCGAGGGTCGCCCTCGAGGAGATGCTTGATTATCTTCGTGTAACGCATCTGGACTTGGGAGGTTCGTAGGCCAAGTTCGTGTGGGGGGGGGGTGGCGTCTTATCTGTAGGACTTATCATAATTAGGACGCAATCAATCAAAACACTCCTCCAAATTCCAATCACGCCACTCCATTCTCGCCGTTTCGTGCCCGCAACAATGACAACTAACTCGTTCCTTGCTTGTACCCTACAAAGTGGAGAATAGAATGGCAAAAGAATTTAAAGTAGGACACCGGGAAGAATCGTTGCCATCGATGTACATAATTGATGAATTTACAGAACAACATTGAGTTCCGTAATCTATTAGGAGATCTTACAAAGAGCACACTGTTACGCAGATGCTTAGTGGATTTAAATCCACGAATAACTAATGAAGGCTCTCGCTGATAACTTGTGGTGTATGCCGTCGAGGACATTACAACCGGCGAGTTGTCGATTCCCTTAAAATTGCCCGCCGCCTTGCTTATTGACGACTTCTGTTCTGACCGAATCCTGCTCCCTTCGATTAAATCCGTGACGATAATTGATAGTTGGCAATTTTTCGGGTGCTACCAACATATGAAATTAATTCCCCTCCCGGCTACATTTCACACATTAGAGTTCTTTTTAAAGCCGAAGCTCGGGACGAAAATTGTTGTCCGTTTTTTCCTATGAAAAATAAAACTTAGTCAACGGGCGAAAATGACAATTTTCAGCATGAATGGAAAGTTTTGAATACGTCGTCGGTGGTGTGGTCTCTTCCAAAGTAAGAAATTTCACTTTCACTTGACAATATATATAGACTATGCTTCCATTCAAATTGAATCAAAGCTGCCGAATTACGCTTTTTCAAAAAATTTAGGCCTAAAATCAAGATAATATATTGTCATAATTAAGTAACGTTTTTATTTATTTATTGCCTAATCGCTTTCGGCCGACCATATCAAATACTTAAAAAAAAAATAGAATAAAATAAAAATAAAATAGCTTTCATCCCATTTATTATTATTATAGGATTCAGATCAGCTAACATTGGGGTTTCTGTGACATGGGTAACATTACTCAAATCAGGCAGTCCATTTTCATTTGGACGGCCAAGAATGGATCATATCATTTGTTGAGGGGGAGGGAAAAAAATTAGGCAGAAATTTTTTTAGGGTTTGAAAAATTTTGAATCTCAACCCTCTCTCAAATCAAGCCGTCCATTTTCATTTGGATGGCCTGATTTGAGTAATGTTACTCATGTCACAGAAACTTCAATGTTAGGTGATCCGCTTCCATTATTATATGCACCACATTCTAGTAGACGGCGATAGACTCCGTCTTCTTCGAGAAGTCTCGATCTTTTTTTTTGTCCCCCTTTTCTTAATAAAAAAATGTCACTGAGGACATATTCCTCTCACTATCGCACGATTCGCACGTACCTCAATTTCCGCGAACCTCTGACCAAAAAAAATTCCCGCTACCCAGGCTTCTACACTGCGCCGTGTGGGCGCACGCTACTTAACCTGCCTACCTCCATCACACACGCGCGTAGCTTTGCTTATTATTACTCTCCCTCGACGGGACTCTCGGTCCTTCACACCCGACGTCACCAATGGCGAGCCCACCCAAGCAGGACTCGTTCCCCGAGCTCCGCCGCGAGACCGACGCCGGAGCCGCCTTCGTCCTCGAGTCCAAAGGTAGCCACTGATCGCCAATGCAACGCTCGCTCTGTATTGTGTTTTTTTTTTTTTTTTTTTGGCCCTTTTTTCGCCGGCTCGAGAAGAGACTGAATCGAGGTTCGATCCCTTCGTGTTTTTGGGACAGGGGAGTGGTGGCACGCGGGGTTCCATCTGACGACGGCGATCGTGGGGCCGACGATACTGACGCTGCCGTACGCGTTCCGGGGGCTGGGGTGGGGGCTAGGCTTGCTCTGCCTGACGGCGATGGGGATCGTCACCTTCTACTCCTACTTCCTCATGTCCAAGGTGCTGGAGCGCTGCGAGAAGGAAGGCCGCCGCCACATCCGCTTCCGCGAGCTCGCCGCCGACGTCCTAGGTAAAGTTACCAAATCGATTCTTCCGCCCGTTGGCCGGACCGGTCCGTTCGAGGCCATGAGACGATGATCTCGACGCGCTGGTTTCTTGTGCTTCTTATGTTACCGAAAATGTCGATCCCGTTTTATAGCAAATTCAGTTACAAGGGTTGGTTTCGATTGTTCGCTTTAAGTCCATTCATTCTTACTTTTTTTTTAATTAATTAATCATGAGCGAAATATCTCACATTTTTTCTTATTTAAATTTTTTAAATATACTTGATATTTATACAATATACAACGTCAATACTTAAATTCATGTATGACCTCTTCATTATTTGCTAGAATTTATAATGTATTTTTAAATTGTCTTATTAATATTCGAAAAAACAAAACAAAAAAAAACAAAAAATAAATAAAAACCAAAGAAACGGGCATTTGCCACTTGGCTAAGACTCGTGGTAGAAAAAACGAGCATAACTAATGTCCAAAAATTAATTAAATTACTTATTGGAAAATTTTGATACGGTTGAAAATCACATATCTTTCTTATTTGTTTAATTTTAAGCAAGTCTATACGCCAAAACAAAATATCCATCGATGTCGATGGTAACAGGTCTACTAATTTCTGAAAATTTTACAAGCCCATATCTAACTCATCCCATTCGGGTATTAGTTGGGTTCTCAAAGGTTCTCGAAATTTCTATTTTTACCATTTTCTCGTGCATGATACATTATCTTGATTATACAACAAGACAATACCACTGCTCCGATTTAAATTCTAACATAGATTCTACGAACCACAACAAGTGAAAATACTGATGGATGTTTGACAGATAAGTTTGGGCAGATAGAATTATGTAAATGACATTATAAAGTAAATTGGTTGCTTTCTGTGTTTTCTTAAAAGGGGATCATTATCAATTGGTGGTTGACAAGTTTTCTCATTCGGTGGCTGTGCTGGCAAAAATGTGGATCGGCGTTATGAGCGTCGTAAAAACGCCGCACGGATGATTCGGACACGTTGGCCAACGGCTGGACTTTCATCATTCTCTTTATCTTTGTCTTTATCTTCTTCTTCTTTTTGGAGTTGGAGGTGGACTTTTCGTATTTGGTGGCTACTTTTCTTTTCTTTATTCCTTTTTATTATTATTATATATATTCCGGTTTATATTCCGTAAAGTCTGCGTCATATTTTCTTGGAATTGGTGGCCCCAAGGCCCATGGCTATAATGGGTAGTGGCCAGTTCGTCATATTTTGGTGACGGAACTTTGCTAGCATAATAATTTTATTGTGATCGTGAACCATAAATTTTTTAAGAAATAGACCCCATAATTTTTTTTAATTATTTATTATTTAATTTTTATGACTCGCCATATCCCGTCATTCTAACAGTAGATGAAAAACTGTCACATAAGCATATTCCTTCGTAAAGTTTACTTTCGATGGAATGCATGTTTTCTTCGTACTTGACCCGGTAGCTTTAATCAAGAAAATCGTAATCCAGGAGGCAAGCCTAGACAAGGATTATTGGGCGTAATGATGGATCATGTACTACTGTAGTGTATCGTAACTAGGCCTTCCAGTTGGGTGTAATTTGATAAATTAATTCAGCACATCTTATAGTCATTCAGATGATGAATCCTTTACCATATGGATAAAATTCTCAATGGGTAAAATTCCTTCTTACTTGCGGGAATAATGCTGTTGCTATCGTTGTGATCTATACCAGATCTTATGGTCTTGCCTTTTGTTGTTTGTAGGATCCGGATGGATGTTTTACTTTGTGATATTCATACAAACTGCCATCAACACCGGGATCGGAATTGGAGCGATTCTGCTGGCCGGAGAAAGCCTTCAGGTATGTTCTATGTCTGCTCCAGTGTAATGCAGTTTCGTGACACTTTTGCTATTTTCGTGAAAATGGGTCATTTCAATATTTCGGAATAAATGTGGCTCTTTGCGAGTCTCCCGGAAAATAAGTTAATGCCGGAATGTTTCATGATTTAGATGTTTTCACTGTCTGCTGTATTTATCTTCTTTCTTGTATCAACTCGGAGATGGATGGATTTTATTTTTATACGACTTTGTTTTTTCTGTTTGGACTGTACAAGATCATGTACTCAAACCTTTCTCCTAATGGGTCCCTTAAACTGTACGACTTCATAGCAATGGTGACGGTGGTCATGATAGTTCTCTCCCAGCTTCCGACCTTCCACTCTCTCAGGCACCTTAATTTGGGTTCACTGTTTCTCAGCTTGGGATATTCCTTCCTTGTAGTTGGTGCTTGTGTTCATGCAGGTATTGAATCCATGTTTTTTCTGCTTTTTAATCAAATTCTATATGTTTTAGCTTCTTGTCGGTGTTAGTAAGTAACCATGAGACTAAAGAGTATTGAGAGCCACAACTTTAGGAAAGGTGAAATGTTTCTTAGCAGCTCAAAACAAAAACTAGTGATATCAATACTTGATTAGTAATCGGACAAATCTCACATATGGACATAGATCACCTTTTTGAAATTACAAAACCTCTAATTTGTCCGGTTTAACCCATGAAAAAAACTGAAAGAAGATCGACAGTTCTGAGATGGGTACAAGAAGTTACTGTTAAATCCTGAAACCACATTTCTAGGCATCTTCAGCTGACACTACCGGTCTCATTATGAAGTGAAGTCTGCATGAAAATCTCTGAATAAGATGCATGGTGTGTTGGAGATTTCTTGTGGAGCTTTCATCCACTTGCATACTTCCTTCGAGGTCAAATTGGAGAGGTCGTTGTCAGAGCTCTTGCGGAGGAAAGGAAGTAGAACTTGACTATCCAGTCTTCCCGGTAGAGAGCAACGAATGTATGGCTGAGTGGAGTGGCCAGTCTTATTTTCAGTTTTACGTCAAAGTTCACACTGGAAATTAGTCTTCCAGCTTTCCACATTTCCTATTTCACTTTGAACCCCTAAAAATTTGACATTTATGTTCTTCATGGAGGTCAGATTTTGTACAGGCACGAGTTAGCTATGGCATAAATGAATTCTGTAACCTCTTCCACGTAGAAATCATAAAAGGGGCAGCAATATTCCTAAAGCAGACACTTGTTTTTCCATTCTGGATATCTAACCAACTTCTACATCTTGCAGGTTCATCAAAGAATGCCCCTCCAAGAGACTATTCCTTGGAATCTTCAGAGTCAGCAAGGATTTTTAGTGCTTTCACTTCCATATCCATTATAGCTGCCATTTATGGGAATGGGATACTGCCTGAAATACAAGTAAACCTCAACTTCTGTTTCATCTTTTAAAATCGCCATAAGAATGCGCGCGTAGAAAGTTCGAATTCTGGGCTAAGAAGCATCTAGTACTAAAAAGACATGTTGACGATTAGCGTTATCTAGTAATGTAGGTTCGTATCCATTAGCTGTTAGAAACATGAACTCTGCTCTGAATTGTTATGCTTCATTGCAGGCAACTCTGGCACCACCTGTGGCTGGGAAGATGGTTAAAGGCCTTCTCATGTGCTATGCAGTGATCTTTGTCACATTCTATTCTGCTGCCGTGTCTGGGTACTGGGTTTTCGGCAACAAATCGAACTCAAACATACTCAAAAGCCTATTGCCAGATAACGGACCTGCTTTAGCTCCGACTTGGGTTCTAGGCCTCGGTGTGGTTTTTGTCCTCCTACAGCTCTTTGCCATTGGCCTGGTAATCACTCTAGTAGCAGTAGTAGCAGCAGTAGCAGTAGTAGTAATAGTGTACTCCATTTGATTGGAATTTCTAAACTCATCTCCAAGGGCCTGGAAACAGGTCTACTCTCAAGTGGCTTACGAGATCATGGAAACTCAATCGGCCGATGTGAAGCGAGGAATATTCTCCCTGCGCAACCTTATTCCTAGGATAATTCTTCGGACTTTGTACGTGGTGTTTTGCGGGTTCATGGCAGCCATGCTTCCCTTCTTCGGGGACATCAACGGTGTCGTGGGAGCTATTGGCTTCATCCCTCTAGACTTCGTTCTTCCGATGGTTCTCTACAACATGACATTCAAGCCAACGAAATCATCCTTAACCTACTTGATCAACATGTCAATCATCATCGTCTTCACCGGCGCAGGACTATTGGGCGCATTTTCTTCTATAAGGAAGTTAGTTCTTGATGCCAACCAGTTCAAGCTCTTCAGTAGTGACGTGGTGGACTAAGGTACAGAAACATAAACTCTGCGGTTCTAATGTACTAGCACCTAAAAGTTACAGGAGAAAGTTACACCTTTCATGGGACCAAAAAAAGAGGAACATCCAAGGGGGTGATTGGTTAATCATGAACACTAGAGTTGTCCTCTGCTTTGTGCCGATGAAAGAAGGTGGGAGATTTATAGGCATCGTCATTTGGAAGTGTAGAAAAGTTGATATCCCAAACTTCAATAAAAGGGGCTTTCCAAAATTGATTGGATGGATTTAATTGGTAAAAATGCAAAAGATTTAGGACTAAATTAGCATAATTGAAAGGTTTATGATTGAACTAACACTGATGCAACAGGTTTAGGACTTTTTGGATGGTTTTTCCCTCGTTCACCTAGCAATTGCTTGGGCTTCTAATTAGAAATCTGGTCGTTTTCATGCGGTGGGACTTGGACAGAAAACCAAATGGAGAGGTTATGAGACTAATTTATGTAACTTCAATGAGTTGTCTTTGTAATACATCAATTTGACAGATACAATCATTGTGGTGGTTGCAAGCGATCCCATCATTGATCATCGTTACCCCTTTTTTTCTTTTTTTGGTCACATGTTATCCGGTTTCATTCAAGAAGGATAGGTCACAAATTGCTTTGAGCTATGTACATCCGAAGTGAATATTGCACATGAAAATTTCCCGAAATTTTCCGAAACAAGCAGGCGCATAGTGGTATGGAAATCGAATATAAGCCACGCGCCTAATGCATATGCATAAATGAATCCTTCATTGCTGACTATATCCCATAGGTTTGATCTTGAATAATTCGAACTCTTTGGGATAATACGAATCGAGAATAAACGAAAAAATTCATAAGCAAGATGACGAGTGACCACGAAGAAAAGGAACCATAGAATAAGTAAAAGTCTTTATCAAGGACTTCATGTATTTAAATCAGTTGATGATTTGATAGAATAGTATAGAGGACTAAAACGGGAATGCCCCGGCGCTGATATTGCATACCTTCTTCTCTTTTTCGTTTGTATGAACAAGAATCTCCTCTTAAATCAACAAATTCGATTTCACAAAATAATTCATTAATATTGTTAAAATATTAAATAATAAATCGCGCATTCATCTAACAGCTTAAATATTTAAAACAGTTAGCAATGGTCCCATAAAATCTCACATTAAATCAGAGCATGTGATCCTGAGTTCAAATCTTCCGGGCCCTCCAATTGCTCTTTTCTTTTCTTCTTTTTGTACGAAAATTCTTTTTTTTTTAAGCATGTTTCTTGCATGGTCATGATATTCTTCTTCCGAGAACGAACCCAACTGTACAATCCGTGGTTGTAGGGTCAACAAAAATGAAATTCGACTAATTATAGGGGGATTTTTAAGTTTAATATATTTTATTTGGGGTTGAATGGTCCTGTCCTGTCCACACACGCTTGCGTAACAAGATCAAAGCAAAAATTGAACGAATCCTCCGCGTTCCTACTCCATCGGATCGTTGAGTTCACATGGTTCGTTTAAGTCCCCCCACCCATCGGATTTATTAATTTGACTAATCAGAGTTGGCCGCTGTCTGCTTCTCTCTTGCCAGGACCCTCTCATCTTCTTACTAACGAAAATGATTAGGCACCCACTTCAATTCCATAATATTCAAAATCACACAGCTCCATAATTAATTAAGGCCATCGTGTTGCGATTAATTACGCGGGCACGACTAGGGAGTTGCATTTTCGCGTGGGTACGTTCGTTCCGGGTCAATCAAATGACCTTAATTTGGGAGAGTGCATCTGAGTATAAACGGAAAGAACACGTGCCGCGCGTGATGTTCTGGGGCATCACAGCACCGATGTCCTTCTTCAGAACAAGTAGGATGATTGGCTAATAATAATGTTTTTTTCATGCCGTTTCTTGATCTAGGAACAAATTTCGAGGGGCGAGGCATCGTGAATTGAAAAAAAAGGGAGCATTGTCTATCAAATATAAGGTCACTTGCTATTATTATTTTTGGGGGGTAGGGGGTGGGGGAATAGCGCATAGATATTAAGGGTGGGTTTGATTCAGCTTTTTCAAAGCCTATGGGAGCCCCAAAACCTCTTGGGGAAAATGCAAGGCGTTTGGCAACCATTCTCAAGAGGCTTTGGGATGAAAGTTAGTCTTGGGAATGATGAGCTAGGGTTTTTCCTTCCAAAAATATCATCACTTTTTCTTTCAAATTTCGATTTTGTCCCTTATTTTTTATTAAAAAATAAAAAATAAAATAAAATGAAACCGCCGGCAGCCCACAGCAGGAAGCCTTTACCCTAGGTTTGATTTTCCTTTTTTTATTTTAATTATATTTTATTTAAAAAGAAATATTGTAAGAAAGCTCATTTACAAATTTTTCTTGCCAAACACTAGTTGGGCCAAAGTTGCTTTTCAGAGTATTTTTTACCAAACGCTATTTGCATTTCTCCAAATCTCCTTAGGCTAAAGGTATTTGCATTCCCCCAAAGCCCATTTGTAAAGTCGAATCAAACCCACCTTAAATACTGGATAGAGCATACATAAAATCAAATCATGTTAATATCGCAATAACGTAATAATAAGGGAAAATTTCAAAAAGAGCCCGAAGTGCCTTCGTTAAGAGCTTGAAGTTGACATTGTTTCAAATAAGTGCTCGAAGTGACATCATTGTCTTAAATAAGGGCCTGAAGTGACCTTATTAATTTCAAAAAAGGGTCTGACTCATCGGTTAGTAGGGGCATTTTGGTCATTTGTTATTTTCTTATTATTTTATACTAAAAAGTGAAAAAAAAAATGAAACACAAGTGGGCGCCTGTGTTTTCCCTTTTTTTTTTTTTTCATTTTTTTAATTTAATTTAACTAAAAATTAGGTTACAATTGTATTTTGACGAAAATACCCCTAATAGATCGGAATATTTAGCCGGCCGGCGAGGTCGGGCTCTTATTTGAAACAAGCATTGTCACTTCAGGGCATTGTTTGAAATAAGGACCACTTCAAGTTTTTATTTAAGAAAATAAGAACACTTAGGACTTTTATTTAGAATTTTCCTTAATAATAATATGCCATTGTGGAAAACATAAATTAAATTAGAAACAAAAATAAAAGAGAAGTACGAGCACACTTGTGCCTCAACCGCCTCTCGAATCTCAATAAATGCACAGCGCGAACCCAAATCTGCTCAAAAAAGAAAAAAAAACAGAAAGAAAAAAAAAAGGATTTAATGGCGGACATGGGGTGGACGTGAGCGTGGAAAAGGCTTCTTCTTCAGTCTTCTTCTGCTGCCTTACGCGTTTGATTCGTCGCCAACCATCTCTGCAACCCCCACTCGCCCATCTTTCTCTCTCTAAAACCTTCACTCAGTTCAAGTTCCGACACGGCTTCTTCAATCATCTCTCTCCCTCTCTATTGTGTATTCTGTTAGGAGAAGGATAAAGAAAAAATATGGAGAAATCGCTGGAATCGTCCAAGCAGAAGCGACTCGACCAGCCTAGCTCCGTGGTGTGGGACTGCGGGAGCGCGCTCTACGACTCTTTCGAGCTCAAGTCCTTCAAGCGCCAGCTCGACTCCGCCATCTCCGCCCGCACCCTGTCCATGCCTCACCTCCCCGACCGCAGCGCCTTCCCCCCTCCTCCACCTCCTCCTCATCAACAGCAACCGCAACCGAAACCGGCCGCCTCGAAGGCGGCGAAGAAGCACTCCCGAATCTCGCGGTCGATAAAGAAGCTGCTGCGGTCGGTCTTCAAGCCGAAGCCGAGCTCGACCCCGGCGTTCAGCGTCGGCGATCGCTACTCGTGCGTCGTCGGCGAGGGGCTCTGCGTCGCGTACGACAAGTCCGGCGCGCTGACCACGATTCCGGAGGGCCCGGAGGCTGAGTACCTGGGGAAGTTGTCGCCGGAGACGGATCGGTTCGTGAGGAAGACCGCGTCGGAGAGGTTCGCGCCTAGTTCCATCGGCATCTCGTGTGCCTGAGAAGCAGCGGATCAAACCCGATAGCGAGGACTATACGAATAGGTTTGTGCATAAAAGTTTGTCAGTTGTCAGTTCGTCAAATGATGTGAGATGAGATCCATGATCATGTTGTATAGGTTTTGGTTCATACATACATGCGATGTCATAGAACACTACTGCTACTGCTACGGCTATGCTTTGATCAGATCAGCAAGCAGAGAAATGAAGGAGATCGTGGCCGGCGAATGATTTTCACAAACGAGATTGTTTCTGTGGGATCAAGTAGCGAAATGAAGATGAACGCATGGCGATGAGATCGAATTGCTACTCGAATTTATGAACACCTAGTACTACCCTCCTTGCTTTGCGAAACAAGTAGTAGATTATCGGCAAAATTAGTACAAAGTCCCATGGAAGATGGAAATTTTGTCATGACCCAGTTCCTTCCTAGAATTTCCAATTTTCGTTTGGATAAGTCTTACCCAAAAATTGCTTTTAAGGCTGGCTCGGGTTGACGTGGCTTATTTCTTTCTTTGTCGCACTCGGGTCGGGTTCAAGGCCATGCTCCCGTTCGCGTTCCCTCGTGGGATTGACCCAACGAGAGGAGGCCTTTTGTTTCGAAGCTTTTAGGTGTCCGTAGTTTCAAAGGACGACTTCGCCTAATCGACCCTTTTCCCCTTTTCTTTTTGTTTCCACTTGTTCGGCACATCTATTGTTTTCATTCATTCTCTATGCAGCATAGTTTATTATTATGGTCGACTACATGACTAAACGTTAATTTTAGGTAAGATCCCAACGTTGGATCTTCCGAATTAGGTAGCTCCTGTCCTGATGTCAATGCAAAAGGAAATTTCGCAGCAACGAGACGTATGAGTTTCCTATTGGACGCCCGTCCTGTTATTCAGCGGAATTAAACAAACGGAAAGCCGGGTTGGACAGCTTTCTTGAGATGCAAGTTTTCACGAGGGAGAGAGAAAGAGAGATGAGAAACTAAGCCTGCGTATGGTAACGATCCAGAAAAAGTGTTTCTGTTCCTAAAGTGTTCACGATCCAGAAAAAGTGTTTCTGTTCCCAAAGTGTTCCCGGAACACTTTGGGAATAGAAACGCGTACGGTAAAAAAGTGTTCCCAAAGTGTTTTGAGAATACTTTTGACAAATAGAAACACTTTTGGAGCAGAAACAAGAAACAAAAAAAGACTTGCTTCTGTGTTTCCGGAACACTTTTTAGAAACACATTTGGAACATTTTTTAGATATAATTGGGAACACTTTGTTCCCAAAGTGGCGCCGGTTGCCGCCGCTGCCGGCGAAAAATAAAATAAAATAAAAAATACTTTTTAATAATAAAATATATTTTTTGAATAAAAATATCTTAAAAAATTAAAAAAATGAAAAAAAAAAATAGGAAAAATTTCATATTGCATGAAAGTATTTTGGTAATATCATTTTTTATTTTATTTACCGCCGCCATCTGCCGCAGCTGGTTGCCGCCGGAGAAAAATGAAATAAAATAAAAAATACTTTTTAATAATAATATATATTTTTTGAATAAAAATATTTTAAAAAATTTAAAAGAACGAAAAAAATCAGAAAAATTTAAAAAAAATAGGAAAAAATTTCATATTGCATGAAAGTATTTTAGTAATATCATTTTTTATTTTATTTACCGCCGCCGTCCGCCGCTAGAGAAAAATGAAATAAAATAAAAAATACTTTTTAATAATAAAATATATTTTTTGAATAAAAATATTTTAAAAAATTAAAAAAAATGAAAAAAAAAATTAGAAAAATTTTAAAAAAAATAGGAAAAAATTTCATATTGCATGAAAGTATTTTAGTAATATCATTTTTTATTTTATTTACTAATTTTTTTTAGAAGTTACTGTAGGTGGAGGAATTTTGTTGAGGATATGACCTTTATGCAATTACCAAACGCGTTTCTGTCCTTTTTTTGTTCATGGAACAATTTTTTTTTGCAGTTACCAAACGCATTTCTGTTCCCGGAAATTGTTGCCGGGAACAGAAACAGAAAAAAGTGTTTCTGTTCCAAAAGTTGTTCCGGGAACAGAAACGTTACCATACGTAACCTAAGCCGCCGCCTCACCATCGCCGGGAAGGAATGCGAGGGTCGCCACTAGCGGCCTACCCTCTCTAGTAAGATAGAGAAAATAATAATAATAAAAGACACATCGTCATTTTCTAGCACCGAAGTTTGACGGAATTAACGAAAGGACTCAATTAATGGATGTAATATTTAGGCAAATTGTCCATAAACTTTGTTTCAATGTGCAATGTGGTCCCTGAACTTTTAATTTGTTCAACATAGTCCTTAAATGTTTGGTAAATGTTCAATTTAGTCCCTCATTTATTGTATCCCTGGATTTGATCTAGTCCCCCGTTGTTCCTCAATAGCTCAGTAGTCCACGGACTAAATTGAATATGTACCGAAATTTTAAGGACCACATTGAACAAATTAAAAGTCCGGAGATCGCATTGCACATTAAGTTAAAGTTCAGGGACCATATTGAATAAATTAAAAGTTCAAGAATCATATTGTACATTAGGGCAAAGTTCAGAGACTATCTGTCTCATTTTTCCTTTCAAAATTTCTTTACACCTTTTGCAAGTTTTAGGACTCACTTTGTACTTTTGTTACAAGTTGTAAGACTTTCAGTGCACTTATCCCAAAAATTAAAGTTCGAGAACCAAATTGAATATTTTCCAAAAACTATGTCAGCGTTGACTGTGTCACATAGGACGGACGGCGTTGACTAGAACGCTACGGTGACTAAACCGCCACATCAGCGATTTTCAGCTAAAATTGTTCGAAAAGACTAAATTATCACAATTGAAATGTTTAAGACTGAATTGGTACAAGTGCAATAGAATTAACATTTTTTTTGTAATTTTTCCCAAATTTAGCTTATGCCTTACAGTATCACGTGATATACCACGTTTTGGTATTAGGGGCATGGGCATTGTAAGAAAGTTTCTATAATTATTGGTTTTCTTCTATCACAGGACGGATCCTCGACAAGATCTTGCCAACGTTATTTGTTCTCAAGAAGGCAACAGCACTTTTTGTCTTCCAAGTCTTTCTACCTAGTTCATAAATTGTCAAATAGAAGGAAGCCACCAACATTTCAATCTGTTGCATCCCAAAGGGGAATTTTCATTCGAAACAGCTCACAAGGGAAGTACATTGGTTTTTTTTCCCTTAATACACAAGAGATCTTAGATGTCAAAAGATTTAATTAGCAAGAAGGGAATGCAAATATATAAGTCGTTGCATTGCGGAATTCAAATGTATACATACTAACCAAACAAGGAGTTAGTGAACTATTCGAGTTTTTTGTTTTTTCAAATTTACTTGACTTAATTGAGTACTCTAGTTACTCAAGCTAAAAAAGAATCAAGTTGAATTGAAATAACTTATAAGTCGAACTTGAGTAGCTTATAAAAAATTGTTTTTTCAGTCGGGTTGAACTTGAATTAATTTTATAGGATTTGAGTTTTTCTTATCTTATTTTTGGGAAAATTCCAAAAAAGGGCCTGAAGTCATCTCATTTTCTCAAATAAGGGCCCCAAATGAACATTGTTTCAAATAAGGGTCTGAAGTGGCATAATATGTTTCAAATAAGGGCCTGAAGTAGTTATAGAGTTTCAAAAAAGGGCCTGAGCTAAAGGGCATTTTCGTCATTTCTCATTTTTATTTATTTTTTTCCTATTTATTTTTTTTCTGTTTTTTTAAAAAATAAAAATAAAAAATAAAAAAACAGCCCCACAGGCGGGAGGGCTGCCCCTGGCCGCTGGCCCATCGCAGGTGGGGAGTCTGCGGGGGCGACGAAGGCCGGCGGGGTCGCCGGTGCCTCGGCGAGGGTCGGCGACCCCGTCGACTAGAGGCGAGGGCCTCTGGCCCTCGCCAAAATCGGGAGAGGGTCGGGCCCTCGCCCAGGATCGGGCGGGGGTCGTCGACCCTCGCCATGACTAGGGCGGGGGTTGACGCCCTCCCCTGGTCAGGGCGGGGCGGGGGCCGGCGACCCCCGCCCAGATCCGGGATAGGGCCCGACCCTCTCTCGATTTTGGTGAGGGCCAGAGGCCCTCGCCGAGGCGCCGGCGACCCCGTCGGCCTTCGTCGCCCCCGCAGACCCCCCACCTGCGGTAGGCTGGCGGCCACAGGCGAGAGGGGCAGCCCTCCCGCCTCTGTAAGTTGTCTTTTTTTTTTTTTATAATTTTTTTTCTTAATTTTTAAGGAAACAGAAAAAAATAAAAAATAAAAAAATCAAATAAGGAAAATGACGAAAATGCCCTTGAAATCAGGCCATTTTTTGAGATTTCATGGTCATTTTAGGCCCTTATTTGAAACAACATTCACTTCAGACCCTTATTTGAGAAAATGAGGGCACTTTAGGCCCTTATTTGAATCAAGGTTCACTTAGGGCTCTTATTTGAGAAAATGAGAGGACTTCGGGCCCTTTTTTGAAAATTTCCCCTTATTTTTTAGTTTCACTCCAGACGAGACAAGTAATCCAGACACGGCTGACATATTTTTGTTGAAAAGGACTGATAGGAATAGAAAGACTATAATTTGAGAATTCAATTTTGTTTTTTTTACAAAAATAATATGAAATGAATACTAGGCGATAATTTTAAGGATGATGTACCGACATGTTACTATCCCTTTGTAAAATTGGTCAAAAACTGTCTTTTTCATGCAGATTTGAACACTTGTTTTTTTTTTTTTTTTTTAACACGGTTAAACCTTTTATGCGACTCTTGATTAGCCAATTACCTCAAGACTTGCAACCAACATCAATTTGGAAAAGAATAAGATGATGAAGAAATTGGAAAAACATTTCCCTGTTTTTTTGTTTTTGCACAATGACCATAGAAAAATCCGAAAAAGACCTAGACAGAGGTTTTAGTTCAGGCGGGCTCGGACACGCACACCCAAACTCAAATCAATCGCTCCCCCGAGACGCTCGCGGAGAGACGGATCCCGGGCAACGATGGAGAAGTCGCTGCTGAAGCTGGACAAGGGCACTACCTGCACTTCCTGGAGCTACTCCGGCGAAAGATTGGCTTCCGGCTCCGTCGACGGAACGCTCGCCGTCTTCGACTCGCGCCACCCGGCTTCCTCTTCCTTTGCCTGCACTTCCAGAACCCAGGTTTTCTCATTTTCTTTTGTTGCTTTTATACCAGCGGTTGTATTTGGATGGCGTGAACCGTCGATTCGAGAGCATGGTGGAGTGAAGTGAATTCGCTCGCTGAGTCTATTGGGGTTGCTTGATGATAGCCCTGAATTGTAGCATTTCGCGTTATGCGTTTGCCTGATAGCTTCAGAGGGCAAGGTGACTGGGAAAAAAAAAAACTGGGACTTTTAAGTTTGTGTTAACTGATTAGCGAGCAGCCGAGTTGGCAATCTTGGCTGCTTGTAGTTTCTAGTTGCAATTGGAATATGTGATGGTAAACTTAGAGGACAATGGCTTCATCTCAAATTGTTAGCTGAATTCAAGTTAACTCTTCCGACATGATTGAAAAATTAGACCAGATTTGCAGTTCATATGTGGGCTTTGAGCAGGGAATGATATACCCCAGAATTGCTCATGACGTATTGGGATTGTGGTTTCTGTTAAAAGAAGCCTGAACTTTTCCCTGTAGGTGCATGAGGGGAGTATTGTGAAGGTAGTCTGGGTTCCTCCAGAATATGGCGATGCGGTGGCTTGCGTATGCGAGGACGGAACTTTCTCGTTGTGGGAAGAGCTCGCTGAAGGTAAATCGTGGGTTTTGTTATTCTCTTTAACTTACAAGCAGGGTGGCAGTAATAGCAAACATGCTCTGGTCTGTAATAGGTGAAAATTGTGTAGGGTTAAATGCATTTACCTTAGTTACCACTTTCGTACCCATGGAATTCGAAAATCTCGTGTATTGTCAGATATGATATGATGAGTTAATGATCTCGTGAAGACTACAAAAGAACCTAAATACAACTTGTCTTTATCTTATGTAGATTCTCTACACATCCAGTGGAAACTTTGTGAGCGCTTTAAAAGCAGTTCAGCTAAGGTGTTGGATGTCCAATTCGGTGTTTCTCCTTCAAGTTTGAAAATGGTGAGCCATATTCCATTTTCTTTTGATTTTTTGAGTTGTTGTTTAACTTCATAGATCACCTGAAATTTTATTGAAGTGATGTCTACAATTAGTTGATTGGTGCATCATGCATATCACAAGTTGATTGGTGCATCATGCATATTACAATGAGAACCCCTATTTTTCAGTTGCAAGTTTTTACACTGTCTTTCCGTTCAGATGGGTATTACATATTGTACCTAAGGGAAAAATAGTAAAGAAAGGGAGATTATGAGCAGTTCTTTGATGATTTCACAGGTCATTGCTTCCTCAAATGGGTATGTAAAAGTCTATGAACTGATGAATCCCATGGAGCTGAAGAATTGGCAACTTCAGGTGATCATGTCATCTAATTGTTATTAACACATGGCACTTGGCAGCTCATCATGTTTGATTTACAGTCGATAGTATCTACTATCGAGCGTTACTCAGTTGGAAGCAACTTTTTCCCCTTTTTCGGGCCATCAAATTTTTTCTCCTTGAAGTTCCTTCTTTCAATACTTGATAAGGTTTTGCCAGTTCTTATGGTGGCTACTTGTTTTAGATATCTTGATTGCATCTCATGAGGGGTTTTCGCCAGATGGAAACAAAGAAAAATTAGACCCAAAAGGCAAATGTTTCAAGGAGAGTCTTTGGCTGAGTAAAATATTAAGGTAGAATATGTCAGATTTGTCATAAGAAAATTTGAACTATGAACCTATATTTATCCCAGGACAGAGTGGAAATAGAAAGAGGGTTTGTTCCTGCAGTGCCCTTATCATAACTTATCCCTCGCGATCTCACTGAGAAATAGTATTTTTTTCCAGTCAAAAAGAAAGTTTGTTCTTTCTTCAGTATTACACTCACGTCACTGGGATTTGAAATGATATGTGTTGAGGCTACGCAATGTGCCGATGCATGGTCCCACAGGCGACATATGCCGTCTTTACTCTTATTAATTTGTTGCTTAAATTTGTTTGTATCTGTCTTTCCATAGTCAAGTGCAATCAATTGTTTAATGGCTGTCAGCATTTCTCTCATTTTTTTAGATGTGTTTCATAGTTCAAGAACCTTAATCTTTTATTTTATTTTATTTTATTTTATTTCCAGGCCGAATTCCAGAATGTTATCGATCTGGTTTCCCCTTCTTCAAAGGCCTCGTGCTCGTCGGCATCAATTTCTTGGAATCCACTCAGAGGTGAAGGCCAGGGATCGAGCTTTGTCTTGGGTTTCAGTTCAGATAGTCCGCAACTTGCTTCCTCCAAGGCAGGTTTTGTTCTTTTCATTCCATTCCTTTTTCCTATGTGTACCATCGACAGGTACAGCTTGCTTTTGTAGTGTTTTCTATGGAATCAACAGTTTCACATTGTGCACGCTTGCTTTGTGTCTGGCCGTGTCAGATGCTCATGGATGCATTTCTAGATCGGTGCACATCTATGGCATCGACATGTTTTTACATATAGAACGTGTTTGTGCTCCCATTTGTCTGTGTTGAGCTTCTCATCCAGCTAGATTTTGGGAAAGTTAATTTATAAAGTTGAAATAATGTATAGATTTTTATTCACTCATGTGAGTGAAGAGAGTCAGCACTACTGATCAACACGATGTTATTGCGATAACTGATCTCCTCCTGTAATGATATTCCAAGGTTATCCTGGATATCGATTCAACGGTTGGTGCGGCTGCCTCTTCTAAAATGTGACTCCTTGGGATTCAATATCCTCTGGCTAGCTCTTCTTTTTTGTCCCTTTCCTTTCCAGTTGTGGTAACCCTCATCATTACAGGAAGAGTACAACCTATGTTCATCAACCTATGTTCGTCATGATGAAAAGTTTTTACCTACTTACTATCCATGGAATTCACTTAATTCATCGGGGCGGAATTTTTCACTTGTTAATGTGTGCTGAAGCAGGCTTAGATTGTTAGAATGAAGATATCGTGCCATTTTTTTTTTTGTTTAAAGTTTTGATGGAAATTCATGTCCGTGAGTAAGAGATTTAGGATGCTGCTGTAAAATTACATATTTCTCTTTCCTTTTATTTTTTAGGTGTGGGAATTTGATCAGGCACATCAAAGGTGGCTCCCAGTAGCAGAGTTGGCTTTGCCTGACGACAGGGGTGATCAGGTTCATGGTGTTGCATGGGCACCTAACATTGGAAGGTATATATGGTTTGTTTTCTGGCATTAGCGTTTGCCTTATGATGCCAGACAGGATGTGAGTTCATATTATCTTGGTAATTTTGACTCCTGCGGAATAATCATGCATGTGGTAGGCAACTGAATATGATGAAATTGAATTCGTTGAGATACCCAATCAGCTACAGAGTGCCTTCTTCTTCACTAGAAATACAATAAAATTCTTTTTCAGGCCTTATGAGGTGATAGCTGTTGCAACTGAGAAAGGAATTTCAATCTGGCATCTTAGCCTGAATGTTGAAGTGGATGGAAGGCTCTCGGTGGAAAAGGTTGCATCTCTTTCTGGTCATGAAGGCGAGGTAAACACTCCCATTCTAGCATCTTAAAGCTTTTCAAACTGCAGGTTTATCGCTAAATTGGACAAGAAGCCGGATTGTTGCTAAAATGATGGCATCTTGCTAAGATGTCTAGAAGTAGGAAATACTTATTACTCGAGTGCTATGCGTAACTTTGTTTCGCCTTAGCATTTTCGCAAGCCAAGATGGATGGTTGTTGGAAGATCACGTGTTGAATTTTTCTCGAGTAGGTGTGGCAAATGGAATGGGACATGAGCGGAATGACCTTGGCAACAACTGCAAGTGATGGCTCGGTGAAACTGTGGCAATCTAACTTGAAGGGTTCATGGCAGGAACAAGCTACATTTGTGCCTACTTAACTGCACTGATCCTTTTGAAGTCTGTTTTGTTTGTTGCGGTAATTGTAATCATATCTTGTGAGGAAGTTCGCAAAAAGCAAAGTGTGTGTTAGGCTAGCTCATTAACAAAAGCTTTGGTGGCTGATCTTGATATTTTTCCGGCTTCGAGCAATTAAGGTGAAATAATTTTCGCGAGCACTTGATCATCTATTCACCCAGTTTCCAGAACCAGAACCCAGTCCCCATCATGCTCTTTAGTGACCAAATCAGTCTTCATAAAATTCTGGAGCATCTTCCCAATGACATTCAACCATTAAGCCAGTGGACTCGGCCGAGCTGTCCCTATGTATCCACATTCACGTGTTTCTGGGCAAAATCAGGTCACCGAATTCCGAAAACGACGTTCATGCAATAGTCCAAAATCAAATGGATAGAAAAAGGAGACAATTCCTTGTCCGTTGTACAGAGCTAGAATAGGCACATACTGTTGGACAGACAATTGACGATTCGACGCAAAATTTGTACTGAAAACGACAATTGGAATGTCTTTTTTTTTGGGTCGAAAACAATTGGGATGTCGAGCGCGCTCTTATTGACTCGGCAAGTCAGCATAATGTCTGTTCATTAGGAGTGGGGGGACCAAATCAATCATAATTCCAGCCGTAGTTTATATGGTAATTAGCTATGTTCTTGGCCCCATCGGTCGAAACGACAAGACAGGCACTGATTAGCCCAACCTAGATGCATGTGAATGGAATCCAGCGCCAGTCGTTTTGGGCGCACATGGCAACACTTCTGCTTCATAAATCAACTTTTGACAAGAAGATTTTTTTATTTCTACTCAGAAGCAGAAGTTGATTTTTCTACTTCTACTGCAGAAGTTGATTTTTGATCAGAGAAATTCGTTTGGTAACGGTTGAAAATTTCTACTTTTGAAACATTATTAACACAAATCTTCAATGAAAAATTATTGTTGGCAGCCGAAAAATTTCTACTTCATTTTTAAACTTTTTAAATTTCTTTAAAATATAATTTTTATTATTAAAAATATTATTTACTTTTTAAAAATAAAAATTATTATTTATTTTTTACTCCGGCTGCTGGAGACGGCGACTCGACGGTGGTGGTCGGCGGCTGCTGGCGGAGGTCGGCGAGTGGCGGTGGTCGGGGGTGGCGATGGGAGGAGGTCGACTGTGGTTGGCGGCGGGGGGCGGTTGGCGAGTGGCGGTGGTGGGCGGCGGCCGGCGGAGGTGGGCGACGGTGATGGTCACGGCAGTTGGCGGCGGGGGATAGTGGTCGCGAGCGGCGGTGGGCGGCGACGAAGGTCAGCGGCAGGCGTGGTCGAAAAGAGGGTGAGGCGAGAAGCATTTCTTAAATTGAGAAGCAATTTTTTGTAACTTCTCAAATTTGGGGAAAAATAACTTCAGAAGTAGAAATTTCTATTAGAAGTAAAAATTTTTACCAAACGGATTTCTGTTTCAGAAGTTAATTACTAAATGGATTTCTGCTTCAAAAGCACTTTTAAAGCAGAAATTCACTTCCAGAACTATTACCATGCGTCCCCTTAAGGGAAAAAAAAACATAAAATCGTAGAATAACACATTGCGAATGCAGCAGATAGAAACCTTATCTTATTCTGCTAATCATTAAGCCCCAATTTATGGGTTACAGTAATTGCTACCCTAGCATTCCGTTAGCCATTCAAAGTGTAAAACTTGCATACCACTTCGTGTGATGATAATTAGAACATCGATCGCGGTCTTGCTAAATTTTGCGGGGAAAGTCAACAAGATGATGATGATCAATGGAGTTCATTCATGAACTCTACTGTAAGCTCTTATCTGTGTATATAAAAGCGTTTTGCATCTTCTATGGAAGTTATTTGCTAATTTATCACCATATGCATTACTTTGGAAAGGCTTGTTCTTCCTGAATTTCTCTAGCTGGGCCGGAAAAAAAATTACTGCAGAATAATTTACTGTTTCGCCATGCAAGTACTGAAAACTTCAAAGCTCAAAATGCCTCGGACATTTTTTGTTTTGTTTTTGTTTTTGTTCCTTTGTTGTTGTTAATAGTTTCCTATTGAAGGTATATCTCAGAACTTCTTTTATCACTGCTCTTGTTGTGTTGCACATTCTACTAGCAATACTGACATGGGGACAACTGGGACAAAATGGGGAACATGGGATGATAGAACATCTGAAGGAGACAAAAGAGCTTCTTCAAACTTGTCGACCTTTAAACTACATTAGCAAAGAATGTCCCTTACATGCATGGCAAGAATGGTTTTGAACCTAGAGAGAAGCTCCATCCTGCAAGAAAACAACTTAGGTCTTAATCATGATCCTTTCGGTTTAGAGGATGATCCAATGATAAACCATTTTTCCATAATCGTAGAGAGCAATGAAACCAAGTCATCAACTTTACAATGCACAATGAATAATCCACATGGACATGTTATATCCACTACAAGAGACTGGTCCAACCTCTACAAAGTCAATCTAAGTAAGGAAGTATTTGAAGATGGTAGTTGTGAAAATGTTTTGTGTGGAGGAGAGCCAATCCGAAGAACCTGTTGTTGTGAAACATCCAAAAGAAAAGGAGCTCCTGAAGCAACATCATCATCCAGTCTTGGAGTTGAACTCATTCCTCTTCTCTGCATACGCCTCTCCATGCCTCATGATCCAAAACCTCTCTATTTCTTCCGCTTTGCGACCCGGGATCCGACCGGCTATCAAATCCCACCTGCACTCATATGACGCATTGTCGTATTCGCAGCAAGAATAAAACTCTCCACTACACGAGATGACTCCACTTGGGATAGAAGCACCCTCTCAAGGTCTTAGGAGATGGTAAACTAGATTAGAGATACTAATTAGTGATTTATCAAAGGTAAATTGCCTCTGTGTAAAGATCATCACTTAAAAATTTACAGCACCTAGTGATTTTTCATTTCACCGGACAAATCAAAGGTAGGCAATCTCTGCTCATATCAAAGAATAGCAAAAGCTCATCTTTTACTACTCCAAGTCAACAATTCGGAATACTTCTATTGAACATCAGTGTACCGTACCTCTTTTTTACGACATTTTGCCGGTATAACAACACGTCGTAAAAGCATAAAACTAAAAATCTCATGGTACCCCGTTTTTACACTTGATATGACAAATTACCATCCAATTCAGGTGTCCTTGAACTATAATATGACAAAAATTGGCAAAAAATAAATGCGTGGTCAAACTAGAGTGATGGTCAGACAATAGGTCTACCTGTTTTGATCTCCATTTGCCCCCACATCACTTATTAAGACCTTTTCAAATTGGAATACACTCATATTAACAGATGTACTGATGATCTCCTAGCATAGAGTCACTGCAAAAGTATATATTATCACAACCAAATGGGTTATATCTTTCCATGGAGTAATATATTTCCTAGTCTTGGTCCTTCTTTCTTAACCTTTTGATATGATGCTGTTGCATAGCGTGCCTTTCCTGTAATTATTCCTCTGCCTTTCCTGTTCATCATCACCTCTCTCTCCCCCCCCCCCCTCCCCCCCCCTCTCTCTCTCTCTCTCTCTCTCTCATGGGTGACCAGAAGATTCTTTTGTTTGTTCATCTCTGGGTTGAAAAGCGAGAAAAGAAGGAAAGTAAAAAAGTGTTTCAGCCTAGCCAGGGAAGTGCATGCTTTCTTCAATGTTCATTGCTAGAGGACCACATGAAAAGTTATTATGGCTGAGCATGAGCCTCCTTAGAACAGTCCTTTTGGGGTCTGTGTAGGAGTTGTTAAATGACCCAACATGATACATGCTATCAAATAAAGTAGTAAAGTGCAGTTACTTCCATCTGGATCCCCTTTCAAACCCAGTGATCTTTATGATGCGATCATCTATACACACGCGCCCGCCCGCACACGAGAGATTGCGGTTGTGATTAACCATGCAAACTGGTAAAAAGATTAGCATGATGCATTGAGCTTGAGATCTCGATCATTACCTGTCTCCAACTAGTCTGTACATTCTGTGAATGAGATCTTCTTCTTGCTCCGTCATCGTGATGAAGTCCCATTCGATGCTGCTCACTTCTGCAAATTAAACCATGATACTTACTGCGTTAAGAGAATGATACAGCTGATTATGATCCTTACCCTCAGAGGAGCTGTTATATTCAAGCAAATGAGCGAAGTTTGATGGTAGTGTAAGAAGGGAACCTTCTGAGTCGGTGCTTGAAGTTGTTGATTTTTTCGCTTGCTTGCGTGCACGTTCATCCATTTCTTCTTCTCATGCCACAGAGAGAGAGAGAGAGAGAGAGTTTAGGTTAAGGATTTGAATCAACTCAAGTAAGTAGTTCAGAGAAGAAAAGAAGGAAAGAGTTGACTCGACATAAGGAAGAAACTGGAACAGAAGGGTAAGCTTCGCAGATATCACCGACCACAAGAACGATGAAACAGAAGACAAAAGTGAAGAAGATGAGGGCTACATAAAAATGTTCGGTGCTAAAGTGGCAACTCTCGCTTGAAATGGAGGGCCTCTCAACAAAGAAACAAGCCTCTCTCTCTCTCTCTCTTGAAAATAGCTCGCGCAATACATCACGATAAGTATTGAAAGCGCGCAACAGAAGTCCGATACTTCACCCGAAAGATCACCAAGAGAGTGCATAAGTCTGAACTCGTCAACATATCCTTCACTCAAAAGCTTAAGATATCGAGTCATGGGCCAACTTGGATATATTTACTGCTCCGCACCACACCAATTCTCCGATGCGAAACTTCTCTAACACAACTTACGCGTGCATCTCAACAATAAGCACAACCAGCAATAAGACAAGGAAAAATGGGAGATATGTGGAAAAATTTGCACAAGGAGCCCAAGAATTTGAAGACTGGTTTTGGAGAAGGTAATGATTATCATGCAAAGTCTTGCATGGAATGGCTGGTGCTAGCGACCGGACACGCAGTATGTTGGAGACAGAGAGAGAGAGTGTGTGTGTGTGTTGACTTGTAGTTATGTCATTCCTCCATTGTCACTCATTAAGAAACACAACTGGGTACACTTAGCTTTTTCACTCGAATTGTAAACGGATGTTTGGCCGGACAACACGGAAGAGATCGCTGTCTAGGACAAAAGTCTCTCACTCATCATCGGATCGATTCATGCACCAATTAGATATATTGAATTGATTGTTCTTCGCCATATCGATCATTTTTTTCAGTACGTTTAGCATCATCTCTCGTGGTAGTTTAGCAAAAGATGTTTGTATCATTCACGTGGACAAGTAGTACGCCAAGATGGACAGCTCCGACTGCGATCACTGCCCTACCGGAAAGCGCACATTCTGCGATTGAGGATGAAACCAAGCGGTAGATTGCGCCCATCTGGGCCCCATTTCCTTCGTCTTATCTTGTCTTCTTCGTCTGGTCAATCGCAATGGCCTCTTCCATCTCATGTGATCCGACAACCATGTAAGGTAGTACTTTAGAAGTCCCTGAACTTCAGCAGGTGTTCGGTTTTAGTCCTCATTATTTTGTTTTGTGACGTTTATGGTCCTTATTTAGTCATCTCTACAAGTTGTGTTGCGGTTGGAGTCCTGTTCGAATTGTAGGGGTGACCAATGGTCCAGGGTGAAATCAGGAATCAGACAAGAACCGGCCTTGTCGGTTTTGTTCATAGCCGGTGCCTGGCGAATTGATTTGGGTCCGAGTTTCCAAAACTTGAAATTGGTCGGGGAGGTTCCGTCTTCAGTGTAGGCTAGTTCCGAGGGGGAACGGGCCTGGGAAAATAATGTCGATCAGATTATCTTGCAATCGTTGATTCATATGTGAAGTATCAGTTTTACTTCTAGGTCATGGTTTATCCATTAGAACCTTCAAGAAAAATACGCCTTCTATTAACAAGGTTGTAGGGACATGAACTAAGCCCAAAAGGGTCAAGTGATTATGCAGGTGATTAGCTTATTGAGTCCTACACCAGTTCATGGATCTATGGTGTTTCATTTGCATGTCGAATTATATCAGAGGGGGAAGCTTGCACAGACCTGCAAATGCATGCGAATTCGTAGACAACATATTTCAGTTCTTCGGGTAAACAATTCAGGGTCCGAAAGAAGATGTTCGGAGGGTTAAGAAAGATTGCCCTCCAGATGAGGCGCGACGGTCTGCCGAATCTGATCATCATGTAACCGTCGCTCTCTCGAACTTAACTTTTCCCTTGGAAGAGAAGATGAGATTTGAGAGCAACTGTAACATCCTAATGAGTATGAAAGGAGCGGATAGAACATGTCTGACTTTCTTGGTTCCATCACTTGTTAAAGCAATCACTAAACACTCGGATCAGCCCTTTCCCATGCCTATCGAGAGTATGCTGCATCTTCCGTCCTTAAACAGGCCTCGATTTCTGATTTTGCTCTTTGGTGTTAGGATTCGGTGCCCAATCGCAACAAACAAAAGCATAAAAGCGAGAAAGAGAAATCGAGACACGAGATTTTATCCTAATTCACTCTTAAACTAGAGCTACGTCCAACAGAGGATTTCACTATAATTAGCACATCGCACCTCTCGTTACATCCCTCAATTTTAAAGAAAAAAGAGGATATATAATAGCAGCTATTCATGAGCCTAAACTCAAACTATTAATGAAAAAATATGGATTTAAATCATAAAAGCCCTATGGTGTCCAGGGGGCGCTACCCCCTTGAGACCCTTGCCCGCTCAGTGTGGAGCGACGCCCACGTGCTTTCTTGTCGTTGGGGAGTATGAACCATATTCCAACATTCTCCCACTTGGTGAATACTTCCCATGCTTCTTTTGTGACGTCCCAGGTCGTTACTAACGAGCTCTGCTTTAATATGATATTACGTATATAATAGAGGGTGCATGCGAAAGACGATATCAAACAACGAGGCCTGTGTTACAAGTGCAATCAAGAATCGAGGTAGACAAGCCTAAAAGGGTACGGCCTCATAGGGTTCTCTACCTGTATCAAGCACGCAAATAGATTACTTAATAAATTTCTGAAAATACCTTCATTTTATATATCATAAACGTTTAAGTGCATCATCCCAAAATGAAAGAAAGACAGACAACTGGGAGTCAATAAAAAAGGTATCAGCTCCCTCCATAAACCACCACCGTCGGCATATCTCATCGACGCCATATCTACAAGCATCTCACGACTACATAAAAAAGTCGCCACCGTGATCTCCATCGACCAAAAGCCTACATATACAACCTACTCTTCTACTCTCGTCCCACTCTACTGACCTCCACCACTACCAGTGCTACTGGCACTACTACCCGCTCCAAATTGTGAAGGCGCGAGTGACCCTATCCAATGGCCAATACCTCTCTGATAAATAGCGTGGAACTGAAAGATAACCTCGCTTATAGGTGGCCCTACATCCACGTAAACTCTGGTACGAATAATCCTGTAATGTATCTGAAGCAGGTGACCCGGGCGAACCTCGGTTTATTCTTTGATGGAACGAGTAGTACGAATGGGCTCACCATAAAAGTGATGGTATACTGGCACAGGAGAACACGGCATATCTAACACTTTGAAAATAGTTTAAACCACAAGGAATGAGTACAGAACTCAGCAAGTAAAAAAATCTAGCCCATCAACTAATCTATCTATTTATCAATTAATAGAGCACCACTAGACCATTCAAGAACATAGAACCTACGGTAGCGGTGCCGCTACTTACTAAGTCATTCAACGACAGCATGAAAAGGAAGAGGATTATTCAACTCACATCTTGACTGCCACTTAACCAAGAACTGCCGACAACATTTAGCACCAAGCTTCATGGTCGTGGATGTCCAAAATACAATTCCCAGCTCAAACCTAATCACGACACGCATGCACAAGTGCCGAACCACCCCTACACCTCCACGTCAATCCACGTCAAGTCGACATTACACCATCGATCAAGCCTTCGATACTGCCTACCCACAATCTCATGACCACAACCCAGCCAACAAAACTAACATGCAAAGTCGTTCGTCTAGCCGCAAAAGCACAAATCAATCTCGGTATTTCGATGCGATTTCGCGTCGTCGCGCCTAATCAACTAACAAATAGCTAGACTAGTGGATGGTTTAGAGGTTCCACATGCCTTAGGTCGAAGCACGAAGAAGAACGAAGCTCGAATCACGCCAAATGAACTGCGGACCTCTTCCTTCTTCTTAGGTGTGGCACGAGTCGGGCGAGAGTAAGGTCGAGTGTCGAGGGTGACGGAGGGGCTGTTGATAAGAGCTTGAGGGAGGAACAATGGCGTTGAGCTGGTGGCGCTGTCGAGCTAAGGAGGAGGAGTGGCATTGGGTTGGAGCTGGGCGGAGAGAACGAGGGAAAGAGAGAGAGCTTAGTGGGGGTTGTCCACGAAGAGGATGAGAGTGAGGAGAGAGAGTGAGTTGAGAGTTTATATAGGTGGGGGAGTGGATTGGTCGGCTATCTGGGGTTTCGTGGTTCAATTTAGTCCAAACTTCAAGCGCGAACCATACTTTCAGGGTCCAATACAAATATCGGCAATTAACGATCCATCGTTCCAAGTTTTGTCGCGCCCATCGACAAACTAAAGTCTAATAATCCATCACGAAATAATTAACTCCAAATCGAAATCACTAATAATCCAAGTTTGACATTAACCGTTCCGCTTGTTAATCCAATCTGGCAGAAATTCAGGTCGTCACAATTCTCCCCTCATTAGGGCATTTCGTCCTCGAAATTTCTGTCTTTGTTTCCTCCTTAACAATCCTTGGGACTCGTCTGAGCTATCATCTCATTCATCATACGTGGCTATACTACACTTGTGCTACACCCCTCTGATAATCCTATCTTTGCAATCGCCACATCTCGCAATCTTAACCATTACTCGTGGTCATCACCGACCTTAGTCGTTCACAATCCAACTGGCAGCACCACTGTGTCATTTACTCATTAATCCTTTATTCACCTCTCAATGTTACTCATAACTCGCCAGTCCATATGACGTCACCAATGGTCCTACTAATGTTCCACATATGTCTAGGTAGATCGTCCGTCGCCACTCAGGACGTACACAACTTCTGCCATTTACGATGGCAATTCCACATGTCATGCCTGTGATTTCGTTGGTTATAGTTTTTAAACATTTCATACCCCACTCACGACACTGCTGGTTTGCTGTCCAGCTGGCTCGTGTGGGTCTCATCTCATTTCAAGGCTTCCTTGATCACACAGCATGGGCCCTCTTCGATCACACAACGGAGGTACAAACAACATACTTTCACCAACTTCCCACAGGGCTTTTGAGGCATTTCTCATCCATAGCATCATATCCTTTCGTTCATCGAAACTCGATGCAATGTCATGCATTTTCGAAAATGCTTTACGTTTTGAGAATTGTTCCAACTTTGGAAAAGGATTCAGATTTCGAAAACAATTCGGACTTAGCCCAACACCTATACCCACCTTTTTCAATGTATGACTTGGTTCATTTCTGCCCCCATCGCCATCTTTGAAGCCTGCTAGGAGCCGCTCCTTGTCCAGGTCTCTCTGCCTCGGCGTCACTCCCCACTCTCATCAGACTGGGTCGGTTCAGGTCCACCAGCTTTCATCTGGTTCGTCCCCAAACCACACATCTACGAAAGGAGTCCCGTTCGACAAGTTTCATACCAAGCCTTACGGTTGTTAGGTATCCCGTCTAGCTCACCCCATACCAAGCTTTACGGTTTATCACGCCCGACTAAATCAATGACATGTGTAATGCATGCACGTTTTGAAAACTTAACTGTTTTAATGCAATAAATCCGTGCAATGCATGAATAACCTCAAATCCATATCACGTACCTCTCAACTTCAGAACATTAGCCATTATCTTAAATTTAACATTCTAAAACCATAGGCGACCATCACGTTCAAAGATCAACTGCCTAAAATCAATCTATAGTACTCTTTCTTGGTCACTGTCGACACAAAAGTCAATAACATATAATCAAACTGGCCCGTCGTCCAAAGTCAACAACTAAACCTCAAAACACAAGCTCAAATTCAAGCCTTAACACTTTACGATCCCGTTCGCTTCCTCGCGAACATCTCACCATTTATCGGGGCCTTTCGATATCCAAAACCATCAATATCAAACATACAAATTTAAGCCTATGATCCACAAATATCAATTCATCACAATTCCATATCTACAATTAGTCATACGAGACTAACCACTAAACTCCACAATTCAAGCCTATCGATAAGTCATTAACATTTCGACTTACCGACCAATCCACCTATCGATCACCATACTATATGCACAAAACACAAAGATCATCAATTCCTTAAGCAGTGATCAACAAACATATTCACTATTAAACAGCACAAGCTACTGCCAATCCCCTAACAATCACAAACCACATGCACTTGTAAGTTTTAATCGCATTCGTGCCTACCAAAAACTTCAACCACTAGCGCATCTTATCACTCCAGTTACCTAAGCTCTGATACCAATCAAAGTGAGCTATGACATCCCAGGTCGTCACTTTACTAATGAGCTCTGCTTCAATATGATATTACGTATATAATAGAGGGTGCATGCGAAAGACGATATCAAACAACGAGGCCTATCTTACAAGTGCAATCAAGAATCGAGGTAGACACATCTAAAAGGGTACGGCCTCATAGGGTTCTCTACCTGTATCAAGCACGCAAATAGATTACTTAATAAATTTCTGAAAATACCTTCATTTTATATATCATAAACGTTTAAGTACATCATCTCAAAACGAAAGAAAGACAGACAACTGGGAGTCAATAAAAAAGGTATCAGCTCCCTCCATAAACCACCATCGTCGGCATATCTCATCGACGCTATATCTACAAGGATCTCACAGCTATATCAAAAAGTCGCCGCCGTGATCTCCATCGACCAAAAGCCTACCTGTACAACCTGCTCTTTTACTCCCGTCCCACTCTACTAACCTCCACTACTACCAGTGCTGCTGGCACTACTACCCGCTCCAAATTGTGAAGGTGTGAGTGGCCCTATCCAATGGCCAATACCTCTCCGATAAACAGCGTGGAAATAAAAGATAACCTCGCCTACAGGTGGCCCTACATCTATGTAAACTCTAGTATGAATAATCCTGTAACGTATCTGAAGTGGGTGACCAAGATGAACCTTGGTGTACTCTTCAATGGAACGAGTAGTACGAATGGGCTCACCATAAAAGTGATGGTATATTGGCACAGGAGAACTCGGCATATCTAATACTCTTAAAATAGTTTAAACCACAAGGAATGAGTACAGAACTTATCAATTAAAAACATATAGCCCATCAACTAATCTATCTATTTATCAATTAATAGAGCACCACTAGACCATTCAAGAACATAGAACCTACGGTAGCGATGCTGCTACTTACCAAGTCATTGAACGACAGCATGAAAAGGAAGAAGATTATTCAACTCACATCTTGACTACCACTTAGCCAAGAACTGCCGACAACATATAACACCCAGCTTCATGGTCATGGACGTCCAAAATACAATTCCCAGCTCAAACCCGATCACGACACGCACGCATAAGTGCCGAACCACTCATACACCTCCACGTCAAGTCGACATTACACCATCGATCAAGCCTTTGCTACTGCCTACCCACAATCTCACGACCACAACCCAGCCAATAAAACTAACATGCAAAGCCGTTCATCTAGCTTCAAAAGCACAAATCAATCTCGGTATTTCGGTGCGATTTCGCGTTAGCGCGCCTAATTAACTAACAAATAGCTAGACTAGTGGATGGTTTAGAGGTTCCACTTGCTTTAGGTCGAAGCACGAAGAAGAATGAAGCTCGAATCACGCCAAATGAATCACGCACGAGTCGGGCAAGAGTAAGGGCGAGTGTCGAAGGTGACGGAGGGACTGTTGATCGGAGCTTGCGAGAGGAACAATGGCGTCGAGCTGGTGGCGCTATCGAGCTAAGGAGGAGGAGTGGCGTCGGGTTGGAGTTGGGCGGAGAGAACGAGGGACAGAGAGAGAGCTCGGTGGGGGTTGTCCACAAAAAGGATGAGAGTGAGGAGAGAGAGAGTGGAGAGTTTATATAGGTGGGGGAGTGGGTTGGTCGGCTATCTGGGGTTCCGCGGTTCAATTTAGTCCAAACTTCATGCGCGAACCATACTTTCAAGGTCCAATATAAATATCGGCAATTAACGGTCCAGCGTTCCAAGTTTTATCGCGCCCATCGACAAACTAAATTCTAATAATCCATTGCGAAATAATTAACTCCAAATCGAAATCACTAATAATCCAAGTCCGACATTAACCGTTCTGCTTGTTAATCCAATCTGGCAGAAATTCAGGTCGTCACATCTTTAGACCCAACTCAGTTGTACACCATTCATGCTTTTCTGCACTTACTGCCTTGGTAAAAAAATCTACACTATTCACCTGTGTGTCAACTTTTTCCAACACTACAACTTTTTGTTCTACTTTCTTTCGGATGAAGTGATATTGTATGTCAATGTACTTTGTTCTTGCATGAAAACCAGAATTTTTAGCCAAGAATATAGCACTTTGGCTATCACACTCAATCTTCACTCCTCCTTGTGTAAAATCAAGTTCTTTACACAATCTTCTCATCCAGATCACTTCGTTAGGAGCATGAGTAAGAGCCATGTACTCTGCCTCAGCAGTAGATAAAGCAACAGTGCTATGCTCTTGCTCATCCAACTTACAACTCCGCTGAATAAGGAAATAACATAACCGCTGGTCGACCTCCTGCTATCAATGTCACCTCCCTAATCAGCATCAACAAAACACTTCAGTTCTAACGCTTGCTGTCCCTTTGAGCTTTTCATGCATTTATAACATAACTCAAAGTCAGACGTACCGCGAAGATAACGAAGCACTCTCTTTGCAGCTATCCAATGCTCTTTCCCCGGATTGGACATATGTCTACTCAATACTCTCAATGCTTGAGCAATATCTGGACGAGTACACACCATGGCATACATTAAGCTCCCAACTGCACTTGCATATGGAACTGCTGCCATCTCTTCAGCTTCCTCTTCAGTCTTGGGACACTGGAGCGCTAATAACTTGGAACTTGTGGACATATGGGTCTTCACTGGTTTACAGCCTGTCATGTTAAACTTCTTCAATACATTTTCAACATATTTCTTTTGACTTAGCTACAACTTTCCATTCTCACGCTCCCTTTTTATCTGCATGCCCAAGATGAAGTTTGCTAGGCCTAGATCTTTCATCTCAAACTGTTTTGCCAATAGTCCTTTCACAGTGCTAATCATTCTCATACTATTCCTAACTAACAACATATCATCAACATATAAGGTTAAGAAAACAAAACCATCGTCTAACCTCTTCACATAGACACAATGATCAGCATCACAATGAACAAAGCTAAGCTTCAAGGTATATGAGTCGAACTTATGGTACCACATTCTTGGAGATTATTTCAAGCTATACAAAGACTTGTTCAGTTTGCAAACAAAATCTTCTTTTCTTTTGACCTCAAACCCTTCTGGTTGCTTCATGTAAATATCCTCCTCCAAGTCACCATGGAGGAATGCTGTTTTTACATCAAGTTACTTTACCTCCAGATTGTATGCAGTTGCTATAGATAAGACAAGTCTTATGAAATTTAATTTAGCAACAGGAGAAAAAATCTCACCATAATCGATTCCCTCTATTTGCGAGTACCCCTTCGCAACCAAACGAACTTTGTATCGTTCTATATCTCCATATGCAGACATCTTCTTCTTGAATACCCACTTGCAACCAATTTCCTTCCGATTTGCAGGTATTTTTACCAGACTCCACGTTCTGTTTTTATCTGATGAGTCCATCTCATCTTTCATGGCTTTCTCCCACTGTTTGGCATCTTCCGCGCTTCTTGCTTCCTTAACAGTATTTGGATCATCAGCTGTAACAGTCAGAGCATAATTTTCATTACTGGCAAATAAGGTATACCTCTCAAGTGGTCTTCTCTGCCGTGTGGACCTCCTTAAGGCCGATTCAAGTAGTGCTTCAACTTCAAACTCAGTATCAGAATCTACAATATCCTCCTCCACATCAGGTTCATCAGCTTCAGAATCTGAATTTTCTATTTCAGCTTGTGTAGCCTCTGTCTTTCCCTACAAACCAACATCTAACTCAACCGTTTGTGGTTCTTCAAGAGCTTGTGAAACAATTCGATTTATCGTAGATTCTCTAAACACCACATCCTTACTGTAGATAATACGTTTAGTATCAGGATTCCACAGCTTATACCCTTTAATACCATCCTTGTACCCAATGAAAATGTACTTCTCTGACTTGCTCTCAAGCTTATTCCTCTTTTCCTTTGGCACATGCACATACGCTTCGCAGCCAAACACTCTAACATGGGATATGTCTGGTTTCTTCCCGAACAGTGCCTCAAACGGTATCTGATCCTTCAAAGATGATGTGGGAGACTCGTTCTTCAGATAACACGCAGTAGCCACTGTTTCCGCCCAAAATTCAGCTGCTAAGCCTGCACCACTCAGCATACTCCTCGCCTTCTCCCTAAGAGACCGATTAAGCCTCTGTGCCACCCCATTCTGCTGAGGTGAATAGGGCGTTGTTTTCTGCCTTGCAATACCACTGGTCACACAGAATTGATCAAATTTCACTAAACAGAATTCTCCTCCATTGTTAGTCCGCAAAAATTTAATCTTTCTATTAGACTAATTTCCCACCAAAGGTTTGAACTCACGAATTTTTTCAAACACATCATCTTTTCTCTGCAAGAAATATATCCACACATGTCTGGAAAAGTCATCAGTAAAAGAAACATAATACCTTGATTGTCCAAACGATGCTACAAGTGTAGGACCGAAGACGTCATTGTGGATTAAATCCAGAATCCCTTTCGCTCTCCCTCCTACGGATTCAAAAGATACCCAATTCTGTTTCCCATGTAGACAATGTTCACAAAATCCAAAACTCATAGAACAGCTTGGGATTCCATCCACCATCTTCTTTGAAGTAAGGGTCACCAGTCCTTTCTCACTAATATGACCCAATCTCCGATGCCACAGCATAACAGGATCTTCTTCCACCTGCTCCGTAATATAGCTCTCACCACTAATCATTGTACTTCCTAGTAATTTCCACAGTTTTCCTTCTCGTTCCCCTCTGGCAATCACCATAGATCCACGGGTTAACTTGCATGAGTACTTATCGCTGATGAAAGTAATTCCAGCATATGCCATAGTTCCCACAGAAATAAGATTCCTGGTAAGACCAGGTTATGCATCACATCTGGAAGATTCTTGACTGTCCCATCTTTCATCTTCAACTTCACCTTTCCGCAACCGACAATATCAAGCGTCGTATGATCTCCCATCCGCACTGTACTTCCCTGATGTGGTTCATAACAGCAGAAAGAATCTCTATGAGGCGTTATGTAGAAAGACGCTCCAGTATCAATTATCCATACACTGTGGTTAACCTGAGATGAGTTGCAAACGAGATACATGTCTCTCGCGCTACTGTCATCATCCTTCTTTATACTAGACGATGGTGCCTCATCTCGCTTCTCTTGACCACACTTTTGCGTCTGCAATCTTTCTTCAAGTGTCCAGCTTTTCTGCACTTCCAACACTTTATGTCAAATCGATCTCGGCTTTTAGATCTTCCTCTAGACTTATTTCTGACACCAAATCTGGTTTTGGATCGTTCGCCGTTCCTTCCTATTACGAAAAGAGCTTCATTCGTTGCATTATCAAAAATTGCTCTCCTTATCTCCTCAGACGATAAAGCAGATACAACGTTCTCAAAAGATAGCGCACTAACACTAGTGCCGATCGAAACAATTATATGTTCCCATGAATTCGGTAGTGAACATAGCAAAGTACATGCTTTTGTCTTCCTCATCCAGATTAACATCAATAGATGCAAGCTGCCCATATATAGTATTAAACTTATTCAAGTCTGCAGAAAAAGAATCACCTTCACTCATTTGAAGATTGTACAATCGCTTCTGCAAAAACAACCTATTCACGAGTGACTTGCTCTGATAAAGGCTTCCCAGCTTCGTCCAGAGATCTTTCGCTGTCTTCTCAGAGGTCACGTTTACCAGGACATTATCAGCAAGACATAGACAGATCAGGCTTCGCGCCTTACGATCGTTACTGATCCACTCCTTCAATTGATTGGAAGCAGAGCAATCTCCTCCTCCTTCTCCTTCTCCTTGGTGTTCACCTCAGGTTTATTTTCTTCGATCACGTGCCACAGATCTCTATCCACGAGCAACGCCTCCATATTCAACTTCCATAATGCGAAAAGCCCTTTCCTTCGAATTTCTCCACTTCAATTCGCGATTGACCAGCCGATATTTTCCCAAGATTCGATTTGATCTCTCTTCACCAAGAAAACCCTAACCTCAAACCTTGCTCTGATACCAAATGTTAGGATTCGGCGCACAATCGCAACGAAGTAAAGCGTAAAAGCGAGAAAGAGAAATCGAGACATGAGATTTTATCTTTGTTCACCCTTAAACTAGGGTTACATCCAGTAGAGAATCCATTGTAATTAGCACATCGCACCTCTCGTTGCATCCCTCAATTATTAGAGAAAAAAGAGTATATATAGTAGTAGCTATTCATGAGCTCAAGCCAAACTACTAATGGAAAAATATGGGCTTAAATTGTAAAAGTCTTCTGGTGTCCAAGGGGTGCTGCCCCCTTGAGACCCCCGCCGGCTCAACGTGGAGCAAGAACCATGTGCTTTCCTGTCGTTGGGGAGTATGAACCACACCCCAACATTTGGCGAGGTCTATATCTCAGCCTTGCACTAGACATTTTTAGGATGCACGTGTGAGTTGTGTTAGAGAAGTCCCACATCGGATAATTGGTGTGATGTTGAGCAGTTAATATATCCTAGTTGGCCCATAACTCATTGGCTTAAGCTTTTGAGTGAAGGTGGGTCCAACTAGATATGTTAACGGGCTCGGACTTACGCTCCCTCTTGGTGATCTCCCCAGTTGAAGGTATCGGGCTTCTGCTGCGTGCTCCCAACAGACATGACAGTATGTGCTACGAGTTACAGCGTCTCCGAGTCGTTCCTGCATCCAGTTTACATGTCCCTCCCCCAAGCATACTCTGGTCCATTAAAGAACTCGCAAAGTGACTCCGAAAATGGACTTGATCGTTCTCGATCTGGATTATCAAAAGGAACTAAACATGACCACCCTACAATCTGCATGTTGTGAATGCTTCTCTTATCGAAGGCTATGCAGTATCGTGCTCCAAAACAAACTATCGGAAGGCCGAGTAAAACGCCAAAGAAAACAGAAAGAAAACAGTAGTAGCACTCAGACAGAATCCAACCCGTTTCAAAAGAGCTCTATTTCTACTCTTTTCATGCACACACTCCCAATTGGATTCATGATAGTGACTTGCACGTGATTTCTGTTCGTCGAGAGACAAATCATTTAGATGGAGATAGATGAACTAGTGCCACTTGGAAACCATTTTCCAACAGGTCTATTGAGAATAAAGCTTGGAATTTTACCTTCTGGAGATAGAATATATGCTATTTGTCCCCATCCTACAAAAGGAAATCAAAGAGCTATGTAACAAAAGCGAGAGAATTCCACTCAACCCCGTGCCTATAAATTGCTCTCCAAGATTGCCTCACAGTGCCAAACAAACACAAAATATAGCCTGAGAGAACTGCACAAAAAGCCCTCTTGCTTTGGTTGCCATGGCCTCGGTCCAGTGCTTTAAGAATGCTGAGAAAACCTACTACCAACAGAGCCACCACGGCCATCCCAAGGAGCATGTAATGAGCCATAGCCAGGCCTAGTGCTATGGTTAGAGTGAGAAGTACGTTCCGTTGGGCCATGGCTACATGGTGGCTCAAGCTCATGGTCACCCTAGTGAGCATGCCATGGCCGAAACCCTCACTCACTGCACGGGCCAAAATAATGGCCATATCCTTGGCCAACATGCCCAGCACTGCATTACTCAAGCTCATGGCCACAAGAAAGAGAGTTCTGCTTGCCATGGGAAGTCTAAGAAGAAGGGCGAACACAAGAAGAAAGAGAAGAACATATTCAAGAGGACATCCAGGGAATGCAAATCTGGTGATAGCAGCAGCAGCAGCGAGAGCGAAAGCGACAAGGACTGCTGCTGAAAGGTGAAGATATCAAAGGTAGACAATCAGGTGGTGGCTAAGTATTTCACATAGCTTAAGGATTAACAAATATGCTTGCAAGGATTAACTATTTCACATAAAAGGTGACCTGTTTAACGAATATGGTCTCATTGCTATTTGAGACTCAAACAACTTACTTGCGTGTTTTGCAGGCTTAAGGGAAGCAGCTGTTTAGACATCAGATCAGAAGAAAGCTCCCTGTCATCCTATCCTAAATAAATAAGGACAATAAAATGACAAGACTTATTATAAACTCTTGATGCAAATCTTGCACCTATATGGTTGTCTTGTACTATGAATGCTAATTGAAGGGAACGGATCCCAATAACATACGCAGCGGAAATACTCAGAAATAACATGCCCTAGAATCATCTTGAATCGCCGATCGGAGAAGTATATCACGTAGAGCGATAGCCATAGATTAAGAGCCCCAAACGCAGGTGAGAAAGAATCCGAATCAGAGATCGCTCGTTCTTCGAGAGAAAACCACAGAGAGTTTTTCTAACAATGGAATTGAACAACGTACGTTCTATCCAAGAGAATATATTATCTGCTCTCTCTTGGAATTGAGTAGGAAATAAATCTCCCATAATTACAATCAATTAAGACTTGCCTTTATTTGGTTTTCTTCTATATGGTAACTAATACCATAGAATAAAGACAATTTCCTTTATGGGCGCAATTTTCCATCATCTCTCACTCGCCCATAAAGGGCCAAACATCTCCATTTTTCTTCTCACTGCAAAGTTCATATGGGCAAATAATCCTTGCGACCAGCATACTTTGAGAGCTCGTTGCTATACATCTGTTAGGAATATATAGCAGCTCACATTGGGCATTAAAATTTAGAGTAGATCTAGTATGCGGTACCCTAGATCAATCAATCACATTTATATCTCTCATGATCTCTTCAAAAGTTCGATATGTATTGTATTCACAATTACGATTAAACTCATATAACCATAATTAGTTGACCTGTGAACACAAAATCATAATGTGACATCAACAACGAATTGATTTTCCTCATTCCTTAAAATCTCTCCATTTCAACTCAATTCGCTTTTCCAAAAATGTCTCTTGCTAGATCCAATCATCCATGATCATTGGTAATACTCTAGGATAACAAACACTGAATCAAAATTTGAAGAAAAAGTCAGAGTCATGAGGGCACTTAGCTGAGGAACTCATATCCTCTAGAGTCTCACACGGCTGTAGAGTTGAGATCAGTACTCTTGCCATCTCATCTTAGTCGTTTCATGCATACGTAATATGAAATACGTATTACGGTATTCTCTCCTTTCCCATTGAGCGTATGTCTCTACATTCAATATCGTACAGATGATAGTTCAGACATTCCCAATGTCTAACTTGAGTTCACAAATCTACTCTCTTCAAAGAATCCATCAGAACTCACATCTGGCATCAAAGATAGATAAAGTGAAATACGTAGGTTACTTCACTTTCGGGCATAACTTATTATGACCTCATCTTAGCACTCCTGTTAAGGCGACATTAAAATTTCAAGCTTGAGCTCTCAATTATCACCTAGATAATAAGCTTGAAAGTGTCTCATCTCTATTTATCACACAGTAAATAAAGGCAATTACCGGTGTGAGTGAACTATCTCTTATCTGTCGGACATACTTTCTCAATATAATACACTAAGCATTAATATGCATAAATGTCATACAAACTCATAGGCATCAATAATGATAACAAATACCATTAACTGTGAACTATGGGAAATATAAATATCGAGTACTCCAACTTCTACACACTTCTAGAGATTTCAATGTAGGGAACTAATCCCTTTGTCAACACATGATCAAGGAAAACATCTCTAGGAATTGACTTCGTCATAAGATCTGATATCATTCTATGCGTAGATATGTACTGTATGTTCACATTTTTTTTGTACAACCATGTCTTTTACAAAAATATACTTCATGTCTATTTGTTTGGTATTGTAATGGATCCTTAGTGTAAGCTATTGTTGCTTGGCTATCACAATTAACCAATAATTGAACCTACAGTATCCTTAGCAACACCTCATTGACCCAAACATCTCTTAAGCCAAACACCCTCTTGTACTGCTGCTGATAACACCACTAGATCAGTTTTCATTGTGGATAAGGCTATACGCGTTTGCTTCTTACTACTTCAAGATACTGCGCCACTGCACAGTAAGTAAACAAACTCGGAGGTAGATTTCCTCTCATCTAAACCTCTTCCTCAGTCAACATCAGTATAGCCTTCAAGGTGCAGATCTCTACTATTTTAACTCAGCAAAAAATCGGCAGTACTCTTCAGATACCTCAGGATTCGCTTGACGGCAATCCAATGTGCTTGACTTGGATTGGATTGGTACCTACTTACCATTCCAACTGCATAACAAATATCAGGTCTTATACACATCATAACGCACATTAAGCTTCCAACAGCACTAGCATATGGAACACTTTCCATTTCTTCATTTGCTTGTGGAGTCTCAAGACACATTTTGTGGTTCAGACCTTCACCTCTTACAATAGGAGTATTTATGAGTTTATAGTCTTGCAAGCGAAATTATTCAAGGACTTTATTTACATACGTCTCTTGTGAGAGAGACAATAACCTTTTTGAACGATCTCTTAAAATCTTAACTCCAAGAATATACTCAACTTCACTCATATCTTTCATTTCAAAATTGGACGATAACCAATTCTTACTATTGAACAAACTCCATATTGCTTTCGGCAATTAGGATATCATCCACATATAATGATATGATCACAAAATGATCTTTGGATCTTTTTATATATACGCAATGGTCTTCATCAATCATTGCAAAATCATATGCCACTATGTCATTACGAAAAAGTATATACCATTGTCTCGAAGACTGCTTAAGCCCATATATCGATCTCAATAGTCGACATACTTTTTATTCTTGGCCTTCTATAACAAACCCAACGGGTTGTTCCATATGAATTTCTTCTTTTAATTCTCTATTGAGAACTGCGGTCTTTACATCCATTTGATGTAATTCAAGATCCAAACTAGTCACTATTGCCAGAATAAGGCGAATTGAGGTAAATCTCACCACAAGAGAAAAAACCTCTTCATAATCAATTCGTTCCTATTGATTATACCCTTTCACCACAAGACGAGCCTTATATCTCTCAACCGAGCCATCAACTTTACGCTTTATTTTGAGAATTCACTTGTTCCCAATGGCTTTGCGTTCGTTTGGAAGATCAACCAATTCCCAAACTTGGTTTGATCTCATTGACTCAATCTCTTCTTTCGTTGCTTGTATCCACTTTTCCTTATCAGGGTAAGTCGGAGCCTCATTTACATTCTTTGGCTCATCCTCTTCTTGTGGAGTGACTATGAAAGCTTTACCTTTAATGTCTAAACGTCGACGAGTCGACAAAGAACGCTTTTGTGACTTGTTCGCCAAATTGGAGATTGTACACTTAGTACATCATGCTCCATTACGCTCCCACTTGGCGACTTGTTCGCCGTATTGGAGATTGTACCCTTGATACTTCATGCTCCATTACGCTCCTACTCGGATTAGATAACAACGACATCTTCACATCAAGTGGTTGCAATTGAGACTGGTTCGAACTCCATTACGTTCCCACTCGGATTAGATAACTACGATATCTTCACATCAAGTGGTTGCAATTGAGACTGGTTCGAAATAAATTCCACACTTCTCACATTGCTCCCACTTGGATGAGATGCCCCGGTAAAATCATTATCACTATCCAAGATTTCAAACATAGAATAGTCTTCACCTATCTCACCCTTTTTCGGAAATTCATTCACTAAGAATGTGACATCTCGTGTTTCAAATTCAGTTACACTTCCACTTTCTTGCTCACCTATAAACACATACCCTTTCGAGTGCACTTAGTATCTCATGAAGATACTCTTTTTGTCTCTAGGGTCCAATTTCCCCTACCTATGGGAGGACTCGTGTGTATAGGAAGCACATCCCTAAGGTCTAAGAAAACTCAAATCTCATTTTCGACCTGTCCACAACTCATATGGAGTGGAAATAACTGATTTAGAAGGCACACGATTAAATATATAAATAGCAGCCAGCAAAGCATCACCCCAAAAGGTGATTGGCAAATTAGTCAGTGCCATCATCGATCTAACCAATTTCATTAGGGTTCTATTTCTTCTCTCTCTGCAACTCTATTCTGTTGAGGAGTTGTTGGAATAGTCAACTGTCTTTCTATTCCTTTTTCATCACATAAACATCTGAACTGATCAGATAGATTTTCTCGACCTCGATTGGATCTTAATTTTTTTCTTTTTATTTTTTTTCAAATTGATTTTCTACCGGACTCATAAATTTCTCAACGCAATTCATGCCTCAGATTTATGAGAAATCAAAACGACATGTCCGAATCGAGTGTAATCGTCTATAAATGTGATGAAATAAACAGCCCCATGCCTTGCTCTTACATTCATTGAACCACATATGTTCGAATGGAACAACTGCAAAGGAAACTCAACTCTTGTTCCTTTTTCAAATGATTTCCTCGTTGTTTTTCTCTCTAGGCAATGCTCACAAATAGGTGAATCAACTTTTTCAATATTACCTAATAAGCCCTCTTTGGCTTATCTAAACATTCGCTATTAGCCAATATGACCCAGCCTAGCATGCCATATATTCACATCATTACAGAAGAATCAAAAGATGTAAATAGGGAATAACAAACATTCACATTATTGCACTCAACTATCAGCACAATAAAACCATCCAGAACCATAATAACTTATTTCCAACGACAAGTCAACACCATCGTTATGAAAGTTCAAACTAAAACCAAGTTTAATCAATCCTAACACGGAAACTAAATTCGATCGAGTTTTTGGAGCATATAACACATCATGTAGGAACAGGGTGCGACCACCACGCATATTCAATTGGCAGTTGCCAATCCCTTTGACTTCCACCCAGGAATTGTTTCCCACATTTATCCATTTTGCTCCATGTGGAATTCGTTAAAATTCGACGAAGGCATTGCTGTTCTTTGCTACATGGTCTGTAGCCCCTATGTCTACAATCCACAAAGGATGAGATTCATTTATGAAAACTGAACTGGAGACATAAGCAACACTCTCGAGTGCACAAATGGTTTCTAACTTCTTTGGCTCACCACAGTCATGAGCAAAGTGACCCTTCTTGCCACAGTTAAAACATTTCACATTTGAGATGTTTTTCTTGAAAGGACACTTTCCTTTCCTATGTCGGTTAAACTTTGATTTCTATCCTGAAGAATCTGTTCCCTTGTCCTTCCACTTCTTGAACCCACCTTGATGCTTACGCTTGGAGCACGAAGCCCCATTTGGGCTAGAACTAGCATAGCAAATGTCGATTTCTAGTTTAGTCGCCAAAAGGCGGTCCACCTCTAGTTCAAAACAGCGCATATCATTCTCATAAGTCTTTACTTTTCATTGGGGATGAAGTGGATTTTCATATGCACACAGCTATGAGGTAAAGAACAGATTACTACTTGCACTTGCTGCTCATCAATCAAAATGTGGCCTGCATCTTACAGTTCACTTATCATGTTTGATACACACCACAAAAGTTATTTCATATTCTGCCCATGAGGCATCATATAAGTGTCAAACCTTATAGTGATTTGTCTCAACTTAGTGACCGATGTCTAACCAAACATAGTTTTTAATGCTTTCCACTTGACTTTGGCATTTTCATAAATGCCTGAATTCACACATAAAACTATTTTCCATGCTACTCAACAACATAATGCGAGTAATAGAGTTCATCTTTTTGCATGCAGCAAATGCCTCTTTATACTTTCTATGCTGTGTAGTGTTTCATCTTCAGGTTCTTCCATAACTAGGTTAAGAGCTTTTAGGGCTTCTTGCTTTTCTAGCACATACTGGATTCTCATATTTCAGTTTTTTGTAATTTTCACCGTTCAAATTCTCTCATTTGTTAAGCTCAACTACGATATTCTCAAAAGTTGTAGCTATTGTATCTGAACACGAAGTTCTATAGACATGTATTTACGAACTATTAATGCCTAACATTTATGCATCTATTTTACACTAACTAATAACTTCAAATAAGGTCTCAGATTCGAAAGTTCACTATGTTCCCAATCATCATCTAAAAATCCTCGTTATTTATGTAAAATTGAGTTTATTAAAGTTACTAAAACTTTCTAGAACTCCCCACTCGAATAAAGATCATAAATCAAACAATGATCTCCTCATCTTGTAATCATAAAATTGCATAGCATGATTTGAGCTAATATACAAATAATTCATTCATTGAATTATACTCAAATCGCAGAATACAAGATATAAATATCAAGTACACTAAACTTTATACATGCTACTGACAAAATATGCTCTACACAATCTCTATGTAGCTATCTACATGTAAGATATATTATGTATTTTTTAAAAACTAGAGAGATACAGGTAAAAATACTCGAAAAACGCCCCAAAATACATGTATCATGAGTTTCATACGTATTTTCATAACTTTAAATACATCAAACATGTACAATACCTATACCAAATTGAAGATAATTTCAAGACGAACCCAACGGTACCTTGTACGCCCCCAATGGGGCTCATACGTGCCCGCACGTGCCGGTCAAAACTTCGGAGCGTGCAGTCAATGCGTGGTCAACTGTCAAAGTTGACTTTAGGGACCAAATTGCAATTTTCAAGAAGTTTAGGGACCAAATTGTAATTTTTAGAAAGTTCAAGGACCAAATTGCAATTTACAAAAAGATCAGGAATTGAATTGCAATTTTAAAAATTTAGGGACCAAATTGCAATTTTCAGAAAATTCAGGGAATTAGGTAGGGCAAACTCCGGGTCGGACTAGAATTCGAGTCAAATCCGGGTCATGGATCGGGTCTGTACCCGACCCGCTAACGTTAGTCACGCGGACCACCCACGTGCAGCTCATGTGGCTCGTGACGCCCGTGCGCACCGTATCTACTCCGGCGCGTGCTGGCGCATGTGTCCTGCTCCGACCACCTCCGGCGACGAGCCACCCCTCAAAACACTCGTCTCGTCGATACGAGTCTGATGGTTTACTCAAAAGTCATTTTCGTTGAACGAAGTTTCACGAAAAGGCGACGTTTTGCCGCTGCCTCGGGGAACCTGATCCCGTCGCGGCGCGCGGCGCGCTTGCGACCTCTGCCGGCGTTCCCTCGCGACCGGCGACCACTGAAATTTCTCGTCTCGCCAAGCTCGTTCCGACTATGTGTTCAAAATTCATTTTTATTGCACAGAAAATCATGAATGAACCGTGAACAGCACGCTCGAAAAATGAGTTTTTCTCGCTAAAAATCGACAATAATCATACTCAAACATCAAGAAACAAGGTATACGGCTCTGATACCGATGAAGGGAACGGATCCCAATAACATACGCATCGGAAATACTCAGAAATAACATGCCCTAGAATCATCTTGAATTATTGATCGGAGAAGTATATCACGTAGAACGAACATACCTCGATAGCCACATATTAAGAGCCCCAAACGCAAGTGAGAAAGAATTCGGATCCGAGATTACTTGTTCTTCGATAGAAAACCACAGAGAGTTCTTGGAGAGAGTTTTTCTAACAATGGAATTGAACGACGTACGTTCTGTCCAAGAGAATATATTATCTGCTCTCTCTTGGAATTGAATAGGAAATAAATCTCCCATAATTGCAATCAATTAAGACTTGCCTTTATTTGTTTTTTTTTTCTATATGGTAACTGATACTATAGAATAAAGACAATTTCATTTATGAGTGCAATTTTCCATCACTAATGGATAAATTCGCTTCAGAAATCTCTCTTTCTTCCTCTACTTCATGTCCCTCGGTCGGCAGTTTAATCAGGTGAAAAAAAAAAAAAACGATCTTGTTCAAAGAGTTATTGAGCTGTAATCGACTTCGCAGAACTAAAAGCATCACTGATAAAGAAATTGACAAACAAATCCGAGGGATGCTGTCCTTTTGACCGACACCGGGAAGCATTTTCATTTTGGCTCGGCTGAATGGAACTAGATGAGCTAAGATGAATTCGCATATCCATCTATCTAATCAAGGATTACTCCATCAACCACCATCTACTTCATGATCTTGATCTTAACAACACCTAGCAATTGAGCGTGAACTAGACTAGAACATGCATTTGTTCACACGCCTTCTTTTAGCTTACAGAATTTCTTCATCACTTTAACATCACCTTCAAAAGGTCGTTTCTCCTAAAATTACACACCTTAGAGTTCTGCACAAGTCTGTTCGATAAAAAGAAAAAAAGGAAAAAAGGGAAAGAACTGAAGTTCATCTGCATGATGAACTACCCCCAGAAGCCGGTTGTTGAAGTCACTGAACTGGAGAATAGTTCCTCATTATATATATATATATATATATATATATATATATATATATATATATATATATTAACTCGGAGGAGTCCTCAATGATGAAGAAGAAGTACATGATTAGGCAATAAACCTAAGAAGTAAGGTTTGATCAGATTAAACCAAGGCAAATTGCCCAACCCAACCATCTCACCTCCTTAAGAGATTCAGAAACTCTGGCCTCACTAAATGAGAAGATCGAGCTTATGTTTTAACATTGAGAGGAATAAAAAAGAATGTGGAAGCTAGCAACTATTAGTTTCTAAAGCTTTCACCTTCTCAGATTTTTCTCAATTAAAACGTGAATATTGAACATACCCATAATTCGTCCTTAACCCCACTTATAGCCAAAATCTTGTCGTTTCTCGTGCATGAACTCCATTCTAAAGGGCAACTTGTGAGCGCTAGCGGTTGAAATGCAATGTATTCTCTTATTTTGCGAAAAATGAATGATTTGAAAAATACATTTCGAAAAATTACCACTTATATCGCTTAAAATAATTAGTCGATGAATAATATTTTAAACTATCGCCAATAACTTAAGTCTAAAAATTTTCGTGTATTATGAAAATATTTTTCGTTCATTCATTATTGTAAAAGATATAAGTAATGATTTTCAGAAAAAATATTTTACAAGTCATTTATATTTCGCAAAACAAAACCTAAGTTAATTGAGATGACTAGAGCACTAATATCGGGTAAACATTAGGTATCATTGCTCCTGCCATCCCCATTTAATCAAATAAGAAAAGAAAAAGGTGTTAAAACAAAGTAATATAAGGTATCATTGTTGCTTGTTCAATATGCATGTTGACCATGGGTAATGAGAACTAAAAACAGTGCTCGCTTTGAGAGATCACTGCGACAATTGTTGAAAAGGGTCTTAATATCATGGGGAGCATGCTGTATCTTCCTGAATACTGATTCATGTTGAAATTTATGAATTCTGCTGGAAGAAAGATCCACAATAACTAGTCTATCAAGATTTCATATTTCCACCAAAAAGCCCAGGTCTGATCAATCCACGACTTGCCTTATTTCGATCGATGGTTCACCACTCCGTATCGCATTAAAAAAGAAAAACTAGAAATATGAACAGAAAAGCATAAAAAAAAATCTTAAATCTATTGTATTTGTACCAATTTTGTCAGAAAGCTAGCCATCCTATGTGGCACGGCTGATGCTAACATGGACTTTTTTTAAATTTTAAATACCTTTTCAAATTTTAATTAATTTTTTTCTTTTCTTCTTCTTCTTTTTTTCCTTCTTTCCTTCTTTTATTTCCTTTCACTTTTTTCTTTTTTCCTTATTTTCCTTCGCCTGTCACCAGCCTGCGTGATCGCTGGCAAAGATTGTCGATCGCCAGCAACGGCGAGGGCTACGCGAGGCCACCCCTCGCCAGATCTAGCAATGGGATGCTCACCCAAGAGAGGGCTGGGCGAGGGTCCCCTCTTTGGATTTGGCGAGGAGTGGCCTCGTCTAGCCCACTCCAAAGGTTGGTGAGGACGTCTCAGCCCTCACCCTTGTAGGCGACTGGCGACCTCCGTTGGCCATCACGGAGGTTGGTGATGGGGATTAAGGGAAAAAGAAAAAAAGGAAAGAAGGAAAATAGAAGAAAAAATTCATAATCGTTTCTAAAAATAAATAAAACGTCATGTCAGTGCTAGCTGTGTCACGTAAGATGGTTGACGTCCACGTCAGCAATTTTAGGCCGGATGGACTCAGTTGATACCAATATAAAAAATTTAAGATTAAATTAGTCAAATTAAATGGTTTAGGAATGAATTGGTACCACTGCAATAGGTTTAAGACTTTTTTGGTACTTTCCATGAAATATGAGGCACTCCATTCGAAGAGTCATAACTTTAAAATTATATCGCCTTTCAACCAACTCTAGGACAACTTAGGTCTGTCAAAGCATATGTCAACGCTCACATCTTCGTAAGTAGAAAGTTCTGGCTAATATTGTCAAATTTGTTACGCCGAAAATGAATGATTTGAAAAAAAAAAGTTTTGATAATAATCACTTATATCGCATATAAAAATGAATGAAAAACATATTTTCATCATTCAAAATAATGTTGGAAAAAGTACCATAAAAGTTCTAAACCGATTACATTAACACTAATTCAATCCTAAATCTTTAATTGGATTAATTCGATCCTAAACCTTTTTGCATTAGTACCAATTGAGTTCTGGATAATTTTGGCTAGAAATTACTGACGTGGATATTTTAAAAAATATATTATCTTTCTGTTCTTTATTATTATTATTATTATTATTATTATTATTATTATTATTATTATTATCATTTTTTGCTTAAGGGCTGCTGATCGACCCTCGCCCCTGATCTAGGCATCGCGGCCTCGCCCAGACCAAGCGAGGGCCTCGACGCCCTCGCCTGGCCCAGATCGAGCGAGGGTGTCGTGGCCCTCGCCGAGCCTGGGCAAGGGGATGCACGAGCCCTCTCCTAGGGCTGACGTGGGTCGCCAACCCACGGAAAGAAGAAGAAGAAGTAGTAACTCTTTGGAAAAAAAAAAAAGAACAAAAAGATTATAAAAAAAGTCAAAATATCATAAAAATGACCATGTCATTGCCGAAATGCCATGTAAGACGGCCAACATCGATGTCAACACGACCAAAGTTGACCGGATTGACTCAATTGGTACTAATGCAGAAAGGCTTATGACTAAATTGGTTCAATTAAAAAGTTTAGGACTGAATTGGTACCAATACAATAGGTTTAAGACTTTTTTGGTACTTTTTCTGAAAATGTTTAGACATAAAATATCTTAGAAAAATATTTTGCTAGCCATTTATTTTTTGCAAAACAAACGGAGCCTAAAATCACTTTATTTCTATTTGAAAAAAAAAATGTCGATCATGCTTACAATAGGATATAGGCGAAGGTGAAGTGTTTTTATCTTTCGAAGGTACATCAATCTGGCCTGCAACGTCCAAAGATCAGTCAAATCTTGGCTGGCTAGAGGTTATCACATACTGCTTAAAGTATCAGAAACTCTCAATCCTTTTCTTTGGCTGGGGTGCTTCTCTTTAACCATCTGCAGACATTCCGGATCAATATATTCTTAACAACCTATCACCATAGAAGTGACATTATAAGACTCGACATAGGAAAGCAGTCGCGTAAAGTACTCTAACTAGATGCGAGGCTTTCTTTTTATTGGCCAATAACTAGATGCCAGGTTAATTAGACAAAAGAATGTCCGAATATGACCATATTCTAACCTTCTTTCAACGAAAAAAAAAAAAACACATTCACATCGACCTATTGCCCTCTAGGTAGGCATGGCCACGGTTCGGAACCCGCCTGTTCCGGTTCATGAACTGGCGGTTCCGGTTCGTGGCCATGGGGGAACCGGCGGTTTCGGGGCCCGATTCCGGTTCAAAACCGAAAATGGAACCGCAGGTTTCGGTTCCGGTTACGATTTTTGAATTTAAAAATTAAATTGTAATGAATTTGTAATAAAATTGTAATCAAATTATCAAATAATGAATTATAAAATAAAAATAAAAATAAATTATGAAATAATGAATTATCAAATACAATTTTTTTTTTGCCTAGATTTTCCGGTTCGGAACCGGCCCAGAACCGAGGATCCGTAACCGGGCCCGTATGGCACGGGCCAGTTCCGGTTTGGAACCGCCGGCCCGGTCAACGGGCCGGTTACGGGTTTGACCCGAGCCGATCCCGGGCCCAAACCGGCCCGTGGCCATGCCTACCTCTAGGCCTTTCAAAGAATCTCAAAGTTCCAGAGTGTTGTAGCAATCTTACAGAATTTATCCCCACTCAAGGAAATCTATTCTAATAGTACAGAGAAAGAACAAAAGAGGGAGGTATCATGTACGTAGTCACTCACCTTATGTAGAAAAAGAGGCTGGAATCAATATGAGTGGACGCCTTTCAGATAAAAAGGAGAAGGAATGTTTGATTGCATTTTGTTAACAGAATATGTTCTCTCTGTCCCAACTTGGTAAATTAATTGCTAAGTGTCTTATCAGAAAACGTGAAGGAATCTCATTCACTCTACTGTACAATCCATGGCTATATAATCGTTTCATGGCACTGATCAAAATCGAGCGAGTACAAGAGAAGCCCAGCAAACTACTAAGAACAAGTCTAACTCTTCACCATGGCCTCCTGCCAGTTGCAAAAACATGCTGAACAAACCTGCAACCAGAAAAGCCATGAGCACACATTTGGCCAGAAAATTACCGAGATGACTCATCGGGTATTCAAATCACGCAGCGAACGTAAACATCACCAAGGTCACCAGGGACAAGAAGATGGCCACACTGTGGTGGCATGCCAGACCCAGTGCAGTGGCCAAACGTATGCTCACCACCCAGACCAAGGGATTCCCAAAGCGCAGACTCACTGCAATGGGAATACCCATGGGGCCCAGGCTCAATCTCACTGCACAGGCCAAGCACAAGGCCACCATGTTAAGCAACAGGCGGCTCATAATGTGGATTGCCATGGGAAGAATGAAAAGTCCTTGAAAGAAAAGATTGCTGAGAAGAAGAACAAAGTTAAGGGCCTTTTCAAGAAAAAGAATCAGGAATGCGGATGCGAGGATAAAAAAAGCTTCAGCAGCAGCAGCAGCAGCAGTGACAGTGAGAGTGACGATGATGCCTCTCATAAAAAGGCAAGTCCAATGAAATGATCATATGCATCATCCACTTCTCTAAGCAGCCATTCATGATCCCCTTTCCCCACTGCCAGATAAATTGCCAATGATAACCTTCATGACTTGACACAAGGAACACTACAGATTTGACATATGCATCTACTAGATTACGGTCACCAGTAACTAGCCATAAACCATGTTTAAGCACACTTCTTTAGCTTACATACATTCTTAAAATGAAAGAATGACGTGTTTATCAAGAGCTAATTAAATTTATTCAACTTAACATAAGTGTTTATTTTCTATATTCTTATGTCTGCAGAACTGAAAAGCAGAAGGTAAAGCAAGGGAACAATTGGCCTCACAATCAGAAGGTATGTTAAAACTAAATAAATGTGAGCCTCCATCATTGGCTACAAGGATGATGGCTCTCCGATGTAAGAATAAAATAACTTCTGATGTACAATCATCATATATGTAATATATGAAGTACAGATCTGCCCCCCCCCCCCCACGCGCGCTCTCTCTGTTTTTCCTCACATAGACATGGATCGAGCTATTGAGAAGATTTGAACTCGAGAAAGGAATCGATTCTTTTTTAAGGAGAAATAATCAAGATAAATCAACTAAGCTGCAATGTTCCATCCTCAACAATCACATAGCAGATTAGGTAGTTGTCATGATAAAATCTGAAATACTAGAGATACAAATAAGAGATAAAATTTGCGAGGTAAGGCTCAAGAAAGTGCAACCTTCACATCACTGTCATGTAGAGCTTTTGTGGCACAAGGTTTCATCTTTCATTAATCACATTGGAAACAAATTTGGCAATGGCTTGGACAGCAAGATCTTCAGCTTCATCTTGGGTCAACCCCGAGCTTTGCAATAGTTTCTTTGCAATCTTAAAAGAGTGATCACCACTATCAATCACATACAACCTAGTAGTGCATTTCATCTTCTCACAGACAGCCTCCAACTTTTCCAGGGGACAAAGGCCATCTTTGCTACCCTTTATAAGAAAAGACACTACGATTAGATGTGAAGAATGAAAAACTGCCAGGTACTTCTATTAAAACCAAATACACATACAGTAGATTATGGCCACACCATGATCAATACAAGAGCATTATGGGCAACCTCCTAAAATATTAGGATCGGAGAACATGATAAGGTAAGACATCAAGTCTAGTTCAATGAATAAGTGGAGTTATAATCCAAAACTAATGTTCTTGGATCATACAGAATTTCGTGTTTTTTCTTCCAATTGCAACTACAGCTTTGCTGGTTAAAGAAGAGAGCATAAAGAAGTGAGACACAAAAATCAAAACAAGCAAAACCAAAGACTAAATGCCATTTCAAGACCAAATAAACCATTAAGCTCATAGTGGTCTCCCTTTATCCAATTTTTGGCCTCAGCATAATTCATCTCTGAAGCTTCTCCCAGTATTTCCAGAACTTCAATTCTTTTGACAGTAATTGTCTAATTAATAAATCTTTTACAAATATAGAAAGCATTACCTGCACAAACATTACAGGAACTGCAAGCTGCAGGAGAGTCTCATCTCTAATAGCTCCATTTATGCCCTGAAACATTTCATCAACATTCATATCACGAGTTTCTCAGTCAGATAAGCGTATGATAAGCAAGATTAGATAATTGTGCCAAGCTTGGAAGATTACAAAAGCAACCTTCGATAGTTAAAGAAACTTTGCAGACTTTCTCAAATGGAAGACAAACTTCATTACTGGATCTGGTCATAGACTTACCTAATCACTGCATACTACCGTACTGCAAAATAGATCAGGCCTATGAGGATGAGAGTGACCTTCTTTTAAACTAGTTGACACTGCATATTATCTGAATTTCGTCGTCACTGCACCGATTTGGTCCAGAGATTGAAAATAGAATCTCAACAGGCTGAAGGAATAACTTTCTTCTCCCTACCTAGACAACTGATGTAGGGGGAGGTAGGCACTGAACTAAAGGTTTTGGTCTCAAGAATGATAATCACTCTAACTCCTTGAAAAAAGAAATCAAGTGCAGCAGGAACTGCTGTAGGAAGTAGTTATTTCCTTTCTTGTTAATTTTTTGCCCAACGGAATGAAGATCTACACATCATCTGATTTTGAGGTTGTCCATACATTAGTTTTCTTAAGCTCTTTTCTCTAGTATACCTTTCAGCAGAGACTGCAAAGAAGGAAGACAACAAATGCTACTAATGCTCAGACTCATTGAAGGAGGGTAAAGAATTCTCTTCACCTCTTTCGGAGGGAGTCATAAAATTGAAGCAGTTGACCGATACTTCATGAAGATGCCAGAGTTCGGTCAAGGGGTATTGTTTAAAATGATGATTAAAACAGCTTTTATTGCTACAATACTGTCTTACTATAAAGGAGAACATTCTAAGAAATCGAACTTAAGTAGACCAAATGAAGAGGACACCTCAGAAAGCAATTTGTCGCAGTGCAATATAAGCTCGCCATCAAGTGAGAGTGAATAGAAGAAGAACCTTTAGAGGATATCCCAAGCAAACTAGTGCAGATGGACAAACACCTTCCTCATTAGCAACCATGCAGCTGACCCTACAAATGGAAATCATATAACCATAAACCGAAACTTTATAATGCAGCAATACATATGTCCCAATAAGTATGTTGCATGATCTAGTAGCTGGTGGTAGCAGAGATGCAATGAGAAGATTTATCGCAAATCTCAGGAAGGAAAACTAAGTTTCAAGTTTCACCAGCTGTACTAATGTGTATACATCAATGGGATGAATCATTAGAGTCGTCTTTCCTAATACAAAAGCTAACTAGAATTACAGACGTGGTAAGAGAACAGAAGCAATGGCAGCAGTCTCCCACATATGCGTGCTGGAAACCAGTTTGGGATTCATGACAAACAAGTGCACAGAAATTTTTGTAACGTCTTCGTTTAGTGAGAAAGTTAGTGTCACCTTGAACCCATAGATTTCCCAGCTAAAATCAATGGATGGCCGGGATACTTAGCAGCAGCCTTTCTGACAACATCCGAGTGGAACTCAACCAATTTTTCAGCCTTGGGAGGAGCTTTTCGTTTCCCACCAGATATATCTGCCACATTTAAGATCCATTTTCAATCTATGGAGAAAGTAGCTAAATAGAGACATTGTAAAACAACAGTAATGACAAACTGCGACTTCAACTCAGTATAACAAGCCACATACAGCAAAGAAATGTGAATAACGACCATAAGAGATTAAAAAGGAAAAAGGGGGGAAAAAGGAACAAACTGCATTAGATCATTAGCAGAGCAAATAGAGAGATTAAAAAGGCAAAAAAGGAAAAAAAAAATCTATGAATGTCAGCTTTACATACAGGGGTAGTCAAAGGTGATAACTTCAACAGCATGCAGTGCCTTGCCCAACATTTCCTTCCATCTGCACGAATTCACGATTCAATCTTTAAGTTCTCAAGCATTATGAAAAACATATCCAAATCATTTTCTTCTGCAGAACAGTAAAACAATCGCCTTTGCAGATTCAACTTCCGCAAAAATGACCTAGCACAGACGCGAGTGAGATTTTCGATGACAAACTTAAAATCGCGAACCAATTTGACAATCATGTTCTACAATTGCTCAAATTCGACAACAATAACAAGAACAACGTCAAGTACGAAAATACCCCAGAGAGAGAGAGAGAGAGAGAGAGAGAGAGAGAGAGAGAGATACACCTAACCATCCAATCGGAGGAAGAAGGTGCACCGGCACCGTGAGCGAGGACCACCACAGGGGAGGATTTCTCGAGCGCTGACGACGGCGGCGAGGGCTCGCTCTCGCGTCGGCGCTTCGCAGGAGGAGGTGAAGAAGAAGCCATCGTCCTTTGTGTTGAAATCGCAGAGGAAGCCGAGCAACTGGAACTGGAAGTCGCGAGTTCTCTGCACATTCGCTGGAAACGAGACGACAATGCACAGTTTTTCTCCACGTGTTTTCGCGCCAGATTTTGGGAGGGAAATAGGCACCGGGGAAGAACGGACACTCTTCGGGACCTCCGTGTCCGTGTTGTGTTCCGACACCTTCCTACACTATCCGAATGCGATTGACACGTGAGCGCTCCAGACACACTAACGACGACACGTCATTTCGATACTCACGGGTCAATTTTAAGTGTGTCCAATAAATTATGGATCAAAATATAAATCCATTAAAAGTAAATGTACTTAAGTCATATATCCAGCCACCCCAGAATTAATATAGCCAGTTATTCCCAAAAAATCTAATCGTGAATCTCTAACAGAAGAAGAAACTGACCGCTCATATTTTAATAATAACATATAATTTACAACGTATTCTAATGTGTCGAAATTTTCTATTTTTTGAGAAATGATGTGTGGAAGTGGCGTGCCGGTGTCGGTGTCGGTGCTACTTAGCATAAAGAGCAAGAATCGCCATTCTTTTTTGACTAGTAATAAATTATCAATAAACAATAATGTTTTTTTCCCCTGAAAATCAAACGATAAAGCAAATCTCAACCTTTTTAAGAATTTTTAGTTATATACTGTAATTTTTATCACATTAGAGAAGTACCTAACATTCATTTATTTCCAACCCATCCCAAATCTTTTAAGTTAAGTTAATTCCTTCTCAAATTCCGATTTTGCCTCCCTCTTATTATTATTATTTTTATTTGTCGAAATTCCCCTCCCCCTGAAAAAAGTGGTAATAAGATAGTTTTAAGGAAAATATTCTTTACTTCTTATTGCCTAACTATGCCAAAAGAAGGAGATCAATCCGAATCTAAAGAAAGAAGATTTATCTAGCTTTATTACTTAAGGGAAAATATTTGTGGGAGATAGTTTAATAGACGAATAATAACAAGGACAATATATATATATTGCACAGACCGAGTCTAGGCAGCATTGTATAAACATGTCATAAGAGTTTCAAGGGCTACGTTACGTTACCAATCCAAAATGCTCGTTCCAAATATTATACAGTTACTAATTGAGAACCTCATTTACAATCCTTTCGCTATCAAAATCCGTCGTTTTCATGGGTTTTAGGTGAATTTTCTATTATTTTTTAAAATACTTATCACCAAAATATGCACGATTATTTGATTTTAGTACGTCGATTAGAGATTATTTTCCACATATGCATAAGAATTAGAGATACCTAATTAGAGATTTGCAGGAATTATAAATTTGATAAACTAGATATCAAAATTGAATTATCGGGTAAAACTCACATGTAAGCGTGTCATGGTAGAAGTTCATGTGGTATTTCAAGTATGAAAATAATATATGATTCATTCAGTGTTTCAATTAGCGATAGCTTGTGAGACAAGAGTGCTCCAAGGACGCATGGACAGGCTTACTAATGGAGGAAATAACCAAAAAAGTTATCAATCTATTGAATTCGTGTCAATTCAGTCATAAATCTTTCAATTGGTGAATTTAATATTAAAACTTTTGACAATTTGCCAATATAGTCCTTCAGGCCAATTTTAACCTGAAGTACGTAGACTCTGGCAGTGTCACCTAGGACGTAAGACGATTTTGTACTGACGTGGATAATTTTTTATAACTTTTTTTTAAATATTTTGATTTTTTTTAAAATTTTTTTTTTCTTTATCTTTCTTTCTTTTCCTTTTTTTTTTTTCCTACCAAGTCTTGTGAGGGCCACGAAGCCATCACCGGTTGCGGCCCTCACCTAGTGCCGGGCGAGGGTCAATCGGGCCTCGCCTGTGACTAGCGAGAAAACAAAAGGCAAAAGAAAGAAAGAAAGAAAAAGAAACAATATAAAGTTCAAAATATTCTAAAAAAACTACAAAAATTGTCTATGGTAGTACCGACCATCCTACATGGTACTACTACGTCAGCGATTTAAATTGACCGGAAGGACTACATTGGCAAATTGTCAAAAAATTTAGAACTAATTGATCAAATTGAAAGATATATGGTTATATTGATACAAATATAATAGGTTTGAGACTTTTTTTGGCAATTTCTCCCTAATTAATGCTCGAGTCGGGTGACTCGTGAACTCAAATGCCCCTCTGATCACTCCCTTTTTCTTCTGCCAAACTTTGATGACTCGAGGTTGGCAAATAGAAATAGCAAAACAGAATCTGCATGAACAAGACACCTTCATCTTCACTCTCCTCAAGGACTTCAGGCAACGTATTGCATCGCGCCCATGACCATGCACGGCGATGCATCGCTGTCGGAAGCCCTTGAGGGAGAGTGAGGTAAAGACACGCCTCGGCTCTTACGTACGAACGATCCGACGATACACAAACGATGCAGCAACGAATCCAACCAAACCCTAATCGATCCGAAACCGATATTAGCAGCAGGGGCGCAGTTTGTTCGAACTCCCCCAAGTTCTTCTAGCCATATCGAACGCACCCCCACTTCCAGAGTTGATTAATAGGCTAGAACTAGAAGCCCTTGAGGGAGATTGAGCAACCAATGCCTTGTAAAAGTTGCAACCCGCGAGTCTGAGCCCCTCTTTTCACTCAGGCTCGTCTTGTCCCATGCTTGCACTCCAGCCCCCCTTTATATAGGTTGAGTGCCTGAAAAGCGTATGTACCATTTGGTAGGGAGTAAAGGTTGGTTTTTGATTCGCTCCAGTGTTTGTGAATCTTGTGTGATTTTGTTCCACTATTAAAGTCGCACCACATCTCCTAAGCAGTTGACTTATTATGGATGTTAAACAAAGCCCGTCTAGACTCGTATCTTTATCCCGTCCTTGGAGATTAGTCTTTCACGCCCAATTTCGATTTAGACAATGCGATAAAGATGTCGTAATTTGATTCCAAAATGGCAACAGTCTCGCGTAGTTTTCACTCGTCTTCGTAACTGAAGTTAACCGAGTGCGGTGTTGCTTCTTCCTTATGAACCATGGAGGCCAGTTGATGCAATACCACAGCCTCAGTTTCTCAGTGGCGACCGCCTCGATTAACATACCCGTTGGATTTCCTGCACCAAGAAAGATCACCGGAAGAAATGGAAAGTATAATCGGTGGAGCAACTGGGCCGCACTTGTCTAAGATACCAATTTATGCATATCGGGGATAACATGCAAGTAGGGATATGTAGGGGAATGTCAAAGAGGAATATGCTTTTGGATTGACTTCTTCGCGTGTTATCCGAATAAGGTAAGACATGCACCAGACAGGCAAGAATAATGAGATGTTAGAAAATCGCCATTGGCTTCTCAAGGTCTTTAAGGGGCAGCCAGAAGATTTAACTTCGGTTCACTCAATTGACTGTTAATTTTCCTCGCACATTACATTGTAAACTACAACAACCAATTTGCAATGAATACATCAGAAAAGAAAGTCGCACGCGCAAATCAATTACCGCGGCTCACAAGTTTTCCCCCAGAACGAGACTGTACGAAAATGGATTAAGTACTTTCGTTCAGAATACCGGGATCGAAATGACCGATGTAAATATGATTACCTTAACGGATATTTATTCCCTTCTACTAATAATTTGGTGGAATCTTGACCCACCGCGACATTATTTTCCATATTGTCATTAAAGTTAGAAGACCAACTTTAGTTCCTCGAGAATGAGTCATGTGTGGTTTGAACAAAAAATCGGATTGGCTTGGATTCGCATATGTGGAAGGGAATATTGTTATCCAGTTTGACTTCTTGCATGTCGGAATGCCGCTACAAAGTTGTTGTCAACTAGTTTCAGCCGGTGAATTGTTTGACATCTCTTATCACAGAACCCACCCTCAACTCCTCCACCGAAACCCATGAAGAAACAATTAGAACTCCGGTTTTGCCACTCAAAAGTCTAATTTGAGCTAGAAATATTTCTCTTTTCGGAAAAATAAATCAAATCCATCGTCATGCACAATATTCCGTATCGTCTCTCCTATGTAAAATTGCGTTCACAAAAGGAACACATAGATGTGCAACGTGGATATGAACCACATCAAGTGGCCCACCGATAGGACGGAGCATGATAAGATGATGAATATGTTGTAAATATTGTAAATTAATGGCTCAACATTTTTTGCCGTGTCCCTTCAATTACGTGACTTCTCGTTCCGCTGCAGTCTCAGTCTTTAATATTGAACTTTTGTGAGCATAACCGACAAGGATTAATGGCTCTTCTAATGTGAGCCTAACCAACATGACTCTTGAGTTACCGGTGTGACTCTTGAGTTTATGTCTTTTCAGTTGTCGGCAGCTTCCTCCTGCTCTATAAACAGATGCCTCTCCCCATATTAGAAAGTGAACCGAGAACTCACAACTCGAATCACACTCCTCTAGTTCTCTCGTAGTCGTCCTCTAAATGTGTCGTTTTCGAGAAATGTTCGACAGAGTTCTGTTCGTATAGTGCTGATACAAACAGGTTCGAGGTGTTGTATCTTGGGAGGCATAGTTCGTGAAGCTGCTTAGCACCTTTGGCAGGAACTAATCATCTTAAGGAGATTCGGTTAGCCGTACCTCACCTCTTCTCCAATTCTTTTCGAATTTACATTATCTAGCAATTTTATTTGCTTTGTAATCTTTATGTGTAAAGATTAATACAAAATTATTGGCTTGGTTATTGTTATTGAAGTTTTTTATCGCCATCTTCGTCTTATTTTTTTTTTCTGATTACAACAAATAGTGTTACGTATTTCCCTCGATACGATAACGTGTGCGCAATATTTTCCAACAATATTAAGGCGGTTAATGTTATATTCACTGTTTGTTTGGGTTTATCAGAAAAATCGTGATGGTTGATAACAATCAAGTACCCAGTAATGTCCAGAACGTTTCTAGAGACGTTCCTTTGGTCGATGCGACTATGGCCGATGGAGTGGTTCACCCATCGAGGGGTGGTAGCAAATGTTGCGGGCCTTTGGGCTGAGACCATTTATGGTGATGCGAGTATTCATCAACAGGCTTTACCTTCCTTGATGGTATCATCTCATACACCGAATGAGAAAACGGAGAAATTCACCGGTGTGGGCTTTAAGCAGTGGCAGCAGAAGATGTTATTCTATCTGACCACATTGAATCTGATCAAGTACTTATTGTAGAGGCTAGCATTATCACTTAGAGGGGGGTGAATAGGTGATTTTAAGGAATTTTTAGAAATTAATGCGGAATAATACTAATCTACTCAGAACTTCGTTCAGATGATATTAGCTAGTAAGATCTGAGGTTCCCTCAGAAGCAGAACTTCGTTCAAACGATGCTGCTAGGAAGATCTAAGAAACTCTCAGATGCAGTGCCGTGCAAACAACTACTTTCAAAGATATGTAAACAAAGAGATTGAGGAAAAGAGAATGTGCACAGAGGATTTAAAGTGATTCGGCTTTGTTCAAACCTACATCCACTTCTTCACACTGGCAGCCAATCGGCTGAATTCCACAAGATAATAGCTTAGAGGTTACAGCTCAGTGATCTCTCTTGAGTCGAAAGACTTCCCGCCTAACACTCAACACTCAAATGTACACCTCTAAGTATTACAATGTATAGATCATGGTGAATATAAAATGTTGAAGCTCTCACGATCTTGGAATTTTGAACTATATTCCCTCTTACGCCAACTCATGTCTCTTCGGACTTGAGATGTCCTTTTATACTCCTCCACCTTCAACTACCCGTTGCAAGGCCTTCAAAGGATCACTCTCCAAACTTCCCGTTTGGACGAGACTGTATCACAAGAAGATCTCGTAGCCATTGAGGTTGACAAAAGAAAGTGTTCCCCGTTGGATCAAATCGCCCATACAATCGTGATCCTGGGTTTCCATAGATGGAGTTCTTCATTAGGAAGGTCATGCTCGTCTTCCTTAATCCGCATCCTTGATTGATCTTCAAGATTGAGAATCTTCAAGAATGATCCAACTCGATTACTAGCCGTTGTGATGATGTAATCTGTCAATTAAATCATTTTCAATTATATCTCTTGATATTGTGATCGTTGCGCATGAAATACACTCTCAGAGCTTGAGCCTTATTCCAACGTTTGAGCTCCTCACAACGTTTGAGCTCCCCCGCTCAACATCTGAGCTCGATACAATGTCTGAGTCTCTCAGAATATCGTCTAAGCATATCTTTTCAGATTCAATCCTGTGTATCCCACACCTACTGATAATCTGCAAATTAAGTATTTCATCGCATTAACTCAGATATAAGAGATCATGAATTGTTTTGTCAACTTCAAAATGAATTAAGGGTTTTCTCAACAATCTCCCCTCTTTTTATGATGACAAAACTATCGTTATAAATATATCAAATGTTGTATAAAAAGGTGAGTAACATAATGTTTTGTCACTCAAAGAAATTTTTGCTAGACAATGATATATCATATAATGCATTAGCAAAAAGATAAGTTCATGGATAAAAATAATTCAGAGTAAGATTTTGTTTCGTCTTCAAAACTTCTAAAACCTGTTTCAAAGCTTAGGAAATCTAGCTCATTTCTCAGAGTTATAGGTTTCAATTTCTTTTCGATCTAAGAATTTTAAGAGACTGCATTAGAGCATGAAAAAGATATAGATTTCATTTGAAGGCTCGGTACTTGAAGTCTCATATCTTGTATCAGAGCTGATAAGGTCTAATCCATTTCTCAGATTTTCAAGTCATTCATTTTAATTTCAATCTGAGAAACTTAATAGCCTATATCAGAGCATTATGAAAAATAGATTCAAACCGTAGATACAGGCATAGGTTCAAAGCAAATTCATATGAGTATGTCGTTGCTCAGAACTTGTATGCAGAATGACTCACGTCATTCTGAGAACTTGTTCCTATGATATTCTTAGAACCTGTGAGAACTTGTATCATTCTCAGAACTTGTATGCATAGAACGACTTATGTTATTCTCAGAATCTGTTCTCCTTAGATTATAACTCTGATACTCATACAGAACCTGTTCCTGCAAATCATTATGTTCTCAACCTGTTCTCCTTAGATTATAACTCTGATACTCGTACAGAACCTATTCCTACAAATTCTTATGTTCTCCTTTTGCAGTAAATAATCAGGGATATTTATATTTCTCCCCCTTTTTGTCATCAGCACAAAACGCATAGATCGAACTAATAAAAAGTATTCAATAAAGGGTCAATCAAGTTCAATCATCAAACAATGCACGTAAAAAATCCAGAATAAAAACATGCCCAAGCCAAAATATTTAAACCCAACCAATTCCGGACTTGGAACTCAAACACTTCGAATTTTAAAACCAGAACCAAAATTGACGAAATAAGGGAGTGAAAAATGAGTCTATTTGGAAAGTTTGGGGCTGGAGTAGAGCTTGAAAGGGCTTGAGTGAATGGTGGGACAAAGTCTAAAGGGAGTTGGACCAAAGCATATTTGGATAGTTGCTCCAGCTTTAGATCAAATGCTACTTTCAAGTTGAATATTTTTCTATCCATGTGTTCCCTCTGCAATGCAGCAAAGCTCACATCTGAGGTCCTTTCTTTCCTCAGCTTCGAAAGTTCAAAATCCACTTTATCCTTCAGTTCATCAACATCCAGATGTAGTGATGTCCACAAGTCTGTAATCATTTGCTCCATTCCTCTTTGCATGTGCAGGATTTCTTTTAGTAACTCTGAGTTTGTAGTTTCAGCCATGTCATCTTCTGTCTGAGTACCAGCATTAGAAGATTCCCCCTGAGTCCTAGCTTGTTTCCCAGACGAAGATGGTGGAGTGTCCTGTAGAGTACGATCTGAGGCAGTCTTGCTTGTGGTTCCATCTGTTGTGTCAGCAGCATTAATGTCCATCTTCTGTGGACTACCATTCTCATTTTTCTCCCCTTCGGATGTTGCTTCCTTCTGCGCATCTCCTTCAACTATATTTTGCAAGATAAACTTTGAGATATTTACTTGTTCGATCTACTCTTCTTCAAATTGTGCTTCCATAACATCAGTTTGAGTTTCCTTCTCAGTCTCTGTTTGAACTTCCATCTGATCCAAATTTCCAGTCTTCATTTGATCAACTGTTTGCTGAAAGGGCTTTGGAATTTCAGATTGTTCAATTTCTTTGTCCTCAACTAGGACATCCTCATCTTTCTCTATCTCTTCCTCCTCCTCTTCTTTCTCTTCTTCTTTCTTTTCTTCTCCTCCTCTTCCTTTTCCTTCTGTTACTGCTCTATCTGAGCCGCAATCTCATCCTCTATGGTTGTCTTCATAATGGTCTGAATAATTTCATCAATTTCACTATCACTGACCACGGAACTCTCAGATGTTTGTTGATCTGACTCACTTCTGATTCTCTTAAGCAACTTCTGAGCAAGTTTCCTTCTTTTCTGTCCAGGCTTGGTGGACTTGTGAGCCAACATTTTCATCCTCCTCTTTCGAGTGGATTCAGAGGATGGACTTGTAGATGAAGGATCTGCAGTTTGTTCAGCAGACAAAGGTTCTATTGTTGATGGCTCTGCTACAGAAGGTTCAATCTGCATAACCTTTGCTATTTCAGTTGCTGCCAAAGGAAGATCTACCAGCACCACATTCTTCTTCCTATCCTTCCACTGCCCATCTGCAAATTTATATCCCATCTTGACCATCATAGCTTCACCAGTAATTCCATCAGGAAGTTGCAAGGATATGAGTCTCTCGGGTATGTCTATTTTCAGATATTCAAAGATCCTGGTGATCAATGAACCATACGGTAGCTGTCCCTTATTCTTTCTTACAGTTCTAAGCATATGTAGAAAGACTAAACGAGGAAGAGAAAGGGGCTTGCTATTCAGAATAGCCTAGATGATCTTTGCTTCATAATGGGATACATCTATTTTTTAGGATCGTTTGGGTCTAAAGCAGTTTATGACTACCTTATGCAGAACAATACATTTCAGAGGGAAATGACTGTGTTCAATGTGTGGCTTGTTTGTTCTGGTGAGATTGGGATTGCCAGACAAATCTTTATAGGCCTTTTCATTTGAGATAGGGATAAGAATGAAAACAGATTGCTCAGAGCTTAGAATCTCTACAAGTTCTGAAGCACTCAGAATGAAAATCTTGTCCAAAGAAAGAGAATTGAATGTGATTTTTACTGGGCATAGAAAATTTTGAGTAAAAGTAAGCAGGCAATTCAGGATAACAGAGAGTGTTTAAAGAGCAAAGAGTTTGCAAGTGCAGATTCGAAAGCAAGGAAGAAATTTGCAAACTACTCTTATCGAAATACTCGAAATCAACAGGTCTGTTATTCATAGAAGTTCTAGCAAGCAAAGACCTGAAGTATTAATGATGGTCATTAGATCTGAATATCTTGTCCTATTGGCCTTGTTTCACCACAAACTTCATTTCCATACCTCCAAAATGAGAATATAATTTCTCGTCATCTTCATCTCTCACAAATTCAATTTGAGAGTTAGGCTCAGATTTTGACTTAGTTCTAGAAGGTTCTCCTACCTTCTCCTTTCCTTTCTCAGCTTTCATATATTCTTTCTCAGCCTTTTTGGCTAAATGTGCTGCTTCCCTGGATTCCCTTTCAGTTAACATATCATCACAGCTCTGTAAGTCTCTTTCATTGTGAAATCCATTTTGTCTGATCAGAAATTTGATTGCCTCTTCACTCTTTCCTTGAGCTCTCATACTACGAATTGTAAGAGTGGTTTTCCTAGCCAAACTAATTTTTCTTTCAAAACCAAGAGCAATCTGTTTGACAGGAATAGTTACCTTACTTGCAAGTTGATGAATTAGCTCTTGCATCTTGCGAGCTTTAGCCTCGACAGAAGTTTCAGAAGTAGACTCAGATTGATCAACCTTGCTCGTTTCCTCAATTCTCTGTTCTTCTCTTCATCTGAAGGGCTTGAGAGTTCATATTGAGTTGGAGCGTCAATCGGTGCCCTAAAACCACGAAACTCCAGACAGCCCGAGCGATGAGTACCCTTGGCGTTTTTCTTTGCCGATGAAGAACTTTTAGGTGCCATGGAAGAATTTGAGTAGGGCTTGAGAGGAACTTACGAAAGAAAGGATTCAAGAGTGAATTCGAACAAGAGAGTGCATGATTAAGGGTTTTTCTTTTGAGAGACAAATGACTGTTCGAGAGATTTTTCGTGATGAAAGGATTTGAACGTAGTGACGGTTCATTCTAAACCTTTTGTCTTAACTATTTTTGAAATCCGCTCTAAGATTGTTTGAAATCCAATTTCCAAAAATGAAATATCAATTTCCAAAAATGAAATATGATAAATTATTTCTAGAAATAAATATTCTATCAATTCAATCAATATAATCACTTCAATCATAATATTTGACGGAATATTTAAAAATATTGAGATTGCGCGTACCTTATTTGTTGCCAAAAATAACTACTTACGTGCCAAAAGTTTGAACGATCAAACCTGATGTGAGTGTTGTTTAGATGATGACCTCCTTAGATGATGCGTTCGTTCAGAGGTTCCATTCGAGCATTTGTATCTCCTCAGATGATGCTTTTGAATGTTCTCCTCTAATGTTGAGCAAATTCTGAAGCTTTGCTTTAGAGGTTGAATTTCCTCAGATGTTGCGTTTTGCTCAGAAACAGATTTTAACCTGTCTTGAAGACAACTTAAACAGGCATAATGGCGATACCCAATTCTCGTCTAATATATTCAAAAGAATTCCTATCGATGGGCTTTGTGAATATATCAGCTAATTGATGCTTCGAATCAACAAATTGAATATTAACATCACCATTATGCACACGAATGAAATGATGTTTAATTTCAATATGCTTAGCTCGAGAGTGCAGAATTGGATTCTTTGTGAGGTTGATTGCACTGGTGTTGTCATACTTGATTTCCACATTTGAGGTTTCAACACCAAAGTCCCTCCGTTGTTGCTTCATCCACAAGATCTGAGCACAGCAACTCCCCAAGGCGACATATTCAACTTCTGCGGTTGATAGTGCCACAGTATTTCGTTTCTTTAAATGCCAAGACACTAGGATGGATCCCAGAAGTTGACATGTTCTTGAGGTGTTTTTCCTGTCTAATTTGCAGCTTGCAAGATCAGCATCTAAGTAGCCCTGTAAAGTAAGTTCTGAGGTTTTTGGATACCACAATCCGAGATTAGGATTGGTTCCAATATATTTTATGATCCTCTTTACTGCAGACAGATGAGATTCCTTAGGATCTGATTGAAATCTGGCGCACATACATGCACTAAAGATGATGTCAGGTCTAGAAGCAGTAAGATATAATAGAGAACTGATCATGCTTCCATATAGCTTCTGATCAACCTGTTTGCCTTGTTCATCCTTATCTAGCTTAGATGAAGAGAACATTGGTGATTCAGTTTTCTTACAGTTTTCTTGACCAAACTTCTTTACAATTTCCTTCGCATACTTCTCTTGATGTATGAAGGTTCCTTGTTCTGTTTGATTCACTTGAAGTCCAAGGAAGAAAGTGAGTTCTCCTATCATGCTCATTTCAAACTCGCTCTGCATGATCTAAGAGAAATTCTTGCAGAGTTTTTCGTTAGAAGAACCAAATATGATATTATCAACATATATTTGAATGAGCAAGATATCTTTACATTCCCTTTTTATAAATAGAGTTGTATCTACTTTACCTTTTTCAAAACCTTTATCAACAAGGAAGTTACTTAACCTCTCATACCAGCCTCGCGATGCTTCTTTGAGTCCATACAGAGCTTTCTTGAGTTTATAGACATGATCTGAGCTCTTTGGATCTTTAAACCGAGGTGGTTGTTCCATGTACATCTCTTCCTTGATGTAGCCATTCAAAAATGCACTTTTGGCATTCATCCGATATAGCTTGAAGTCGTTGTAGCAAGCATAGGCTAGGAGCAATCCAATAGATTCCAGTCTTGCTATGGGAGCATACGTTTCATCGTAGTCAATCCCCTCCTCTTAAGAGTATCCCTTGGCTACAAGTCTTGCCTTATTTATTGTAACTTTACCCTTATCATCCAACTTGTTTCTGAATAGCCATTTAATTCTAATGATTGGATGATCCTTAGGTCTGGGCATAAGTTCCCAAACTTCACTGAGTTTGACTTGATGTAGCTCTTGTTACATTGCTTCAATCCAGCTTTCATCTGCAAGAGCCTCTTCAATTCCTTTTGGTTCTACTTCAGATACAAGTGCAAAAGCATTTATGGAATTCTTGAATTTGGATCTGGTCTTGATTCCATCTTCTATATCTCTGATGACAAGATCTGTAGGATGACTGGATTTGTATTTCCAGTTCTTGTTTCTACTGTTTTGTTCATCTTCTGGAGAAGGATCTTGGTTTTCGTTCTTAGATGATGTAGCAGTCTGAGTATCATTGATGTTATGAGTGGCTTCAGATGATGTTTTGTCCTCAGATGATGAAGCCTGCTCAGATGATGGATTCCTCTCAAATGATGTGGTGATTTCAGCGCCTATCTTTTGAGTGTCATTTCCATCTTCAAACCTCACGTTCATTGATTCTTCAACTGTTCTTGAGCTCTTGTTGAAGACTCTATATGCCTTGCTTGAAGTGGAATATCCAAAAAATACACCTTCGTCTGATCTTTCATCAAACTTACCCGGCCAATCATTCGAATTCTTGAGGATAAAACATTTACAGCCACATACATGAAAGTATGCTATGCTTAATTTCTTTCCTTTGTAAATCTCATAGGGGGTTTTCACAAGCAATGGTCTCAGAAAAACTTGATTTATGATATAGCATGTAGTAGAAACAGCTTCTGCCCAAAAATGAGAAGGAGCTTTGCTTTCAATCAAGAGTGTTCGAGCCATTTCTTGTAAAGATTGATTTTTCCTTTCAACTACTCCATTTTTCTAATTGATTTTTCCTTTCAACTACTCCATTTTGCTAAGGAGTATAAGAAGACAAAAAATTATGTTGAAAACCATTTTGATCACAAAATTTTACAAAGATTTGGTTTTCAAACTCTCCCCCATGATTAGTTTTGATACTGAAAATTGAATAACCTTTTTCGTTTTGAACTTTCTTTGAAAAATTTTCAAAATATGAAAATGCATCATTCTTATGTGCAAGGAAGAAAACCCAAGTAAATCTAGTAGAGTCATTTACTATTACCAGACAATACTTTTTACCTCCAATGCTCTAGGTTCTTGTTGGTCCAAAGACATCCATGTGTAAAAGCTGCAGAGCACGATTAGTGGAAACTTGATTTATTGACTTGTAAGAATATCTTACTTGTTTTCCAAGAGTGCAAGGGTCATAAAGTTTTTCTTGCTCAAATTTAGCATCTGGGAGTCCTCTCACAAGCCTTTTTTTTAGGAAAGCTTTGAGATTTGTTTGAAACTTATGTGTCCCAACTTCTTGTGCCAAAGTTCTGAGTCGTCTTTGACGGATACCAGACATTTCACATTCTCAGATGATGTATCCAGAAGATACATATTACCATGTCAGTGTTCGATGAATGAGCACTTGTTATCCTAGCTAACACCTGAGCATTTATCCTCCACAAAAGAGATTTTATATCCAATATCACACAATTGGCTAATGCTAATAAGATTGAAATTAAAACCCTTAACCAATGAGACGTCATTAATGAAGAGGTTGCCAATCTTTACGGTTCCTTTGCCAATAATTATTCCTTTGTTGTTGCCACCAAAGGAGACACTTCCTCTATCAAATTTAGTAAGATTGATGAATATCTTGGAATCTCCAGTCATGTGTCTAGAACACCCACTATCAAGGTACCATTTGTTTCTTCTTTTCATTGGTACCTCAGATTCATCCTTAGAGTCTGAGATGGTGATTAAATAGATATTGGTAAATTCCTCATCACTTTCATATTCTGTGTCGCTCCAAGTTTCAGCTTTTAGAGCTTTCTTGAATTTTTCTTCCTTTCCTTTCTTCTTTAGAAGTGGACAGTTTGGTTTGATGTGTCCTTTTTTTTTTTTGTATTCATAGAAAATCACATCTTTGCTTTCGTCTTTGTCACTAGATGATCGTCTCAGATCATGTTGCTTGAAATCTCTTTTGCCTTTGAAATTTCTACTTTTCATTGCCATTCTTCTGAACCTCTTGACCATGAGTGCTAGTTCCTCATCGTCTTCATCCTTAGAGTCTGAGACATCAGAATTAGCATTAGATTTCAAAGCAATAGATTTCTTACTTCTCGATTGAGTTTCCTCATTGATTCTTTCATCCTCATAGGATTGAAGAGTTCCAATGAGTTCATCCATGGACAGAGGTGAGATCCTCTAAGTCTCTCGAATGGAAGTTTTGATAGTGTCCCATTCTTTTGTGAGTTCCCTTAGGAGTTTATTCACTCGCATTGGTCAAGACACAAGTTGCCCATGATAGGTGAGACCATTCACTATTTTAGTGAATATGTCGAACATCTCTTTCACTGTTTCACTAGACTTCATCTTGAAAGCTTCGTAATGGCCGAGGAGTATGTTGACTTTAGTCTCCTTTACTCTATCTGTCCCTTCGTATGTTACATAGAGCTTGTCCCAAATCACCTTTGATGAGGAATAATCTGCAATACGTTTGTATTCAGTAGGAGATAGTGCACTATAAAAAGAATAAGTAGCCTTAGCATCTAGAGCATCTCCCTTGGCTAATTCAGTGGCAGTTAGAGCAGCTGTGGGAGTGGTGTTGGTGTTGTCCCCTGTATTTGATCCGCCCAAAATGCTTGCAGATGGGTCAACGCTTCTTTGAACAACATCCCAGATCTGCGGGTCTTAGCATCTGAGATATGCCTTCAATTTATTTTGCCAATCACTATACTCTTTTCCTTCGAAGCAAGGTGGTCTGTTGTTGCTTCTGCCTTCAATCCATGTGGGAGAAAAATTGCCAGCCATAAAGATCGTTAGCTCAGAAGTAATAACATTTCAATAAAAATGTGAGCAATAGGCTCTGATACCAATTGTAGAGGCTAGCGCTATCATCTATAGGGGGTGAATAGGTGATTTTAAGGAATTTTAAGAAATTAATGCAGAATAATACTAATCTGCTCAGAACTTCGTTCAGATGATATTAGCTACTAAGATTTGAAGTTCCCTTAGAAGCAGAACTTCATTCAGACGATGCTACTAGGAAGATCTAAGAAACTCTCAGATGCTGCGCCATGCATACAACTACTTTCACAGAAATGTAAACAAAGAGACAAAGGGGAAGAGAATGTGCACAGAGGATTTATAGTGGTTTAGCTTTATTCAAGCATACGTCCACTTATTCACGTTGGTAGCCAATCGGCTGGATTCCACTATATAATAGCTCAGAGGTTACAGCTCAGTGATCTCTCTTGAGTCGAAAGACTTCCCGCCTGACACTCAACACTCGAATGTACACCTCTAAGTAGTACAATGTATAGATCAGGGTGAATATAAAACGTTGAAGCTCTCACGATCTTGGAATTTTGAACTCTATTCCCTCTTATGCCAACTCATGTCGCTTCGGCCTTGAGATGTCCTTTTATACTCTTCCACCTCGAACTACACGTTGCAAGCTCTCCAGAGGATCGCTCTCCAAACTTCTCGTTTGGATGAAACTGTATCACAAGAAGATCTCGTAGCCGTTAAGGTCGACAAAGGAAAGTGTTTCCCATTGGATCAAATCGCCTATACAATCGTGATCCTGGGTTTCCATAGATGGAGTTCTTCATTAGGAAGGTCACGCTCGTCTCCCTTAATCCGCATCCTTGATTGATCTTCAAGAATGATCCAGCTCGATTACTAGCCGTTGTGATGATGTAATCTGTCAATTAAATCACCTTTAATTATATCTCTTGATATTCTGATCGTTGCACATGAAATACTCTCTCAGATCTTGAGCCTCATTCCAACGTCTGAGCTCCCCCGCTCAACGTCTGAGCTCTTCAAACAATGTCTGATCTCAATACAGTGTCTGAGTCCCTCAGAATATCGTCTAAGCATATCTTTTCAGATTCAATCCTGTGTATCCCACACCTACGGATAATATGCAAATCAAGTATTTCATCACATTAACTCAGTTATGAGAGATCATGGATTGTTTTGGCAACTTCAAAATGAATTAGGGATTTTTCTCAACACTTATCAGAGGTGTGCTCGATAATTAATCCAAATGAGAAAGATGTCATGACGCTCGAGGCGTTGTAGGCTTGGAAGCACGGGAACTTCCTATGCCGAAAATTATATCCTTAACTGTTTGGTAGATTCCCTTTATAATGTTTATTGTAACATTGAAACTGCTAAACAGTTATGAGAGTCCAAAGAGAAGAAATACAAGACTGAGGACGCAGGCACCAAGAAATTCATGGTTACCAAATTCTTGGACTTAAAGATGATGGATTCTAATTCTGTCAGGAGTCAGGTTTAGGAATTGCAAATGATTCTGAATGATATCTTTGCTGAGGAATGTTACTAAGTGAATCATTCCAAGTGGTAGCTATCATTGAGAAGCTGCCTCCGGGCTAGTCAGACTTCAAAAACTATTTAAAGCACAAACGAAAAGAGATGAGCCTAGAAGATCTCATTCTGCGCCTCAGAATCGAAGAAGACAACATGAGGAATGCAAACCCTCCTAGTGAACCAGAGGCTAACATTGTTGAGTCTTCCAATTCTAAGCAATTTGGGAAAAGGAAGAAGTCTATCCAAGGAAAAGGCAAGCAAAAGGAACCATCCCAAAAATTTCAAGGGACATGTTTTGTTGGCAATAAGCCTGGCCATCGTGCTAAGGATTGCAAGAAGCGTTCGAATAGAGGTAAGGGCGGTGGTGTAGCCAAGCAACTGAATCTGGTAGAGCAGGAAGATAACAAGAGACTGACTGTTGTGGTGGTGTCTGAGGTATCCTTGGTGTCGAACAATACCGATCGGTGGTTAGACGCAAGTGTTACAAATCACATTTGTGTGGACAAACACCTGTTCTCGTCATATAAGAAGGTTGAGGAAAATGAGATACTTTATATGGCTAACTCTACATAAGCAAAAATTGTCGAGAGAGGAAAGGTGATCCTGAAGTTCACCTTCGGGCAAGGCGATTGCCTTGCTAAATGCGTTGCAAGTACCAGAGATCCGAAAGAATCTCATTTCTGGCCCCATACTTGTCAAGAAGGGCTTCAAAATTATATTTGAATCCAACAAGTTTGTACTTTCTAAAGGGGGAATGTATATAGGGAAAGGGTACTTGAGCAATGACTTGTTCAAAGCCAATGTGGCTGTCATTGATGTAAACTCGAAATTCTTGTACCCAAAGACTATTAAAGAGAAGTCTTCAGTTTACATTGTTATGTCTCCTTATCTATGGCATGGTAGATTAGAACGTGTAAATTATGGTACAATGAAGATGATAGCAAACTTAGGGCTAATTCCAAAGTTTGAGCTAGATGCCCCTCACAAGTGTGACACTTGTGTTGAGGCTAAGTTCGCTAAGAAATCTTTCAAATCGGTTGAAAGAACGAGTGAACCTCTATAACTAATCCATAGTGATCTATGTGATTTAAAGTTTGTAGAAAGTAGAGGTGGAAAAAAGTACTTTATCACTTTTGTAGATGATTATACTCGATTTTGCTATGTTTATCTATTAACTAGAAAAAATGAGGCTATGGGCATGTTTATCAAGTATAAAAATGCGGTTGAGAATCAACTTGATAAACGAATCAAAGTGCTTAGGTTTGACAGAGGAGGAGAATATAGTTCTTCCAATTCAAAAGAGTTGTGTGCTAGTTTGGGGATAATTCTCCAAATGACTGCACCTTATACTTCACAGCAAAATGGAATTGCTGAACAAAAGAATAAAACTCTAAAGGTGTAGCGCCCTAGGGTGCCATCCTTACCCTTTACTAAATGTGCTCTGTTTTTTAATCTCTCAATATATATACATATATATAGGGCGCATGCGAAAGACGATACCAATCAATGAAGCCTATCTTACAAGTGCAATCAAGAAATAAGGTAGGCACGCCTATAGGGTATAACCTCTTAGGATTTACTACAGCACCTGATAACACACATATCAACGACCTCCAGATACCACAAAGGACTGATTTTACTTATACATATATATACCCATTTATGTACATCAATCCTTTAAAACGTAAGACTACACCGGGAGGAATCAAAAGAAGAACATCTACTCCCGAAAACTATCCAATATCTCCTTTGGCATGCTCCGACACCATCACTAAAATCCTAAGCCACGGGAGCCTGGATATCTAAAAAAGGTTCAACAACGAAAGAGTGAGCGAAGCTCAGCAAGTATAACATCTAACCGAATGACTAAACCATCTATTCACCATTCATTCAAGCAAACCCTATCAAGCAATCAGCCAATAGACAACTCAAGAAAAGCCACAAAACCCCATTAAACCTTCCCTCTAACTCACGGCGAAACACCCAAATGTGTTCATTTTCAGTCCATGTCAAGTTAGCGATTTACCAGACGCTCCAACTATAGATTCCGTCTACCCAAGACTAGATAGCAACACTTTAAATAGCAAAGTCGATATGCAATTCACAAGTCACGCGATTTTTCCCCCAATGTACACGGTCGAACTGCCATCTACGGTCCAACTTTGATTCTTCACAAACCGACCCCAATCAGGATGATCAACTCATATAATCCACTTACCCAAGACCCAAAGATGTCAACTCAAGCAACGGATCGCACATACATCACCACTTTCCCCACCATGCAAGCCTGATTACTCATCGTCATACCCATTTCCAAAAGTCGAGAATTCGCGCTAAAACAAATGATAAATGGGCAGACTAGTGGTAACGATAGATATCTCCTTACCTTGAATCAAAGTATGAAAAAAATGGAATCAAAATCGTCGATGCAACAAGCTCAAACCGTCATTTTTCCTTCCTTGGCGCATCACGCGGGTTCCACCGAGGAAGAGGGATCGAGCGGGCATTGAGCAGAGCTGAACACGAAGCTAGAGAGGTCCACGGATCATTGGCGTCAAGTCATAGTGTCACCGGCTCAAGATCAGGCGAGAGAGAGAGAGAGGTTCGGTGACGGAGTAAACGAGAGGGAGAAGACGGGTAGAGAGAGCTCTTGGGGTGGTCTTGATAGAAAATGAGGAGAGAGAGAAAGATGTGCTATTTATAATGGGCTAGGTCGGTGGGGGCTCTTGGGGCAAGTTTCGCATTTCAATCGCGAACCAATCTCGCGACGGGATCGACTTCGAAAACTATTCACTCAAATAAATACCAACGGTTCGTCCAAAAATACCGCGCTCGACTATATCATAATTTCAAATATTCCATCACTCTAAATATTAATAATCCCCCAAAAATTATAATCCATAATAATCCAAGCCCGACATTGACAAATCTGCTCATAGAAAATCAGGCCGTCACAAAAGGAGATAGCTAACGCCATGCTCTTAAGTTCTGGCTTACCTCAAAATTTGTGGGGAGAGGCAGTTCTAACTGCAAACTATATTCTTAATAAAATAACTTACAAGAAAACGGGTAAGACTCCAGATGAGCTATGGAATGGAAGGCTACCATCCTACAATTTTTTGAAAGTGTGGGGGTGCCTAGCCCAGGTGGCGATACATCCTCCTAAACAAACTCGATTAGGACCTAAAACGGTGAATTGCATATTCATCTGTTATGCTCAAAATAGCAGTGCATACAGATTTTTGGTTCACAAATCTGAAAAATGCAGAAATCCATGCCAATACTATTCTAGAATCAAGGGATGCTGAATTCTTTGAGGATATATATCCTGTGAAAAGAAATTAGGGTGAACCTTTTCAGAAGAGATTCAGAAATTCAAAATCTGAGAATGATGAAGTTGAGGCCAAGGACGCCGAACTTCGAAGGAGCAAGAGGTCGCAGATTGGAAAATCTTTCGGACCTGACTTTCTAACATACATGTTAAAAGGTGGGCCTCAAACGTTCAAAGAGGCGATGTCATCTCCAGATGCTCCTTTCTAGAAAGAAGCTGTTGACAATGAAATTGATTCTATCCTAAGGAATCATACTTGAGAATTGGTTGATCTTCTATCTGGAAATAAACCAATTGGATGCAAATGGATATTCAAAAAGAAGCGTAAAGTTGATGGTTCCATTGATAAGTACAAAGCACGGCTTGTTGCCAAAGGGTTAGACAAAAACAGAATCTAGACTACTTTGATACTTATTCACCACTAACAAGAATAACAGCGGTTAGGATGTTGATTGCTATAGCTTCGCTATACAATTTGCAGGTATATTAGATGGATGTGAAAACTGCATTGTTGAATGGTGATCTCGATGAGGAGATTTATATGGAACAAACTGAATGATTCAAGGTCAAAGGGTAAAAACACAAATGTGTAGACTTGTCAAATCATTGTATAGACTTAAACAAGCTCCTAAACAATTTCATGAAAAGTTTGACCATGTGATGATCCAAAATGGGTATAGAATCAATGAATGTGATAAATGTGTGTATACGAAATCTACGTCCATTAGATGTGTACTTATTTATCTATATGTCAATGACTTGCTTATTCTTGGAGAAAACGCTGAGGTTATCAAAATCACCAAGACTGTTCTCAAGAAGAACTTTGAGATGAAAGACTTAGGTGTTGCAGGTATTATACTCAGCATTAAAATTCTAAGGAATTCTGATAGCTTAGGTTTAACACAATCTCATTACATTAAAAAGGTAGTTGAGATGTTTAAAGGATTCGGCATTAAAGATACGAAATAATCCTTTTCTACGGCACCTAACTTTAAGAAAGAATACTGGAAACAGTATCAGGCAGTTGGAATACTCTCAAGTAATCAGCAACCTCATGTAGATCATGAACTGCACTAGACCGGATATAGCATACTCAGTAGGAAAACTGAGCAGATATATAAGTAATCCTGGTCACGAGCATTGGAATGCTTTATTGAGAGTATTAGGGTATCTAAAAAATACCAAAGACTATATTATGCAATATGGTCAATATCCAGCTGCGTTGGAAGGCTATAGTGATGCCAATTGGATTTCGGATTCTGATGAATCGAAATCGACTAGCGGGTATGTGTTCACGCTAGGAGGTGCCGCAATATCATGGAAATCCTCAAAGCAAACTCTAATAGCGCGCTCTACAATGGGATCAGAGTTTATTGCTTGGGATAAAGCTATTGAAGAAGCAGAGTGGCTTCGACTGTTTTTAGAGGATGTTCTGTTGTAGCCAAAACCTGTGCCTGCAAAATGCATTCATTATGACAATCAAGCAGCTATTGCAAGGGCACATAATGTGATATATGATGGTAAGTCTAGACACATTTGTCTTAGACATAATACTATAAGGCTATTGTTCTCGCATAGAATAATTTCTTTGGACTTCGTAAAGTCAAAGGAAAACATTGCGGATCCACTGACAAAAGGCTTGTCGAGAGAGCAAGTAAACTGCGCATCGAGGGGAATGTGGTTAAAAGCCTTATCCAAATAAAGAGCTTCCGAGGTGGAAACCTAACCTATGCGATTGGAGATCCCATGGACTAGATTCAACAGGACAACGTAAATTTCGGAAACTCAAATGTGAGCACTGTCTCCCATTCCTATGATGCAACAGTGCTTCCTACAACGTTATAAGGGTACGCTATGCGTTTAATGATTCATATAGCTTGGATTTTAATATCCTAGTAAGGTATGGTAGGATACCTTTAATAGGAATGCACGTATATGCGTAGAGCTAGCTGACTCTACGAAAATCTTTAAAGGCTAGATTTTCTAAAGCACGCATGAATCCTGAGAGGTTCATGGCCGAAAGAATGAACGCGACCGTGAATCAATCTTGATTCGGAGATACTCTGTGTGAGGTCTATTGTCTGGGCTTACACCAACAACTAGCGGTTCAAGGCTAAGTCCACCGACTAGTTAAGTATGTCCGATAGGCTTTCACTAAAGAAGGTTCAAAGCGAAAGCTACCTATCTTGATGCAGTGTATTTTCACAGGCACACTTGGAATTCCTCGAGTCTTAGTTCTGTTGAGCCATTATGTGGGGGATTGTTGTAATTATTGTAAATTAATGGCTTAACATTTTTTGCCGTGTCCCTTCAATTATGTGACTCCTCGTTCCGCCGCAATTTTAGTCTTTACTACTGAACTTTTGTGAGCGTAACCAACAAGGATTAAGGGGCTCATCTAATGTGAGCGTAACCAATATGACTCTTGAGTTCATGTCTTTTCGGTTGTCGGTAGCTTTCTTCTGGTCTATAAATAGATGCCTCTCCTCAGTTCAGAAAGTGAACTGAGAACTCATAACTCGAATCACACTCCTCTAGTTCTCTCGTAGTCGTCCTCTAAGTATGCTGGTTTCGAGAAGTGTTCGACATAGTCCTGTTCATATAGTACTGATACAAACAGGTTCGAGGTGTTGTATCTTGGGAAGGATAGTTTGTGAATATAATCAACACCGTTGGCAGGAACTAATCGCCTTAAGGAGATTCGATTAGCCGTAACTCATCTCTTCTCCAATTCTTTTCGAATTTACATTATCTAGCAATTTTATTTGCTTTGTAATATTTGTGTATAAAGATTAATACAAAATTATTGGTTTGGTTATTGTTATTGAAGTTTTTTTATCGCCATCTTCGTCTTTTTTTTTCTGATTATAACAAATAGTGTTACGTATTTCCCCCGATACGTTAACATGTTTGCAATATTTTCCAACAGAATATCTATTAGAGAGAGAGAGAGAGCTGTCGGCATTCCGAGTTTTAATTTAGGTTTAATACCACGAAAACCCTAAACTGGTACACTTGTGAAAAATTTACCCCAAATTATTTTTTTGATCACCAAAAACCATGAACTGGTACACTTGTAACAAATTTACCGCCAAACTATTTTTTTTACCATATAAAATCCTAAACTGGTACAACTGTGACAAATTTACCCCAAACTAATTTTTTTACCACAAAACATCCCAAACTGGTACACATGTGACAAATTTACCCTCTGTTAGTTTCTTTTAAATTGAGTTAATACCACGAAAAATTTCAAATTGATACACTTGTAACAAGCAAAGGGTAACGTATACACCCGACAATTGCCACGTGTCATCCAACTCAGCAATTTGACAGTAAAATTTAACGGAAACTAACATATGGTAAATTTGTCACAGCTATACCAGTTTGGGTAAATTTGTCACATGTGTACCAGTTTGGGGTTTTTGGTGATCAAAAAATTAGTTTGAGGTAAATTTGTCATATGTGTATCAGTTTGATGTTTTTGATAGTATTAACGCTTTATGACCTTGAAACGAAGTAAGAAATTGGAGAGGAATCTAACTTTAGATCTCTTTACGGGTACTCTTAAAATCGAGATTGTGCGCAAAAGGACAACTTCCAAAGGCAATCAAAATCGGGAATCGAGACACAGCTTCGGGTCACATGCATGATAAGAGTCAAACTGCTTTGGAGATCTTGTGGGACTAGATCACACACAAAAAAATCACAAACCCTAGAGCAAATCAAGAACCAATCTTTTCTCCAAGATCAATTTATAGGGGTCCCCACCAAATGGCGCATATCGCCTCTTGGGAAGGCTTATAAAGAAAGAAAGAGAGGGCTGGAGAGCAAGCATGGGACAAAAACAAGCACGAGTGAAAAGAGGGGCTCATGAGTGATGAGTAGTAGTACATTTTTACGAGGCATTGGTTGCTCACTCTCCCTCAAGGGCTTCTCGCCTGTCGATCGAACTCTAGAAGAGTGGGGTGCGTTCAAAATGGCTAGAAGAACTTGGGGGAGTGGGAACAAACTTTGCGCTTGCTAATGCAGGTTTCGATTGGATTTTGCGGCTTCTTGGTTTATGGATCGTCGAATCGTTCGTTCGTGCATAAGAGCCGAGGCGCGTCTTCGCCTCACTCTCCCTCAAGGGCTTCCGACAATGATGCATTGTCGCGAACATGTCCATGCATGCGTGCGGGATGCAATACGGTGACGGAAGTCCTTGAGGAGAGTGGAGATGAAGGTGTCTTTGTTCGTGCGGATTCTGATCTCTTCCTTCTGTCAACCTTGAGTCACTAAAGTTTGGCAGAAAAGGAAGAGGGAGTGATCGGAGGGGTGGCATTTAAAAGGTGACCTCGAGGTGTTTAACAAATTGTTACGGTGGCACGGGTAATCCTCTCAGGAGGTGACGCTTGTGACTTTGTACGGACTCTTGCAAGTTCTATATATTGCAACTTGGTTTTTCCTTCATTTTAAGCCTTACGGAAAATTTCAAATGAAAATAAGGCTTTGAAATGCCCTCATTTTCTCAAATAAAGGCCTAAAGTGAACTTTGTTTCAAATAAGAGCATAAAGTACATTCATTATTTCAAGGAAATTTTTTAAATAAAAGCATGAAGTGGTGTTTATTTCAAATAAAAGCAGGAAGTGCCCTTATTATTTCAAATAAGGGCATGAAGTGATCATGGCTGTTTCAAATAAGGGTTTGACTTCGCAGGCCGGCCAACTGACTAAATTTTTCAACCGATCAAGGGCATTTTTGTCAAAATACAATTTTAACCTAATTTTTAGTTAAATTAAATTTAAAAATAAAAAAGTAAAAAAAAAATAGAAACACAAGCGGGAGGTGGACGTCGCTCCACCTGTGACGATGGCCATCGGGGTTGCCGACGCCTCGAAGAGGGCCCGCGACCCTGCCGACCAAGGGTGAGGGCTGCCTCCCGCCTATTCAATCTTGCTCCCATTATTCAAAAGGAAGACCATCTATCTCTTGTCTATCTCTCATGGATTCTATCTATGAAAAAAGTAAAAAAAAAATAACGAAAATGCTCCTAGTCAACCGATGAGAGGCCTTTTTTTTTATACTGATATGGCTATTTCATGCCCTTATTTGAAACAATATCCATTCCATGCCCTTATTTGAGAAAATGAGGGCATTTCAGGCCTTTATTTGAAATTTTTTCTTGTTTTAAAGAAGGGCCTAACTTTGACACACAAAAATGAAGGGCCTGACCAATGGCATTTTCGTCATTTTCTTTTTTACTTGTTTTTTCCTATTTTTTTATTATTATTATTTCTCTTTCTTTTTTCCTTTGTTTTTTCCCTTCGTTTTCGCCGGTGTCCGGTCTCGGGCGATGGCCGGCCTCGCCTTTGGTTCTCGAGGCGAGGCCATCCTTGATGGTCGCGGGGGACGACTTGGGTGAGGCAAGCCATCGCCGGCCACAGGCTCGGCCGACCCTCGCTAGATCTGGGTGAGGGTCGCCTCACCGCGGCTGGCGAGCCCTCACTAGATCTTCTTCTTCTTCGTGGCCATGAATAACATTCTCGATGAATAACATTCTCGATGCGTTTTTTAGTTGTTCTTAAACGTACAATGCATCCTGTGTCCATGCAGTACTTAACACATAAATACTATAAATAGTTAATAAAGCAAGCACGCTAGAATAAGAAACTAAATGTAAATTTGCAAGGAGAAAAAGGAAAAAGAATCAACTTAAGTCCGTATCGCTTAACATTTAATATAATGCCTCGTTATTATGCTCCGGGACGGGACCCTGTGAGAGGTACACCTAATAAGAGGGTCCACTTCAAAACACGACCAAACGCAATTATCAAATATGTCACTTGCCAAGTATCGACGGTATACAATACGTTAACCTATTTATTGTTATCATTGTACATAATAAACGCGTCAAACACGATTATACATTAGAGGGCTGCTAGCATGACGGTGAGACGGTATGACGGCCACAATATTTCCCTTTCCCTAACACAATGGCGTGGAAGTTTCCAAGCAAAACACAGGTCTCTTCCTCTTTCATGGAAAATAAGTGGCTGATGATTGACCGTCATTTTTGCAAATTAACGGTGCTGTTATGCAAGTATTTCTCTATACATTGTACACGATTAATAGTATCAGCATGTTCCGGCATGTTTCTAAATAATATGAATAATTGCACTTCACATCACATCTAGGCTTTACAATTTCCTGTTTTTTTTAATAGGTCACAGTCGTAAGACCAGACTACATATGATATACGACTTTGTAGTCCTACTTATATTTTCATTCTCCTTTTTCATTCTTTTGTGTTTTGGTAGATGCCCTCTATTTTTTTTTCCTTCCTTCTTCTTTTTTTTTTTTTTTTTTTTGGAAATGGGGGTTGCATTCTATAAACTTTAAAAAGACCTTAAATATTTCTATCGAATGTCTTAAAAAATATCTTATCATGTTGTGTCAAAAGAATGGCACGTTCTCCCGTCAACTCAAACATGTCTGTTCGCGTCTAAACCTGTTAAAATGGAGCAACCCACCCACATAAGACATGATTTGATCGCATCTTACTCGTTAACAGCAGGAATCCATTCACGTCGAATTCGAATTTTTTTTTCTCATTTTTTTACCGCCGTATAGAACCGAGGGAGACGACACGACAGGGAGGAGGTCCCAGCTCTGCTCCTCCGTGGCTCCGCCGATGGTTGCTTTGTGGGGGGGAAAAACGAGTTCAGCGACTGAGGACTGAGGACAGCAGTGGGGGTCCGAGGCAAACGACGCACGAAACATCGACACATGGACTTTGCAATGCATGCATGTGAAGTGACCCGCAATTGTCAGGCTTTGCTTTTGGAATTTGTTTCGAACTCTTGTTGAAAAATGAACCGATTTCGGGCAATGTCCGGGCCCGCCCTGCTCCTTCATAACCTTAACTAGTAATAACGCCAATAGGGACGCTCATCTCATGCGTCAAATCAGCCCCCGTACTCAAATTGAAGTCCATGCCCTTATCTAATCTAACTCTCCTCGCCTCCATCGACCATCCCACCACACTAGCCGGCTCTCTGGCTGTTTATCTCGTGGCCAAGTTGAGCGGTTTTTCGATCGCCGGATCGGGGGATCAGGTGTCGAACGTTCAGTCAAAAGGCATGCGCAATTTGTTGTCTAATTTCAAGTTCTCATGGCCCTGATCGCCCTTTCGAGTTTCGACCACACAAACAAACCCATTTCAAGGATAGGGTATGTAATGCAATAAGCAATCGATAGATCCGGACACGATGGGGCAGATGGACTTTTACCCGGTACGCGATTAGTGCAACATTTCGATACACAATTATAACCTCATTCTTTAGGCATATCATTTTCTCAAATGTCACGCTTTTTATGCAGCCGAGGTGCACGAATGGGGTTCTCTACTCAAACAAAACCCTAACGTCATTTTGGCAGGGGACGGTGTTTGCATTTCTTGGACTGTAAGCGAAATGCAAATTTGAGAGAGAGAGAGAGAGAGAGGACGAGGCATATTTCAATGGCATGAGAGAGAGTCCCAGAGACGAACAATCTAAGTACAGCAGTAAAGAATTAATGAACTCATAACCAGCACGCATTCACACGGTCCCAGGCCGATCTGTGGCCGAGTACGTCGTCGTCGTCCAGTCTTTAACGCCCATCTTCATCCTACACAGTGAAAGACAGACTCTCAAGCAAGCTCTTGATTCTTCTCCACCACCCTCACTCCCTTGGCAGATCTAAGCGCATTCGCCTGTCCACACACAGGATGTAAGTTAAAACCTAAGAGAGAGAAGCGGCCGGGGGGGAGGGAGGGAGGGTTAGGTGGCTACCTGATCCTCAGAGATCTCCACGGCGAACCCGTCGACGATGACGAGAGAGAAGGTCTTCTTGTAAGTCCCCGGCTCGAGAGTGGCCGCCAATAACCCGTCGTGCTTGGTGCTCAGATACGAGTCCAGCTCAAACGCTCCTCGCTTGCTTCTGTCTTCGTTAACGACCACATTCACATGCCATATGTCAAAATGTGTAACAATCGTTACCAAAAGAACGAGAAAAAGAATATCATTTTGCAATGAGAGTAGTGAGCTGAGTGTGGCGACCTGTCGGCGCGAAGGCGCTCGTACTCGGGATCGTAGTTCATGAAGACGAAGTACATTTCGCTTTCTCTGCTCTCCATTGTTGTTGTCTCTTTTGTCGCCCCCTGGACTGATCTCTGGCTGCCGCTTTGCTTCTTGAAAATGGAGTGGAATATGAAGTAGCTGCAAGTTTTCACTGGCATAAGAGCTTCTTTATATTTAGGAGACAGGTTGACTTTTCTGAGCCCAGAGAAGACTCGTCACGTTCCCACTTTAGAAGTACCTGCTTCTTATCATCTGTTAATCACTTCATGCTTGTTCTTGAACCATTCTAGTATATTGTATATACTCAAACGTCGGAGCTGAGAGAGTGTGTGCTCCCGTGCTTACCACGTGACACTTCGCTTTATATATGTGATTATCACGTGGCAAGAACACATGACATAATCTTATCACGTGGTGTTGGGATGCGGTTCATACTCCATATCGACAAGAAAACCTGGGGATCTCGCTTTCTGGTGAGCAGGCGGAAGTCTCAAGGGGCAGCTCCCCCTGGACACCAGAGAGTTTTTATGGTTTAAGCCCATATTTTTTCATTGATAGTTTGGGCTTGCGCCCATAAATAGCTACTGTTATATATGCTTATATTTTCTTATAATTAAGTGATGTAACGAGATGTGCGATGTGCTAATTATAGTGGAATCCTCTGCTGGATGTAACCATAGTTTTAGGGTGAATTAGGATAAAATCTCGTGTCTCGATTTCTCTTTCTCGCTTTACGTTTTACTTCGTTATGATTGTGCGCCGAATCCTAACACGCGGATTATGTTCAACCAACAATCATCGGTTTGTTGATTAAGCAGTCTTTTAAATCCAAGATAGCCTCTAAATATTTTTCTTTTTGTCTTGTATAAGCTTAAGAAAAATTCCTGAAAGTATTAGACAAGGCAAAGATGCTTAAGAAAACTAAGCTTGCCTTGGTAACATCACATTAAAATATGCTAACCCGCAAGCTTATGTTCGGAAACGTCAACATTTATACATAGTTCAGAAAAGAAAAAAGAAATATCTGAAGAGACTTAACGTGCCTTGGGTAACGCAAAGTCGTCCCCACGCGTTCGTTCCGACGACCATCCAATCACGGACCACAACGTGTCGTCCGATCCATGTCAACAACCAATCAGCGGAATTAATTCATTTTCAATCCATAATGGTCCCGTCCCCAATCGTGTGAATAGACAACAATTAGGGAAGTCAAAGTCAAAGTCTCCATATTCCTATCACGTGAGTTCGTAGAATCAATGTGCCCACGACATAAATGGATCCATGATCGATTAACAGCTAAATAAAGAAATGTAATTGGTCGATTAAAAGATTTTTTAACAAAGTCAACGGAAAATTACCTAATTTGTTGAACTATGATCACAAAGAAGAAGGGTTACATCCAATCCTTAACTAGACGAAGAACATATCGGAAGATAGTAAGGACATGTTTGGTAACGTTTCTGTTCCAAAAAAGTGATTTTGATTGGAATCAATTTTTTTGATTCTGTTCCCTGGATGAGTTTTAGAGAATCAAAACATGTTTGGTAACTACACAAAATTTCTGTTCTGGAAAATAATTTCTCTCCCCAATTTTTCATTTAAATCAAATAATTACATAATCACATGTGATAACTTTTCTCAGACCCCACAGTTGCAATCCTCTTATATCATGACATCTTTTGGCCAAAATAGGGATGTTTCAGATTTGTTCCTTGGAAGGATAATAGGCTAAAATTGTTGTTTTCCCATGCTTCTCTTGAGGCTATGCATATGCCAAGGATGAAAGAGGTGACTCTGATGATCTTTAATTGCTCATAATGAATAAATTCCATCTCTGCCCACTCTCGATTTGCCCACGCCTCATGGGCGCCTGACAAAAGTGAGAGAAGACTATCGTTGCCTTTTTGATTCTCAAAAGTGTTTTTTTTTTTTTGAGAATCAACTTTTTTTTTTGTTCTTATTTTTGGTCCAAAAGTGTTCCCCGGAGCAGAATCAGAATCAGAATCATTTGCGTTACCAAACATGTTTCTAATTCTTTTTTGTTTCGGAGAACAGAATCAGAGAAACATAAATGTTACCAAACATGCTCTAAAAGTACATGCCATGCTCTATGCAGAGGGACATGGATGTGGAATCTAGATACATCTTTGGCCGCGCAGCCATGTCAGTTTTTTTTTTTTTTTGGGTCGAAGCGGCGATGTCAGTTCACATCAACCTTATATAATGGGTTTCATCCAATCAGTTTCTCACAGAAGCCGGTATAAATGGGTGAAAGTGCTCTAACCTGCACAGATATAGTTTATGTATGGGATACACTCGGGTCGTGCCACGTAGGATATTTAGCGACAGTCAGCATTCATGTCAGTGATTTTCGATCAAAATTAATCTAGTAGAATGAATTGGTATCAATGTAAGAGATTTATGATTAAATTTGTCCAATTGAAAGGTTTATGAATCAATATCATTATAGTAAATTTAAAAAAATTTGATACTTTTTTCGATACACGAGAGTGACAGTAATACTCAAAGAAACAAGTCAAATCCAACGTAGGCGAGAATTCAGCAATCCAAGTACAAAATTAGGTGAAATGCTTGTCACTTACACAATATATTACATCAGCCATCTCACCGGTACTTAAAATGCTTCCCCCCTCCCCCCACTTGCAGATTTCAAGCCATACGGGCTTTTCAAAATCCACGTGAGGTGGAGATATTATTATGTGGCCTTGTGGTGCATGGGGGACCACACAATTTGTTCATATTGATGCCACGTGCTTCTAATCCCACCTGCAGGTCTATGAAGAATTATTAAAAGATTTTAAACCTATTGCAATTATGTCAACGATTTCCTGGCAAAATTGATCGGATTGCCTGAATTTGCACAAATATAAAAGGTTTAGGACTGAATTGGCAAAAACAAGTTTAAAACTGAATTGACACAATTACAATAGATTTAGAAACTTTTTGATAATTTTTTCTACGGATCTAAGTTCACAAATATTATTTGCTTGCATGGGTAATATATGCTAAACTAATTTGAAACGTCGGATTTGACAGAACTCGTCGAACCTCCACATGGGACTTATCAAATTTAGTTATTTATTTTTCAATTTAGTGTATATACTATATTCACTGAATACTTACTCGTTTGTTCTATTCGATCAATTTGATTGAGGTGATGATGCCAACCATAACCCTCGGATTCCATAATATGACACTTGTGTCTTATTTCAGGAGTTCAAACTTACGTGTCCGTCGAGAAACCATCACTAATCGCGCTACATTTAAAATGTTTCATGTTGAGAGATTAGAGTTTGTTTGTAATTCAGGATATTGGTGTTCGTAGTGGTCGTAGCTCAGGGTTTTTTTTGGTGTACTTTTCCTAATTTTCTGGAAGTGATACAAACGTTCATTTTAAAAAAAATACTCACTAGTTATCCACGAAACAAACCTACCCAAATGAAAAAACAAAATCGCATTTTTGATTGAAAAAGATGTTGATTTCCAAATAATCCTAATTCTGGTGTGGTTTGTTGTAATTATACATGTTAATAGCTCAACTTATGTCAGCGTAACTGACATGCATTTATGTCCGCATAACCGACATAGTTTAATGGGTGCGTAACTGACGTGGTTTAATGGTAGCGTAACCAACATGGATTTTTGTCAACAGCTGTTTCCCTGGTCCATAAATAGACGCGTCTCCTCAATTCAGAATAAGAACTTACAAGTCAAAGCACACTCCTCTAGTTCTCTCATAGTCATCCTCTAAGTGTGTCGGTTTCAAGAAGTGTTCGACAAAGTCCTATTCGTATAGTGCTGATACAAACATATTCGAGGTGTTGTATCTTAGGAGGCATAGTTCGTGAAGCTGCTTAGTACCGTTGGCAAGAACTAATCATCTTAAAGAGATTCGGTTAGCTGTACATTGTTGAGGCTAGCGTTATCACATAAAGGGGGTGAATATGTGATTTTAAGGAATTTTATGAAATCAATGCGGAATATAACTAATCTGTTCAGAACTTCGTTCAGATGATATTAGCAAGTAAGATCTGAGATTTCCTCAAAAGCAGAACTTCGTTCAGACGATACTACTAGGAAGATCTGAGAAACTCTTAGATGCAACGCCGTGCACACAACTACTTTCACAGATATGTAAACAGAGAGATTAAGGGAAAGAAAATGTGCATAGAGGATTTATAGTGGTTCGGTTTTGTCCGAGTCTACGTCCACTTCTTCACGCTCGCAGCCAATCGGCTGGATTCCACTAGTGAATAACTCAGAGGTTACAGCTTTGGTGAATAGACTTCTCGTCTAACACTCTTACACTCGTATGTTCCCCTCTAAGTATTACAGTGTTGGATCAGAAGTATGTGAAGGATGTGAAGCTCTATCGCTCTTGGAATTTTGAATTCTGTTCTCTCGTCCTTGCACTCTTTAGCCTTGAGGTCTCTTTTTACACTCCTCCATCCCAACTTCCCGTTGCAAGATCTCTAGAGGATCGCTCTCCAAATTTTCCCGTTTGGACGAGACTGTATACAAAGGATTTCGTAGCCGTTGAGATCGACGAAGGAAAGAATCCCCCTTTGGATCAAATCGCCCAACAATCGCGATCCTGGGTTTCCATAGATGGATTACTTTATTAAGTGAATCATCCTCGTCTCCCTTAATTCATGTGCTTAATTGATCTTCATGATTGAGAATCTTCAAGTACGAATCCAGCTTGATTGCTAGCCGTTGTGATGATATAATATATCCATTAAATCATCTTGAAATAGATCTCTTGATAATCTGGTCGTTGCTCGTGAAATACTTCTCTCAAAGCTTGAGCATCATTCCAACGTTTGAGCTCCCCGCTCAACGACTGAGCTCTTCGCACAACGTCTGAGCTCCAAGCATCATCTGAGTCTCTCAGAACATCGTCTGAGCACACCTAACCAGATTAAATTCTATGTAACTTGTTCCATACACCTTTGGATAATCTGCAAAATAGTATTTCACAGCATTACTTAGATATTAGAGATTATGGATTGTTTTGTCACCTTTCAAAATCAATTAGGGGTTTTTCTCAACAATCTCCCCCTTTTTGATGATGATAAAACTATCCACACAAATATACCATTTGTTGTATAAGAAATGTGAGTAACATAATGATTTGCTACTCAATGATATTTTGCTAAACAATGATATATCATGTAGTACTTTTAGCAAGAATTGAGTTCTGGGAAAAGATGAATTCAAGGTTTGAATTCATTTTCAAAGTGTAGTTCATTTTTCCTTCGAAACTTCTAAAGACCTGTATCAGAGTTTATAATTTCTAATTCATTTCTCAGATATTCAAGTCATTCGATATTATTATGATCTGAGAAACTTAATAGCCTGTATCAGAACATTATGAAGAATAGATTCAGAGCATAGATACATTTTAGAGCATAGGTTCAGAGCGAAATCATATAAGTATTTCGTTACTCAAAACTTGTATGCAGAATAACGTGAGTCATTCTCAGAACCTGTTCCTGTGATATTCTCAGAACTTGTGAGAACTTGTATCATTCTCAAAGCTTGTATGCACAGAATGATTTATGCCATTCTCGGAACATGTTCTCCTTAGAATGTAACTTTGATACTAATACAGAACTTGTTCCTGCAAATCATATTGTTCTCTCCTTTTGCAATAATAATTAATCAAGGGATATAATTTCTCCCCCTTTTTGTCATTAGCACAAAAGGTATAGTTCGAATTACTAAAAAGTATTCAATAAAGGCTCAATCAAATTCAATCAACAAACTGTGCAGGCCAAATATCTAGAATATAAACTTATGCAAGCCAAAATATTCAATAATGATTCAACCAAATTGAGACATAAAGCAAAAACTTAGACACTTCCAAATCTTAAAACAGAACCAAAATTTTGACGAAATAAGAGAGTGAAAACGAGTTCTATTTTGGAAGATTTGGGGCTGGAGTAGATGAGGATGGGGCTTGAGTTGAAGGTTTAAAGTCTAAAGGTAATTGCACAATAACGAACTTGGATAGCTTAGCTAGCTTCAAGTTAATCCTTTCCTCTATTGTGTTTAACTTCCTTTATGCTTGTATCATCCCTTAAACTCTGAGTTAGCAAAGTCAAGTGATCTTTTATCTGAAGCATTTGAACGCAGAACTCAGTCTTTAGTTTTCTCAGATTGTCTTTGGACTCTCCTTGCTTGTACAGAATTTCCCATAATTTCTTTGAATCCGAATTCTCTTCTTGATTTTCACTGGGCTTATTTTCATAAGATGACTCCCATGAGTCCTGACTCTTTCTTGTATTCAATTTCATCATCTATCTCCTCGTTCATTTGAGCAGACGGTTTTTCCAAAGCTTTTATCCCTACTAAAATATAGCTGGGATCAAGCTTTTGTTCCTCCATTATCATCCTTGCATACTCAGCTCGTGCCATAGCCCGCTCATTCTCTTGACAAAATTTCAGAAGATCTTGAACACAGAAGTCTTCTAAGTCCGAATCTTTAGAACTCTGATCTTCTATGCCATGACCAACCTTCCCTCGCAGTGAGGCGGCCTTTAATTCTTTTTCATTCAACTTAGATGCAAACTCCAGGACTTCCTCTTCAGAGATGAATCCATTATTCTTGATCAATGTTTTCATGGCATTTTCATGGCCTCCTCTCAATCTCATACCCTGAACAGCTTTCACGACAACTCTAGCAAATCTGATTTTTCTTTCTATATAGTAAGCAGCTTGTTCAATAGAGAAAGAATGTACCGTATTTATAGGCTGCTCGGTCCCCTGTTTCATCTAGTGCACAAGTGTTGGAGTGGATGAAGAAGGAACTTGAGTTGATGCAGAAGGCACAAGAATTGAAGGAAATTGGACTAGAACAATCTTGGAACACTGTTCCAGCTTTTGGTCAATTTCCATTCTAAAGTTGTTTTCCTTTTTGCCTATGTGTTCTACCTTCAAAAAGGCAAGACTTGTCTTTTCAGACACATTTTCCCTTAGCTTCATAAATTCTTGAACCATTTTGTCTTTTATTTCACCAACTTCCTGAAACATGGTCTTGTACAAGTCTTGGACCTGTAGTTTTAATTCATTCTGATAGTACATAATATCCTTGAGCAGTTCAGATTCAGTATTCTTACTCATCTCCTCTTTTTCTTTTTCAATCTGAGTTCCCGCAGTGTGAGTTGACTCCCCCTTAGATTGTGCTTTCTTTACTCCAGCGGGCTCTATTTGATCTCATGTACCATCTTCCCTATTTTCATTAAGGAAGGCATGGTATTCATGCGCCATCTCTTTATGGTATATATTTTCTTCTTCTTCCAGCATTGCTCTTTCATGCTTTGCTTTCATTATGGCTTTTCTTTCTTTCTAAATTTTTAGTATGAATTGCTCAAGTGTAAGATGATCCTCATCTTCAGAGTTACTCACGGTATACTTAGAGTGATCCGAGAGATTGTCCAGAGCAGTAGCTCCGATTAGGGCTTTAGGACTTGAAAGCCTCAGCCTGTCCGAGCGACGAATACCGGCTGAAGGTTTCTTTACGGTAGAGGAATTTTTGGGTTCCATGAAGGATTTTGAAAAGAATCTTTTCGGGAAAAGAGATTTCAGGAGAGGAGTTGTAGAAGATGATTTTGAGAGTAACGATTTCAAGAAGGATTTCTAGTGTAGAGAATGAAGATTTTATCTTTGCTTAAATAGGCTTTAGAGAGAGAGAGAGAGAGAGAGAGAGAGAGAAATGTTCAGTAAGGAATGAATCATTTTGGAAACGAAATATTTTGAAAAACAAAGTCGGAGATAACTTTTGATAATTTAAAGATTTGATATTCGAATTGTGAAAATAAAATATTTTGAAACGATTTGATAAATTAATTTTTGGAAACAAAATATTCAATCAATTCAATCAATATAATCACTACAATCAGAATATTTGATAGAATATTTAAAAAGATTGAGATTGCGCCTACCTTATTTGTTGCCAAAAATAACTACTTACGCGCCAAAAGTTTGAACGATCAAATCTGATGTGAGTGTTGTTCAGATGATGACCTCCTCAAATGATGCGTTCGTTCAAAGGTTCCATTCAAGCATTTGTATCTCCTCACATGATGCTTTTGGTTTTTAGAAGTGAATGTTATCCTCAGATGTTGAGCAAATTCTGAAGCTTTGCTTCAGAGGTTGAATTTCCTCATATGTTGCGTTTTCCTCAGAATCAGATTTTAACATGTCTTGAAGACAACTTAAACATGCGTAATAGTAATACCCAATTCTTGTCTAATATATTCAAAAGAATTCATATCGATGGGCTTTGTGAATATATCAGCTAATTGAAGCTTCGAATCAACAAATTGAATATTAACATCACCATTAGGCACACGATCATGAATGAATGATGTTTAATTGCAATATGCTTAGCTCGAGAGTGCAGAATTGGATTCTTTGTGAGGTTGATTGCACTGATGTTGTCACACTTGATTTTTACATTTGAGGCTTCAACACCAAAGTCCCTCAGTTGTTGCTTCATCCATAAGATTTGAGCATAGCAACTCCCCAAGGCGACATATTCAGCTTATGCGGTTGATAGCGCTACTGTGTTTTGTTTCTTTGGATACCAAGACACTAGCATGGATCCCAGAAGTTGACATGTTCCTGAGGTGCTTTTCCTGTCTAATTTACAACCTTTTTCAAAACCTTTATCAACAAGGAAGTTACTTAACCTCTCATACCAGGCTCGCGGTGCTTATTTGAGTCCATAAAGAGCTTTCTTGAGTTTGTAGACATGATCTGAGCTCTTTGGATCTTCAAACCCTGGTGGTTGTTCCACGTACACCTCTTCCTTGATGTAGCCATTCAAAAATGCGCTCTTGACATCCATCTGATATAGCTTGAAGTCATTGTAGCAAGCATAGGTTAGGAGCAATCTAATAGATTCCAGTCTTGCTATGGGAGCATACGTTTCATCGTAGTCAATCCCCTCCTCTTAAGAGTATCCCTTGGCTATGAGTCTTGCCTTATTTCTTGTAACTTTGCCCTTATCATCCAACTTGTTTCTGAATACCCATTTAGTTCTAATGATTGGATGATCCTTGGGTCTGGGCACTAGTTCCCAAACTTTATTGCGTTTGAATTGATGTAGCTCTTGTTACATTGCTTCAATCTAGCTATCGTCTGTAAGAGCCTCTTCAATTCTTTTGGGTTCTACTTCAGATACAAGTGCAACAGTATTATGGCATTCTTGAATTTGGATCTGCTCTTGATTCCATCTTCTATATCTCCGATGACAAGATCTGTAGGATGATTGAATTTGTATTTCTAGTTCTTGTTTCTTCTATATTGTTAATCTTCTGGAGAAGGATCTTGGTTTTCGTTCTCAAATGATGTATTAGCCTGAGCAATATTGACGTTCTGAGTGGCTTCAGATGATGATTTGTCCTTAGATGATGAAGTCTGCTCAGATGATGGATTTCTCTCAGATGATATGGTGATTTCAGCGCCTATCTTCTGAGTGTCATTTTCATCTTCAAACCTCACGTTCATTGATTCTTCAACTGTTCTTGAGCTCTTGTTGAAGACTTTGTATGCCTTGCTTGAAGTGGAATATCAAGAAACACTCCTTCATCTGATCTTTCATCAAACTTTCCCGAATGATTACTTGAGTTTTTTAGGATAAAACATTTACAGCCAAATACATGAAAGTATGCTATGCTTGGTTTCTTGCCTTTGTAAAGTTCATAGGGGGTTTTGTCAAGCAATGGTTTCAGATTAAATTGATTTATGATATAGCATGCAGTAGAAATAGCTTCTGCCCAAAAGTGGGAAGGAGCTTTGCTCTCAATGAAGAGGGTTCATGACATTTTTTGTAAAGATCGATTTTTTCTTTCAACTACTCCGTTTTGTTGAGGAGTATAAGGAGACGAAAAATTGTGCTGAAAACCATTTTGATCACAAAAATTTGCAAAGATTTGGTTTTCAAATTCTCTCCCACGATCTGTTTTGATGCTTGAAATTGAATAACCTTTTTCGTTTTGAACTTTCTTTGAAAAGGTTTCAAAATATGGGAAAGCATCATTCTTGTGTGCAAGAAAGAAAACCCAAGTAAATCTAGTATAATCATCTACTATTACCAGACAATATTTTTTACCTCCAATGCTTTGGGTTCTAGTAGGTCCAAAAACATCCATATGTAAAAGCTGCAGATCACGGTTAGTGGAAACTTGATTTATTGATTTGTAGAGATTTCTTACTTGTTTTCCAAGAGTGCAAGCATCACACAGCTTTGCTTGCTCAAATTTAGCATTTGGAAGTCCTTTCACAAGCCCTTTTTAGGAGAGCTTTGAGATCTGTTTGAAGCTTATATATCCCAGCTTCTTATGCCAAAGTTCTGAGTTATCTTTGACGGATACTAGGCATTTCACATCCTCAGATGATGTATCCAGAAGATACATATTACCATATCTGTGTCCGGTGAATGAGCACTTGTTGTCCCGGCTAACACCTGAGCATTTATCCTCCACAAAAGAGATTTTATATCCAATATCACACAATTGGCTTATGCTAATAAGATTGAAATTCAAACCCTTAACCAATGAGACGTCATTGACAAAAAGGTTGCCAATCTTTACGGTTCCTTTGCCAATAATTGTTCCTTTATTGTTGCCGCCAAATGAGACATTTCCTCCATAAAACTTGGTAAGATTGATAAATATCTTGGAATTTTCAGTCACGTGTCTAGAACACCCACTATCAAGGTTCCATTTGTTTCTTCTTTTCATTGGTACCTGCAGACATCAAAAGAATTCAAGTTTTCTTTGATTCCCAAATCTGTTTGGGTCCTTTTGGGTTAGTGGAGTTTGCAAATCTCAAGATATCCCAAGTGGGTCTCCAGATCTTAGGACAATAACTTCTAAAATGCCTTGGATCACCATAGTTCGTGCATTTTGAAACATTTTGTCCCTCAGATCTTATAAACTGCTTATAAAAGTGGTTTTTGTATGCGTGTTTTGAGGGTCTTCTTCTAAGTCTTTCTTTCGCTTTAGGAAAATCATTTTTCAATTCACTTTCGTTTTGAAAACCAAGTCCAGACTTATTGTAGTATGGAACTTGTATAGAAAGAATATGTTATAGAGTTTTTGACCCTGAGGAAAATTTTTTACTAATATCCGAGATTTCCTTTTTCAAAGAGATATTTTCATTTTTCAAAGATTCGTTTTCCTTTTTCAAAGAATTTTTCTCAATTTGTAAAAGATCATTTTTCTTTGAAACCAAATCAGATCTATCTTTGATTTGTGAAAACTCATTTTCAAGAAAATTTACTTTATCCTTTTTAGAAATTTCACTTTGCTTTAAACACAAAATTTCCTTTTTCAATTCTGAAATCCTATTAAGAGCATTTTTATATTCTGAGCACATTTCATCCATAAAATCAGATACTTCAGAAGGAATGCTAAAATGAGTTACATTAGATTCTTCCTCAAAGTCTAAGTTGGCCATTAAATAAATGTTGGCATATTCCTCATTGCTTTCACATTCTGTGTCGCTCAAGGTTTCAGCTTTTAGAGCTTTCTTGGATTTTTCATCCTTTCCTTTCTTCTTTAGAAGGGGACAGTTTGGCTTGATGTGCCCTCTCTTTTTGCATTCATAGCAAATTACATCTTTGCTTTCTTCTTTGTCACTAGATGAGCGTCTCAGATCATGTTGCTTGAAATCTCTTTTGCCATTGAAGTTTTTGCTCTTCTTTGCCATTCGTCTGAATCTCTTGACCATGAGTGCTAGTTCCTTATCATCTTCATCCTCAGAATCTGAGACATCAGAATCAACATTAGATTTCAAGGCAATAGATTTCTTACCTTTTGAATATGTTTCTTCATTGATCCTTTCATCTTCATAGGATTAGAGGGTTCCAATGAGTTCGTCCATTGACAAAGGACTGATCCTCTGAGTTTCTCGGATGGACGTCTTGATGTTATCCCATTCTTTTGTGAGTGCCCTCAGAAGTATGTTTACTCTCATCGAACTAGACACTGGTTGCCCATGATAGGTGAGGCCATTCACTATTTCAGTGAATCTATCAAACATTTCTTTTACCGTTTCATTAGGCTTCATTTTGAATGCTTCATACTGGCCGAGGAGTATGTTAACTTTGGTCTCCTTGACTCTGTCCGTTCCTTCATAAGTAACATATAGCTTATCCCATATTGCTTTTGAAGAAGAACAGTCTACAATACGTTTGCATTCAATAGGAGATAATGCACTATAAAAAGAATAAATAGCTTTAGCATCTAGAGCATCTCTCTTTGCTAATTCAGTAGCAGATAGAGCAGCTGTGGGAGTAGGATTGGTGTTGTCCCCAGCGTTTGAACCACCTGAAGTACTTGTGGATGGATCAACCCCTTTTTGCACTACATCCCATATCTGTGGATCTTGGCATCTGAGATATACCTTAAATTTATTCTGCCAATCGATGTACTCCTTTCCTTCGAAGTAAGGTGGTCTGTTGTTGCTTCCTCCTTCAATCCAAGTGGGAGCAAAATTGCTAGCCATAGAGATCGTTAGCTCAGAAGTAATGACACTTCTATAAAAGTACGAGCACCAAGCTCTGATACCAATTGTTGAGGCTACCGTTATCACCTAGAGGGGGCTGAATAGGTGATTTTAAAGAATTTTATGAAATCAATGCAGAACATAACTAACCTGCTCAGAATTTCGTTCAAATAATATTAGCTAGAAAGATCTGAGGTTCCATCAGAAGTAGAACTTCGTTCAGACGATGCTACTAGGAAGATCTGAGAAACTCTCAGATGCAGCGCCATGCACACAACTACTTTCACATATATGTAAACAGAGAGATTAAGGAAAAGAGAATGTGCACAGAGGATTTAAAGTGGTTCGGCTTTGTTCAAGCCTACGTCCACTTCTTCATGCTGGCAGACAATCAGCTGGATTCCACTAGTGAATAACTCAGAGGTTACAGCTTTGGTGAATAGACTTTCTGTCTAACATTCTTACACTCGTATGTTCTCCTCTAAGTATTACAGTGTTGGATCAAAAGTATGTGAAGGATGTGAAGCTCTCTCGCTCTTGAAATTTTGAATTCAGTTCTCTCGTCCTTGCACTCTTCAGCCTTGAGGTCTCCTTTTATACTCATCCATCCCAACTTCCTATTACAAGATCTTCAGAGGATCGCCCTCCAAAGTTCCCCATTTGGACGAGACTGTATGCAAAGGATTTCGTAGCCGTTGAGGTCGACAAAGGAAAGAATCCCCATTTGGATCAAATCGCCCATACAATCGTGATCCTGGGTTTCCATTAATGAATTACTTCATTAGGTGAATCATCCCAGTCTCCCTTAATCCACATGCTTGATTGATCTTCATGTTTGAGAATCTCCAAGTATGAATCTAGCTTGATTGCTAGCTGTTGTGATGATGTAATATGTCCATTAAATCATCTTGAAATAGATCTCTTGATAATCTGGTCATTGCTCGTGAAAGACTTCTCTCAAAGCTTGAGCATCATTCCAACGTCTGAGCTCCTCGTACAACGTCTGAGCTCCCTGCTCAACGTCCAAGCTCTTCACACAACGTCTGAGCTCCAAGTATCGTCTGAGTCTCTCATAACATCGTTTGAGCACACCTTGCCAGATTAAATCATATGTAACTTGTTCCATACACCTTTGGATAATATGCAAAATAATATTTCACAGCGTTACTTAGATATTAGAGATTATGGATTGTTTTGTCAGCTTTTAAAATCAATTAGGGGTTTTTCTCAACATACCTCACCTCTTGTCCAATTCTTTTTTGAGTTTACAGTATTCAGAAGTTTATTTATTTTGTAATCTTTATTTGTAAAGATTGTACATTGGCTTGATCAGTATTAAATATTGTTATCGCCTTCTCTGTGTTATTATTTTTTTTATTACAACAAACAGTGTTACATATTTCCCCGATACGTTAACATGTGCGCAATACTATTTTCCAACAATCTTAAGGCGATTAATGCTTATACTCATTGTCTGTTTGGGTTTATCAGAAAAATCGTGATGGCTGATAACAATCAAGTACCCAGTAATAACTAAAACGTTTCTGGAGACGTTCCTTTAGTCGATGCGACGGTAGCCGATGGAGTGGTTCGGTGGCAGCAAATGCTGCAGGCATTCGGGCTGAGACCATCTATGGTGGTACGAGTATTCATCAACAGGCTTTGCCTTCTTTGATGGTACCATCTCATACACCGAATGAGAAACTGGAGAAATTCACCAGTGGGGGCTTTAAGCAGTGGCAGAAGAAGATGTTATTCTATCTGACCATGTTAAATCTTGTCAACTACTTATCGGAGGTGTGCTCGATAATTAATCCAGATGAGCAAGATGTCACGGCGCTAGGGGCGTTGCAGGCTTGGAAGCACGGGGACTTCCTATGGAGAAATTATATCCTTAATTGTTTGGTAGATTCCCTTTATAATGTTTATTGTAACATTGAAACTGCTAAACAGTTATGGGAATCCTTAGAGAAGAAATATAAGACTAAGGACGCAGGCACCAAGAAATTTGTGGTTGCCAAATTCCTGGACTTTAGGATGATGGATTCTAAATCTATAATGAGTCAGGTTTAGGAATTGCAAATAATTCAGAATGACATCTTTGCTGAGGGAATGCTACTCAATAAATCATTCCAAGTGGAAGCTATTATTGAGAAGCTGCCTCTGGGCTGGTCAGACTTCAAAAACTATTTGAAGCCCAAACGGAAAGAGATGAGCCTTGAAGATCTCATTCTGCGCCTCAGAATCGAGGAAGACAACAGGAGGAATGCAAACCCTCCTATTGATCCAAAGGCAAACTTTGTTGAGTCTTCCAATTCTAAGCAAGATAGGAAAAGGAAGATGTCTTTTCAAGGAAAAGGCAAGCAGAAGGAACATTCTCAGAAATTCTAAGGGACATGTTTTATTTGCAATTAGCCTAGCCATCGTGCTAAGGATTGCAAGAAGCGCCCGAATAGAAGCAAGGGCGGTGGTGCAACCAAGCAGCTAAATCTAGCAGAGTAGGAAGATAATGAGAGATTAACTGCTGTAGTGGTGTCTGAGGTATCCTTGGTGTCGAATAATACCGATTGGTGGTTGGACATAGGTGCCACAAATCACATCTGTGTAGACAAACACATGTTCTCATTGTACGAGAAGGCCGAGGAAGATGAGATGCTTTATATTGCTAACTCTACGTCAGCAAAAATTGCCGGGAGAGGAAAGGTGATCCTGAAGTTCACCTTCGGCAAGGAGATTGCCTTGCTAAATGTGCTGCATATACCGGAGATCCAGAAGAATCTCATTTTTGGCCCCATACTTGTCAAGAAGGGCTTCAAAATTGTATTTGAATCCGACAAGTTTATACTTTCTAAAGGAGGAATGTATGTGGGGAAAGTGTACTTGAGTAATGACCCGTTCAAAGCCAATGTGGCTGTCATTGATGTAAACTCGAAATTCTTGTACCCAAAGACTATTAATAAAGAGAAGTCTTCAATTTATATTGTTGTGTCTCCTTATATATGGCATGGTAGATTATGACATGTAAATTTTGGTACAATGAAAAAGATAGCAAACTTGGGGCTAATTCCAAAGTTTGAGTTGGATGCTCGTTACAAGTGTGAGACTTGTGTTGAGGCAAAGTTTACTAAGAAATCTTTCAATTCTGTTGAAAGAACGAGTGAACCTCTACAATTAATCCATAGTGATCTATGTGATTTAAAGTTTGTAGAAAGTAGAGGTGAAAAGAAGTATTTCATTACTTTTGTTGATGATTGTACTAGATTTTGCTATGTTTATCTGTTAACTAGCAAAGATGAGGCTATGAACATGTTTATCAAGTATAAAAATGAGGTTGAGAACCAACTTGATAAGCGAATCAAAGTGCTTAGATCTGACAGAGGATGAGAATATAGTTCTTCCAATTTAATGGAATTGTGTGCCAATTTGGGGATAATTTTCCAAACAACAGCACCTTATACTCTAGAGTAAAATGGAATTGCTGAAAGGAAGAATAGAACTCTAAAGGAGATGGCTAACGCCATGCTCTTAAGTTCTGGTTTACCTCAAAACTTGTGGGGGGGAGGCAATTCTAACTGCGAACTATATTCTTAATAAAATACCCCACATGAAAATGGGTAAGACTCTAAATGAGTTATGGAATGGAAGGCTACCACCCTACAATTTTTGAAAGTGTGGGGGTGCTTAGCCAAGGTGGCAATTGCTCCTCCTAAACAAACTTGATTGGGACATAAAACGGTGGATTACATAGTCATCGGTTATGCTCAAAATAGCGGCGCATACAGATTTTTGGTTCACAAATCTGAAAGTGCGAAAATCATTGCCAATACTATCCTAGAATCAAGGCATATTGAATTTTTTGAGGATATATATATCCTGTGAAAAGAAAACAGGGTGAACCTTCTCAGAAGAGATTCAGAAATTTAGAGTCTAAGAATGATGAAGTTGAGGCTGATGACGCCGAACCTCGAAGAAGCAAGAGGTCGCAGATTGCAAAATCTTTCGAACCTAACTTTCTGACGTACATGTTAGAAGGTGAGCCTCAAACGTTCAAAGAGGCGATGCCATCTCCAAATGCTCCTTTCTGGAAAGAAGTTGTTGACAATGAAATTGATTCTATCCTAAGCAACCATACTTCGGAATTGGTTGATCTTCCATCTGGAAATAAACCAATTGGATGCCAATGGATATTCAAGAAGAAGCTTAAAGCTGATGGTTCCATTGATAAGTACAAAGCACATCTTGTTGCCAAAGGGTTTAGACAAAAAGAGGGTCTAGACTACTTTGATACTTATTCACCAGTAACAAGAATAACATCGGTTAGGATGTTGATTGCTATAGCTTCGCTATACAATTTGCAAGTACATCAGATGGATGTGAAACCTGCATTCTTGAATAGTGATCTCAATGAGGAGACTTATATGGAACAACCTAAAGGATTCAAGGTCAAAGGACAAGAACACAAAGTGTGTAGACTTGTCAAATCATTGTATGGACTTAAACAAGCTCCTAAACAATGGCATGAGAAGTTTGACCATGTGATGATCCAAAATGGGTATAGAATCAATGAATGTGACAAATGTGTGTACACTAAATCTACATCCATTGGATATGTACTTATTTGTCTATATGTCGATGACTTGCTTATTCTTGGAGATAACGCCGAGGTTATCAAAATCACCAAGAATGCTCTCAAGAAGAACTTTGAGATGAAAGACTTAGGTGTTGCGGATGTTATACTCGGCATCAAAATTCTAAGGAATTTCTATGGCTTAGGTTTAACACAATCTCATTACATTGAAAAGGTAATTGAGAGGTTTAAATGATTCACCTAACTTTAAAAAAGACTACTGGAAACAGTATCAGGCAGCTGGAGTACTCTCAAGTAATTGGCGGCCTCATGTACATCATGAACTGCACTAGACCAGATGTTGCATACTCAGTAAGAAATCTGAGGAGATATACAAGTAATCCTGATCATGAGCTTTGCAATGCTTTGTTGAGAGTATTAAAGTATCTAAAAAATATCAAAGACTATATTCTACAATATGGTCAATATTCAGCTGTGTTGGAAGGCTATAGTGATGACAAATGGATTTCGGATTCTGATGAATCGAAATTGACTAGCGGGTATGTGTTCACGCTAGGAAGTGCCGCATATCATGAAAACATCAAAGCAAACTCTAATAGCGTGCTCCACGATGGAATCAGAGTTCATTGCTTTGGATAAAGCTGGTGAAGAAGTAGAGTGGCTTCGACAATTTTTAGAGGATGTTCCATTGTGACCAAAACCTGTGCCTGCAATATGCATTCACTGTGACAATCAAGCAGCTATTGCAAGGGCATATAATGTGATATATAACGGTAATTCTAGACACATTCGTCGTTGATACAATACCGTAAGGCAGTTGCTCTCGCATGGAATAATTTCTTTGGACTTTGTGAAGTCAAAGGAAAACATTGTGGATCCGCTGACAAAAGGTTTGTTGAGAGAGCAAGTAAACTGCGCATTGAAGGGAACGGGGTTAAAAGCCTTAACCCAATAAAAGAGCTTCCGAGGTGGAAATCTAACCTATGCGATTGGAGATCCCATGGACTAGGTTCAACAGGACAACACAAATTTCGAAAACTCTAGTGTGAGCACTGTCTCCCATTCCTAAGATGCAACAGTGTTTCCTACAGCGTTTTAAGGGAACGTTGTGTGTTTAATGACTCATATAGCTTGGATTTTAACATCCTAGTAAGGTATGGTAGGATACCTTTAATAGGAATGCACCTATATGCGTGGAGCTGGCCGACGTTATGAAAATCTTTGAATGCTATATTTTCTAAAGCACGCATAAATCCTGAGAGGTTCAGAGCCGAAAGAATGAACGCAATCGAGAACCGATCTTGATTCGGAGATACTCTGTGTGAGGTCTATTGTTTGGGCTTACTCCAACAACTGGCTATTCAAGGCTAAGTCCACCGACTGGTTAAGTATATCCGATAGGCTTTCACTAAAGAAGGTTCAAAGCAAAAGCTACCTATCTTGATGCAGTGTATTTCCACATGCACACTTGAAACTCCTCGAGTCTTAGTTCTGTTGAGCCATTATGTGGGGGATTGTTGTAATTATACGTGTTAATGGCTCAACTTATGTCAGCGTAACCGACGTGCCTTTATGTCCGCGTAACCGACATGGTTTAATGGGAGCGTAACCGACATGGTTTAATGGCAGCGTAACCGACATGGATTAATGTCGGCGTAATCGACATGGATTTATGTCAGCAGCTATTTCCCTAGTCTATAAATAGACGCGTCTCCTCAGTTCAGAATAAGAACTTATAACTCAAAGCACACTCCTCTAGTTCTCTCATAGTCATCCTCTAAGTGTGCCGGTTTCGAGAAGTGTTGGACAGAGTCATGTTCGTATAATGCTGATACAAACAGGTTCGAGGTATTGTATCTCGGGAGGCATAGTTCGTGAAGCTGCTTAGCACCGTTGGCAGGAACTAATCGCCTTAAGGAGATTCGGTTAGCCGTACCTCACCTCTTGTCCAATTCTTTTTTGAGCTTACAGTATTCAACAAGTTTATTTATTTTGTAATCTTTATTTGTAAAAATTGTACATTGGCTTGATTGGTATTAAATATTATTATCGCCTTCTCTGTGTTATTATTTTTCTGATTACAACAAACAGTGTTACGTATTTCCCGCGATATGTTAACGTGTGCGCAATACTATTTTCCAACATGGGACTTATCAAATTTAGTTATTTATATTCAATTTAGTGTATATACTATATTCACTGAATACTTACTCGTTTGTTCTATTCGATCAATTTGATTGAGGTGATGATGCCAACGATAACCCTCGGATTCCATAATAGGACACTTGTATCTTATTTCATGAGTTCAAACTTACGTGTCCGTCGAGAAATCATCACTAATCGCGCTTCATTTAAAATGTTTCATGTCGAGAGATCAGACTTTTTTTGTAATTCAGGATATTAATGTTTATAGTGGTCATAGCTCAGGAATTTTTTGTTGTGCTTTTTCTAATTTTTTGAAAGTGATACAACCGATCATTTTTTAGAAAAATATCCACTAGTTATCCACCAAAGAAATTTACCCAAATCAACAAAAAAAAAATTGTTTGAAAAAGATGTTTGTTTCCAAGTAATCCTAATTCTTATGTGGTAGCCATTTTAACCTAATCTTTTAGGTTCAGGGAGATACAAACAAGATAAACATCTCACAGCTCCATCAAGGAATAGAATCTAGACTTCAACATCACCACCTCCGTCCGTAAGCTCATCACAATATGATCAGAGAAAATACAATGGAGGTGTCCTCGAAGTGTTATGTGACTCCTGTGAATTGCTTGCTCCACATACAAAATCTCACACTTACCCCTCATAAGCAGACCCCCAGTACCATGAAAGAGCTCGAGAGCCCAATATAGCACGAGGATACACCGCCATTCTGTACAATCCAGATTCAAATTACACGCTCAAAAACGTCGCTAATGGCCGCCAGTATCTGCTCTATGGGGGGCCTCTCTTCCGCTACTTCATTTGTACACTGCAAGGCAATCTCTAGCACCTGCATGGCCTCGCTCTTCTCCTTCCCTTCCGTGCTGAAGTCGAAGAAGTCGATCCGCCCGTCCATGATCTCCTCCTTCTTCTGCAGTATGTACTTCCGGTACTCCTGCATCACCTTGTCCTTGCAGATGATGTCGAGCATGACGACCCCGAAGTTGTATATGTCCCCCTTCTGGGTCACCTCGCCTGAGTAGGCGATGTTGGCCACAGCGGTGGGGGGCAGCGGCGTGCACTGCCCCGTGTCGGAGACGTCGACACGGCGCGCCAGCTGGGAGAAGCCGTAGTCGGAGAGGCAGGCAGTGAAGTCGGCGTTGATCATGATGTTGGCGGACTTGATGTTGCCGTGCACGTTCATCTGCATCTTTTTCTCTTTCGGAGGGGAGAGGGAGTGGATGAAGAGGATGGCCTTTGCGGCTGTGAAGAGGATCTGGAGCCTCTGGCTCCAGCTCAGGGCTGTGTGTCCACAGTCCCTCCCACCTTATCAAAATTTACAAAGAGAGAAAAATTAGGAGACAGTTATTTTCTCTGTCGAGCGAATTTAGACGAGAAAGAAGGATTCACATTGAAAAAACTAAGTGATGTCGCCGTCGCCGTCGTATCTAATGCTTTGAAACACACAAGAAAAGGACATTGCTTGTGCTCACCGGAGAGGAGGTCATGGAGGCTACCCATGGGGTAGTAAACGCAGAGCACGAACTTGATCCGCTTGGAGTAGAGGTACGCCAACACGGGCACGAGGTGGTCGCACCTCCTGCTGATCTGCGCCACCCTCTGCAGCCTCCTCCCGAACTCCCCCTTCCTCACGCCCACCGCCCGGAACCTCTTGAGCGCGCACACCGCCCCTCCCAAGAACACCACCTTCTCCGTGATCCCCAAGCAGCTCTCCCCCATCACCCCGACCGACGCCCTCAGGACCTCCCTGAGCGTCGGCTCGCCGCGGGGCCCCGGGCAGTAGCCCTTGATCGCGTCGCACAACACCAGAGGGACGTCGTCCATGAACCCCACGATGCAGTCCTCGTACTCGTGCAGGATCGACTCCGACCGGGTGACGTCGTCGCCATGTTTGGGGCTCCGCTTGGGCTTCGTGAAGGCCCTCGACAGCATTTGGCAGGGGGAAAGGGAAAAATTTTGGGTCTTGGTCTGTGGGGGGTGGGAGGATCGATGATAAGAGTTGGTCCTCTTTTGTTGAGGTTTTCGGCTGGTTTTGATTGGTTTACTGTTGGGTCTTGTTCTTTTCCCCTTAAAAGAAAGGGGAATTCATGGTCTTGGCTTGGGAAGTATCGAGTTCCAGCGTGATTGATCTTTGGTGGTGTTGGGGGGTGCATCTGGGTTTCCAGAAGCGCCAAAATTGCGATCCATTGAATTTCCCCACGGATTTGATTGGCTGGTCTGGGGCTACTTCGAGAACCTTGTTCCTCTTTTTGCTTCTTTAATAATCCCGCGAACTGAGAACAAGATTCAGACATTCACTCTTCTGTCGTCTTCGTTCGATCAGGAGCCGGCTCCGAGGGGGCTCTTCAGCCATTGGAAGATGGGGACCATGAGTTTTCTAAATTATATGGTGGAAGATTCAAGGCAGAGAGTCGGTTTGCCTTTTTGGGTGGACAGACAGAGGGAGGGAGAGAGAGAGAGTCGATTAGGCTTGAGTAAATTGAACCGATGATGGTGGAACCAACATTCATCCTGGTGGGTTGGAATTGAAACGAAATGGTCTGTTTCAGTGACGCTGCTTCACTTTACAAATCAAGAGGCTACTTGAACCAAAGTTATGCTTTTCTTTAAATTTTGAGGATGTAACCTAAGTAGCACCGACATCGACACGCGACACGACACGACACGCCGACACGTCATTTCTCAAAAAATAGAGAATTCCGATAAGCTGGGACACGTTTTATATATAGCCGTGAGTTTCTTCGTCTTTTGTTAGAGATTCATAATTAGTTTTTTTCTTTTTTGGCTGACTGGGTATATTAATTTTGGGGTGGCTGGATATATGACTAAGTATATGTATTTTGATAAATTTACATTTTGACCTTTATTTTTATAAAATTAGCCCATTGCGTGTCAAAATGGAATATCGGGATGTTGGACTCGCGCGTTGTTGATGTGTCTGGAGTGCTGACCAGGTCTTGGTCGCATGTTGGAGAGTATCGGACACGACACGACACGATACAAAAGTCTCTGGAGAGTGTCGGTGCTTCCTAGGATGTAACCTTAATCATCCTCATTGATTTCGTTTGGATCTTATCTTAGTACTCGTACTGTTTTGAAATGGATCACTGCGGTCACACTTGGAAGTAGCAAAAACTAGGTTCAAAGGAGAGCCACATTCCCTCTTTAAATTTAATCAGATCCCGTGTGAGAATGGATAATGGCATAAATGGTCCCTGAACGGGATTTCGACCCAGTGTGTAATATGGTCTCTGAACTTTTTATTTATTCAATGTGGTTCCTGAATTTTACCCCAATATGTAATGTGGTCCTTGAACTTTCAATTTGTCCAATTCAATCCCTGGACTTTGGTGAATACTCAAGTTGTCCTTATATTAATTTAAGTTCAAGGACAATACTTAACATTTTCGTATAGTTCGAAGACTAAATTGAACATGCACTTAAACTTCATAGACTAAATTGTACATTAGGCTAAAGTTCGGTCAGTCATTTTCCGGAGCGGGAAAGAGCACATGAAGGGGGTCCTAGTGTGCCCAGGGGGGGCCTAAGAGGGCTTCGCGAGGTTTGAGAGGATTGTGATATAGGCCTTTGTGGTCCAGAAGGCCCAGAAACATTATATTTTCCTCAGTGCCCCGTTCAATATCTTTCGAATTAGATTCTGTTTATTGTCGAGTAATAACCTTATCTTTGTCGTTTGTTAAGGCCTAGAAAACACAGCCTCGTGTATGGCCAGGGTTGTTGTTATCAGACATTCTGAAAAGAATAAATGAAGTCGAGTAGGCAAACCGCTAGAGCACTCATGGCAACACTTCTGCTTTAGAAATCAAGTTGATTTCTAATAAATAAATAAAAATATTTGATAACAGGGTAAAATTTTTGCTTTTGGAACAGAAATTCGTTTAGCAACGGTTGAACATTTCTTCTTCTGAAACATTATTAACACAAAATCTTTTATGAAAAATTATTGTCGGCGGCCGAAAAATTTCTACTACTCATTTTTTATTTTATTTTTAATTTCTTTAAAATTTAATTTTTATTATTAACAAATATTATTTACTTTTAAAAAATAAAAAATTATTATTTATATTTTACTCCAGCGGCCGGAGAAGGCAACTCGGCCACGGGCGGCATCGCCTAGCGGCGGGCTGAAGCAGGCGGTGGGCGGTGGTGGGCTGCGGCGGGCGTTGGGGGTGGGGGCCGGTAGAGGGCAACGATGGTCGGTGAGGGGTGGTGGTCGGCGATGTGCAAAGGCGACCAGCGATGGGCGGCAACGGCGGAGGCGTGATTGGGAGAGAGAGGAGCTGAAAATGAAAAGAAATCGAAGTGAGAGAGATATTGATGTTGAGAGATTTTTACTTCTGAAAGAGAAGTAACTTTTCTTAACTTCTGGAATTGGCTCAAAAATAATTTCAAAAGTAGAAATTTGCTTCAGAAGTAGAAATGTAATGTTGCATAATCAAACGGATTCTACTTCAAAAGTTGCATTACCAAACGGATTTCTGCTCCAGAAGCACTTTGGAGCAGAAATTCATTTCTAAAAGTGTTATCACGCGCGCCTTAGACTGCAGAGCTAACACATGCTAGTTTTTTTTTTTAATACAAACCTGTTGATATCGCGATACGATGAACATAGATGCTTGAGAAGCACAGGGTGCCTCCGTTTTTCAGGTTTTCTAGGAGTGTCAAAGTACCCGAATCGGACTAAATGTAACCGAACCGAAATTTTCAAATTTTTTGGAGTCGAGTTCCTTACAATTTGGGTAATAAGATATAAGTTCACCTAAACTCGAATCAAACCAAATCAAAACACTTTAAAGAGAACGCCCTCCACGAAAGTGTGCTCCGTCGTTGTCTTTAGCACCTCGACCCGAATCGTATTTTCGATTATGATACTATGCAGTTTGGGTCGCGATTCAAGTCGTGAACGCACACACAAGTACCAAATATGTTCGGGCCGGTTCGAATATCATGAAAACCCGCATCCCATGCATTGATGTGCTGCGGTCTTTTGACCAGAGTCTTAGGGCGCGGATGATAACACTTCTGGAGCAGAAATCTGCTTGGTAACGCAATTTCTAAAACAGAAATCCGTTTGATTCGCAATTGTATATTTCTACTTCTAAAACAACTTTTTACTTCAAAAGCTGTTTTTGGGGACTTTTGAAAAGTAAAAAAAAGTTCTTCTCATCATCAGAAGTCATTTTTTTTCTTTTGAGCACTCCCTTTTAATATTTTCCGTCTCTCTCTTCACTCATCTGTCTCAACCCGATCCGATCTGGATAATTCTTTTAATAATAAAAAAATTCTAAAAAAAATAAAATAGAAAATGATTAAAAAAATCCAAAAAATGGAAAATTCATTAAAAAAATCCTAAAAAAATTTCAAAAATTCAAAAAAATCTCAAAAATTAAGAAATGGGTCCATTCAACTGGCCAATCATATTTTTGGTGATTTTACCCTCTCTTTCTTAAAAAATGACGGTTTTGCCCCTTATGGGCAAATAGTCTCGAAAAATTTCGAAAAATTCCAAAAAATCACAGAAAATGGGAAATAGTCAAATTTGACTAGCAAAACTAGTCTTTTGTGATTTTCATTTCTGATCTTTCTCAAAACGACGATTTTGCCCTCCTATGGTCAAATCGTTCCAAAAATCCATAAAAATTCTAGAAAATCTCAGAAATTGTGAAATGGGCACATTTAACTGGCCAACCCTATTTCTGATGATTTTGATTTCAAATCTTTTTAAAATGAAAATTTTGCCTCTTTGGACAAATTATCTCCAAATGTCCCCAACTCCTTCCAAACACCCATTCTTTAAGCCTTTTGGGCTTCATTAGGGATGCCATGTTTTGATTTGATGCGTTTAATCCGCATGTTCCTAGTTCCTTGATTTGCGCACCTATCTTTATTGTTTGTGATTGATAGGTTTGATATTCTTATTTGCATGAACTCTTAGATTTTCTATCTCTGTCTTCACTTGTCTGGTTTAGTCCAATAATGGGTGCGGCTGCTCCAAAACATCTTTCTCTGATCTGATGGAGCCTGTGATCTCGTGCCCTCCATTTAAAAAAAAAAATTCACTAAAACCAAAGCTAGGTTGAAAAGAAAAAGATGATGACACCTCAATTTTTGCCTTTTGTCTTTCTGCCTAGAGATGCATTCATGCCAAAACAAGCTCATCATTATTATACTTTTATGTCCCAAATTCTCATTAATATCTAGGTGATCTCAGGGCACATACAACTACCGTAGATATATGCTTCTAGAGACGGTTCAGGCACGAAAAAGGTTCATATATCATGCCCATTGCGATATAAACCACACCAGAGGCACAAGAGAGGAAGCACCAGAACTACCTGTGCTTTTAGCATTGATATATGAGCTCGACCATCGTATTCATTAATACAATTTTCTCATAATTTGGTCTGCATTTGCATAAATAATTAAATGACGAATTATACATAAATTCGTCAGTATTTGCATTTAAATTTTCTTGAATAACATGCATTTTAGGTTAGGATTAATAATTTTTTGTAGAATATTTTGTGTTAATAATGTTCCAGAAGTAGAAATTTTCAACCGTTATCAAACGAATTTCTGTTCGAGAAGCAGAAATTTTGTCCTGTTACCAAACGCCTTTATCTGATCAGAGATCAACTTTTAAAGGAGAAGTAGAAAAATTAACTTCTGCTTCTGAAACAGAACTAGAGAAATCAACTTCTGGCCAGAAGTTGATTTTTGAAGCAGAAGTGTTACTATGTACGCCCTTAATGTACCATTGGCTATGAGGGTGCATGAAAACCATCCAGAAATAGAATTTCTATTCCAAACCTATTTCTGGAACAAGTTTGGAATAGAAACTCGTTTGAGTGTAATTTTATTTTTCGATTTCTGGAACAAAAAGTTGTTCCAAAAATAGATTTGAAACAACTTTGAGAAACAATAAAATTTAGTTTCTGAGAGAAATAGAAATCAGAAACAGAAAACTCCTCCTAGCGCTGGTCGCCGCCGCCGCCGCCGCCGCCGCCGCCGCCGCTTACTTCCATTCTAGAAGTAAAAATTTTCAATAGTTGTCAAACGAATTTCTGTTCCAGGATCAGAAATTTATGTGGTTATCAAATGTATTTTTTGGCTCAAAAATTTATCTAGAACTAAAAATAGAGAAATTTATTTCTGAAATAGAATGATTTTCATTTACCCTAAAGTAGCGGGAAAAAGAGAAATTGGGAACGAGGATTAATCTTCGTCAACCGCAAGTGATTTGGTCGAAAAAGAAGAAAAAAGACAATGGGAAGTGAAAAGTCATAATCCCCCAGCGCAGCACACGCTATTAGAGGATGCCACGTCATCCCTGACGCATAGGTCAACTCCCGCACCAGCTGTCGCTCGCCGTGTACGCTACGGCCATAATAGTTTATTTGACTATTTCCTAGATAAGCGCATCTCCACTCAAAAATAAAAAACATTTCTTTTTTAAAAAATGATTAATATCACAAAAAATCCTAAACTGATACAGATAGTATTTTTTTACCTCAAAAAACTCCAAACTGGTACACCTGTAACAAATTTACCCCAAACTATCTTTTCGATTACCAAAAACCTCAAACTAGTACATCTATGACAAATTTACCCAAAACTAATTATTTTGATCACCAAAAACCTCAAAACTGGTTTACATGTGACAAATTTACCCTCCGTTAGTTTCCGTTAAATTGGATTAATACCACGAAAAACTCCAAATTGATACACTTGTGATGAATAGAGGATAAAAACCATAAACGTGTACATCCAGCAATTACCACGTGCCATCTAAATCAGCAATTTGATGATAAAATTTAACGAAAATTAACGGATGGTAGATTTGTCACGGGTGTACCAGTTTGAGATAAATTTGTCAAAGGTATACCAGTTTACAATTTTTGGTAGTTAAAAAAATTGTTTTGGATAAACTTGTCACATGTGTATTAATTTGAGATTTTCGTGATGTGAACCCTTTTAAAAACCTAACTTAAACATGTGTCGTCATTTGGAAAATAACTTAAATTTCACCCCCCACCACCTTTCATCCGGCTCTACTTAAATTTCCATTATTTCTAGCATGAAAATAAAGAAGACAGCCGCGCATGATATTGATACCCGTTGACCATCGTGCTATATCCAACACTTAATACCATTTTTAGGGAAAATTCTAAATAAAGATACAAAGCGCCCATATATTTTTCAAATAAAAACCTGAAATGAAAATTATCTCAAATAAAAATCTGAAGTGATTATTTCAAATAAGTCTGAAGTGGCCATAACATTTTCAAACAAGAACCTTCGTGCTTATCAATGACATTTTCATCATTTACTCTCTCTTTTTTCTATTTTTTCTTTCCTTTTGCCATCGGCCTGCCGATGGCGAAAAGGAAAGAAAAAATAGAAAAAGGAAAAAAAAATTAAAAAGCAAATGACGAAGATGCCTTTAACCACCTTGAAGGTCAAATCCTTATTTTAGACTAGCTTTATTTGAGATAACGAGAGTACTCCAGGCCCTTATTTGAGAAAGTGATGGCACTTCATGCTCTTATTTAAATTTTTTTGTTTTTTATATAACAAGAAAATCCACATGAAATATGTTAATTCTTTATCCATGGAATATCTATAATCTAAAAAATAAAAGTAAGGGCGCGCGTGACAACACTTTTAGAGCAGAAATTCTTTTGGTAACACAACTTCAAGAGCAGAAATCCGTTTGATAACACAACTTCATTTTTCTATCTCTGGCGCATTTTTTGCTCCAAAAGTAATTTTAGAGTTACTTAAAAAAGTAAAAAATATATATATATATATATTTACTTCTCTCCATAGGCAGGAAAATGAATTTCTGTGTTGCCATACGCGACCTAAAATGCCGAGCCGAAAACGGAATTTTCAAAAACCAAGAGCGAATCCTTAGCCAAGAAAAATAATAAAAGGAAAAATTCAAACCTCAGATGATTGAATTCCCAGAAACACCCTCCCCGTCACCTTCGAGTTCGAAACCCCCTTTCTCCAATCACGTGGTCGGTCTTCCACCCTGCCCGCTGCCCGCTTTTCTTGCCCCCCGCCCGCTTTTCTTGCCCCCCGGGTCAAAACCTCTCTCGCCCGTTCACACCTGCCCGTTCTGCCCTGTATCTCCCCTTTATATTCTCTCTCTCTCACCCACAACTTCACCTAGACATACAGTGTCTCTCTGATCAAAATGGCCAAACTAACCTTCTCCCTTCTCCTCCTCTTCTTCCTCATCGCCTTCTCGGAGTCTCGCACGCCGTCCGATTCCCCCAACGACGATGTCAGCGGCCGCGATGTCCACCCCGGTCTGCCCGGTTCCGAGGCCGAGTCCATCGCGACGATCCTTCTCCCCAGCGAGAAGCCCGAGTCCGAGTCCGCTTCGGTGGTCCTGACTGACCCGGAGACCACCCCCACCGACTCCAACGCACAGGACGCGGCCGACGTCCCCGTGCTCGAAGATCGGCCGGTATCGGGACCCGAGAAGATCGCCTCCGTCCCGCTGAGGACGGTCACCTTCCGCCCGTACGACCACGGCGGGTTCCGCGACCGGACGGTGCCGCTTTCTCTCCGCTTCCCGTTCCGCCACGGAGGCCGCGGGTGCCGCCACAGTCACCGACAGTTCCGTCCGCGGTTCCAGGGTCGCGAGATCTCGTTCGGCAACGACATGATCCTGTCGGGCGAGAAGCCGGGCTCCGATCCCGAATCGCGAGGGTTCGAGCGCCAGATGGCCGGCCGGTGGATCAGGGTTCACCACAGGAAGCCGAGGCTCGGATTCGTCGACGTGGCGTGGAAGGAGGACAAGGACATGATGGAGAGGCCCGATCGCCACGAGGAGCGCGAGGACGACGAGGAGAGAGAGCATCCCCACCGCCACTGGAAGGAGGACAAGGACATGATGAAGATGCCCGATCGCCGCGAGGAGCGCGAGGGCGACGAGGAGAGAGAGCACCACCACCGCCGCTGGAAGGAGGTCAACGACATGATGAAGAGGCCCCATCGCCCGGAGGAGGGCGAGGACGACGAGGAGCGAGAGCACCACCACCACCGCCGCCATCACCACCATTTCCGCCACCACCACGATCATGAGGATGAGGAGGAGGAGCGCCACGGAGGTGAGGGCATCTTTAAGAGGATTCGCAAGTTCTTGAACCATTTCTGAGGGCGACTGCGATGATGCAGAGTGAACTTGTGGTGATGAATACGATGCAGCTATTTCCTGTTTGCGATAGTTCTAGGGACTACCCTTTACTTATCTATGTGTCTTTGTGTAAATAAGTTGCATCCTTGAGAGATGGATGAGAAGGTTTGTACTGTGTTTGTATATAACAGCACTGGTGGATTCATGTATGATCAGATGTTGCTATCTACGCTGTGTTTTACTGAGCTTTTTGGGTGAAATTTCGATAATTTTCTCGACAATTATGGATCCATAGCAATAGAATCAAGATCATAGCCATCAAACTGAAAGATTTGATACGATGATAAATCCATACACTGCAAGATTCGAAGAGGTTAATGAGGCGGTGTGACTAATCGAACAGGGAAATTTTGCAGTCATCTATGGAGTAATTCGACCGGATTTCCCACTAGATGGGTAAGTTCACGGCTTACGATCAGTCTCTGAAAGAGTTGGAGCAAGTACCGCTCTGATAGGTGCTGGCGAGCTCCGAGCACACCCAAGGACTTACCTCGAGAGCGGCTCCGCTGACGTCGGAGCAAGTCCAAGTCGCTCTCCTCTGTCCCGGCACGCCGTGGAGATAGATATTGGAGAGACAGATCCCGGTGAAGGGCGAATTCTTCAGGCCCTGTATTAAGCCCGCCTCTTGGACTTTCACGCCCCAGACGTCTTTGATTCTGATGCCATTGACGTAAGGGAGAGCGTTGCGGTTGTAGCGATCGTCTGGGTGGTCGCCGACGTTCCCCGTGATGCGTATGCCTTTACGCACGTTCTCCATGTACACACCGGACACGGTTATGTCCTTTATGAACCCTCCCCTTCCGATGTTTGTTTTGATGTGGATTCCTATGCCCATGTTCCGCAGGTTTATGTTCTCGACCAAGATGTTCTTCACCCCGCCGGACGTCTCGCTTCCCACTGAAATTCCAGCAAAAGGGGACGAACCGGTTATCCGCCGTATCGTGATCCCCGAGCTAGGACGGCCGTAACGTATTCCGTATTCGTCCCATCCACTTTTCACTGAAACGAGATCATCTCCGACGGATATATGTGAATCCTCTATGCAGACATTGGAACTGGAATCTGAGCCAGTACAAGTACAGAAGCCGTGGTTAGCTTTCTTTCCTGAGAAATTGAACTCTTCCGTACAGAAGCAATCAATAAGATTGTCTCACCAGCTAAAACATACTCCCTGAACATATATCACAGCATCATTAACAGGACTAACTGAATCAGTAGAACATGCAGAGGATTGCTTCAGTCTGATGATCTTACTCTATCTTCTTTTTTACTGTTGCTGTTGATTATGTCAGCTCTTGTATATTCTATCAAAGTACTCAGCTACTGTACAGCGAGCAAACATTGGCTGTTTATAGCAAACGAACTGTATAGCTAGATAAGACTTGCTAAGCCTGTGACTTGTGGGCATTCAAACCCAATGTCTTCTTTGTTAAGAACCATCAACTTTGTATAATACTCCTCCAAAGTAAATAAGATGCACTGCAGTTCTACAAACAGCCCACACATTTGAAGCATGCACTGCGAAATGGGATAGCAATGCTAACCCGGCATAAAGTTTCGAGTAAAATCCAAGTATAGTATGTACCTGGATCAATGCCATCGGTATTGGGAGAGTCGTAAGGGGCCAATATGGTTACATATCTGATGACAACGTTGCTGTCGGAAAGGAAAAAAAGAGCTATCAGATCAGGTTCGAGCAAGATGTCCATTACTCCTAAGTTGCTGGGTTAGTATTGCAGTATCACTCATTAAAAAAAAAGCCATGTCCTATGATCTGCACTTAGCCAATCGAAACATGCATGTCTGGAAGTAACCTGCAATAAACAGGGTGAATGTTCCAAAAGGGGGAATCCTTGAAAACCACGTTGGAGATCATGATGCTTCTGGAGTTCATGAATTCGACAAGATGCGGTCGTGTATAGCGGAGAGTGCCCTGCCTCCACATGTTCCACCATACCTCTCCTTGACCATCAACCGTCCCATTCTCACCTGAAAAAAGAACAATCGCACAATGTCCTTAACAAGGTTGTTTCTGAACTTTGGATCCGTTTAAGCACTGTTATGATGGAGCGACTTCGGTTCAATGGTGGATAACGATTTCGTGAGATGCTTGTTGAAGTGAAGGATCATGCGACATGCTTTCATCGATACCCACCCGTGATTACCACATCTCGAAGGCCATGTCCTTGGATGAGACTCATATACCTCCTTCCAGGACGTTCCCTCCCTCTTCCATAAGAAGGCAAGGGCGCGATCAGAGGCCAATTCCAAGTATCCTGAAGCATCAACCACCACAATTTAGCAGGGGACTAGGCAAAGTTAGGCAAACTATAGCTTTGCATTGACCAGAAGTTCCTTTCATCCTCATATCTTCGGAATCACCCAAACATCTTCTTTCTTTTTTCTGATAATTCGCGGAATTCAGACAAAACTCATGCACTCAATTATGGGGCTGTAAATTTGTGGTCACCATTACAATGTACAATCACTAATATCTTCAACATATTTAAGTCGACTACACTATCGTATCTCGCGAGTTAACAAAGCAAAAACAATGTCCCAATGAATATGCCTCACAGGGGAAGTGAGCAAATATGAAAGATCACGAGGGAGGTGTGTATGCTTCAGAGAAGCTATTGAAATCAGTAGATAGTAATGGCATTTCGTCGCCATGGGACTACAGAAGAGAGAGATGTCATCTTCAGGCATTCAAAGTTTTTAGGGACCACGCTGTATGAATTCTCCGAGCAGCTTTCGATCTTTCCTCTCCCTCCACAGCGTTATAAAAGATGTATGGCTGTTTGTCGTGTGATTCCAACACACAAACAACGGGCAGAGGCCCTTCACCCTATTAGCTTGTGTGATCAACTCATTATGCTACAAGCGATGGAGATGCGACACTCAACCGTCTTAATCATAGAACAGACCTGGTCATTGGACGGGCCAGGACAGGCTCGGGCCACAGGCCTGCCCTAGGCAATGGCAAATGCCAGCTCCCGCCCAAGCCCGGCCATATGCCCGGCACAAATGAGCTGAATCCCACATAGCTCTTGTTATGTTACTGGAAGAGCAAAGTGAACAGATTAATGTGATGGGTCCAGATGAAGATGCATTGATGAATTTTTTGCATCTGCAAAATGTTAGCTGGCCAAGCATCAGATGTGCAATGCACATGCACTTGGAGCCACCACGCACCCACCCATCTCGTTCCCTCCCTTTCTTTTCAGGCCCCCAGAATTAAGTAATACAAATACTTCTGCTGAAGCTTGGACGACCACCACTTCCCTACTTTTAAGTTTTAAAGTGGTGGTTACTCAGGTTACTACCCCAATAGCATATGTCTCGTCAGGAACCAAAAAAACACAGAAGAAAGATCAAATTGAATCAATGAAAGGAGAGCTCCAACAAAATCTTTGCAAAATCGACATAACAAAGTAACCCGTTTCTCTCCGATGTTCCTTTACGACTTGCCTGTGGTATTGCCATAGCAAATTTCGGGTTATTACTGCAACTGCGTAATCCAAAAATCAAGGCCAGTCGCGCCACCTCTTATTTTTAGTATGATCAAGTGAATCGCGTTTTCGAGAGACATTCGGGCCCCCGGACTGGACTGCACAGAAAAGCACGAGTTCTCGTCTAGTTCCGGCGCTGTGATCGACTCTATGACCCCTCCTATCGCTTCGTTTACGTAATAAGTTCACAGTAATGTATTTATTTGCTTTGCCGGTATCAGACAAAATACATTCGAGCGTCGCGCCAAATAGTAAGTCGGGAGTCTGCATCCCAAGAAACAGGATGAATCGCTTCTGTTCTACACCCCACTCACCAGGATTCTTTACCTCTATACTTTATTATGTGCCATCACTGAATCATATTCCCTTCAGAATAACTTAGTCTGTGGTCTGTACTAGCGAGTCAAACCTACAGGGTCCTCAAATTCACTGGTCACTAAACTAAACGAACTCTTACATCTACCAATCCTGTAGCTCATCAGGAAAACAGGACGTATACAGACTACATTGCGATTGGCCTTCTTTTCGCCACTAGGTGAGGGCTAAGCATATTTCAATACGAATCGCCGGACGGAGAACGGAGTCGCTCGACATAATTCAGTTCCTTTCCTAGTTCCTGGTGAGCCTATCAGGAGTCTGTAGCTGATTTGTTCCGCCATATTGAGTCTAGACAGTACTTTTTGCGCGTCGAAAGTCTTAATAAATAACAGTTTCCTAAAAAAGTGAAGCGAGAGAAATAGTTTTACCTGGGTGGCCTTGATGACGGCCCCCCGGGCCAGGTAAAGGGTCATGTGGCTGGTGAGGCTGAAGCTGCCGGTGAGGTACACGCCAGGAGGGACATAGAGGAGTGTGCCGCCCCTCCGCCGTAGGTGCTGGATCCGGTATACCGCCTCCCTGAACGCCTTGGTGTTCACCGTCCGCCCATCCCCGACCCCTCCAAAGTCCGTTATCGATACCTTGTCGTTCCGGTACCTCGCTGGCACTATCCCCGAGCACGTCACCATTGATCCCGCCACCCTCTCCAGCGCAACAGGCGCGACCACGAGGATCGCTAGGACAACCGAGACGGCGAGCCGCGCCATTTTCGCAATCTCGGGCCAAAGAGAAAGGGTACGAAAAGCGCTTTTCGGAGAGCGCGGGAATGATTAGAAGATGATAAAGGAAAAAATGGGTTGTGTCAGACTGAGAGTGGTACTTTGGAGGTGAGAGTTACAAGGAGAAGAGTACAAAGAGAAACGTAAGAGCTGGTGCTTCACAGGATGAAAGATAGATGGAGAAGGGTGGTGGGTCTGAAGACGGTACAAGCAGAAGAGTCCAAACGAGGCTTTAGAGATGATTCAACTGCATCGACCAGCACGGCGAGCTTCATCATATGAACCAGCACAAGAATCGCCGAGACAGAGAGGAAGAGAAGTTGGTGAGATTATAGGAGGAAGAGGACGAGGTGAAGGAAAGCAGAAAAGCGTGATAAGGGGGAGAGAGGATATTAGAGGACAGAGTCACGAGCCATGGGCCTCAACGTCCTTCCGCATCGTTTTTGTAGACGTTGCCCCCACCCACCTATTCCCCTCCTAAATGTGCGAGACCTTTTTCTTTTCGTTTCTCGTTTTCTTGTTCTTCATCTTTTTCTTCTCCATAATCACTTCTAAAAGAAAATTTCAAACAATGACATGAAATACTATTATTTTCTCCGCTAAGACCCTAAAGTGAGCCTTATTTCAAAGAAAGGCCTAAAATATCATCATTATTTTAAATAAGAGCTTGACCAAGGATTTTTTTTCGTCATTTTACATTTTTTGAATGTTTTTTCCTTTTTTTTTCCTTCCTTTTCACTGGTAATCAGTCTCGGGTGATAGCTAGCCACCGGCGAGGGCTGGGAGAGGCTGCCCGAGGCCGTCAAGCCTCACAAAGGTGAGGGTCGGCCACACCCAAGTGAGGCGAGCCCTCGCCAGATGTAGGTGACGGTCGTCTCGCCCATGGCCGGCGAGGGCCTGGGCAAGGTCGCCAGCCTTCTCCCAGTGGCCAGCGAGGGCCCGGAGAAAAAAAAAATAGCAAAAATGAAAAGGAAAAAATGTAAATGACGAAAATGCCTCTAGTTAAGCCGTTCTTTGAAACAATGATGACACTTCAGGGTCTTATTTGAAATAAGGTCCACTTCAGGCTCTTATTTGAGAAAATGAGGGCACTTCAGGCTCTTCTTTGGAATTTTCCATTTTAAAAAAAAAAGGAGATTTCCCCAAGGTAGAAAGTAAGAGCCGAGAAAAATGGGTATTTGACTAAATACTATAAATTCCTAAATTCATGCTTGCCCCCCTCGCCCAGGCCAGAGCGAGGCCCGGCAAGCTCCGCCTAGGCAAGGGTCGGGCTCGCCACCGCAGATATTGTCCACTTTTACTTCGAAAAGGTCTTGGGCCATAAGATGGGCCATTTGGATGTCGTAGGAAGTGGGTATCTGGCCTGGCGAGGGGTGCCTCGACAATGCTCGCTGGCGCGTGGTCAGCCGGCCACCGGCAGAAATAGAAGGGAGAAAAAAAAAGGAAAAAGGGAAAAAAAAAAATTCAAGATCAATACAAGACTAGGATAGAGTTTGTTCTCTCTAGGATATGGTAAAGGAACAGAATAATAGCCCGTGATCCAGCAGAACAGAATACCATCCAAAATTGGTTGACCAGATCGCATTACCCTGTTTTTTTCCAAAGACGAGACAGGTCGGTATTCCTCTCTTTCTGGGCGTGCTTCCCAAAGGTTTGAAATTGCATAATAACAAAACCAAGGAGAGTTCATTCGTGATGGGGTGGTCCATATACACTCGCTACTGCACTCCACAACATGGGCTGCCCTCCCTTTTGTCCCGCCAAGCACTCTAAAAGCCTGAGCAGGGCTTATTTCAGCCATTCTCACCCTCTGTCACCACCTTCTGCATCCGTCCTCCCCGTCATCCGGTAGCTTTTCTCCGTCGTCCTCCGTCTCCCTATCCCCAGAGCTTTGCTTATTTTTACATGGGCGGGGCGGTTCACGGGTACCCACAGTGATTAATCGAGCGGGAAACTTGGAACGTCCCATGTTACTTTTTTCTCGGTGAAAGGAAGTTGTGTAGGTGTAAGTAGGCCAATGCGCACTCATAAAGATGGTATGCTCATTCGTCAAAAGTGGATGATAGTTGCTTATATATTTTCAGTTGGGATAATTACACAAATAGTCTCTAAGTTTTAACTCAATACGTAATATAACCTCTAAACTTTTAATTTGTTCAATGCAGTCAATAACTTTAACTAATGTGCAATGTCGTCCCTATTGAATATTTCAGCAGTTTTGAAATATTCTTTTACAATGGTTTTGATAGAATTATGACCGCAATAATTAGCCATTATTATTTCCAACGGTCGATTTTCTAACGGTCGTATAACGATTTTCTAATGACGAGCTCAGATGTTGGCCAGCTCGAACGTTGGTGAGCTCAGACGTTGGCTAGCTCAGAAGCTGATGAGCTCAGACTCTGAGGAGAGTCTCAGAAGTAACGGTCTTGTAACGGTTTTCTTAACAGCTCTTTCTTAACAGCTTTATAACGTGCGATTTATTTCTTCATAAATCATCCATTAATTTAAAACGGCTTTATAACGGTTTCTCAACGGCTCTATTTTGGTTGAATATAAAATGAATTTCAAGAAACAATCTTCTGTGAACTTTGCATTACATTAGAGAGTTTTTCCCTTCTTTCATTTTTTTTTTGCTGGGTTATACACATAACGTTGTTCCTGTTCTTTCTAATATTCAGTGCGGAATATAGAAGAAGGTCTGTTATATCTTGGGAGGATAGCCGCTAGAAGCCTTACGCACCGAATTTCGTACTCCGATGGGCGAAATTATCCTTAAGGACAATGCTTGCACGCCTCAGACAATTGTTCTTACTTTTCTCGTCTTTTCCAACATATTTCCTACAGTTGTTATTTTTCGTATTATCTAACAAATTTTTCAACAATCTTAAGGATAATTGCCTTATGGATTCTCAACTTGGAACTGTCGCTACCACCACCGATGTTGGAATTGAACGAGGACTTGGAGATGGTGAAGGACAAGGCTTCAATACTCATGTTTGGTTTTCCAAAAGGAAGTAGGACTTTCTCTCTCAAGTTCGTGATTATTTGTGTATGCATGCATCTAGAACTGGAAATTGAGGCACTCAACGAATTTCTATTTTTTATTCATGAATTCACTGGCCTGTTTTTTTATTTTCGGCGAACATAGGAAATCATGATCAACTAATGATACATACAGGTATAGGCCATTGTTGTAGTGGGTGTGAATGACTTTTAATGCCTTATTTAAGTTTGATTTTGGAGTTTATTGTCCCTGTTTAATAGAAAAAAAAAATTGTTTCCAATGAAAAGATTTTCTCCAGATTCAACTTAAGGAATATCAGTGTCAAATTGTCGATTACTTGGGATAAAGTGATGAGAATTGTTGATTGGAAATGTGTCGAGTGATTTATGGAAATGAACAACTTACTAGTATTAGCAAAATGTTGTTTCTATTACTAACGCGGAGAGACTCAACCAAAATGAATTGGTAAGTGGGAAAACCTAACACACTTTGAAGTCGATACATGTGTTGATTCGATCATTTGTTTTGGTTTTGACATGGTGGGAACTAACAATACACGGTGTTTATAGCCTTCTACTATGTTTGATAAGTGTGTGAACTCAGATGTTACGGCCATAGAGCCAATCAAAAGTTGGATGATGTATGACTAACTTTAATATTGACGTTTTATAGCTCGGCTTCAGAATTAATTCTCATTTATTTCTCTTTGAATAGGCTTTAACCAATTTTAAGAGCCTCTTTTTAGATTGGTTGAAAAAAAAAATATATTGGTTTTGGTAACCCACCAAATACATCCAGTCAATGGCCAGTGAATCAAGGAAAAGGAAACGCTTGGAAGGCAATCGATGCCTTTTGATTGTGATAGCAGGAAACCATGGATTTTGCTTGCGGCTTACGGGGCAATGAATCCAAAAGAACACAGACATGGATGATTGGACAAGTTGGAGAGGCCAATTCACAATAAAAATTCATGGCAGATTTAGAGAGAGAAGGAGGGGTTTTTCACGTGAGCAAAGAAGAAGGAAAAAGAGAAAAATTCTCCCTCTGGGGGATTCTTCATACACGCACGATCGCAAGGGACGAAAAGAAATAACTCTCTCTCTCTCTCGTCTCTCCATGGATGTTCAGGAGAGTAAGGCCAAAGGAGAAAATAAGCAAAGATGGAAACGAAAAAAAAAAAATGAGAGTGGATTTTTCATCAATATTAGATAACTGCATCTTTCTTGCTCTTGATTTTTATTTGTTTTTTCTAGGTTTTACTCTGAGTTTCGTTTGCAGGAAAATTCAGATTTTGAAGGGCCACATAGTTGTGTCATACGGCCACAATTGACAAGAGAGTTCACGGCAAAGAGAGAAAAATGTGCATAACGATGTGAGCTTCGTCGTGATTTGGTGACATTGCAATTGGGGAAGCAATGCGGTGAGCCTGAACATCAGTCCATGCGAGGTGGAGGTGAAGCTAACCAAAAGCGTGTAGATAACAGATTCCAAGGGCTTGCTTAATAGAGTTTGAGGCAGTCAATTTGATTCTCCTATGGAAGATTGTAGAAATGGGCTCATTTCGTTTAGAAGATTTCACCTCCCATGAATAAGCTAAGTCTCTCTCTCTCTCTCTCTCTCTCTCTCTCTCTCTCTCTCTCTCTCTCTCTCTCTCTCTCTCTTTACTTTGAGCTTGATTTGGAAATGTAGTTGGCGTTTTTGTTTTGATGACGATCGTTGATGGGGTATGCGCTTCATTTGGAGTAAAGTAGAAAATATTTAATTTTTATGAGCCACGAGATCATGGGTGGACTGGACTTGATTGGGAGTTGTTGAGTACATGTACAAATAAGCTTGGATTTTCCTTTGGTGGTTATCTTTGTACATGCGTGCTCGGGAGTGCGATGGGGGCTTGTGCTTGTGCGTATGCTCGCACGTGCTGATAAGTGCATGAAGCTGTGAGAATGCTCTCTCGTCCACGCACAATAGTGGTTGTGAGATGATAAGAGGTACTACTCTCTCTTGGTGCATTGTTTTCTTTTATCTTTGTCTATTGGATCACTTCACAAAAACAAAAACAAAATTGGTTCTTGATTATTTGCAATAAATCAATAAAATCGATGCAAATTAACTTTTCTTATGATGTGTCCATGCCGGATGTCAAAAGAAATAATATGAATTTTCTTCAATTTGGCATTATTGATTCATGTTTGCCCCTAAGTTGATTTGGCATCCAAGAATATTTTGAATTTTATTTACTGGTATGTTTTTATACACTAGCTTTGGATGGTTGCTAAAAAGATTCACTATTTTATTCAACTACATGTGATGGAATTCAAGCTCACTTTAGACTCGATCTTGTTACAAGGTGATATTGTACATGTGCTCGATTGAGTATACGTGTGCGTCATTGAAATTGACTTTTCAAACTTGCGTATTGTTGAGTCATCTTACATTGTGTAGCCATATTTCTTGATTATGTTGAACATGATGCTGCATATTGATTTCCTATATTAAAAGGTGATGTGTTTGGTGGTAATACAATTGAGACAAAGAATGCAGCATAGTGCAGAAAGAGAATAATGGCATTTTATATAGTGGATTTCTCATTGTATTAAAAGTATACAGTGAAATTAACTGGATATCAAATTTAAATGAGACATAAATCCACCAATGGATATGTGTTCGGGTTCACCTTTGTGGAGGTGTCAAAACTTGAAAATTAGCCAAGAATATGTGGGGGAAATGAAAATCCTACCAAACCAAAAGTCAACTTGGTTGAAGCAGATGATGTGATGACATAATTGTTGCGGTCATTTCCCATGCCAATATTATGGCAATGTGAATGAGTGGTAGACTCAGGTGCTATCAAGCATATATGTAAAAACATAATGCTTTATCCTCCTAAGCTCTAGTAGGGGAAGGAAGATAAAATTATATTTATCTTGGTGATTCGAGAACTACTCACGTTCTTGGGAAACGGAATGAAACCGACACTTTACGTGTCTATGTATTGTGATTGCCAAGCGGCAATAGCCATTGCAAAGAATAAAACTTTCAATGGTAGAAACAGACGCGTCCGTTTGAGATGTGATATGACAAAGCAATTGCTTGAAAATGGAATTATGTTCATTAATTATATGAAGTCAGAAATGGATTTGGCCAATCTTCTGACTATACATCAAGGGGAATGGGACAAGCCAATAGAAGAAAATCAACAGTAATGGTAACTCAACCTATGTGATTGGCGATCTCATGAATTAGGTTCATATGGGTAATAACAAGTCACTTGTTGATCTTGTGATGCACTATAAAATTTATGTCCCTCCTAAGGTGAGCATAGTGCAAGACTACAAGGAAAAAGAGGTTGAGCCAAGCACTTAAAGAATTCCATAACCATTATTGGTGATGTATTAAGCTGCAGAATACACTTGATGGAATCGCCAATATAAGTGTGGAGTGGGGCCGTTCCTATGAGAATTTTTGGTGATAATCTCTAGAGCACTTATGAATAAACTAAGCACGCGCATGGCCTATTAGCGCAAAACCACGTCGAACAACAAACCTTGTGGGAGTGTAATGTGATTGGTGAAAATCATAATTCACAATAAGGAATTCTTGGTTCATAGAAGTTTTATACTTCACCAATGATTTCGTGAATTATATTTCATTCTTTCTAGGGCTGGTTCATAGCCTAATAAGCACTAGTTCCGATGCAGTACACTCCAACAACCCAGCATTGTATTATTCTATTTTTTCTTTTCAAAACTTTTTGAAATATGTGGGGGGTTGTTGGATATTTCAGCAGTTTTGAAATATTCTTTTACAATGGTTTTGATAGAATTATGACCGCAATGATTAGCCATCATTATTTCCAACGGTCGGCTTTCTAACGGTCGTATAACGATTTTCTAATGACGAGCTCAGATGTTGGCGAGCTCAGACGTTGGTGAGCTCAGACGTTGGGAGCTCAGACGTTAGCGAGCTCAAACGTTGGCGAGCTCAGAAGTTGGCGAGCTCAGAAGTTGACGAGCTCAAACTCTAAGGAGAGTCCGAGAAGCAACGGTTTTGTAACGGTTTTCTTAACAACTCTTTCTTAACAGCTTTATAACGTGCGATTTATTTCTTCATAAATCGTCCATTGTTTTACAACGACTTTATAACTGTTTCTCAACGGCTCTATTTTAGTTGAATATAAATTAAATTTCAAGAAACAATCTTCTGTGAACTTTGCATTACATTAGAGAGATTTTCCCTTCTTTCATTTTCTTTTTTGATGGGTTATACACATAACGTTGTTCCTATTCTTTCTAATATTCAGTGCGGAATATAGAAGAAGGTCTGTTGTATTTTGGGAGGATAGCCGCTAGAAGCCTTACGCACCGAATTTCGTACTCCGATGGGCGGAATTATCCTTAAGGACAGTGCTTGCACGCCTCAGACAATTGTTCTTACTTTCCTTGTCTTTTCCAACGTATTTCCTACAGTTGTTATTTTTCATATTATCTAACAATTTTTCCACATTCCCTGAACTTTTAACTGATTCAATGTGGTTCTTGAGCTTTTGGTAAATATTCAAATTAGTCCCTAGACTATATGAAAATATCGATTATTATCCTTCTATTAGTTAAGTTCGAGGATAATATTGAACATTTTCATGTAGTCTAGTGACTAGTTTGAACATATACCGAAAGTTCAGGGACCACATTGAACAAATTAAAAGTTTGAGAACAGCATTGCACATTAAGCCAAAGTTCAGGAACCACATCGAACAAATTAAAAATATATGAGCCACATTGCACATTTGTCGAAGTTCAATGACTATCTGTGTCATTTTCTCTTTCCATTTCTGGAAAAGCGACGAGCAAAGGTAGATCGGACAGTGAAGAAGATGACCAGAGCAGCTGAGGCCGATGAATCAAAACTTGCTGCATTCATGGTTATGTGAAGGTGTGTCCTCCAAGATAATAGTGGTCTTCACATGTTCATATGATCCTCTTCTCTCCCCCCCATCTCAAACTCTGAGTTGGCCTTTCTTAACCTCTTGCACTGCCCTGCCCTGTCAAAAGTGTCCTGTAGTGGGGCATAACATGTACATTACCCTTGCAAACCCAGGCAATTATTAGCTTCAGGCAAAAGTGTATGCATTTCACATGTTGCTAAGAAATGGGTTTTGGTTTATTTAATAACTCACGACTAGAATTTAAGCATCTTATTGTCGGCATTAACCAAAAAAGAAATCACACTCTGCTCTATCTGCTCCACTTTATAGTAGGCTGGGCATCATGTGGCCCATCACCGGCGGTCCGATAAGCCCAATAGATGTTCTTGGGCGGAAAATCAGGCCCATATAACTGCAGGCAACTTCCTTTGCTCGTGGCAAATCTTGACTTAAAATTTTACTTTCTGAGTTGGGAAGTGGTGTGAGTTTTAGGGTTAGAAGCTAAAACAGTCTTTTAATCTGCATGGAATGGTCTTATGTTATGCTCATCGCTCATGCATCAAGTTCAATCACAAGCTAATTAGTCTTTCAACAAAGGTTTATGATAATTCGAGGTAATGACAGAGAATTGATGAATAAAACAGTCTAATTTCAAAACATGACTTCAGAACATCTCTTCCTACCAAAGCTAATTCTCTATTTGAACTCCAAAACAGAAGAACAAGCTAAGCTGCGACACCGCTATTTACAATTTGGCACAACTACCACAGATCATCTACCGAACAACATCACTACCCAATCACAGATTCATCCGAAAAAAGAATTGCAAATTGTCTTCCTTTCATTTTGCAAGAATTTCCCAGATCAACTCCGCATCGAAGGACGGCATCGTCTCGAGCGAATAGCCCTCGCCCTTCAATTCTGGCCCAGTCGAACCAGCTGAGACGGACGAATTAGAATTCGCGAGCCTCCACATCTCCTCTTCTTCGGAGCAACTGGGGGACAGCATCACTTCACTCCCCCATGAAGATGACGATGACGTCGAAGACGATGTGGCCGGCATTGCCGATCCCTCGCCCTTCCTCGCGTTCCGTCTCGCTCTTTCCTTCCTTGCCTTCTGGCATATGGCGTGGATCTTTGCGTCCACGGAGCTCCTCACGGCATTCAGCCTTTTGCTGTCAGCGAGCCCCGAGTCCTTCAAGTCCTTCAGTTTGGGGAAATTCAGTCGCGCGTACTCGCCCCTCAACTTGTACGCGGCGCGGTCGTACGCATAGGCAGCGGATTCGGCCGAGTCGTAGGTCCCCAGCCACACTCTAGTCCTGTTCTGGGGCAATCTGATCTCTGCCACCCATTTCCCCCAATGCCTCTGCCGCACTCCTCTGTACAGCTTCTTCTTCAACGGAACGAGGCACGTGCTCGTGTCGTCGCAGCGCTGAAACGCTGGTTCCAGAGCGGTGCGAGTCAGAGACGTGTTCGACTTGTTCTGGTCGCAAAACTTTTGCAGAAGATCTCTGTGGAGCAGATAGATTGAAGAGCCTAACGGTTCCAGAACAGGGGCGTCATTAGTGGTGGAATTTGTACGGTCTGAGTTCGAGAAGATCAAGTCGAGAGTGTTGAAGCCGAAACCTTTCAGAATGAGCTCCGAGAGTGAGGAGCGAATGTTTCCACTGTCGTTGTGGTTACTGTAAGTGACCGGTGGACGATTCTGAAGGATAGTTTCCATTTGTGAAACAGAGTTCTGCTGGAACCCTCTATTGATGGAAAAAACAGAGGAATCACAGAGCGAGAGAAAACACTGGGAAGGAAACAGGATTTCCAGCAGAAAAGGCTGATTTCTCCGATTGTAGAGAAACTCAGAAGTGCATAAAAAACAGAGGATTCACAGCAGACTCTAGAGCTGAAGTATGTCTTGAACAGAGAACAGATCACCCAGTTGAAGAATCAGGAAAAGAACAAGATCAAGAAGAAGAGATTGCTTAGCAATAGCAAAATTGAGGAGAAGACTGAGACTGATATTGTGTTCCCAAGTTTGACATTTGGAGTCTATTTATAGCTGCAGGTAAGACTTAAGAGGTCTGGAGAGAGCTGTACAGCTCAAAAGCATGGTCGTCCCTTCCTTGGTCAGTTTGACTACGCGAAGTCGCCACGGGTCCAGACTCCGGCAAATGGGAGAAAAAAGCGACTTTTTGAATTAATCGCAGTGGATCGAGTCAGCTCCTATTTCTCCGATCGTATCGTATCGTCTCATCTCGTGCACGATCAACTTTCGTTCCAAGTCTCGTTTATTCTGGACCTTTTATTATTATTATTATTATCGGGATTTATTCTGTATTTTGCATAGGCAAAAGCCACAAAAAAATCATAAACTATGTCCCTGTGACATCAAAAATTCCAAACTTATATCCGTGTGACACATTTACCTCCAAACTTATAACAGCGCGACACTTTTACTACTAATTTGAGGTTTTTGGTGTAAAAAAAAATAACTTGGGGGTAAATGAGTAGCTTGGGGTTTGTGGAATAAAAAAATGAATTAAATGTGTCACATGGATACAAATTTGAGATTTTTCTGTGCCACCAAAAAAAAATATTGCGATAAATGGTGTCGTTGGCATGGTTTAGAGTTTTTGATCACTTTTGCCCTTTCGCTTTCGCGTTTTAAACCTGATACCAGGGTTAACTCAAGTGTTGATGGAACTCCACTATGTCTATTGATTGGTGCAGGTCAATTCAATCCGAGAACATAAGAAAAAAGGTAAAGAAGAAGAAGAAGGAGAAGACGATGCAATTGTGGATCACAAAATATTACTTCATGTTTGCAGCGAGCATTTGCTAGAGGAATGTGTATAAGATAATGCTGGTGAATGAAGATTTTGCCGATGCTTAGAGTTGGCTTAGTGGTTAATGAACGGATATAAGTATGGTGATGGAACGCACGACATAAATTCGATCGCCCATACCACCGGATGCCTCGCATGACCAACTTTCTTCATTATCTATGTTCAACCCCTAAGGTTAGCAATCATTAAAACTAAGGGGAAAAGTGTCAAAAAAGTCATAAACCTATTGTATTGGTGTCAATTCAGTCCTAAACCTTTTTTTTTGTGCCAATTCAGTCCTAAACCTTTTGCATTGATGCCAATTCAATCCTAAACCTTTATTGGTGTCAATTTAGTCCTAAACCTTTTGCATTAGTATCAATTCAGTCCTAAACCGGCCAATTGAATTAGCACAAATGTAAAAGATTTAGGACTGAAGTGGCACCAATGGAGAGAAGGGTTTGAGCTACATCTCTCCCTCCTCTCCCCTTCTTTTTAGGTTATTTTGGTTCTCTATCTCCTTTTCGTATTTTCCTCTCTTTTGAGAGCTTTCTCTTCCAATTTAGTCTAGATTTAAAAGCTTCTTTTTCCTGTTTTCGAAAGATTTCTATCTCGATTTAGTCTAGATTTGGGATTTTGCGTGTATGTTTTCAGGGTTTCGCTTTCTTCGGGTTTTGTCAGCGAGCAAGTTCAGTTTTGAAGAAGGTCAGAGGAACTTCGTGAAGATTTCGCTCTCACGAGTGTCAGATCTATACTCGTTCAACCTTTTTACTTTGCTTGGTGATGGTGTTGGGGATGCCAAATCTGCTTGGTGATGGTGTTGGGGATGCCAAACATAGGCGCGCAAAGCCAAAAGGCAGAGTTGTAGCATCGGATGGAATTCTCAATGTGTGCTCATTACTGAAGACGGATTCGGTGATCGGTTGCCAATTTTGGTGTGAAAAAGTTATAGGTGTGTTCTTTGAGCATGTGACCTATAATCTTGCTCCGATGATTTCTCTTGTTATCTGGAACTTATTCTATTTTGAAGTTATCTGGGATTTGTATTGATTTGAAGTTGTGCTCTTTGAATTGAGATATTTCTCTCTGGTATTTTGACCGAGGAAGTGAATAAAATGTTATTTTGATAATAAAAAATCTTTTTTATTGGCAAGTACTCCACCGTCTCTTTCCTGGTCTTTTTTTTTTTTTTTTTGAGTTTCTAGTAGAGGTGAGTAAGACGGATCGATTGAATCGGGAACCTCCTAAACCAGTTGGTTGGGTCTGGTTCCCGATTTTTCGAATATTTTTTTTTTAAAATTTCTTAAATGTAAACCTAAACCTAAATCTAATACCAATTAGCGACTCAACGGCAACCCTCATGCACACGCCTCTCTTTCGCTCTTTCACAATCACGAGTCACAGTGACAATTTCATCAATGTATAGTAGAGCTATCTTTGGAAGATGCTCTTGGAGGACTATGGGTGCACTTTCAGTGTGTATGGAGGTGTGATTTGGCTGAGAGTTTCAAGCTCACATATAACCATAAGCTTTCCCATATTGTATTGCTGATCTTTCAATGAAAAGATAGTAAAGGGATCATTCATCTTTGGAAAAACCAGTTTCGTCGCTGATTCTATTGGACCGCTCGGGGATGAGATCGGGATCGATCACCCCTAGTTTCTAAACAGGGCCTACGGCTGTATTTGTGGAGGCACCCATTTACTTATAATCCAGAACAAAAAAAAAAAAAAAGAGGCGCAACATCACTCACGCACGCAGCCACTTCTCCATCCTTTCCCGTACTTGGGAAACAGAGAATAAGACACCAAATGCACACCAATCGGCCACTGATTGAACCATCGATTCGCATTCTTCTTTGACCTCTCCTTCGAAAATAAGTGGTCACAAAAAGGCGTGCCATTACAGATGTCAACCAATGGAGCCGGACCTCTCCACTTGGGTGATGAAGCCAAATGAATTAAAGATGTAAAGGTATGGTTTCCTCCTTTTTAAGACTTTTTCTGAAAGGTAGGGAAGCTCGTGAAAGGACGCTCGCAGAGATGGCCCAAAAATGGACTCTGCCTCCATGTGAACCGACCCACCTACCTTCCCATAAGTCAAATGCCGTCGTTCCGGATTTTACCCTTTGAATTGGATGAAGGGGATTGGATAATCGAGTGAATTTGAAATTGCCGACGAGATTAGAGGGTCTGGACAAGAATCGGCTCCTGACATGCTTCTAAAATGACGAATGGGGGATGAATGAACCGAACTGTATATCGAACAGAAAAATAGCAATTTTGGAGTATATATGTAAAAACTAGAATTAACTCACGAATGCGTCTTTTGGTGTAACGGCAATACTTAATTTTGAAACTCCAAAGTTATGCATGTTTAGGTAGAAGCACTTTCAAGATGGGTAACTCATAGGAAGGTGCCAATCTATACATCTAAAGACAAAATCGTGAGGCACGGTATGCGACGGGACAAAGCGGATGATATTTCAGTGAATTAACGTAGGATGTCACAGCTTAAAAACAGAAACCTGTCTAGAGAGATGAAGTAAAAAAAGATGGGGTTGAAAGGCATTGAGGTAACTATGTATGGAAACGCAAAGACATCTTTGCCAAATTGTCGACAACAAAAGTAGAATGAGAGAGAAGGAAGGAGAAACTTCCAAAAAGTAGTTTTTTGTCGGCACGCGGACTCGGTCCAACCCAAATGGTCAGATGCCACCGACTTTCCAACTGGTCCTCCCTGTCTCTCTCTCTCTCTCTCTCTCTCTCTCTCCTGAGAGCGACCCGACCCGTGAACCCGGTGCTGCCCCACCCCTTCTGGTACGCTGCAATTGGTCGCCGTATCGTATCGCGACCAGCTCTCGAGATATCGCGAGTCCCTCTCTTCGGTTACGTCACCATGAAAAGTTGTTGCGACATGGTGACGCAAGGCACAGCGACACGGGCCAGAGAGAGCCCATGTTCATCTGTCCCAGTCCTAAAAAGCCCAGCCCACCATATATAGCATTTCTCATATCCAGGTGCCAACATGGAACTTCCTTAGAAGCTTTTTAAGTTCCTTGAAGAAAGAATCGCTTTCCTCGATGAGCTAAAGTTTTTCTCCATTTATATGCTACCAAAAAGATACGTTTCATGACATTTTGTGGTACAATTATGTTACGACATCTGCTATACCAGACCAGACGGGGTTTGATTAATACTTCTGAGCGGCTGTATTTATCGCTTCAAAGTTGATGCGTAACACAATCATCAGAGGGTGCTCGAGTGATAGGCGTGTTCACCTTCCTCGCTCAGGGCTTGAGTCCAAATCACCTTGGTTGCTACGTATTTTGTTGTGACCATCTCCAACCCTCCTCTTTTCGACGAATACCCAGTGTGCATAGGGGAGGATTGCGACACCGAATGGAGATTACACCCAAACTCTATTATAATAAGGAGATGGGAAAATGACACAAATGGTCCTTGAACTTTGGTCCAATGTGCAATGTGGTCCTTAAAGTTTTAATTTGACCAATATGGTCCCTGAACTTCAACCCAATGTGCAATGTAGTCCTTGAACTTTCACTTTGTTCAATGTGATCACCAAACTTTTGGAACATGTTCAACTTAATCCCTGAACTCTAAGAAAATGTTCAAAGTCGTCTCTGAACTTGAATTAATGAAATGACTATATTGAACATCTTCTTATAATTTGAGGACTAAGTTGAACATGTTTCAAAAATTCAGGGACCATATTGGTCAAATTAAAAGTTTAGGGACCACTTTGCACATTTGGCTAAAGTTCAAGGACCATATTGGTCAAATGAAAAGTTCAAGGACCATATTGCACATTGAATCAAAGTTCGGGGACTATTTCTATCATTATCCCTAAGGGGATTAGATTCGATAATTATAACAAAGTGGCACAAACCCGCAACGCGCAGAAGTGTCAAATTTCATCTAAAACAACAGAAAAGAGGTGATGAGATCTAAATCCCAAAACTAATATGTCCACCCAAGTTAAGGATCTTGACCTGTCGTATCTCGAACAAAAGTGAACTCACAATGGCCGAGGGCCTTTGTATATGCTCCCTAGACCGAACCAGGAAGGACTTCAACTCCAATTGGGCTTTCTATACGGGCCTGTGCAGAGATTCTTATCTACTTATCTTTAACGGCGCGCATGGTAACATTTCTGCCTTTAAAAATCAACTTAAGGCAAAAAGTTAGACTTTTCTACTTCTTCTTCTGAACAGAGAAGTAAATTATTTCTTTACTTCTTTAAGTGGCTCCAAAACTACTTCTGGAGCAAAAAAATGCTCCAGAAATAGAAAAATGAAGTTGCGTAACCAAACGGATTTCTGCTCGAGAAGTGTTGTCATGCGTGCCCTAATCTTCTTTTTGGCATCTCTCATATCCTCTCCTCTGAAAAAAAAAATCCATGTTTTTTTTACCCAAAAATGAACTCCAAATCTCATAACATGAACAAATTCCCATATACCCTCAATGGTGCATAAAGGAAAGCTGGACGCTGGTCGATAATTGGAATGTTGGATCCAAGTTCGAGATAGCGAAAATTCCGTGATCATATAACTTAGCGATTCAATATCGAAGGGTCCATGTCGCTTATGCTAAAAACATTGAGGGTTTTTCCTAAGTTGATTACGCACCTCACCACTTTTGGACACTCCAAATCTGGCTAATCTCAAATTCCAGATCTTGCCCACCTTGGCCGGTTTCCCATGTCTTTTCCTACGTCGGCTAGCTAGCTCGCATGTTACTTGATTCCTGGGGGAGATTCGGCTGCACAAAGACCAAAAGCTCCGTACCATGCTTCCATTCTAAACCTCCAACTTTTCCTTCCTTCTCCTGATCTCATCAAAATCGAAGAAATATGTTTATACAAGTGAACGCGCCGTCTTATGGTGTCGCTAGGAGGCACACGGCATTTGCCGATGACAGGCTAGTCTCACGGGATAGAGCAATCTCCCCACTCCCTAAACTATTAGAGATCAAGACGACAAGACCAGCGGCGCTTTGATGAAAAATTGAAGGAACATCTAACGATAAAGGCAAAGAATTGGAATTGGATCGCTCTACAGGTCTAAATCGTTTCGATGGGGGTGAGGGGAGAAAAACGACCGACGCATCATTGTCCAAATGGAGCCAACGGCAGAAGGAGCACGTGAGACGTAGCAAGCACCACATGAAACGAAGCCAACAGGACCACACGCGCACACACTAGCACATGCAATTCTCCTCCCTTTGTGTGTACTGTCGGCAATGGGGAGGATGATCCGATGCGATGCGTGATGGGGAGTGCTCCTAAATCGATCCTGCATCCTGCGCGACCGGCGACCTGTCGCGAACGTGGTCTGGCGAACAAGTGCTGGCCGTGATTGAGATTCATTTCTCTTGGTTTGGCTGTTCGAAACACCGGTGATGGGGCGACGATGGGTAGGGAATCATCTAACAATGACCAAGAATGAGATCTAGAGCTCGACCAAATTCTTCCAACAACAATTTATTAGAGAAAATAAAGGGGCAATCCAAGTGTCCTTTCGCGCACTCCATCTACACGAGGACATATGTTTAGATTTTGAATGGTGGGTCTCGTTATTTCAGTCGGGAGGAAAAAACCCACCAAAAACCCTAAATTATATCCGTCGTGATATAATGACGCCAAATTGTGACATTAAAAATCCCAAACTTATATCTTGTGGCTAATAAGAATGACATTTAGTCATGTAATAAGAATGCGGATCTCGCTTTTTATCTGGGAATACTCCTCTTTCCTCCTTCACCATCCCTCATTTCTAGTGCAAACGTAAGCGTCGAAGGGCCAATCCCAGCGCAAAATCCGAATGCCCGACTCGTTCATTGCGGCGCGAACCGAAGTCCATTGAAGCTGCAGATCAAGTCCGCGGTTCCCATGTCCAACTTCTAACAGTAATCATATTCCCGCAGTGCGATTATCTCCTACAATCTCTAGGCACATTGTACGAGCATGAACGAGGCCTTCGTTTCTTCATAAGTAAGAACACTCGCAATCGATGTGCACTTAGTGTTGGCCGCGACACCGACGGTATAACCTAACCCAACTCCTTGTGCAAGTAAAGTTAATTATCTGCGTATTAAAATCAATCCTACGTGGGCTCCACCCCATGTTAAAGCATTCCGACGTGTCTCGTTCCTGGACAAAAACATAAAAAGGTTTGATAATCATTTTGCTGGTCTCTCCGACAAGGGAGGCACCGACAGGAGCGGATGGAAAATTCTTATCTTTTGAAGCCATGATCAAACGTCTTTGATGCGATGCCATGCAAAGATATTTTGTAATCGTTGTTATGTATGGCATTGTACGCAAATGTGATATCACAAAATCAATCAATGCTCTACAAAAATTCGACAAATCTCAAAATCGGGTGACCATCATGCAAGTAAAATGGAAAGAATGCGATTAATTTAGAGATACTACGCCGATGCAAACTATGATGTTACTGATGCTTCATACGGTAATGATCAAAGATGTAAAAGGGGATTTAAGGTGAAATTAGGAAAATAATGAGTTTATGCATTTTTGTGTGTGCGATTAAAAACAAAAAAGAACGAGGCACACATTAGATCTTTAATTGTCGTGTTTCCTTCTTAAGGATTTGAGCCTTTGTATAGTAACTTGTACATTATATTATGTCCATGTCGCAAATCTTGATTTAAAATCAAATGAGTGAGGACGGAAAACTTTGGAAAAATTGTCCAAAAAAGTCCTAAACTTATTATACGACGGCCGATTTAGTCATAAACATTTGAATTGTGTCAATTTAGTCCTAAACCTTTTGACGTTTTCCTAATTAGCTTTTCTAGCCAATTTTGATCGAAATTTGCTAACATGACAGTCTAATCAATGCCGACCATCCTACACGGCGCGGCTGGAGATGAAGTGAAGACAAAGTTAGTGGGATTAGTTAATTCGGACATATGAATTACTCTTTGGCTCTGCTGGAAGCTCAAAACTATTGGTGATCGAACTAAAAATTTTGTAATTAGAGGATGGCGTTCTTGCTTTTGTGTTTTGTCTCCTCATGATGTTTTGCAGGCTGGTCCATTTCATGATGTAAAGAAAGGGAAACTTATCAAAGGGCAAACAAGAAGGGATTGGTCTCCCCTTAAAGTTTTCTGTGATTGATTCCTCTATATTTGGCCCACTTATTAGGTGGGATTACATTCTTTACCTTGATCTTCGTATTGGTGCTCCGGAATGTGAATTGGACCTTCTTCTTTTCTTTTCTTTTTCCGTTTTTTCAATTACAAATTCGAGTTGAATTATGCTGAAAGTCTTGCTACCAAAGCACATGAGTTCTTGAAGACGGCTTGCCTTAATTACTACATTGGGGTTCCAAACTCCGGAGCATGCCTCTCTTTCCAAAGAGTCAATAGGATAACTACTATATGGATAAGTGAAACGATGACTAAAAAAGTAGCCAAAAGAGTGAGAGCAAAATGATGAGTAATAATCGCTAGGGGATTACCCTAGTGATCACTCTTTTCATTTGGGAAGAGGGAGGTGTGGGGGTGGGGACGTATGAGGAGGGAGCAGGGTTTCACAACTTACACACGGCACATAGCACACGCAGTGTGGCTTGTATAGTAGATTAGGATAGGATAGAACATTCAATATTATATTGGGCCAAATGGGGAGAATTACCAAAAAAAGTCCTAAATCTATTGCAATTATGCCAATTCAGTCATAAACCTTTCTTCTTCTTCTTTTTCCAATTGAGTCTTAAACCTTTTCATATTTTTTTCAAGTGAGTCCATCTAGCCAATTTTAATCAGAAATTAATGACATAGATGCCTGCCGTCTTACGTGGCACCGTCGGCGTTGACTGGATTTTTTTTTTTGTGTCTTTTTCATACCAGCCAAGGCGCCCGCCCTTGGGCGAGGGTCGCAAGCCCTCACCTAGTGGCCGACGAGGACTCGTAAGCCCTCGTCGGGCTGGCGGAGATTGTCGGGCCTCAATTTGGCTAGTGGCCTCCTACCAGCCTTAACAAAAAAAAAATTAAAAAGACAAAAAAAGAATATTCTAAAAAAATGAAAAAAATTGGTACAAAAAAGTTTAGGATTGAACTAACACAGTTGCAATAAGTTTAGGATTGTTTTGGTAATTGTTCAGCGTGGAAGGTCAAGCTTAAAAAGTTTTTTGCAGGACTTAAATTAAAATTTTTCGATATGATTACCGTGTCCTAAACAGGCATCTTTCATCTAACTACCAGGGCAGATAGATAGGGAAGGAGATCAATCATTTGATGCATGCATGCACGCCAACATCAACATTCATAGCAAATGGAGAGCATATCTCAGCTTTACCTTTCTTCTCTGTTCTTTTGAAAAAATCAGAAAAAAAAAACAAGGGCTCCACTCGCGGTGGATGAAAATGGAGTCTCTGATTCAACAACTGTTCTCGCTCGCTTGGGGCGGAAGAAACCCTAACATGCGCCGTTAGCCTCTCCGTCCAAGACTCGTTTCCCTTAGCGTGGCATCTCAGGGCCTGTTTGGTAACATTTCTGTTTCTCTGTTTGTTTCCTGAAACAAAAAAGGATAAAAAAACTTGTTTAGTAACGCAAATGATTCTGATTCTGATTCTACTCCTGAGAACAGTTTTGGACCAAAAATAAGAAACAAAAAAAAGTTATTTCTCCAAAAAAAGAACACTTTTGATAACCACAAAAAAGCACAAAGTCTCAGTTCTTTTAAAAAGATTAAGTCCACGTGAACTTCTGAACTTAAAAAAAAATTAAAATTAGATTTGAAAATTTACTAACTACTAATTTTTTAAACATATTTTTTTAAAATTAAATTTAAAAATAATATTTAAAATTTAACAAAAAATTTAAAAAAAAATTAAAAAGGGAGAAATTAAAAATATATAAAATTCAAAAAAATGTAATTTTTTTTATTAAAAAATAAAAAATAAAAATGGGGGAAATTAAAAATATGTAATTTTTTTAAAAAAATTAAAAATTTAAAAAAAGTTTTAAAAAAAGACGAAATATTTTTTTTTTAGAAGAATTCTTGCCACTTGGTTGTTTTCGGGAATAAAAATTTTGTACAGTTATCAAACGCGTTTCTGTTCGGGAACAAAAATTTTGTGTAGTTACCAAACGCGTTTTAATTCTCTAAAAATCATCCAGGGAATAGAATCAGAAAATATGATTTTAATCAGAATCATTTTAGAAGAACAGAAACGTTACCAGACAAGCCCTTAGATTGAAGAGGTTTGATAGTTGGGCTCACGAACGAGAAAGTGTATATTTACACATATATTCATATATAGTGTGCTCATATCATGGTGTAGATCGAAACCGGCTTGAGTATTTGATTGACCAGTAATATTACTCAATGCGAGATTCGTGTTATATATAGTAAAAGGGAAACTACCAAAACAGCCATAAACCTATTGCAATTGTGTTAATTCAGTTCCAAACCTTTTAATTTAGCCATTTAGTCTTAAAATTTTTGAGAATTTGCCAATTTGGTCCATTCAGTCAATTTTCGCCAAAAATTGCCAAGGTTGAAACCGGCCGTCCTATGTGGCATCACCAATGCCGATATGAGCAATTTTTATAATTTTTCAAAATTTTATGAATATATATATTTTAAATTTTTTCTCTTTTTCTTCTTTTTATTTTCTGGTTTTTCATTGTGGCCAAGTGATGCTCGCCATCGTCTAAGTAGCACCGACACCGACACCGACACTCGATACGCGACACGACATGACACGACATGCCGACTTGTCATTTAAAAAAAAAAAATAGAGAATTTCGATACGTTGAGACATATTGAATATAAATGTGTATTTTTATATATACATGATAAGTATATAAAAATATCGGTAGTAAGTTTCTTCTTCTTTTTCTTCTTTATCTATTAGTGATTCACGATTATGTTTTTTTTGGGCTGGTTGAGTATATTAATTTTGGGGTGCCTGGGTATATGACTTAAGTACATATATTTTTTGATAGATTTACATTTTGACCTCTAATTAATGGAACATGTTTAAAATTGACTCCATATGTGTCGGAACGGCGTGTCGGGATGCTGGACTCGCGTGTTGCTGGCTTGTCCGGAGCACTTACCACGTATCGGACGTCTGACATCAGTTGACCACGTATCAGTCTCGTGTCGGAGAGTGTCGGACGTGTGTTGATGTCCGACACGCGTTCGACACGACACTGAGGCCCCGGAGTGTGTCCGTGCTTCTTAGGCCGTCGCTGGACAAGGTAGACCTTGCCAGTGTTTGAGCTGGTGAGATTCAAGCCTCACCGGCCATGGGATCCGGCGAGGTCCAGCCTCGCCAGCCAGTCAAAAAATTCATTAAAATGTTACTAAAAAATTCGAAATTTTTTCAAAACAAATAAATAAATACAAAAATCGTCCACGTTAATGTGGCATTGCCATGTAGGATGATCGGGGCCACGGCGGCAATTTTCGATCAAACGACGACTCAAAAAATCATATGAGATTTTCCTTATCAAAAGACGAAAAGTATTATCCCGTTCATTTTTAGGTCTCAGCCAAATATCACAAAACATTTTTATTTTCTTAAAAAATGACTTTTCGAAATACATTTTTTAAAAATATTTTCTGCAAAAACAAACGAAGCATAGGTATCGAGAGACACGGACCTTTAGGAGCAAAGGTCCTCGCCGGGAGCCGCCTTCGGTCTGTCATTTCAAGTCACCTCACTGTGGAGTAAGGAGAAAGGCGAACGAAAAAGTGTGTCCCAGCGGACCACGCAGAACCGGCGCCAACCGGTCATTCCGGAGCCCCGCTCGTTTAGACTCTAATGTGGGGTCCACAATCCGAATTTTGGCTCTCCGTTTAAAGTGAAAATCACTTTCCATAAAAGCAAAAACCCAAAAAAATAAAAGCCTTTTGGAAAAAAAAAAAGAAAGAAAGAAAAAACACAGAAGCGATTAAAGGAAAAGGGGGAAAGTACGGACAATAAAGAACATTGATCATTCACGTAACTTTTGCTCCACCATGATTCACCTATTTCGCTTCCGGGGTCTGGTCGAAGAGGTGTCGGTGGGGGGCTTCAACTAACCTGCCTAGCGGGGCCAAGCCTGCTCTGTAATGTGGGCCCGCCGCATCCCCGTGTTGGGCCAAGTCGGGCCAGCCCGAAAGAACGATCCGATCCGATCCGATCTAGCTTAATCCGTAAATTCAATTCTACTATAATTGCCATTTGAAATGAGGATGGAAATCAAATCAAGAAAACGATTGATAATTCAGGAGTGGAAACAGCTGCGCACGTGAAGCTACACACACCTTCGATTCTAACTTCAACCACATAAATGTAGGGCCTCAAGCTCTAAAACAGTTAAAACAAGAATCAAAAGATAAACAACCTCTGAAAGGTTGAGTCTTTCCTTCCATATCGAGACATAAGTGGGCTCTGATATCAATGTCGGGTGGTTTTGACCTCTTTCATCTCAAAAATTAGCTCAAAGGTTAAGGCTTTCCATTACACTTATAAACCGACCACGAGCCCCTTTCACAATCGATGTGGGACAACCCCAACACTATCTTAATCCAATCAAAACCGTTCAACTCTACAGCAAAATAAGGGTAAAAGCAAGAACTTTGGCCCTCACTCTCATGCATTCAAAAATTTCAAAAGTGGCCCATCTTCTCAGATCCCGAAACAATAAGTGAGCTTCCCGGAAAGAGATGGGAGAGTCAACATCGACATTGTAGAAGCGGCTTCTCTTCTCTGAACATTTACTGCTGCAACTGTGGTAATAATAAACTAATTGCTCTGAGCAAAAATGCAACTTCCTCCTTTCTTCTTTCGGTAATTCTCAGGCTCCACAGCCTCCATTCCACTTGTGAAAGTGTCGCTGTCTTATGCTCCTGTCCACATCTCGTGATTAAATCGTATCATGACATTTAATTATTACTATGTTTTACAGCCGCAGTCCACCAATACTCTGCATAATTTTGTTGTTTTTGGCCAAAACCTATGCTTCACTGCAACTCTGGCTTCGCACGTAAATGTCAGTGCTTTTGTCCTTATGTTTCTTTTCTCCTCAACAAAAATCCTTAAAAATCCACACTCATCCTCACCTGTGAAGGGCCTGGGACACCCACATGATTCTGTTCTGTTTTTCCAACCGTTTCCATTGCAGTCACCCAAAAGAGGAATAATCTGTTGAGAGAAACAAATTAAAAGGGAGGAAGGGATAAGTATAAGCGGTTTCAAGGTCGGTAAAATCTAAAACCTACCCGTCCAAAACAGTTCTTCAATTTTTGGAACTTGAAACTACCCTATATGCTCCGAAACCAACCTTGTCACATCTTTTAAGATCTACCCAGGTTTCACGTTGCAATGAATCATGATCTCTAATGATCATCATTTGCTGCCGCAATTTATTGACCACAACCCATATTTAGATACACGAAAAATATGAAGCATTAACAAAGTAAAAGTACCAGTCATGAATATTATCGAAAGTGGAAAGCTCAGACTAGTGGTTTCATATTATATACTCATTATCGGACGACATGAAATACCGCATGATCGAGGGAAGACATAAAATAAGAAATTTAAAATAAAGACTTGTTTCATGTTTCAGGTTCCATGTACTAAAACCTATCCGTGAGAACTGGTTTCTCAATTTTTGAAACCTAAAATCTATCCTTCGTACCCAAAAAACTGAGACCGGACTGGTGAAAATCAGTTAGGTTTTCTAATTTTAAATTCTGTCCTGAAATCATGATCACCTCTAAGGAGGGAGGGGGAGAGAGAGAAATTGCTTTTATTGGCCCCATTCAGCAATTCCTGAGCATTAAGGACCTTCCTAATATCATCAAGTATAAAGGGTCACTTCATGCTCTTCAGTCCCACTCCCTCTGCCTCTCTCTCTCTCTCTCTCTCTCTGTTCCTCTCTCTCCTCTTTTTCGCTCTCTGTGAGTACCGAAAAGTAGCATTGTTTTAAGCTTTCGAAGCGAAGAATAATCCCATTAGCATTGTTTCGCCACATTTCTGATTCCCCATTACAAACTCAAAGACTGTCCAAAACAACGCTCTCTGTTTCATAATACTTGACATTTCTGGGAAGTTTCAGTTACATTATGAAGAGTCTTGTGAGGCTCGTCATTTCGATGGCTCCTCTGCTTCTGGCGCTGGTTCTGTGCACACCCACCATGGTTCTCGGTGGTCATGACTACGGGCAAGCTCTGAGCAAGAGCATCCTCTTCTTCGAAGCTCAGAGATCCGGCCATCTCCCCAAGAACCAGAGGGTCTCGTGGAGGGCCAACTCTGGCCTCAACGATGGCAAAGCCAGTGGAGTAAGTCGCATTCTCTTCTTCCTTTTTCGGCTGCCGTTTCCACCAAATGACAAGAGAGAAAGGATGGATTTTTATTCTCTTTGGGGGAACTGCAGGTGGATCTGGTGGGAGGGTATTACGATGCAGGGGACAATGTGAAGTTCGGGCTGCCGATGGCGTTCACGGTGACGATGATGTCGTGGAGTATACTGGAGTACGGGAAGCAGATGGCCAAGAGCGGCGAGCTCGGCCACGCCATGGAGGCTGTCAAATGGGGCACCGACTACTTCATCAAGGCCCATCCTCATCCCTACGTCCTCTATGGAGAGGTTAGAAGACTCGTTCAGAAACTTCTTTCCTGTTTCTGAAATGAATCTTTACTCACAAATGAATCAGGAAATCGATGTATGAACAAGTAGGGCCCTTCTGGTTTAGTAATTTTATGCATTTGATAGTGATTATTATGGGGTTATCTTTCTATTTTCCCTTTTAACTTTGTCGCTTTCAGTGGATTTATCTTGTGCTCTGTTTTAGCTAAAACGGAAAGCGATTTGATTTTGAACGTTCTTAGTTTATGAATAAGATGTCGATAACGGTTTTTCTTTTCATGTGGTCGGGGAACGTGATTGTGTTGCGGAATTGTCGTTTTTAGGTGGGGGATGGGAACAGCGACCACTACTGCTGGCAGAGGCCCGAGGACATGACCACCGACAGGAGGGCGTACCAGATCGACCCGAGCAAACCAGGGTCGGACCTCGCCGGGGAGACCGCCGCCGCCATGGCCGCCGCCTCCCTCGTCTTCCGCCGCTACGACCCCGCCTACTCTGCCGAGCTCCTCCGCCATGCCCAACAGGTTTCACGCTTGCTTCCGTACGAGTTTAAAAGGAAGTCATTTATTTTAAACCTCAACATGAACCCCAAATTTATAATCGAATCTAAAAGCTAATTTAGATTTTGGGCGTACGTTTTGGATCTTGGAAGGCATGTACTTTTGCGCGCATGTACAAATCTAACCGTGCTGCCGAATTTGGACCGTCCAGGTCCATGTGTACTACTGCCCGTCCACTTTTGCAATCTCTTGTCACGTGAGAGGATGCTGTCGGCGTCCGCCAACCTTCCTTTACTAGCTTTTTTTTTTGGGTGAGAAAGGAAAATGACAAAGAGGCTTTGCTTGGGTTGTCTTTTGGTTTCTTCTTTCCCAGCTATTTGAATTTGCGGACAAATACAGAGGGAAATACGACAGCAGCATCACCGTGGCCCAGAAGTACTATCGATCAGTCAGTGGTTACAATGTGAGTGTTTATTTTTCATGTCTGAGAGACTCGTAGTTGTATAACGATGGTGATTAATCTGAGCATACTTG